>CM033728.1:43256616-44456616 GCA_019671005.1 Hibiscus mutabilis | reverse complement strand
TGCTAATATGAGCTTTTTTAAATTAGAGGTTTTAAAGACCATTTTACCCTTAATAATTATAAAAATCTTCAAATAACTCAAATTTTAACTTTTTTTTATTTTAATTCTTTACCCTCACGTATTTACATTGTGACATCTGTAAACTAATAATTTTTGTTTTTTCTTTTTATTCTCACACATTTATATTTGTATTTAAATTTAATAATTAATTAAATTTTAATAAAAATAATTATATAAATAATAAATTAATATATAGACTCTTCAAATATACTTAGTAATGTTATATTAAAAAATTATTTTTTATAATAAAATTAATTAAATAAGTATCGGGTATAATCATGTCCTTATATGTTATTTTTCTTTTTTAAATAATCAAACAGCTATCAGTTAATTTTACCAATATTTTTATAGAATCAGCTAATACAATCCGCTAATCAAATTAGCTAATGCAATCAGCTAATGTAATCTGCTATAGCTATTCGCTAATTGCCAAACAATGCCATAATGTTTATACAATTTAGACTTTTATCTACTTACAAATTTAAGAGTATTGAATATTTAAACATGTTTGATCTCACGACAATAATGCCAACCAAACTAAACTTAATTGACTTTTATAAGTTTCTTGAATGACGAGTATAATTGATAATTTTATAATTGTAAACTTTTATAAGTTTCTTGATATATTAATCATTGGAAAATATTTTGATATACAAGGTTGTGTATATACATAAGCCTTTTAATTTTAGGGTTTAGATATTTAGGTTATGATTTAGGGGTTTAGGTTGTAGGATGCAGAATTTAAGAGTTATGGTTATAATTTAGAGTTTATGGTTTAAGGTTTAGGTTTTAGGGAGTTGAGATTAGGAATTTCTATTTTAGATTCTATAGCTTAAATAAAAAAGGTTGTGTAATTTTTTACACAGTTTATGTATCAAAATATAACCCCTAATCGTTTATAGTTTATATATATATATATTCTTTTTTATTTTTTATATAACATATTGTTTCAATATTTTATTTTTCATCATCTTTCTATATTTAATCTAAAAATAATTGAGTTGAATGAGATCACGGTCTTAAAAGTATTATTTTTAAAATTTATATTTTATTACGATGATGTAATAAATATCATTTTAAACTTCAACTAATATTAGATTTGAGTTCGACTTCGAACAACACCTTGGCTTCTTATAAGAACATATAATTTTATTCGAATTAAGCATGAGTGTAAATAAATATAGCGTTCGATAAATTGTTCATATAACATTCGTTTATTAACTGAAATAAAAGAGCATGAACAAAAATTTTATGTTAATTTAATAAACGAACGAACACGAACATATGTGTGTTCGGTTCGTTTATGATCACGAACAAGCTCATTTGAAAGCCCATTTTATAGGGTTGTTTATAAGCTCGTTGAATGCTCTTTTATTGGCTCGTTTACTCGGTTCCTCCTTTTTCTTTTATTTTTTTACATTTTAAATATTGGTGAAGGTAGGGACTAAATTGAACACGTGATGAACTTTGGGGTTCAAATGGTGAAGCTAAGGAGCATAAGGACTAGAGTTATAATTTCACCATTTTCACAAACATACTAACATGTTGGACATATAAGCTAACATGTTTACGAACGTTAAACGAACATATTCGCTAACGCTAAACAAATGAACATGAACACCTTAAAAAATAAACAAACGAATACGATATTAAAAATTTAAACGAACACGAACCAAACAAAAAAACCTTCAAAAATAAATAAACGAACATAAATAAAATCTTATTCGTTTAAGCTCGATTCATTTATACCCATAATCTAACAAATACATAACCTAATATTCAACCGGTCTGGTGTCTATTTAGAATTATTAGGTTAATCAAATCCGTTAGTAATTTTAGTTCAAACTTTTTAGGACAGCCAACCATAAGCGTGACTCCATGTCAGCTTCCAATCAAGCCCTATAAAAATCAGACACGTGTCCACCATGATCCCACACTAATCGGTTTCTTCATGACTAAGCAAAATTAAAAAAGAAAATCAATTTTTTTCTTTTTATTTATTTTTTATCAAGGAAAATCAATTTGGTACGATAAATTATTTGATAGACTTAACTCATCACGTCATTTATAGTCTCAGTCAATAAGATTTATTCATGTTATTTTAACTTTCAAATAGTCACCCACTTTTTATTGGCATATAAAAAAGAGATAAAGATTCACCTTAAAAAATAACATAATAAACTTTATTAGTTGAGTCTACGAATGATACAGTGAGCCGAATTCATCTAAAAAATTTCTTTTTCAAGGGACCTATTGAGCTCATATCACATGTTACCCCATTTTTTTTGGCCTTTCCTTGATATTACCGAAAACCCCACCATAGTGCCACATGACTCAAAAGTTAACTTCTATACATATATACGGTTCATATACGTATCTTTTAAATAACAAAACATACGATGCAGTCACGTGGACCCACAACACTCATCGGCTTCGTCCATAAATATCATCCCCCTACGCTGCATTTCTTCCCTTTTCTCCTCCTTCCTAACTCCCCCTTATATTTTCTAAAGCTGTTGCTTTGTTTATTTACTTTCTTTTCTACTATTCTCATTATTCAAGCCATGTTGTCCACTATTCCTGCCGATTTCTCGTCCGGTTCATTGGTCGACTACGATCCATTTCTTAGTTTCGAAAGCGGCTTCCCGCCGCCGTGGGATTGCTCCGAACTTTTTTCCACAACCCAGTCAACCGAGCCTACGGGATCCGGTTCCGGTTCAGATGAAACAAACCAAAACCAAACAAACTCGAATTCTAGTTCAGATGAACCGAACCAACCGCTTTCCGTCATCGAAGACGAACGAAAGAGGAGGCGTATGATATCGAACCGGGAATCAGCCAGGAGGTCAAGGATGCGTAAACAGAAGCATTTAGAAAACCTAAGGAACCAGGTGACCCGGCTTAGAGTCGAGAATCGAGAACTGAACAACCGGTTGAGGTTCGTTGTGTACCACTGTCACAGTGTAAGGACAGACAACGATCGACTCCGGTCTGAATACAGTATGCTCCGACGAAAATTGTCGGACATACGTCAAATCATGCTATTCAAGCAACTGCAGCCATTTTCATCTGCATGGCCATGCTATAACATTACCGCCATGCCCGAATAAACCTCCTCATTAATCACTTAATAATATATCAACTTGTAGTAAATGTAATGGCATCCTCATTAAAATTTGTCATTGAATCCAGAAAAACGATGGGTATTTTTTCTATGAACATGATGATGATAAAGAAGAAATGACTCATTAAAATTTGTTTGTTATTTTAAGAGTGATCTAAATTCCAATCTTTATGTTTTGTTTTAATGATTTTTGGGCCAATTGTATCAAACTAAAATCAAATCAATTAATGTTTATCATGATTTCCATTATAATGATCCTTATAATGATCCTATAACCAAAGGCTAATGCTTTCATTTACAAGTGAAATGGGAGATATACCCAAATGATCAATCAAGCAATGATCGTGTTCTTAATTATAGTTTTGGGTTAACCTAGGATTCCACTTAATACATCTGTCCAAAGTAAAAAGTAAAAGAAAAGTTTGGCCAATCATCAATCGACAGAAAGTTCATTTATAAGGGCATTTTGGAAAATAATAATAATAATCACAAAGGATTCCATGCCATTATGGATGGACAAAAACCATGTCTTTTTTAGTCGCTTTTCTGTATTAACACTAAAAAATCAAATTATAAGCTTTAATTTTAATTTTTAAATTTTAAACTCTAAATCTTACTCCTTCAAAATACACCAGACACTCAATACTTTAAACCCTAAACTTAAGCTATAATTTTAGACCTGAATCATAAATCCTAAACTCAATTTTTTAATAATGAGATATAAATAGAGGCACCCAAAAGGATAAGTGATTTCTTATGAATAGATTTTTTTTTTGTACATCAAAACTTAAAACATCTCTCGACATTTTTTCCTTTGATAAAATTGATTGGTAATTTTGGATGAAGTACAAATAAAGAGGGGAACTTTGTATATATACGAAAATAAGTAATACAATTATTTAGTTAAAGAAATTTCGTTTAACAAGTTCGTAAGCATAAGTATAAATTATTTAGTTACTTGCATGCACAATTATTTTTTTGACAAATCTTAAATCTAATTTTAATTCTAATTCTAATCCTAATCTTACTTAGAGAGAAGGAAAAAGAGAGTCTAGGGGAAGAAAAATGTGCTCCTTGCGGGTCTAGAACCTATAACCTAAGGGAATATAAGAGAATAAAGATGAGCAACTCTTACCTAAGGTATTATTAAGGACGGCAACGGGCGGGGCGGGTTTTTGGCCGCCCCGAACTTGACCCGATTTATATACCTCTAAACCTGACCCCGACCCGACTTGACTCAGAAATTTAAAAAATATATTAATTTTTGTCAATGATAAATGTTAGATTCGACCAAACCACCATTACAATCACAAAATATAGGTTTCAATAGACTTTAAACCTATATAAAAAATAAAATAAAACCAAATTAAATTACCCACATAAAAAATACATATTTAAAAGAATAAACTTGAACCATTGACCGTCATAATCAGACATGTTAAAACTCGAACAATATTTAACCAAAATTTACGATACACACAAACTAAAAAATAGCTTAAAACCCTCCTAAAAGTGTTTATATATAGTGGTGTTTTCATAAATATGTTAAAA
This sequence comes from Hibiscus mutabilis, assembly GCA_019671005.1. Classification (NCBI taxonomy): domain Eukaryota; kingdom Viridiplantae; phylum Streptophyta; class Magnoliopsida; order Malvales; family Malvaceae; genus Hibiscus; species Hibiscus mutabilis. Next base: position 44,451,881 of record CM033728.1, on the reverse strand, counting down.
AAATATAAATATAATTAAAAATATACCGGGACGGGGAATTTCTATCTCGTACCCGAACCCGCCCCGATCCCCTGAATTAAGAGTAAAAACCCGGTCGGGTCGGGTCGGGGCACATCGGGCCGGATAATTTTGCCATTCCTAAGCATTATATTCTCATGTCGAAATTTAAATTCATACAAAATAAAGTAATATGAACATCTTTAATCACCAGACCAATTATTAGATCTCTCGTACAAAATTATTTAATTGCAACTCTCGGGTGTTGTTAATTTAGGCGTCAGTCCTAAAATCTAATTTGCAGATTACAACACTCCAATTAATAGCAAAAAAAAAAACACCAATGATAATTACAACTTTTATTTATGAGGAAAAGGGTGAAAAGTTTTTGAGAGCTTTCGTCATTTCCAATTGACATAATTAATAATACCTTTAGTAAAAGTATAGATTTTAATAACCAAACTATTTCTAATTAATTCTCTCTAAGCTTTTGTTTTCACTCCGGTAACATTAATTTTTAATGCTCAACTATATCTACAGGAAGGAATTATACAGTGGATATTCCCCGCATATTATTTTAATAAAATATTTTATTTATTCAACTTTTAAAATTAAACATGCACAACAGCACAAGCACGATATACAGTCATTCCAATAACTTATTGGACTTTTCTAAAACACATCAAAGGGGAGTTTTAAATTAAATACATGCTCCTCATAACGATGTTAGTTATATCATTAAAATTTTTGTTTAGGGATATTAGGGTTTAATGTTCCAAAACTATATTCTTAATTTTAACGAAAAATTTACACATTTGTTGTTAAAAATAAGTAATAATAAATCGAGAAAAACTTCAATATACAAGTTAGTGTAAACTTTAGTTTATATATACTTGGTAAATTTATGGGTTAGGAGTTTAATTTAGGGTTTAGGGTGCTAGAGTTAGAATTTTAAATTTTAAATTCTAAAAAAAGGTTTGTGTATTTTTTAAACATGATGTGTATCAAAATATAACCCGCAATAAATTAACTTGAAAAAAATCAAGGTTTTAAATTAATAGAAAATATCGTTGAATTATTCACACAGGATTCATATCTAATTGAAGTGTTACTGTTAAAAAATATAGGCATAGAAATATAAGTTTACATGAGAATGTAACATGCAAAGTCGGTATTAAATCTATAATAGATTATTTGTACATATACTGAAAATTGTTAATAGCATAATTAATGCAAACATATTCATTTAATTGATTGAAAAAATGAAATAAGAGCTAATAAAATTTTATCATAATAATGGAAATTTTATAAAATAAATTAATTTAAAATGACTTTGGAACTAAGTACAAAAGAAAGTCAAAGTTAAAAATTTGGGTGGGTCTAAAAGAAGGCAGCTTAAAAAATGCTAAAAGAAGACAATACTGATACGACTGTTAGATTAGGTATAATAAAATCTGAACTATTGGATTAAAAAAATACAAAAAAGGGGTAAAGGGGATAAAAGGTTAACCTTATAGAAAGAAAAGGGGGAAAATCAAACGTGATTTTTTTACAAACTCACATTTTTCTTTCATCCATCTTCTTCAATCCCGATTTCTTTGAGTTTGAGTAGAGGAATATCTGAGGTAAGATTCTTCCTCTTCACATATCAAGCTTCAAAATAAGATCTATGTCTCCATATATGAGTGTTATGAGGTGGTTAGGGTTTCGTCTGGGTTATGTTTTAAGAGAGGTTTTGAAAGGAAATTGAAAAATGGTTTGTCTTTCATCCTTCCATCAATCCTTATGTATTTCTATGATGATTGTTAAATAGTGAACGAGGAGGAAAGTCTTCCAAAAGCATAGGAAAAGAGCAAGCTTAAAGAGGGATAAATGAGCCACCTCTGGCTGTTTTGTAAAAGGTAAAACACTTTCATTACTAATATGATGCATATGAGTCATAAAACACGAGTCTTGTAGGTTGAATGTCTACTAACGCATGTCATGTTGGATTTCGTGAATCGATATTCTTGGGATGAGATTGACGTTAGGAATGCTTACTAATGATGTTAAATGACGCATGAACAACGTTGGTGGCTTTGGTTATAGTCTTAGGGACACTGTGAGAAGGTTAGAGTTAGATTGAGGAGCATTTTCGAGCTTAAAATGACATTTCCTGCATTTTGGTATCGGTATTATTATTGTAGTATCAATATCATTTGAACATACGTAGAAATTTGGGTAAAAGTATCTTGTAGTATTTGTACTGTTCTTGACGATATATGTACTGTTCTTGATGGTATCTGTATTGCTCTTATATAGTACATATGAAATTGAGATTGACACTATACTTACACACATTTTATTTTTCAAGCCCTTTCCCTTTTTAATATATATATATAATCTTTAAACTTATTGTTTTGGTTAATAAAATTTATTGAGAATTGGGATTGAATTATTGCAAACATATTTATTCGTGCAGGTTGACTTATCTGATTTCTTTAATAATGTCTCTTTGTTAGACTTGAGGAAGTTCGTGGTTAATTTATTTCTCACTTCAACCCTTTGTTTGATGAAGTTGCCGCTCTCTTTTGGAACTTTTTAACTTTCGAACTTCTTCTTCTGACTTTGATCCACCCCCGGCATCAAATGCTTGATGGATTTGTTTCTCTTGTTTTTCATGATTTGCATCTATGTCTTTGGTTGTCATTATGAATTTAGGGAATGACACTTATTTTTTTGTTGCATTGATGCTTTTAATTTGTAGTTTTACTTTGAATGATTTGGATCTATTTGGATATTCTACATTATGCATATATTTTAGATTATGACATTGATCTTATGTAACTATAAATATTTTGGATTACCCTTGACTTTTACTTATATTGTGCTTATCATCTTATTTGTCTATTGTCTTTCGATATTATTAATTGTACAAATTTTCTTAGTGCTTAGAACAATTGTTTCCAAGGGTTTAGAATAATTTTTCCTTTAAAGACTTCCACAAAACTTTAGTCAATGAAAATAGGTTTTTAAACTATTTTCCAAGTGATATTTAATTAAAACCTACCAATTGTCTGTATGATTTCGAAATTGTTCTTATGCTACTGACTATATACTATAAAGGTGCATATCTAAATTGTGGATTAATACTGGTACACATATAAGAGTGTCAATACACATGATATGAATTTATGTAGGCAGTGTGTTGACAATGCTCGAAATTAAAATATTTTTTTAATGATGAATGGATTTTACCAGCTGTGTGTACTGGCTATTGAGAAGTCGTAACAGAAGCATAATCCTTTGTGGCTGTTGGTAAGCCTTAATAGGCTTAATAGTCATAAACCACGTTCATTAATTTAGCCTTTATAGGCATTCAATTCAATTTGAATTGAAGGTTAAAAAACAATTTAAATCAATTGTTTTACAACATTGTTAATGCAATGGTTGGCGCCTATAACCGACTTATTACATGGACGAACCAGGCCATTTTTTAGGCTGTATTCGTTCATTATTTCTGTTGTTACAAAGCTGGAATTGAGCATAATAAAGGACATAATTTTAATTGTATTTTATCAGAATTTAATTGGTTTTATGACGAATTAATTTTGGTCGTTTTACCCATTATTTTTCACTATAAATAGAGCCTTATGTAGCTCATTTCTATCATTTAAAACATTGCAAAACACTTCAAAACTCTCTAGTTTTTCTTTTGCTTTCAAAGAGAATTATGTTCTCGAGCTTATTGAAGAGAAGAGTAGTACCACCGATATCCACTCCGAAATTTGAGTGTACAAATTGTCGGAGTGACCGTGCTAACCTCAGGAGACAATTCGCCTATAGCAGCAACTGCACCAGTTGTGGCAAATTTGTTTTTAAGGCAGTGGTTCCATCCATGACACAATTTTTATACTATTACTTTCGTTATTTTATACTAATCCATCATGTCAGTACTAACGCCCTGTTTTGCAGTAATTTTTCCAACAATTTAGAAACAGAATATACTGCAAAAGTGAATGATTAACCTATCAAAGTTGAATCTTAACGGTTCTGCATGAGGCTGTTCTTGAAAGAATAAATGCAAACGAAACTTCAAAGTGGTAAGAATCAAATAAAGGTCAGTTTTATAAGCAACTTAAACTGATTACTGATTCTAAAACATTTGCATGGTAAATTTTAAGTTAAAACATTTTATGTGGAAATGTTTATTAAAATATTTTAATAGGAATTAAATGAGTTTCAAATATGATTTCCTATAAAATATGTGTTACAGCTTTTATAGACTTTGCTGGTTAAAACCATATTAAAAAGGATGGGATGGTAGAAATGCATGTTTAAACATGTATTTATTTTGGTAATTATTATTACTAACGTTTTGTATATATAGCTTATGATTATTTAATCATTATTATGTGTTTAAGAATATTCAAATTTTCAATAAGTAGGGTATAAATGGATATTATAGCATTGTTAACGTTTTAAATCGTTTATAAAATTTTGTAATGATTAGGTTACAATGCTAATAATAATAGCAAAAGAAATTTATTTGCTTTTATTAAAATTGAATTATATTTCAATTATTAGAAAATATCAATACAATTAAAAGTGGTTGAAATGCCTACTTATTTATGATTACTTTTCGATATTTTCTAAAAATGATTTTCAGGAATTTCTGAACATAGACATGATATGAATTATAAATCATGTATGCTAATTAGTATGTTATCATGAAGTTGCAATATTTTAAATAACATTTAAATGTTACCCTTTGTGATAGTTGGATTGTGGGGGTAAAATTATTTTACTTCTGATAACTAAGGAAATAAATATATTGCAACCCTTTTTTCATACTAATAATTCCTTTTGAGAAGTTTATTAAGGAACCAGGACGGTTGCAAAATTTGGAGGAATACGAAGCTCATGATGCTGGAAGAGAAAAATCTCCAATATCCTTATCGAGGAACTATGGTTCTACCTACGAGGTCAGATGATTTAGACTTATTGTCTATTAATTCGTGCTTTTAAAAACATGAATTTATGTTTAGCCTTTAAGCTAGTCTGTAAACTCAGTAAGCAAGTTTTTGACTAGGTTACTCTAAGGCTAGATGACCTTTTCTGAGTAGAAAACGACATCATGAGTGTGCTTAATAAAATACTTTTATAAAGTAAAAAAATATTAAAGCATAATTTTTGAATAGACCTAAATAAAGAAAAAAAATTCATAAGTGACTAATTGAAAGACTTGGTATTTAAGCGTGCTTCATGCACCACCTCTCTTTCAAACCTACCTGGTGCATTATTATTCCAATTTGTAAAAGACTATGACTAAATAAGTTTTTCTAACTTAGTGCAGAAGTTAGAATAACAAATAAATAATCTTTCTAAGAAAGGTTCCTTTGAGTCATAGTTGATGAAAATTTATGGTCTCTTTAAATTAATATAAAGAGAATTTAATAAGACATTAGTGCTACTCAAAAGTGTTTTGTAGCCATTAATTTGAGAATCCTTCTCTTAATAATAGGATTAGAAAAATTCTTTTTACATGGAGTGTATTGAAACCTCCTTGTAAAAATTCTCTTTGAAGAAAGTTGAAATATCTTTAAAATGTCATTACTCTAGTGTGATTGAGTAAAATAAGAAATGCAAACTTTGACATATAAAGATTAAATAAAAACATTTGTGGTATGACATGCTAGATTAGGGCATGTGAATTTAAATAATAACTAATCTAGAAATTAACAGCTTTAACAAAAATGAGTTTTTGTTTAGAAGCTAAGCATTCTAAACCTTCTTGAAGATGGTTTTCTAAACTTGGATATGAACTCCTTTATACATTCTGATCTAGCAAACTTTAGAAACTGTGAGATAAGAAAGGAAAACACTGTTACATCACCTTTGTAGATATTTTTTTCTAGATATACAAAGGTTTTTCTCCTTGGACTAAAAGTGAAGCTGAGAACTTCTTTCTTAAAGACAGAAGTTGAGTATCAGCTAGATAGGAGAATAAAACATGTTAGATTCGGTAGAGGTAATGGATATGATCTAATTTTTTAAAGAGGTGTGTGAGAAGAATGACATAATTCGAAAAAAAAACCTCCGTTAAATTTTTTCTGTATAAAATTATTAAAAAGGAAAAAAATAAAACTTTAAGAAAAGATAATGAATTTTTAAGTTTTAAGGATAAATCCATTCTCGGTTAATCATGTATTGAACCGAGTACCTCATAAAATTAGACTATACTCTATACGAACTGTGCAACATGTTTGCATTACCTGAAAGTGTGGGGGTATTTGGCAAAAGTGGTTTAGCTGATTTTAAGGAAACCTCTATTGAACCTAAATCGTTGATGCAGTGTTTGTAGGATATGTTACATATAGTGCCATATTAGTTCATGTCTTTACATGATTTCTCAAATTTGTAAATCTATGATTGCTGTAAGGACTCTTTTCCTCTAAACAAACCTAGATTAAGAGTTGTAACACACCAAGAGAATGATGCCTTTTCGTCTAGTACTCATGACAAGGATATTCTAGAGTTTGAATTAGAGCCTAGAAGAAGTAAAAGATAAGATACTACCCTCAGACAAGATTTTATAAAAATTTCTTTATTACATAAATAAGTGATTTAGACTCTAAATCTGAACTTATAGCTCAATCTTTACTGTTAGATAAGGGTAAAAAGACCTATAGTGAAGCTATAATGTTCAAAAATGGTGCTAGTTTTTGGATAAGTTCGGTTTATGATAAACTAGAATCAATAATGTCTAATCACTCTTGAAAGAGATTAATGTGATATTAGGAGTTAAGGGTACCTAAAAATAAAAAAAAAGATTTTTCTTTTAAGAAAAAATTCTCTATTTTGAGAAGGTGTTAAAAAAATTTGGCAGTGTTGATGTCATCCCTGTTTAAAAACTCCTTATGACTCTAGATTACATCTCTTTAAAAAATAAAAGAAGTAGTGTTTTATGATTGAGAATGCTAAAGAAGCCTTATGAACTATATTTGGCCTGATATTGCTTATGAGTAGATTAAGTAGATATGCTTATAATCCTAGTAATCAGCACTGGATTACACTCAAAATGCTTATTGTAATATCTTAAAGGTATTATAGATTGACAACTCGAGTTTGTTGGCTTTCTTTCAGTTTAAAGGGATTTTGTGACGCCAACTAAGTTACTGATAATGATAAAGTAAGCTCAATGAGTGGGTATATCTTACCTTAAATGGTGAAGCAATTTTTAGAAGTCTATAAACAGACTTGTATCGCTTGCACTACCATGAAGTAAGTATTTATCGTTTTAACCTTGCTAGGAAAGAAGTCGAGTTGCTTAGAAATTTATTAGCAGAATTTCTATTATTGGGAAAGACCGACTACTTCGGTATCCTTATTGTGTGATTCATGAACAGTGATATGAGTGGTTGAAAAGCCAAAGCTTACAATAGTAAGAGGTGACTTATTTGCATAAGGTATGAATCAGTGAATCATTTAATAAGGAATAGAATACTCTTTTTAGAGTATGTGAAGTCAGAATAAAACCTAGCTGATCTGCTTACCAAAAAGTTAAGTCGAAAATTGGTACTGGATTCGTCGAGGGGGATGGTCTAAAGCCCATTGGTTGAGGAATTCATGGTGGATACCCAACTTAGTTATCTAAGTTCATTGTGGTCAAACGAAACCATGAAGAGTACTCATAGTGTACATTTATTACTACCTATCCCTATGATGAATAATGTACATGCCTGGGTTGAGTTTTATTACTCTTAATAAATTCATAGCCCAGATTTTGGGTGGTCTTAGTGAGAAAGACATCATTAATTTATCGACTTTGGTTTAATAACTACTCTTAATAAGTTTATAGCCCAGTGCTGAGTGGGTAGTCCTATCGTGAAAGACTGAATGAACTTGCCGCTAGAAATGATGAGTTTTCTTAAACTCTTAATGAATTCAATCCCAAGAGTTTGGGTTGTTATATTGAGAAGAACTTATTGAATTCACCGATTAAAGATGTTGAGTTTTTATTCTTAATGAATTCTTATCCCTGAGTTTGGGTGGTTCATTTTATAAATTAACTTGAAGAATTCACCTATTTATTTGAAATGAAGAGCTTGATGAAAAGGCTCTTAATTATTTCATAGCTCTTATTTGAGTGGTTTATAGTGAGATAAACTAGATGAAACAACATATGTAAGTGAGAAGGATTAGCCACCTTCTATGAGAAACCTTGGGTTGTTTTTCAAATACACTTACTAGAATCCTGAGGTCAGATGGCTATTTTTTATTACATCTGTATTGTAGTAACCCATTTTAGTCCGTGCTTGAGCCAAATTAAATATAATGCCCAAAGCTCAATTACCCTTACCCATTACAACAATAACGCAGACCCAAATACTCATTTTAAATATCAAAAGTAGACACAATTAATTAAAAATTATTAATTACCCTAATACCTCTAAAACCCTAATAACCCTACAAACCTAACACCCTCCCATATCCTCAGTCCCTGCCAGTGACCATCCAACTTCCCTGGCGCCTGCAAGTCGCGCACTAACTCTTTGGCTACCGTGGCTTGCATGTGTGCCACCCCCGACCTCTGCCACCGCCGCCGGCCACTTGTCTGAGCCACCGCCCAAGTCAGATCTTGTAACACCCTTATTTGATGATTTAATATACATTGAAGATGTTAGTAAAGTTTTTAACTGATTTCCTGACTTATAATTTTTTTCAACAAAGTAGTTTAGTGGTTGGCCCTTTCTCAGTTTTCAAAAAAAACTATGTCTAGCAACCGTAGCTAGTTTTGACCCTGAATTGGTTTGTAAAATACTTTAAGCAGTTATTAAAATGAGAATATAATTCAGGGTGAAAACTATGTATACTGCCTAGATCCTTTCTTGTTTTTAAAATCACTACGCGATAAATGACCAACTAAGTATAAAACCGTTTAAAGCATCTTTCTAAAATTTTTAATTCTTCAAACTAAGTCATGATGCTAGATCATACGGAATATCTACTTATTTAAAATCTATACATTCCCCACTAGACTAGGATGTGGTGATACTTACTGTTAGTACAAGCTAACTTGATCTAACAATGTACATCTCCTCATTTGCTATCTAATCCGAAGTACTTACGTGTGATACAAAACACACGTTAAGTATAACTTAGAGAAATATGATCATAACAAATAAACAATAATTATAATAACACAGCTCTGTAATATGGCAAATGATTTTCAATTGCAATTGATATCATTCTATCATATATAGAACTACCTTACTTATATAGTTCATTTGACCAATATAATATTCAAATCACAAGATTTGATCTGTCTTACCAGTCTTGTGTACGTTAAGCTGTTTAGCTTAACTACTTGCATAATTGCATTTCAATTATTATAGCCAAAGTATAAAATCAAGTCATCTATAATGCAGAATTAGTCATGTATCATGACTATCTTAAGAGTCATGTCATTATTGTTTATGTTCATCAAGTTCTCACATTCATAAAAATTTATTCAATATAAACATGCTTTCAATACGATTCATATCATCTATCAATTTTGTCATAGAATCATGATATCAATGGTTCATGATCATCAAGTAGTATTGCTTTTATCACGTAACCATTTACCTATCATATTCTTTAACATAGTCATACTTTCATCATGCAATCATTTGCATATCATTTCTTTTATCATAGTCATACTTTCTTCATGCAATCATTTGCATATCATATCCTTTATCATAGCCCAAGGTACAAAATCATGTAAAGCTATGGTACGCGAGTCATCACGACACCGTAGTGTCGACGATGTCGTAACGTCTATATCACTGAAGCGACTGAAATAAGTACGTACTCGAGGATGATCTTTGCTCTTTATATAATCCCACTTTTTGTGCTATGTAACACCGTAGTGTTTGAAATGACTTCGTAGAGCCTTTCTTTACTCCGTAGAGCCTTTCCTGCACCGTAGTGCTTTCTCGTAGCTGCTAAGACTCTATGGATATCCAACTATACCAAGATTTTCATGTGAGTCTATGGTATACGAGTCTGACACCGTAGTGTCTACAACGTCGTAACGTCTGATGGTGAGTCGTACTCGAGGATGCCCTTTGCTCCTTGCACAACACCTTAGTGTTTTTCTCAGCACCGAAGTGCCTACATTATTTTAGCACCGAAGTGCCTACATTATCTCAGCACCGAAGTGCCTACATTAGGACGCAGCTGCTAAGTGACTCTATGGATATCCAATTATACCAAAGACTTCACACTAGTACTTGAGCAATTTATTTCCTTATAGATCAATCATCATTGTTCATATAATAGGGTAATTCACATCCCATATTTTATCTTCAATATCCAATTCATCAAAACTATAATTCGATAATGGGCATTTCATACCCAAAATTTGAAATCCTATTTATCTTAGATAAATCATTATTCCATATCCATGTATCATATATGTCATTTAATATTTCTTTGATCAACATACATTTTCATTATTATCAAAGTTGACTTATTGCAAGCCTTCTCGACATCATATAAATATATAAACAGGTAAAAATGCATTCATTCATCTGACATATATAACAAATAAATAAAATACACTCACCTGGGCCATTTATTAGATGCCTCACTAAATTCTACTTGATCCTTTCCTTCATAGTACCTCGAATCTTCTTTTGATTCGGATTTGACTTGGTTAACCACATGAATCTAAATAAATATTTGTTAAATTCACTTCGAACAATATTTCAATCAAGCTATCTAATCATTTAACATAAAAATTTCCATAATTTTCCTTCTTTCCTTATACTGTCCAAAAATTCATTTTGGTCCTTAATGACCATTTTGAACTTTCAATAATTCTTCTGAGCTTGTTATCAAACATTTAAATACAAAATGTATCAAATTCTATTTCCTGACAGCTTGCACTACCTTCAGAGATTTACTTATATCAGGCAGAATACATACTAGATCTTAATTTCCTTTATACTGAGAAAACTAGATTCAATAACGGTTCTAATAGTATAAGCCACATAAATTAATAAAATCTAAAAAATTATGAAAATTCTTCAAACTCCCATCACAGAGCTTCACTAACCAAAAACTGCTCTGTAAATTTTCTGACCTTTATTCGATTAAAAATTCAAATCTTTTAACTCGGAACTTGAAATCAGTTTCTGTTTGTTAGAGGCGAAACTAGATGAACAAATCTTTACATCGATATAAAATTCATCATCTAAACATTTTTGTAAAATGTATAGTGAATTTTCGAAGTCACTGCCAAAATTCAATATTCTACATAGCTTTCCATAATTAACTTCTACTTGTAATCGGATCGAATTGAAATTTTAAAGACAATTCCATAAACCATGGAAAATTCATAAAATATTATTTTTATGAATATTTTAATATTTTTAGTTGGATTCTAACTAGATTTGGTTCTATTTTTACATAATGGCAAATTAGAAAATAAATTTTAGTTGGAGGGTTATTTGGAATCAAAAAATTAAATGAATTTAAAATTCATTTATTTAATACACATGGCATAAATATGGAAAAAGATGAACAAAAATTTGTTCATCTTCTTCCTACATTTCGAAAGGCAAGAGAGAAAAGAGGGAAAAATTTACAAAATTTTCCCTAGGCATTTTGAAGGCTTTAAAGCAAAATTCAAGGTATGATCCTTTAGAATAATTTGTTCTAAATTCAATTCTCTACATTTTGGTAGCAATATTGCATGGTGTTGTGAAGAACTACTTGAATTATTGATGAGAAAGAAGTAGGGAATTGATGTGCTAAGTTGAAATTAGGACTTGAATTACATGAATTCAATGTTGTTTTGATGAAATTAAGCTTGGATTCTATTTAATTTCATGATGAAGTTAAGAACCCTAACCCTAAAATTTTGGGATTTTATTTAGGGTTTTGAAATTTACGATGAAAATGAAAGATTGATGATATTGGAAGTTTGATTTTGATGTTAGAACAAAAAATCCTTAACTAGACTTCTAAGTGACTATTTTGGCATGTTTGATTAATTAGGGAAAACATTGTGAAAATTATCCTAGTGATGGATTTGAAGAGATTATGAATTTAGAAGCTTAATTATGGCATTAGGACTAAAATAAAGTCCTTGAAAAGTTTAGACACCCAATTTGCCATATAGGAAGAATTTGGGGTTTTAAGCGTAAATTCTTGGAAATGAAGAATATATGCTGGAAAAATTAATTTGAGCATGTTAGAATGTTGTTTGGATGAAAGGTGAGCCTAGAGAAGCTAAGGGACCAATTCGACAAGCTTCAAAGTTAAGGGACCGAATTTGAATTTTATGAAAATTTGAGTATATTTATGTAATTAATGATGTTGGAGATGTGAAATTGATGTTAGAATGCTAAACTGATGTTGAATCAAATTAGTGAACGTTTTGACAATTTGTCAAAATCAAGTGACCAAATAGGAAATGAATTATTGATGGGGATTAAATCTGATTTTTTTAGTTAAAATAATAGAATTAAGGTAGTAATGTTGATTTGAGGACTAAATTGCAAAGTTAAGAAGTTTTAATCCTTACCTTTGCATTTTAGTGACTATTTTGGCAAAGAAAGAAAATTTGAGGGAATTATTTTGAATAATTATTTGATGAAGAAGATGATGAATTGACGGTTTGAAGTAAGTGATGGGACTAAATTGACAAATAGAAAAATAACGATTTTCCATTTTTTTCAAACTATCCGGTAAATTTTGAAATTCTCATATTTCCGACTTCCATAAATAAATATTGTTGACCTAAAAATATTCCATAATTTTGTAAAAATCAAAATCTTGAAATTTTGACTTGGTCCAATATACTGATAATTTATCTAAAATCTTTATTGGATAAAATTCTCTTAAAAATCCTTTATCTGATATCCATACGAATAATATTAACTCGAGCTGATTTCTTTTTATCATTCTCAGTTACTGACATGAGACCTTCCCAATAGGTCACCCATTCTATGTCCTGAGCACGCTTAACTTTGCAGTTCGATCTAAATTCAATATCTTATACTGTATTTTTATTCTCGTAATCTATATTAGATTTTTCTCCATGATCTGTTTAATCCTTGTACATGATAAAATAATTAATGATAAATTCTTCAACACTTGGAAATGACTTTTATAGTATTTTCTATCATATGGTAAAATTTCATATTTTTTAGTTTGATCTGGGTATCCAAATTCTACTTCAACTTTGACTACAATTTTCCCAATAATCGAAATATCAGATCAAACAAATAATTCCTCATTTGATCCACACCTATAGGTGCTCTATCTATTTATAAAATAAAACACATGACTTTTGGGAAATTACAACTTTGGTCCTTCAACTTTTCATATTTCCACTTCTATCACCCAAGTTTTAAAAACTTATCATTATGGTCACTAAAATTTAACCTTGAATTCCCATTCCAATTTTCCTTGGATTTTAACCAAATTTTGTGAGTATTCTATTTTACTCGTTCTCTATCACATGGCACCTTAAAACCTCAGAAACTTCTTTTCTACAGTCCATAATTGAGAAAATCTGAACTTTTGCATTTTTGTCATTTTAGTCACTAAGTAAGCTTTTAAGTCCTTATCTTAGTACTAAATGACCCTAAATTAACATATAAAATTTGGGGTATTACAATTCTTCCCCTTAAGAAAATTCGTCATCAAATTTTCAAAACGTACTTGTTTTAAATAGTTTCGGGTACTATTCTCTCATTTTTCTTCTTGGTCTCCCAAGTTGCCTCATCCACTTTGTGGTTCCTCTAAAGGATTTTGACCAATGGAATTCTTTATTCCTTTTAATTCTGTAGGCTAAGATTTTCATCGGTTCTTCATCATACGTCAAATATCAGGTTATAGTTCAACTTCCTTTCCCACAATCTTGTGTTCTCAATAATTTAGGCTCGTAACTTATCTTCAAAGATTAGAATAGTTCAATCTAACTATTTTCTGTTAAAAATTTATTTTCTTTTCTTTTTTTTCACCATGAACTGGTCCAAGTAGGGTTGAGACACCTTATTCATCAAATTTTTATATGTGGCAGAGTGTTTGTAAGTCCAAACGGAATCATTAAGAACTCATAGTATCCATAACGAGTTCTGGGTACTGTCTTCGGTATATTTTCTTCTTTAACTTTTAGCTAATAATAACCCAATTAAAGGCCGATTCTTTAGAAACTCAACTACACCTCGGTACTGGTCAAACAAATCCCCAATCCTTATAACGGATTATTTATTCTTTATTGTTACCCTATTTAACTGTTGATGATCTATACTTAATAGTAAAGAATCATCTTTCTTCTCTACGAATAATACTGAAGCGCTTCGTAATAACTCACTCGATCGAATATAACTCCAATCTAATAGCTCTTACAGCTGAGCTTTCAGTTCCTCTAACTGGGTTGGTGCCTTTCTATAAGGTGCTATCAATACCTGATTTATTCTCGAATTAAACGTCAATATCGAATTGTGCCTCTTAATCTGGAGGTAATCCTAATAATTCATCCAAAAACACATTTGGAAATTTCCTTACAATCGGAGTATTCTCTATCTTCTTATAATTATTGTACCAATTCTCTATTATACAGATAATTCATTATGAATAGAAGTTAACTATCATATTTATTTCACTGTATTGTATCCACTATGGGTTTTTTCTTAACCCTTAAAAATTCGTCAACTCACGAAATCTAACAGCATCTTATTTTTCTTATAACCATTAGAGTCTCATTCATACTATTGAGGACCTACACCAAGGTATACAAGCAATATATCATTAGCATCACATCCTAGGGGCATGTACACTTTAACAAAATCATATTGGACTCGGTTTAACCTCCAGAATCGGCTAAACATTTGCTCCGATACCACTAAATGTAACACCCTCAACTTATATTTGATGATTTAATATACATTGAAGATGTTACTAAAGTTTTTGACTGATTTCTTGACTTGTAAATTTTTTTCAACAAAGTCGTTCAGTGGTTGGCTCTTTCTCAGTTTTCAAACAAAACTATGTCTAGCAACCGCAGCTAGTTTTGAACCAGAATTGGTTTGTAAAATACTTTAAGTAGTTATTAAAATAAGAATATAATTCCGGGTGAAAACTATGTATGATGCCTATATCCTTTCTTGTGATACAAAACACACGTTAAGTATAACTAAGTGAAACATAATCATAATAATATAAACAATAATTATAATAACGTAGCTCTGTAAGATGGCAAATGATTTTCAATTGCAATTGATATCATTTTATCATATATAAAATACCTTACTTACATAGTTTATTTGACCAATATAATATTCAAATCACAAGATTTGATATGCCTTACCAGTCTTGTGTACATTAAGATTTTTAGATTAACTACTTGCATAATTGTATTTCAAGTATTATAGCCAAAGTATAAAATCAAGCCATTTGTAATGTAGAATTAGTCATGTATCATGACTATCTTAAAGTCATGTCACTATTGTTCTATGTTCATCAAGTGCTCACAAGCATAAAAATTTCTTCAACATAAACATGCTTTCAATATGATTCATATCATCGATCAATTTTGTCATAGAATCATGATATCAATGGTTCATGATCATCAAGTAGTCTTGCTTTTATCACGTAATCATTTGCCTATCATATTCTTTAACATAGCCATGCTTTCATCATGCAATCATTTGCATATCATTTCTTTTATCATTGTCATACTTCCTTCATGCAATCATTTGCATATCATTTCCTTTATCATAGCCCAAAGTACAAAATCATGTAAAGTTATGGTACGCAAGTCATCACCACACTGTAGTGTCTACGACGTCATAACGTCTACATCTCCGAAGCGACTGAAATGAGTACGTACTTGATGACGCTCTTTGCTCTTCATATAATCACACTTTTTGTGCTATGTAATACCGTAGTGTTTGAACTGACTCCGTAGAGCCTTTCTTGACTCCGTAAAGCCTTTCCTGACTCCGTAGAGCCTTTCCTGCACCGTAGTGCTTTCAAGCAGCTGCTAGGACTCTATGGATATCCAACTATACCAATATTTTCATGTGAGTCTATGGTATACGAGTCTGACACCGTAGTGTCTACAACGTCGTGGCGTCTGATGGTGAGTACGTACTCGAGGATGCCCTTTGCTCATCGCACAACACTTTAGAGTTTTTCTCAGCACCGACCTACATTATCTTAGCACTGAAGTGCCTACATTATCTCAGCACCGAAGTGCCTGCATTATCTCAGAACCGAAGTGACTACATTAGGACGCAGCTGCTAAGTGACTCTATGGATATCCAATTATACCAAAGACTTCACACTAGTACTTGGGCAATTTATTTCCTTATAGATCAATCATCATTGTTCATATAATAGGGCAATTAACATCTCATATTTCATCTTCAATATCTAATTCATCAAAACTATCAACCATAATTCAATAATGGGCATTTCATACCCAAAATCTGAAAACTGATTTATCTTAGATAAATCATTATTCCATATCCATGTATCACATATGCCATTTAATATTTCTTTGATCAGCATACATATTCATTATTATCAAAGTTGACTTATTGCAAGTCTTCTTCACATCATATATATATATATATATATATATATAAACATATAAAAAGATAAAAATGCATTCATTCATCTGACATATATAACAAATAAATAAATAAAATACACTCAGCTGGGTAATTTATTAGCATGCCTTACTAAATTCTACTTGATCCTTTCCTTCATAGTACCTCGAATCTTCTTTTGATTCGGATTTGACTTGGTTAACAACATGAATATAAACAAACATTTGTTAAATTCACTTCGAACAATATTTCTATCAAGCTATCTAATCATTTAACATAAAAATTTCCATAATTTTCCTTCTTTCCTTATACTGTCCAAAAATTCATTTTGGTCCTTAATGACCATTTTGAACTTCCAATAATTCTTCCGAGCTTGTTATCAAACATTTAGATGCAAAATGTATCAAATTCTATTTCCTAGCAGCATGCGCTACCTTCAAAGATTTACTTATATCGGGCAGAATACATACTGGATCTTAATTTCCTTTATACTGAAGAAACTAGATTCAATAACGGTTCTAACGGTATAAGCCACATAAATTAATAAAATCTAAAACAATTATGAAAATTCTTCAAACTCCCGTCACAGAGCTACCCTGACCAAAAACTGCTCTGTAAATTTTCTGACCTTTATTCGATTAAAAATTCATATATTTTAACTAGGAACTCGAAATCAGTTTCCGTTTGTTAGAGGCAAAACTAGACGAACAAATCTTTATATCGATAAAAAATTCATCATCTAAACATTTTTGTAGAATTTATGGTGAATTTTCGAAGTCACCGCCAAAATTCAATCTTCTACATAGCTTTCCATAATTAACTTCTACTTTATACTAACTTATTATTTTTCTACTTGTCAATTTAGTCCCGTCACTTACTTCAAACCATCAATTCATCATCTTCTTCATCAAATAATTATTCAAAATAATTCCCTCAAATTTTCTTTATTTGGAAAAATTGTCACTAAAATGCAAAGGTAAGGATTAAAACTTCTTAACTTTGCAATTTAGTCCTCAAATCAACATTACTACCTTAATTCTATTATTTTAACTAAAAAAATCAGATTTAATCCCCATCCAATAATTCATTTCCTATTTGGTCACTTGATTTTGACAAATTGTCAAAACGTTCACTAATTTGATTCAACATCAGTTTAGCATTCTAACATCAATTTCACATCTCCAACATCATTAATTACATAAATACACTCAAATTTTCATAAAATTCAAATTCGGTCCCTTAACTTTGAAGCTTGCCGAATTGGTCCCTTAGCTTCTCTAGGCTCACATTTCATCCAAACAACATTCTAACATGCTCAAATTAATTTTTACAGCATATATTCTTCATTTCCAAGAATTTACGCTTAAAACCTCAAATTCTTCCTATATGGAAAATTGGGTGTCTAAACTTTTCAAGGACTTTATTTTAGTCCTAATGCCATAATTAAGCTTCTAAATTCATAATCTCTTCAAATCCATCACTAGGATAATTTTCACAATGTTTTCCCTAATTAATCAAACATGCCAAAATAGTCACTTAGAAGGCTAGTTAAGGATTTTTTGTTCTAACATCAAAATCAAACTTCCAATATCATCAATCTTTCATTTTCATCGTAAATTTCAAAACCCTAAATAAAATCCAAAATTTTAGGGTTAGGGTTCTTAACTTCATCATGAAATTAAATAGAATCCAAGCTTAATTTCATCAAAACAACATTGAATTCATGTAATTCAAGTCCTAATTTCAACTTAGCACATCAATTCCCTACTTCTTTCTCGTCAATAATTCAAGTAGTTCTTCACAACACCATGCAATATTGCTACCAAAATGTAGAGAATTGAATTTAGAACAAATTATTCTAAAGGATCATACCTTGAATTTTGCTTTAAAGCCTTCAAAATGCCTAGAGAAAATTTTGTAAATTTCCCCCTTCTCTCTCTTGCCTTTCAAAATGTAGGAAGAAGTTGAACAAATTTTTGTTCATCTTTTTCATTATTTATGCCATGTGTATTAATTAAATGAATTTTAAATTCATTTAATTTCTTGATTCCAAATAACCCTCCAACTAAAACTTATTTTCTAATTTGCCATTATGTAAAAATAGAACCAAATCTAGTTAGAATCCAACTAGAAATATTAAAATATTCATAAAATTAATATTTTATGAATTTTCCGTTGCTTATGGAACTGTCTTTAAATTTTTAATTCGATTTGATTACCCGATAATCACCTACTACGATTTTCCAATTTTTTTAAACTATCAGGTAAAATCTGAAATTCTCATAATTCTGACCTCCATAAATAAATATTGTTAACCTACAAAATATTCCATAATTTTGTGAAAATCAAAATCTTGAAATTTTGACTCGGTCCAATATACTGATAATTTATCCAAAATCTTTATCAGATAAAATTCTCTTAAAAATCCTTTATGTGATATACATACGAATAACATTAACTCGAGCTGATTTTTTATCAGCCTCAATTACTGACATGAGACCTTCCCAATAGGTTACCCATTCTATGTCCTAGGCATGCTTAACTTTGCAGTTCGATCTAAATTCAATATCTTATACTGCATTTTTATTTCCACAATCTATATTAGATTTTTCTCCATGATTTTGTTCAATCCATGTACAGGATAAAATAATTACTGATAAATTATTCAACACATGGAAATGACTTTTATAACCTTTTTCTATCATATGGTAAAATTTTATAATTTTTCAATTCGATCTGGGTATCCAAATTCAACTTAAACTTTGACTACGATTTTCCCAATAATCGAAATATCAGATCAAACCAGTAATTCCTCATTCGATCCACACCTATAGGTGCTCTATCTATTTATAAATAAAACACCTAACTTTTGGGAAATTACAACTTTGGTCCTTCAACTTTTCATATTTCCACTTCTATCACTCAAGTTTTAAAAACTTATCATTTTGGTCACTAAAATTTAACCTTCACTTCCCATTTCAACTTTCCTTGGATTTTAACCAAATTTTGCGAGTATTCTATTTTACTCGTTCTCTATCACATGACACTTTGAATCCTCATAAACTTCTTTTCTACAGTCCATAATTAAGAAAATCCTAACTTTTGCATTTTTTTGTCATTTTAGTCGCTAAGTAAACTTTTAAGTTCTTATCTTAGTATTAAATGACCCTAAATTAACATAGCAAATTTTGGGGTATTACAGATCTGCAAAAAAAAATTCATTTCGAATCTGACGGCAATCAAGTGGACAAGTTGCAAACAAGTTGTTATTTTATTATCATATATTTTGGGTATAAAAACCCATACAGATTCAAATGTAGGGGGAGAGACTGGGATGTAAAAAAAGGTTCGAATGAAGTAAAAAATATAAGTTGTTCGGTTCAAAAAGGGGCACGATTCGAAATGAAAAAGCGTTCGAATATTATTAAAAAAGAGATTTTAAAATAAAAAGGGTAAAAAATTTTCATACCTTTGTTTTCGTTAGATCTACACATATCGGTGTCTTTTTATGAAAACCTGGCTTCGAATTCGAGACCGGGGCACCGAGGAGAGCCGAAAAGGTGCAACCTTTTACCTTTTCGGTCACCAGCGACGGCGGCGCCACCACCGGCGATCGGCGGCCCTCGGCGGCGTAGGCTACCGACCACTATCCTGGCAAAGGAGGAAGAGAGCATGGAGTTTTTTTATTTTGTTTGAAACAAATGAAGATTAATTCTTTTTTTCTAAAATTTAAGTTATATACTAGAATAAATTAGGGGTATAATTACACACTAAGTCTTCCTGTCCCTTTTGTTTCTAAAAAAATTATTTGTTGTATTGTATATTTGCAATATAGGTCCAAGTACTTTTAAATCATTTTTCAATTTAGTCACTAAATTGAGTTTTATCAGTTTTTTATGGTTTAATTACGCGGACAGTCCCTCCGCACTTAAGACATTCTCATTTTGGGTCTGCCTCATGATTTAATTACCTTTTAAGTCCATAAAACTTTCAAACATTTTGCGATTTTGTCATTTTTTTAGTTTTAAATTTCTAAATTTTTTATTTTGGTCACACTCTTTTTATTTATATTATTATTATGCTTATATATTATTATTATTATGTATATATTTATTTATTTATTTACATATAGTATATTATATATGCATACATATTTTTATTTTTCTACCATATATTATGAATGTTGTATGTTTATATATGTATATTATTATTATAGTATATTATTATTAGTATTTTCACTATTTATATATTAAGTATATGTATATCGTATAATATTGTATATTAATGTATAGTATGTGTATATAATATATAGTACATTATTATTATGTATGTATTATTTTGTATATATTAATATATTATATTATTATATTTACTATATGTAGATTTTTTTTAACATATTATAAGATATATATACATTATTATTTTTTCTTTATTATTATTTTTTCTTTATTATTATTTTTTACTATATAATGTATGTTTATATTATATTATATTATATTATACTCCCTCTGTCTCACCAATTTTGTCCAGTATTGACTTTTAAAAAGTCAATTTTTTAAACTTTGACCACAATTATTTTAAATATTTGAATTAATTAAATTTTATAAAATATATATTTTTAAACTACTTGATATAAGGTTTTTAAAACATATTTTTAACAATAATACATTTAAAGTAATAAATAGTCAAAGTTTAAAATGTTTGACTTAAAAAAAGTCAATACTGAACATTTTTAGTGGGACGGAGGTAGTATTATATTATTATACTTACGTATTTTTTAAACCTCATTTCGAATATATTTTTTTAATAAAAAACTCAGCTTAATATTAAGGGAATATTTTCCACTTTATTTTTTTAAAATTTTCCATTTCCCGTTTCCATTTTCCATTAAAAAAAACTTTACTGTTTTCTACTAGGAGTGTCATCCAGGTCTCCGGGTGACGTCTTCTTTGATACCGTAAGAAACACATTTTTTTAAAAAAATCTATCATTTTTTAAAGGTGGGTAAAAAACCCTGATGACAGATGGCGACTCTGCTGGGGACAATCTTTTTAGAGAGTCAGGCCAATGTTGATTTTGTGTTGTCTTGCAAAAATCCAAAAATTCGATTTGATTTAATTTTTAATTCACCGACATTCATGCATGAGCTTTCTACTCGAGCTCCTCACCTTTAAGTTGGAGAGATTATTTCGCTCCGTGGGGTTTTCACCCCCCGTATAGTGTTGTAATGTACTCTTGTAGTACTGGTCCTTATATTTCGTGGGGTTTTCACCCCCGTATGGTATAAGAGTCGTATTCCCCCGAATTGATGTCCTCGCGACAGTTTGGATACCCTTTACTTTAGATCTGAACCTCATATAGCGAGCTGTAGGAGCCAACCTTTTATGCTATGCGAAGCTCTGCCCGTTTAGCGGTTACCCTTTTTAGGCTTTGATGCCTTTATTTATTTGTTTTTATGTACAGTTTTTTTATCTATTTTAATTTTTACCATTGATTTATTCATTTGATCATTTTAATATTGAGCTGGCCCTTTTTTATCGCATCATATTACATTCATTCATGTTGCATTAATTGCATGACATCATCATTTTAATTTTTGCATTTCAAAATACTGATTCATGACTGGTTTCCAATTTGAAAATTTTATTATCGGGAGAAAATCTAGTACCCTAGATATCAAATGCAACGTTCAAAGTTGCGAATAAATCTCGTAAAATCAAAAGTTAAGCCACGGAACCATTTTTGAATTAACACCTCCGCATCTAGGACATGCATCTTGCATTTACACGCATACATTCACAGTTTTGAAACTAGTCTCCGGGATGCCTAGTGCTAGCAATACCAGATAAAGCGGAAGTTGACCGATCTAGCACTTTACCAAACCTATGAGAAAGCCCGATCTAGGGGTATTTTTGAGAATAACCTCTACATTCATACAGACGCCATACCTCTACAAGGCCTCACGTTCATACAGATGAGTTCTAAAAGTGAGCCTTCGGTGCCGAGCAAGGCTTTTATACCCTAGACGACTGCATTAATTATCATTTGTAGCATTTTGCCAGAGCTGAAAATAATAAACTGATATGAACCAACACAACAAACTCATAGACCCGACTGAGGGGCAACACAGCGCGTTCATGAGAACAATGAAAACCTTACAAGAAAAGGCGAAAACATACTCCAAGCTTCGAATTCGCTTCATTCCAAGCGAAGTTCAATGAAAATAATTTTGGGGCATACACCCGAAAATATAACTTTACAGAAAAATAATCAAGCCAAGGAAGATTGGGGGCATCCTCACAAAACAAGTCCAAGAACTCAATATCGACCAAACATGAAGTCAGAGGCATCCCTTTAAGGGGGAAAATAATTCATACATTCATTAAGATCATTTGGCATCAAGTGCATACTCATGCATTCATACGAGTTATCATGCATTTAGATTAAACATGAATTAGACATAAAGTTAGGGGCATCCATCATGCATTCATAAACAGGTCCAAGGAAGAGACCAAACAACCTCGACCATAGGGCAACGGTGTGATGACCAATCTTTAGCCCTAAAAGATATGGGACACACTGAAAAGCTGAACATCCAGATAAAAACAGTAAATTTTTTAAACATATGTCTAACTAATGTTTCATTTTGTTTTCAGGGCACGACTACCCATCATTGAACAACAGAACCGATATTTCCCAATCTTGCCTCCGTTAGTAGTGGTGGGCTAGCTTAATCCAGAGTTTGCTTCTCCATCAGTGGTGTTGCAGATCAAATTTTTCTCTAGATATTGTTTCAGATCTTGCCTCTTCGTCAGTGATGTTGCAAAATCAAATTTTCCTTCGGATCTCATCTCTCAATCACTGGTGTAGTGGATCCCATTATTTTCAGATCTTGCCTCTCCATCGGTGGTGTGGTAGATCAAATTTTTGAAGATCTTATCTCTCCGTCAGTGGTTTAGTAGATCCTAGTGTCTTCAGATCTTGCTTCCCCGTCAGTGGTGTAGCAGATCAAATCTTTTCTAGATCTTGCTTCCCTGTCGGTGGCGTAGCGGATCAAGCCCTATCAAGGTCTTGCTTCTTCGTCAGTATTGCAGCTAGACCAAACTTCTTCCTCAAATATTATATCTTTCTTGTAGTTGTAGCTCAAAAAATAAAAAAATCAAAAAGAAAAATAATCAAAAAGAAAATAAAAAAAAATAAAAAAAAATCATCAAAGCTTCATCCTTCGATCATGTCTCTTCGTCAGTGTTGCAGTTAGATCAAAACTTTCGCCTTTAGACCGTGCCTCTTCGTCGGTGTTGTAGCACGGTCAAATTTCGGTCTTGCCTCTTCGTTAGTGTCGTAACTAGACCAAATTTACTGACTTCTGATCCTGCCTCTTCAACGGTGTTGTATCTGGATCAACCCTACTGACTTCAGACCCTGCCTCTTCGTCGGTGTTGTAGCTGGGTCAACCTTTACTGACTTCCAGTCTTGCCTCTTCATCGGTGCTGCAGCTGTACCAAATTTACTAACTTCCGATCCTGCCTCTTCGTCGGTGCTGTAGCTGGATCAACCCCGTTGACTTTAGACCTTGTCTCTTTGTTAGGCGTCGTAGCTTGGCCAAATCATACTATTCTTCGGTCTTGCCTCTTCGTCAGGTGTTGTAGCTGGGCCAAATATACTCTTTCAGATTATGTCTCTTCGTCAGAGCCGTAGCTTGATCAGACATCAGAACCTCCATCTTTCAATCCTGCCTCTTCGTCAGTGTTGCAGCTGGATCAAAATTATTTTGACAAGTCCGACAGAAATGTTGGCACAACGTGCTTAAACACGGTAAAGTTTAAGACAATGGATAATTCGATTGTTCATCGAAAATCCATTTTCACGAATAGTCGAAGGAAAATAAATCCTTTGAAAAATCCAATGTCATGATTGGTATAAACTGATTGTACCCAGGGGAATGGTACAGCTAGCCCAGAGCAAATAGCTGCCGGTAAAGGCAACTCAAAACCGTTGATCCTTATGCATTTGGGAAAAATGCAAAAGAAATTCTGCATCAAAACTTATCGACTTTCGGTCATGCCTCTTCGTCGGTGTTGAAGTTGGGCCAAACTTTGATCCTTCGATCCTGCATCTTCGTCAATGTTGTAGCTGGATCAAGTTTTACAGACCTTGTCTCTTCGTCGGTGTTGCAGCTAGGTCAAATTTTCTCCAAGCATTGCGTCGTCGTCAGAGTCGTAGCAAGCCGAGCTAGGTCAAATGAGGATTAATTCTTTTTTTTTTAAAATTTAAGTTATATACTAGAATAAATAAGGGGTATAATTACGCACTAAGTCCTCCCGTCATTTCTTTTTAAAAAAAAACATCTGCCGCATGTATATTTGCAACATAGGTCCCTATACTTTTAAATCATTTTTAATTCGGTCACTAAATTGAGTTTTATCAGTTTTATGGTTTAATTATGCGGACAATCCCTCCGCACTCAAGACATTTTCATTTTGGGTTTGCCGCATGGTTTAATTACCTTTTAAGTCCCTGAAACTTTCAAACGTTTTTGCGATTTTGTCCTTTTTTAGTTTTTAAGTTTCTAAATTTTTTATTTTGGTCACACTCTTTTTTATTTATATTATTATTATGCTTATATATTATTATTATTTATATGTATATATATATTTACATATAGTATATTATATATGCATGTATATTTTTATTTTTCTACCATATATTATGAATGTTGTATGTTTATATATGTATATTATTATTATTATAGTATATTATTATGTATATTATTATTATTTTCACTATATATATATTAAGTGTATGTATATAGTATAATATCATATATTAATGTATAGTATCTGTATATAATATATAGTACATTATTATTATGTATGTATTATTTTGTATAAATTAATATATTATATTATTATATTTACTATATGTATATTATATTTAACATATTATAAGATATATGTACATTATTATTTTTCTTTATTATTATTTTTTTTACTATATATTGTATGTTCATTATATTTTATATTATATTATATTATTATACTTACAGATTTTTTAAACCTCGTTTCGAATATATTTTTTTAAGAAAAAACTCGGCTTAATATTAAGGGAATATTTTCCACTTTATTTCGGATAACCGGCTAGGAAGTGACATTCTGACTCATTCATGTGTCATTATCCTCGGTTTTCGTAAATAAGGAAATGTTCTTATTAGGCCGTTTTTTGGATTAAATTTTAAATTTTTAAATCAAATCTTTATTTTCTTGCAAAGACAACACTAGATCGATGCAGTACTAATTTTGGGCATTGTGGGGGTGCTAATCATTCCCCACGCATAATCGATTCTTGAACCCAAACATTTGAATCTCTGGTTATTTTTTTACGGTGTCCGAACTACCAAAGTGGTCGGTGGCGACCCCATCTCTTTTTTAAAATTTTTCATTTCCCATTTCTATTTTAAAAAAGACTTTACGGTGTTCTGCTGGGAGCGTCATCCAGGTCTCCGGTGACGTATTCTTTAATACCGTAAAGAAACATATTTTTTTTAAAAAAACCTATCATTTTTTAAAGGAGGGTAAAAAACCCTTGTTACATGTATATTTATACATTTGTATATTTTCTGACATATCGAGGATTTTGGTGGATGAAGGGGTTAGTTGTGTGTTATGAGTTCACCCGTATTTTAGAAAGATCCAGATTCGTTCACTTATCTAAGAGAAGAATCACTCATATCACTATGTACTAGTTCCAGATACGTTCACTAGTGCTTAAGCAGCTAATCTCGCTATTGCTCTTCTCGCGTTTTTAAATTCAAAATTATCGTTTTGGTTTTCAGAAGAATTCTTTCGAATTTGTGGGGGAATATTGATAATGCTCGAAATTAAAATATTTTTTAATGATGAATGGATTTTACCAGCTGTGTGTACTGACTATTGAGAAGCCGTAACAGAAGCATAATCCTTTGTGGCTGTTGGTAAGCGTTAATAGGCTTAATAATCATAAACCACGTTCATTAATTTAGCCTTTATAGGCATTCAATTCGATTTGAATTGAAGGTTAAAAAACAATTTAAATCAATTGTTTTACAACATTGTTAACGCAATGGTCGGCGCCTATAACCCACTTATTACATGGACGAACCAGGCCATTTTTTAGGCTATATTCGTTCATTATTTCTGCTGTTACAAAGCTGGAATTGAGCATAATAAAGGACATAATTGTAATTGTATTTATCAGAATTTAATTGGTTTTTATGACGAATTAATTTTGGACGTTTTACCCATTATTTTTCACTATAAATAAAGCCTTATGTAGCTCATTTCTATCATTTACAACATTGCAAAACACTTCAAAACTCTCTAGTTTTTCTTTTGCTTTCAAAGAGAATTATGTTCTCCAGCTTATTGAGGAGAAGAGTAGTACCACCGATATCCACTCTGAAATTTGGGTGTACAAATTGTCGGAGCGACCGTGCTAACCTTGGGGGACAATCCACCTATAGCAGCAACTACACCAGTTGGGGCAAATGTGTTTCTAAGACAGTGATTCCATCAACGACACGATTTTTATACTATTACTTTCGTTATTTTATACTAATCCATCATGTAAGTACTAACGCCCTGTTTTGCAATAATTTTTCCAACACAGTAAACTAAAATGGCACAGATGCTACACAATAGTACCGGTACAATTAACATAATTACTGGTACCACAAGAACAATATCGATTTCAGAATCAAACATGCAACAAATTATTATCAATTCTGTATGAATAATATCGATTTTAAACAATATTTTTGAATTTGGTGATCTCGAGTAAGAATTTATGTTATCACACTTTTACTACTATTTTGGTAAGAATTTATGTAGATCCTGTAAGAATTTGTGTAGATACCAAATTCTTATAAATTTCGTAAGAAATAAGGTTATCTTGTAAGATTTTAGGTTATAACACAATTTCCTATCATAAGTTTGGTTGATTTTAGATTAGGAGATATTAGGTAATAATTTGTGTAGTTATGTTTTTTCATATAAATTACGTAAACATTTATGTATGTATTGTAAAACATTGTGTAGGTACACTATTTGTTATGCGTTTGGTAACATATATAGTTATCCTTTAAGACTTTGTGTAGTTACACAATTTCCTACCATAAGTTTGGTTGATTTTAGATAAGGAGATATGAGGTAATAATTTGTGTAGTTACGTTTTTTCTTATAAATTACGTAAACATTTACGTAGGTATTATAAAATGTTGTGTAGGTACCCTATTTGTTATACGTTTGGTAACATATAGAGTTATCATTTAAGACTTTGCGTAGTTACACAATTTCCTACCATAAGTTTGGTTGGTTTTAGATTAGGAGATATGGGGTAATAATTTATGTAGTTACATTTTTTTCTTATAAATTACGTAAACATTTACGTTGGTATTGCAAAACGTTGTGTAGGTATCCTATATGTTATGCGTTTGGTAAAATATAAAGTTATCCTTTAAGACTTTTTTTTACTAACACAATTTCCTACCATAAGTTTGGTTGGTTTTAGATTATGAGATATGAGGTAATAATTTATGTAGTTACCTTTTTTCTTATAGTTTCCGTTAACATTTCTGTAGGTATTGTAAAACATTGTGTAGTACCCTATTTGTTATGAATTTGGTAACATATAGAGTTATCCTATAAGACTTTGTGTAGTAACACAATTTCCTACAATAAGTTTGGTTGGTTTTAGATTATGAGATATGAGGTAATAATTTTTGCAACTACTTTTTTTCTTATAAGTTCCATAAATGTTTCTGTAGTATGGTCAAACATTGTGTATGTACGCTATATTTTATGAGTTTGGTAACATATACAGTTATCCTTTAAGAGTTTATGTAATAACACAATTTCCTACCATATTACAACTTTCCAGTAATAGTATCGATGCTACATGAACTGTTTCGATGCTACATGAACAATACCGATGCAACATGAATAGTACTGATTTTTCTTTACGAGGTCAAATGAGGTAAGAATTTGTCTACTTACCTTTTTCCTAGAAAATGCGTAAACATTTATGTATGTTTTGTAAAACATTGTGTAGGTACCTTATTTCTTATTCGTTTGGTAACATATAGAGTTATCCTTTAAGAATATGTGTAATAACACAATTTCATACCATAAGTGTGGTTGGTTTTAGAATATGAGATATGGGTTAAGCATTTCTATAGTTATTGTTTTTGCTACAAATTTCATCAACACTGTTGTAGGTTTTGTATAACATTGTGTAGGTACCCTATTTCTTATATGTTTGGTAACATATAGAATTATCCTTTAAGAGTTTGTGTAATAAGACTGTTTCTTACCATAATTTTGGTTGGTTTTATATTAGGAGATATTGGGTAAGCATTTTTGTAGCTACTGTTTTGCCTAGAAATTCCATCAAAAGTTCTGTAGGTCTCGTGAAAATATGTTTAGGAACCCTATTTATTATGTATTTGGTAACATATAGAGTTATCCTTGAAGAGTTTGTCTAATAACACAATTTCCTACCATAAGTTTGGTTGGTTTTAGATTAGGAGATAGAGGGTAAGCATTTGTGTAGCTACCGTTTTGCCTAGAAATTCCATCAAAATTTCTGTAGGTCTTAGAAAATACTGTGTAGGTACTTATTTGTTATGCGTTTGGTAACATATAGAGTTATCCTTTAAGAGTTTATGTAATAACACAATTTCCTACCATAAGTTCCGTTGGTTTTAGATTAGGAGATATGAGGTAAGCATTTGTGTAGCTACCGTTTTGCCTAGAAATTTCATCAAAAGTTCTGTAGGTCTCGTAAAAAATTGTGTAGGTACCCTATTTGTTATGCGTTTGGTAACATATAGAGTTATCCTTTAAGGGTTTGTGTAATAACATAATTTCCTACCATAAGTTTTGTTGGTTTTAGATTAGGAAATATGGGGTAAGCATTTGTGCAGTTACCTTTTCTCTTATAATTTTAATAAACATTCTTGTAGGTCATCTAAAACATTGTGTAGGTACCCTATTTGTTATGAGTTTGGTAACATATAGAGTTATCCTTTAAGACTTTCTGTACTAACATAATTTCCTACCATAAGTTTGGTTGCTTTTAGATTACGAGATATGGGGTAATAATTTGTGTAGTTACTTTTTTCTTATAAATTACGAAAATATTTATGAAGGTATTGTAAAACTTGTGTAGGTACCCTATTTGTTATGTGTTTGATAACATATAGAGTTATCCTTTTAAGATTTTGTGTAGTTATACAATTTGCTACCATGAGTTTGGTTGGTTTTAGATTAGGAGATATGGGGTAATAATATGTGTAGCTACCTAATTTCATATAAATTCCATAAACATATCTGTAGGTCTGTTAAAACATTGTGTAGGTACCCTATTTTTTATGTGTTTGGTAACATATATAGTTATCCTTTAAGACTTTGTATAATAACACAATTTCCTACCATCAGTTTGGTTGGTTTTAGATTAGGAGATACGGGATAATAATATGTAGCTACCGTTTCTCTTTTAAAGTCCATAAACATTTATGTAGGTATGGTAAAACATTGTGTAGGTACCCTATTTCTTATAAATTTTGTAACATATAGAGTTATCCTTCAAGACTTTGTATAGTAACACAATTTCCTACCATACGTTTGGTTGGTTTTAGATTAGGAGATATAGGGTAATATTTTGTATAGTTACTCTTTTTCTTATAATTTCCGTAAACATTTCTTTTGGTATTGTAATACATTGTGTATGTACGTTATTTGTTATGTGTTTTGTAAGAATTAATGTTATCGGGTAACAGTCTAGGTTATCACACAATTTCTTACCATGATAAGCTTTTGTGTAACTACCGTTTTTCTTGCAGTTACTATAACAAATTATGATACCGTATCATAAGAATTTATGTAAGAACCGGTTATCGGTATAACCAGTGTGTCTTCTTTTAGCCTTTTTTTTAGGCTGCCTTACAACATAACTACCCTAAAAACTTTGAGGGGCCAAACATAAATTATGTTATTTTTATGAAAAGGGGATTATTATTATTTTATTAAATAAAGATATATTACATTCTCATATCGGGATTCGAACTTATACAAGATGTGCATCCTTAGCCACTAGGCCAATTAGTAGATCTCCAAAAGGAAATTATTATCATGTGAATTTTATTAATTATAAAAGGGAATTATAAATCATATAAGTGAAGCTAATCTAATATTTACCATAATCGTACTGTTTTACTATGAATAAAACTCTAAACTATAACTTTAATCTTAATTTCTAAATCTTAAACCCTAAAAGTAAATTTTAAGGCCTAAACCCTAATCTTAAATCTTAAATTAATTTTTTAAATATTGAAAAATATATAAAGACACCAAAAAAGGGCAAAAATTTATATTCTTTTACTAGGGGTGCAGTCATCATTTCTTAAAAGAATTACTCGACTCAAAAGGAATCGATATAACATCCGTGAAACAATTCGAATTTTATCAACCTACTATTCCCTGTACAAAATATATCAAAATTATCGTTTAAAAAAATCAAATGGAGACAAAGAGTAGTTAACAAGTAATAAAGAGGTGGGAAATAATGAAGAAGAAAGTGCTGGAGGTTTATATTAAAATGGGAAAGCAAGAAGCGTTATAGCGAATAGAGGTAAGGTTGGATGGGGTAACGGGGCCAAGCTAAGACAAGGGTCGTTTCAAATCAAAAGGCTGGTTGGGTTAACCATCAATCAGATTAGGTACCGACTAAACCCTAATTTAAAAGAATCGTATAATATTTATTATATCGTTTCGTCAGAATCAAGTCAATAAGACCCAAAACTTGGTTTCAACCACACGGGGAAGAGATATGAATGTCAAATTCGGTTACTTG
Source organism: Hibiscus mutabilis (assembly GCA_019671005.1). Taxonomy (NCBI): domain Eukaryota; kingdom Viridiplantae; phylum Streptophyta; class Magnoliopsida; order Malvales; family Malvaceae; genus Hibiscus; species Hibiscus mutabilis. The sequence continues at coordinate 44,420,403 of CM033728.1, read as the reverse complement.
TCTCTATATTATAAATAATTTACGTATATATTTTTTATATTTAAAATTATTATTTCTAATTCTTATATCTTTCAGAGTTTGTAATTTCAATCCTAATCTAAATAGCATGTATTAAATTTGATACGTTACACTTTGTTATTAATCTCTATACCATGCGCAAATTATGCATTCAGTTATTTAGCCCTTATAATTTAGTTGTATTGTCATTATATCATTTGGATCAAGACTAAAATTTAAAAGTACAAAAAATAAAAAATTAAATTAAATTATAGAAACTAAATCCACAAATTATACCTCATATAAAAATTAATTATGATATAATTTAAGTATGTATATAAATTATTGTTCTCTTATGAAACCCTCTACCTCTTGAAATTCTCACGCTTGATAGAGGATTTAACTGTAATCAATATCAACATTTAAATCATATAGGCTGCCTTTCTTAGTAGTCGCTTTTAAAAACAGTAGCGGATTCATAAATATATTTAAGGGTAAACACGCATAAAATTTTAAAATTTAAGGGTGGATACAAGTCATAAATATTATTTTAAAGATTAATTTATAAAAATTAATAAAATTAAAGATAAATATGTAAATTTTAAAAAGTTTAGGTTGGCACGGGTCCACCCTTCATTACAAGTGATATGAAACTCATGATTAGAGCTAAGATGTATGTTGGAAGTCCCTTCTCCATGATTAGTAGTCAATTCTATTTTTATAAATTTTTTTTCACTCAATATTTTTTAAATAAATGATAAGATAAAACTCGTTAGTTCAACTAATTTAAAAAATTTCCGTTCGATTAAATATCTTTAATTAATTTTTTTATGATTGAATATCGAACAGAAGGAAAAGGGTCTTTAATCAGAGATCATATTTCCACTAGAAAGATTTTGCACCATATAACTCTAATTCTAAATTCTCTTATTAATCCATAAATGATTATTGCGTTTGCCACAGATCAAACATGTCATTGGGTGGAAAATCACAAATCAATAATACCCAAAAGCTTGTAAGAATTTAAATATAATAATTGATATTTTTAATTAACTTCAAATTTTCAGATAAAAGGTCACTTAATACAAACATGGTATCCAGTTCAAATCCTGATAATATATTGTTTTGTTTTGTTGTTCTTTACATTATATTCACCATCTAATAAGGAAACAGTTGGTTCAAGAATTTATGGAACCCATGTCATGTCATTTTCTGCTTTTGGAACCTGAATTGGCATGCTTATTGAATAATAGGTGATGGATGGGATACGCCTGGAATCACAAAATACAATCTCTTCATTTATATTTAATTAAGGATAAAGTACACAAATGGTCACTAAACTATTCTAAAAATACAAAATGGTCATTAAACTTTCAAAAGTTACATAATGGCATTAAACTTTAGTTTTTGTTACAAAATAGTCACTGAGCCGTTAACTGTTGTTAACTGGGTGACATGGCAGTTACGAAAAATTGTATAACAACGCATTTAATCCTGAATATTTACACATTTAATCGATTTAGACATCAATCACGAGGGTTAAATTAGGATTAAATTGATTGGATGTGTAAATATGGAGGATTAAATGTGTTATTATTCAAGTTTTCATAACTATCACGTCATTCACTTGACGACAATTAACGGCTTAGTGACCATTTTGTAACAAAAACTAAACTTTAATGCCTATTATGTAACTTTTAAAAGTTTGATGACCATTTTGTATTTATTGGGATAGTTTACTGACCATTTGTGTACTTTACCCTTTAATTAATTCATTGATTTAATCAACATCCTACAATGTTTAAAGCAAGATTTATTGAGGAAAAAAAAAAGAAAGAAAGCCCGTAACACAATGGTTAAATAAGGATAGTTTATTGACAAGATGTCAGCATAGTAAACAGCAGCGAAGCATGTAATAATAAACTGAAAATGGTTAAACAAACTCCGGTCTAACAACAATTCTACCTTTAGCAAGTGTCGGGAGATTAGATAACCTCACCAACTTATCATCTCTAACATCACAAGAATTCTTGCATGAAAAACTAATCTTCTTCATTCTTACTGGTAATTTAGAGCCACCACTTTTGGTGCACTCTTTATAAGCAGCAAGAAAAGGGTCATCTGGCCACCACCTCAAGCCTTTAAGGGAAGTGCTCCTCTTCGGAGGCAACCGTATCGAGCAAGGAGGCGGGGGAGGAACTTTGTTGATGTTACGAACCACGGCATTGGTCGATGAGTCGCCGACGGTCGAAGTCGAAGGTGTTCCATCAATAGGGATGCTGTACTGATCATAATGGCTGGCATTCGACGACTTGGAAATCCCTGGCTTGTACTCCCAAGAAAAGGGTATACTTCCTTGTGAGTGAACCTTTCGATGACTCATTTCTCGGTATTGAAAATCAAGCAGGTTTTGCTTTGCTGGTTTAATAAATTTGTTTGTCACACAATCTACACTGTCCAACGGCATATACATGCAGTTTCTAAAGAAGAAGTGAATAAAACGTGAATGTTAAGCATTTTTTTTTGCGTTCAGATGAATTAAAGGAAATAGATGATGAAAGTAGAGAAAATGAAAAAGAAAACGAATGGTGAGGTTCGTTGAAATTTGCAGCTTCAGTTAACAGCTTGTTTGTTAAATTAGCATCCTTAAACTCACAAAGTCTTAATTAATTTAATTGTGATGTAAAGAGAAATGGATTAACTGCTAATTAAGAGAAGAATTTGAACATATTTGTATATTGGAAGAATAGCCATCAGAAGTTTAAGGAGATTAAATTGGTGGGGTTTGGTTGTAAAGATGAAAGCAAATTCATGGATTGAAGTTTAAGGAAAATAAATGATTGGTAAGTTGAAAAAGTCAGTCAGGGAAATAGACATTTTATATCATGATTACTTGTTTAGTGGTAAAAATAATTAGGGAATATTTTTTTTGAAATATACTGAATAATATTCAAAGTGAAAGGATTACAAAAGAATCACATCGTAAACATTGAAAATTCAATGCATAAAAATAAATGCAATAAAATTTTAAGTATGTGAAAGACATCAAAATACAAAACATATTACTTTCAAAAGGACTTGAACAATCTTCTAAATGAAATGCAGCAAACAACTACTTTGACTAGAGTGCTCTAAGAAGAAAGCAAATTCTTTCGCTATTTGTTCTTAGCATATCAGCAAAACCACAAAAGAGAATTAAAAGCATCACATACAATCGATCTTCGCTGTTATGAACGCTCGATTGATATTTGTCATATGAATGTTAAACTACTAAAAAGCAGGCAACGCTGTCACAAATACAAACTAAAATGTCATAAAAGTAGAAGAATGAACTGCCATAAAAGTAAAAAAAAACTACAAAAAAAAGAAATATGATATGAGCCTATCAAAATAAACTTAAAATATGAAAAGAGTATTCATCAACAAGGATCAATTTTTATTTATTTACAAATAAAATCACAACAAACAAATAAAGCCGCAACCGACAACAGAGAAAGAAAAAATTTCTTGAAAACCGCCAAAAACTGCTACAGAGTAAAAAAAAGAGAAAGTGGAAAAGGATTAAACTTAATAGATTCTATGATACTCCTTAATTAGGGAATATTTTGAATAATGGGAGAATGTACTTTAAAATAGTTGGGCCCAACTCTTTATTTTCAATATCTGTATTCCATATATATGTAATTGTAGGTATGATAATCTAACCTCCATAGGTTTTTTCAAATACTTGAAATCTTAAAGTAAAATTGAGCATATATCTCTAACACTGGGCACATGGACGTCCGAGTCTAACAGAGTTGATATAGTTAGTAGGGCAGTGAGCAGCCACACCAGGCATTGCCAATACTACAACCCTAAACACCATTGAGAACCATCCTTCCTTGTACTCGGCTCCATATATCCAACCCGCCGACAATCCTCGTATCAACTCCCAAACCGCATTCAGGTACTCAGGTATCAGTTGGCGTATCGCAAAGTAGTTCTTATTTGGCTCCTCATCCATCCTCTTTAAACAAATAAATAAACAAACCATCTCAATAATAATAATAATAATAATAATGGAACATTTATCATTTAAAAATGGTTTGAATTTAACATAAATAGAACAACATAAAAGTAAATACCTGCTCAATGTAACAGCTGTTGTAGTAAAGGCAGACCCCAAAGTGTTTGTACAAAAAGGTTTTATCATCATAAGGCAACCTAGGCACCACATCGTTGCAGTAAACCTCTATGAAATACTTGGGAACCGGTTGGTCCAAGTGAGCTTCCATTAACTTCTTGAGCCCTCGGTCCCCAACCCTCGGCTGTCCGAATGTATAAGCTCTGAACAACTTCTCTATCAGCTCCGTCTCTCCATGTATCGCGAGCACTATCGGAAACATAATAGCCAAAGCCCCTCCTAAACTATGTCCAGTGACTATAAATTTTGCATTCTTGTGCTCTTCAAGCACGCTCCTCAGCTTTTCTCTCACCAAATAGTATGCACTCATCTCCGCTGTTTTCGACAATCGGATTCCGGTTTTACCAATGCTAGCCGACTCATCTGCGGCTTTGGAATAGGTATGCTTTGAGGTTTTCGTCCCAAGATTATAGTAAAAGGTTGCAATATCTTCTCTGTTGCCTAAACCTAATGCCTCGAGAAATCCCATATGAATTTTCCCTACGTTTGGACAATCGTACCAAGAGTAATCGACATCGGTGCACCAATCGTCAGCATCGAAAGGTTCAGTGCCTCGGAAGCTTATCAATATCAGAGATGCATCCTTAGGCTTGTCACTTATAAGAAAAACCTGAGTTGATTTCTCCTTTTGGTAATCTAAGAAATGGTAGGCAATCATAGAAGTAATTAACAGTCACAATTAAACGAAAAAAATACCTTGAAATCAAAGTATATACATATTGTTAAGTGACGGAGGGACGAACATATTATCAAACATTAAGAGAGCTTAAATTATTTAAATTTATAAAAAAAATAAAACATATAAAATATTTAAAATGAAAAATTAAGGGGATAAACATTAATTTAATTAATATTTAAACCAAAAATAACAAAAAAATGCCATTAAACTAAAAATTTTAGAAAGAACAAGCCCCTCCCAAGACTAATTACGGACCAGGTCGTGGTCCAATTTTTTTGTTCTCAAATTACCTTCTGGTCGTGTTTAATATGACTTGCAAGATTAGGTCAGTATTCATAAACTATTAAATATTTTAAAAAATATATTTATAACTAAATTTAAATATATATGTTCATTGCGTAAATAAAAATTGAATCGACCCGATCATTTAACAGATATTTGGGAACTGTCAAAGTCTTGATAGATAACAAAAAGTTAGATTCAGAATGGAATTGTTCTTACCATCCCAGCAGTTATAGAAGCTCGCAAAGCGCATCTGCAAACATCAGATATGTGGATCGTAAATTATTTGGATTCGGATCTTAGTGTTAAATATAAATATATTTTCAGTGTAAGAATAATACAATATAATACAAACATGTCAGATTCCGAGACAATCATATAACAATAAATTCGTTTTCCCTTTAATTAAATTCGGTTAAGGGAAAAAAAAAAAGATTTTTTGTTAAAATTGTCAGGTTTGAGTTGAAGCAGTTCTATACTAAATTTACCTCTGCATGAGATATTTATCAAAAGTTACTTGTTTAATTTTACAATTTATTTGAATTTTTTATAAGACTTTAACATGTATTTGGTTTAATCTTGTAAAAGAAATAAGAGTATATACAAAATGTTACGGAACTAGAAAAAAAAAAAAAAAAAAGAGAGTAAAGCTTGCCTTCCAATGGTGAACGACGACGTTTCTAATAACTTGAGCATTTTCATAAGCTAGCTTTGATGCCATCATACATAGATCCATTGTTTCTGGAACACTGGATTCCAGTTTTGCAATTCCTTCAGCAGGTGAACCAGATTTATGCAAATCTCCCACCAACTTGTTGGCCTTATAAAGATCAACTCGCTCATCTAATTGTCCAACGATGCTAACAAAAGTATCACTTCCTCTCTTTGGTATTACTACTTTTCCTGCACAAATACCACATAGATAAATTTCAACAATAAGTTGCTCTAACGATATGAAACTCTTAAATTCTTAAGCAAGTTCAGAAGTTTGAATCATGTACTATTGAGAATTTACTGAGGATAATTTTTGAGAATAAACCGAAGAGAGATCCATTTTGGGAAATAAGATTCAGAAAGAACTCAGACCACGTAACCAGTGAACTCCATGGGCTTTCGGAACAAGTGAAGGAGTTTACGTACAACTATAGACACCAATACGACCCACCGATGAACTTCATCTTCGCCGGCAGCACCACCACCCACCGCCACCATATCATGGTTCGAGCCCCACAACGAGAATTTCAACAGGTTCCAAACCCCACCTTTATTTGGTCTCACATCCAGATACAGGAAGCCATCATTAGTGTTACTATCAGCCATTAGTGTGTCTGTTTTTCTGCTTAGGATTTTGGGAAGTATCAATATGATTATGGACGTTGGGTTTTTTTTAAATGGAAATCGGCTGCCTTTATAAACCGTAAGGAGAATGGGGTAAAGCTTGAAACATTATCTGTTAGTTTTAACGGAATTCGATCTAGTTTCGAGATGACGTTTACATTTATGTATGACAAACAAACATGCTTCGTTTGCCCATAATTAATAGCAACAATAAGTTTTTGGTTGTGGATGATGTATTGAGAAAATAAAACGTAGACGTTTTGAGAATCTAAAAATAGTAAGATTGGAAAATTACAAATGAAGTTTGTGTAGATGAATGATGCTTTTTATTATTTTATTTCTATTTTGAGGATAAGATGTGGCATCAACATTCACAAGACCTCCCCACTGCTTATTTGTTTCACCGCCTTTATAGTATTTCTGGCATACAATTTTTTTAATATTTTTTTAATCCTAGAATTTTCATTGTTTTTGTTAAATTGAATCAACAGCTAGAAAACATAACAAACATGTTAAGTTAACATCATGTGTAAAAATGTTGAAAATATTAAAAATCATAAAAGCGGAAAGATATGAGAATCATAAAAAGGTTTAAAAATATTATAAATCCTTTAGTTTTCCATCAATTGGTTCAATTCGACAAGAAAAAGATAGTAAAAATTTGAGGGCTAAAAGATAGAAAAGGTTTAATGGCTAAAATATATTATTTAAAAAGTTCAAGGCCAGAAATATCATTAGATCTATTAATTTCATGTATATGTCACGGGGCCATTATCCTATTCCCAAAAGACATGTCTGATAGGATGTGTAGCGCCACCGTATTTATATCTCAATACCTCCATTTTCCTTTCCGATGTGGAATTAATGACCCCGCCTCTTCTCAGGCGTGACATTCTCCCCCACTCAACCTCGTGACGCCCTCGTCACGAGCTTCCGCTCTCGTGATGGGCCACCTTGTCACAGTTGTCCACCCTGCCTACCTCACTTATGGGCGCTTGGCGTGAAATCGGGCAGTCAAAGGGTCGCTCTGATACCACTTGTCACGCCCGTAGAACCTCGTAGTCTCGAACGTGCGACCTTAGACGCTTTCGAACGTTGCAACGCCTAAGTCAGCCTGACGATCAAAGCTTAACAAGCTAAGATCCTTGCGGAAAACAAAGAACAACTGAAAGGAAATGGCTAAGAAAAGCTAGGCAAGGAGAATTGAGTGAATGCTCTGTGTATTTCTCAATACTGAAGTGTGTAAAATGAGGTGGGGGTAAGCCTCTATTTATACTTGAAGCCTCCTACATCCAACGGTTAAGATAAAAGTACGTCAATGGTCCAGATTAAAGCAGCACAATCATATCCCTTGATCCTAGCTATTTGGGTAAAACTTGCCAAAGATAAAGGGCTACAACAGATATGGTAAGTTTAGAAGGATAAGGCTTGTTGACTTGATATACTTGTCATATCCGATTGCTCTTCAACCCCAAGTGATGGGCCATCTCGGTTTGGTGCTGGCAAGCCCAAAATAGTGCGCAGGGCCTCCTCTGCACCCTGGTGTGCGTTGGACTCGGACCCTAGGGTCTGGGCCGTGACATATCTCATTCAATCATATAAGTATTCAAAAAACAAACCATGAGTGTTACTAGAACTCTATCACATCCACCCTCACTTCCTTAGTAATTTTTTATATGCTTTGTAAGATATAATTAAGCTATAAGTCTCGGTCATGTTTATTAAATTCGAATTTTTAGATTTGAATCGGTACAAGAAAATTTAACAAGAAAATTTAACTCGTTTTGACTCGATTTGAAATTTCATAAACTTGACTAAAAAATCAAATAAAGTTTGAGTTATAAAATGAAAATTTGAATAACTCAAGTTTTTTAGTGATTAATTGATCGATTTTAAGTTCGAGTCGAGTCCTCAATTCTGGTTGATATATACATATATACACCACTGTAGCGACTAAAAAATCTGAATATTCCCTTGCTTTATAAAAAAGATTTTGGGGATTTCTTTTAAAAATCGTATTTTTGAAAATAAAATTTGGAGTCACCACCAGTTACTTGAATAAGGTAGACCAGACACCATAAAACCAAAGATTCGTTTAAAAATGGGTTCGGTAGTTGGTTACGTGTGGGAAGGATTAGTACCCCACAACGCCCAAAATCGGTACCAAATCATACGTTGCTCTTTGCCGATGGAAATCATAGAAATTTAAGTTGACTTTAAATAAATGTTCTTAATTGAATATGAGCTCAAATTAAGTGGGCTTTAATATTTGATAGGTTCGAATCAATTAATCCTTTAATTTATAAGGGTGACTATACATTCGGACCATAGATTAAAACGACATCGAATAAGACCGACTGCCATGTTAATTTATGGTTCAAATCAAGTGCATCACTTTTATGCATGATGCATACAATTACGTATGATGTCATGACTTGTCAACTTTTATTCATTTTAAAATTTACCTTTAGACAATATAAATTAATTCAAATATTTGGTCAATATTCATTAAGTCAAAATTTTACGACACAAATACTCGAATTAATAAATACCTCCTTCTATAGTTAAACATTAATTAATTAGCAAGGTGTCCAATAGAATATTAAAAAGTCAAATAAATGAAAATTAATGCATGTCACAAATAAATATGCTAACAAAAAACATAAACAAGAATAAACAAAGGCATGAACAATAATAAATATATGAAATGATGCTTATGCAAACATGCTGGATAATAAAATATAACGCATGTAATATAAAAGAATATATATAGCGACTATAATATGTTAGAACCAAAATATATTCATACGAATAATAAACCCAAGATCTATATATATGTCAAATCATTAAGAACAAAACTAAATTTGCGGAAGTGTACTTGAATCTACATGTATATGTATATATTATGCTTATTACATGTACTATATATATTATATTTAGTATGTATACTATATCGTATTATTTATGTATTATTTTATATATTTATGCAAACTAACTAATATTATATATTATGTATTATGCTATATGTTACATATATCGCATTATGTAATTTATATTATATGTATATGTTATACATATTGTATTATTTTTATATTAATGTACAATAATTGTCATATGAATTATATTTATATATGTACGGATGTTTTATTTTGATCGTATATATTTACTTATCGATGTATGTATATGTTTCTTGTTATTTAATATTTGTTTACCCATTATATTTCATGTATTTTAATTTATCCATGTGTAATTTCTCACATAGTTTTAAGTATTTTATCCCGGTATTCTAGTGGGAGTGTCATCCTGGTCTCCGAGTGTCATCTCCTTTGGTACCGTGGATCGAGGCAAAATTTAATATTCGAACCATGTCACTTTAGGAATTAATTATTAAATTAAATCGAATTTTTATTTTTCTTTATAAATACGATACGAACCTATTTGGTACCAATTTTGGGCAGTGTGGGGGTGCTAACCCTTCCTCATTCGTAACTAACTCTCGAACTCAAATTTTTAAAATCTTTGATTTTGTTTTTACGGTGTCTGGTCTATCGAAGTGGCCGATGGCATCTCTGTTTTTTAATATACGAGTTTTTCTAAAATATCTCATTTTTAAACATTTTTTAATAAAAGTGAAAAATACCTCTAAACACGATAATTTTTAATTTTTTTATAGCGACCCTTTTCGACTCAAAAATAGTCGTTACACCATGGATGGACATTGGAGAGAAGGACTAGAGAGAAATATGATGACCTTTGGTGGAGGTCGGATCAACGGCTGAGATGAGTTGTGAATGGACCGCTCTGTATCTTCAAGGCAATGTGGCAAGCATCTGAGCACCGGAATGATCTGGAAAGGGCATGCGATGCACGCAGGGCTCGAAAGGTTCCGACACACGCTCTCCACGCACGAGTGGAAAAGATTAGGGTCATTCTTGCTCTATCTAGACCGTAAAATCTAACTAGATCTGAAGGTGTGAAGTTGGGCTGTGCAAAAGAGGCAGATGAGATTAGGGTAGATTCCTTAGAATTTTTAGGGTTTTACGCTTTGGGCCTATTTGGCCAGATACATATGTATAATATATTTTTGGGTTTTGAGGTTTAAGTTGTAAATGGACTTGTAAAGTAATGGACTGTTTTTAATTTAAAATGGGCTTTTATTTAATTAACCTTTATGTGTGTGTATATATATATTTGATTTTTTAATCTAGTTTATAATAATAATAATAATAATAATAATAATAAACGGTAATAAGAGTAATATATAATGATAATAATATTGATAATGATAATATACTAATATAATAATAAAGCAATAATAAAAGAAATAAAATCGAGTTTAAGACTCAGATAAAATTAGTGATTACAATCATATGAAAAATATGAAAAAATATATATGTGTATTGTATATAGATATAAAAAGTCATTTAAATTTAAACCAATATGTATTATAACATTGTAAATAATTATAATTAAATTATTACAAAGAAACGAAAACTCGACTCGAATCAAAAAAAATTTAAATAAAGTTTAAATTATAAAATAACACTCGTAAACTCGACTAACTCAAATTTTTTCTGACTCGACTTGTAAAGTATGAAAATAGAACTTGTAGAAAGGATCAATTGTTAACTATACCTATAATTTCTATGCTTAATGCAATATAGTCCATGTATATACACATTGGATTAATTATCAATGAACTGTCATGAATAAATTTTAAAACATTGTTTCTCAGATAGTAGTTTACGTGTTTAGTAACATGACCCATGATTATTGATTTCTTGTCTGGAAGTTTAAAAAGTTTCTACTTAGTCCCTACATTCGTTAACTTCTTCAATGCTTCAATGAAATTTCATGGGTTCACCCATATTGTTATAGTTTTTTTTTAACGATATATGTATGTTTTCACAAGGTAGTCATGGGTCAGTTGAATTGATAATTGAAGTTTGATTAATATGCAATTTGGTCCCTACTTGATTGATTTGTCCTGTCAAGGTTATGAAAGTCTTAATTTGGTCCGGTTATCACTCTGTCTATTGAATGTGACGTCTTCTATCGGAACAAACCTTCGGGTCGAATATGGGTGTTACATTGATAATGTCACGCTGGTGAAGCTAATTTACTATCCCATAAATGACCCAAGCTTAATCACTTTAGTTCGTAACATCAAGGAGTTGCGCTGTAGACAGTGATAGCTTTTTTTATGTTTTTGTGGTTGAACAAGAAAAAAATTATTCGTGTCTGAGATTTTTTTTGTACCCAATTGAATCTCAGAACCAATAAATTAAATTAATTAAATATTTTGACCATTAAATTTTGACAATTTTTTCTTGATATATTACTGTTACGTGATACATTACAGATAATTTTTTTAAAGAATTTTTAAAATAAAATAAAAATTATAAAAATACCAAATGGCAACACCATAACACACACGTTGCACCAACAGATTTAAAAATTTGTTAGATTTAACAGTCAACGTTGGTCAAAGAGATGAATTGATAAATTTTTAATATAAAATTATAAGGGTTTGATTGGGTGAAAAAAAATCAGAGACTTAATTAATTATTTTTTCAAAAATTCAATAACTGATTGTACCTTCATGCCTATTTTCTTATACAATCCTTTACCAGGGCCATGGCCATGGCCGAATCTAGAGGTGCTGGGCTGCCGGCAAAGGCCCCGGTCCGGTCAAATTTGGTCAAATTTCATTTTTATCCCTTAAAGTTTTCTCAAATTTTATTTTAACCCTAATTTATGTTGGCCCCCAATTTTCTAAGGTTCTTTAATTCGTCACCTTTTTTTAGAATTTGTAATTTCTTTTTTTGTCATGCAACCGGCTGGATTTTATTATCAGAAAAAGGAAAATAAAACAAAACTTACAAATGTCTTAACAATACCCATAAAAAAACATTAAATAAAACATGTGGAAAGAGAAAAAAAAACTAAAAAGCAAATTGGAAAAAGGAAAATCAAAACAAAAGCACACTAACTTCAAAGGAAAAAAATCAAGATCACAAATTCAGTCCAGTGAAAGCTCCTCAGTCGAAATCTTCAGAAGTTTAAAGCGTGATTTTAGTCTAAAACTGAGATTGAGGGGGAAAAAATAAGAGATTTCAAGTAGATCATACATCCGACGAGGCAAGAAGGTCACCAAACATTTACGAATGGTCGCACCAGCGTCGGTCTTCAACCACCAAAGATTCAACAGCATTGGAAACTTCTTTTACCCAAAAAGGTCACCAGCTATTAGAAACGCACCCGTTGTCAGAGAATGGGCCGCCTGATTTTCTTTGCGTGGAATAAAAGAGCAAGAGCAATCTTGGAGATGATAGGTTTTGTTCCTTTTTAATTTAATTTGGTAATACATAACTTTTATGATCATTATGAACTTGGTAACTAACTAAAGCTAAATAATTACAGCATCTAATACAATTTGAACATTTAATTTTGGATAGATAGTATATCAATTAATATTTTTTTAAACATTTTTTAAATGTGTAGCGATGTCTCTCTCGCTAAAAAATGTGTTTTTTATTTTTTGAAAATATTTTCTTCCACGTAGGATTTTAGAAGAAACCCGTGTTTTGTTTTGAAAATGGAGTCGCCACCGGCCACTCAAGGTGGACCGGACACCGTGAAAACCAGAGATTTAAAGTTGATGGGTTCAGGAGTCGGTTACGGATGGGGAAGGATTAACACCCCCACACCGCCCAAAATTGGTACTTTAATCATTACCGCTTTATTAATATTAGATTTTTCGGATTAAAGTGACGATTAAATTAAAATTTGGTTATAAGTGCGAGTAGATTTTAAAGGCCCCGTTATCCGAGAATAAACGCCCAACCACTATCACTACGCCTGATACTGGCCCCGTTTACGCTCGGATAAAAGGGCACCGCATTGACAAAATATATCTCTGTTATGCAAACTTAAAAAACATGGCAAATATAAATAAATACATTGCGATAAAAATATAAATAAATACTAACATAATAAAATACTAATATAACATAAATAAAATACTAATCTAAAACATACATACATAACTATTAATTTAACACATAAATTAAAACAAATCTAGCATAATAATAATAATAATAATAATCATGCATGGTTTACACTAATATACATAAAACAACATGAATATGAAAATTAATGGCTAAATTGCAACAATATTAAATTACATGTCATAAACACATAAGTATTATAATATTATATAAAAGATAATAATAAACTACATGAATAAAAAACATGATCAATCATAATATAAAAAAACAAAACATGAACGAGAAAACGAGATTCCAAAACTAAATAATTAATTCTAACATGTCTAAACACATTAAGACACCAATATAATATACATGACATGCATGAAATGTAATGCCAAATTAACATAACAACATGTTAACATAAAAAACTAATACTTGACTTTTATCATATAACATAATTTACACCCACAACCTAACATGACATTTAAACATGATAAATAATACCACACTAACATATAACCTAAAAACAAGATGAACATAAAATACATACGAATCATACCAAATACAAAAATGTACATACATACCAAACATAAAAAATTAATAAAAGCCATGAACAAATACATATCATGATAAAAACATATTAGAGATGAGAAGATTGAAAAACAAATATTAAACAACCACCAATAATTAATCTAAACACATGCTAACAACATATAGAACATATGAACATCAAAATATAAAAACACATAAGAACAAAAAACATAAAAAGATTACTAGAAAACATAGTTTCTATTAGATTATAAAAAAGATTAAACCACAAACATACTCCAAAAAAAATACCCAAACATAAATATGGAGTGAGTTTTTCTCATTTTCTTTCCAATTTGTAGTATCTTCAAAAGCCAAAAAATTGAGAATCCCTTCTTTTCTTTTTACTTTGCCGAGAGCCTCTCTATTTCTTTCTTTTGATTCTGCCCACTGCCCTCTCTCCAATCTCCCTAATTTGTAGTGTGGGTTCTTGCCTTTAAAATAGATCGTGGGAAAATGGAGAAATAGGTGGAGTGTGGGAAAGCTAGCATGGGGGCGTGGGGGCTGCAGGGCATGGCCAAGGGATGGCATGCCTTGCTTTGATCAATTTGCTATTTTTTATTTAGTTCGAATGGGGTAAATGGTTCGAATATAATTTGGGGCCCGAACAAAAAAATGGGTATTACAGCTGCCCCTCTTTGCTCATTGTTGTGTAACAGGAATAGAGCAAAGACAAAAATAATAACCATTTGTGTCCGGTCTGGCTAAACTTCTCCCCTTTTGACGTGTGTCTTCTTTCTTCGGTAGATCTTCATTCTCTTTGTTGCAGGTCTTCTTTCTTGTTTTGGTTGATCCACCTTGTCACTCTCGGGGAAGCAAAATCTTCAAAATAGGGGGTTGTCTAGCTGCAACACCGACGAAGAGGCAAGGTCTACAAAATTTGATCCAGCTGCAACACTGACGAGGAGGCAAGACCGATGGATGAAAGTTCTGATGTCTGATCCAGCTACAACTCTGACGAAGAGACAAGACCAAAAACTGACAACTTCTTCATTCTTTTCTCTTTTTTTTTGCTTTTTTGTTTCTTTTTTCTCTACTTTTGTTTCTTTTTCCATATTTTTTCTTCTCTCTTTTTTTGATTTTTCTTACAACATTGATAAAACTTGAAAGTTGGTGAATTTTGACCAAGCTACAACACCGACGAAGAGGCATGGTCTAAAGTTAGTAATGTTGATCCAGCTACAACACCGACGAAGAGGCAGGATCAAGAGTTAGTGAATTTGGTCTAGCTACAACACCGACGAAGAGGCAAGACCGAAAGTTAGTGAATTAGGTTCAGCTACAACACCGACGAATAGGCGGAACCGAAAGTTAGATTTGACCAAGCTACAACACCGACGAAGAGGCAAGGTCCGGTGATTTGATCCAGCTACAACTCTGACGAAGAGGCAGGATCAGATAGTTGTTCTTTTTTTGTGATCAAGCTACGACTCTGACGAAGAGGCATTATCAGAATTTGGTTGAAAGCTCATTTTTTTCATTTTTTTTATTTTTTCTTATTTTCTTTTTCTCTTTTTTCTTTTTTTCTTTTCTTTTTTCTCTTCTCTCTTTTTTAGATTTTTTCTTTTTTTTCTTTTTTTCCTCTTTTTTGATACAACATTGATACAACTAGAAAGTTAGTAAATTTTGACCAAGCTACAACACTGACGAGGAGGCATGGTCTAAAGTTAGTAATGTTGATCAAGCTACAACACCGACGAAGAGGCAGGATCAAGAGTTAGTGAATTTGGTCTAGCTACAACACCGATGAAGAGGAAAGACCGGAAGTTAGTGAATTTGGTTTAGCTATAACACCGACGAGGAGGCGAGCCGTGCGTAAATTTGACCAAGCTACAACACCGACGAAGAGGCAAAGTCTGAAGATTTAATCTAGCTACGACACCGACAAAGAGGCATGATCGGAGTGTTTTTCGACCAAGCTACAACACCGACGAAGAGGCAAGGTCTGAAGATTTGATCCAGCTACGACACCGACGAAGAGGCAGGATCGGATAGTTTTCTTCTTCTTCTTTCTTTATTTTTTTGATTTTTCCTTCATTTTTGCTTTTTTCATTTCATTTCATTTCTTCTTCTTTTTTTCAATTTTTTCTTCTTTCTTCTTTTTTTCCTTTTTTGTTTTTTCTTTTACTTTTTTCTTTCTTTTTGGATTGAATTTTTAGCTACAATTATAATAAAAAGGTAAACTCCGAGTAAAATTTAGGTCTAGCTGCAACACCGTCGAAGAGGTAAGACCTGGATAGGATTTGATTTGCTACACCACTGCCGGAGAGACTAGATCAACAAAAAGTGAGACTCGCTACACCACTGATGGAGAGACAAGACCGAATGGAAAATCTTATCTGCAACACCACCGACGGAGGCAAGATCTAGTTTGGATTTGATCTGCTTCACCACTGACGGAGAGACTAGATCAGCAGAATATGGGATCCATTACACCACCGGCTGAGAGATAGGATCTGGATGGAAAATTTGATCTGCAACACCACCGACGAAGGCAAGATCTCCATTAAGTTGGCGTACCACCACTGACAGAGGCATGATTTGCAAGATGTTGGGTGACTGCGCCACTGACAGCGAGATAATTTTTTTGAAAAATTTGCCCGGCTTTTCTATCGACAGAGGGCATGATCTAGAAAGAATTTTTGTTGGCATCTGTCACACCATCATCGGAAGAATCAAATCCTACAAAAGAAAAAAAACATTGGTCAGTAATTGTCAAAGATTTTGTCGCTGATACCTTTTATTTTGGGTGTTTCAGCATCTTCTTCGTGTTTGGCCTCCTTCAAGACTAAGGTTGGCCTTCTTGTCATTGCCCCATGTTGAGGGTACTCGGTCTTTTTCCTAGACCTGCTATGTACAAGCAAGATTGCATGAATGTATCTAATGTATGTGCCTGCCCTAAATGCATGGTGACTTTGGTGTATGCACTTAATCTAAATGTATGACGTTTGCAAAAATGGTTTAATGCAAGATGAATGCAACTACATACATGAATGTGGCATGATTTTTTGATCCTCAAAGGGATGCCCCTGACTCCTCACTGATCCCGTCAGAATCTTGGTTTTTTTTGTATGTGCCCCAACCTTGTCTCGGGTTCGATCAGCTCTCATCTGAGTGGATGCCCCAAAATTTTGTTCATTACATGACATCATCTGACACTATTCCTGTAGCAAATTTGAAACTTTAGGGTGATGTATTTTGGATATTCAAGACTTAGATACGAACAAAATATGTTTGCATTGCTACTTGTAGTTTTAATCCCTTACAAAATACTCTCACCACCATCATACTTAAGTCGATGAGATTGGTTTACAAAAAGTATTACTCTAAAAGTAATAAAAACTACAAGGGGACCTACTATGGTCAAGACAGTGCAATACGAGCTGGATTAAAACATGGTCTAGTTCAAAAAACCTTCAACACCCTCAATTGGCATCTTCGTGCTTCGGTAAAGGGTCTTTGCTTGTAGCCATTCTTGTTGAGTTATCAAAGCTTACCACCCCAAGCTTAATGAATTTTTCCACCAACTTTTTGAAGTCGAAGCAGTTTTCAATGGTGTGACCAACCTGTCCCGCGTGATAATCGTATTTTGCATTGGGATCATACCATTTCGGGAAGGGAGGTTGTACTGGATCTCGATAAAAAGGTGCCACCATGTGGACATCATACAGCTGCTTGTACAATTCTCCATAAGAAACTGGTAGTGGAGTAAATTCTACGTTTTCAGTGTTCTTCCTCTGACCAGAGCCTTGGCTTGAGGAACCGTGAGCACTTGGCATGGCCTGAGGTTGCACAACTGTGATAGGCTTAGAATAACTGGCATTATAAACTCCCGCAGAGTTTACTTCATGATCTTTCTTTGCATGGTAGGGCTTTTTCTGGGACGAACTACCTCTGTCATCAATTTTCCTAGTCTTGATGGCATTCTCAATGAGCTCCCTAGATAGCACGAGGTCGGCAAAATTGGTAGTCGCGTTGCCTATCAAGCGACCCAAGATCAGACCCTCCAAAGTTTGTACAAATGTAACCACCGTCTCCCTCTCATTGAGCGGGGGTTGGACCTGAACTGCTATATCCCTCTAGCGCTGAGCGTATTGCTTGAAGCTTTCATTATGCTTTTGTTTCATTTGTTGCAATGTCCACCTGTCTGGCATTATATCATTGACGTGTCGGTACTGCTTCAGAAAAGCTTTGGCCAAGTCTCTCCATGACTTAATCTGACGGTGGCTCAACTGATTATACCATCGGGCAGCAGATCCCGATAGTCTGTCTTAAAAGCAGTGAATTAACAGCTTGTCGTCTCGGCCATATCCAGTCATCCTCCGATAGAAAATAGTGAGGTGAGTGCGAGGGCAGCTGGTTCCGTCATACTTTTCAAATTCTGTGACCTTAAATTTTGGGGGTAACACCAAATCCGGGATAAGACTGAGTTCACTGGCATCGAATCCACTGAATGTATCCTCCATTCCCATAGCCTCTAACTTCTCTTCGAGTCTTTTACATTGATCTTCGATTTCCTTTGAAGCTTTTACCTTCAGCCCATCGGTCTCAAACAGATGATCCATTTCTGAGATAAAATTTTCAACTTGATTGCCCCCGGGTTTAACTTCCGATGCAGATGGCTGATTTATAGGGATCGAAGTATCGGCCTGGTGTAGATGAGACTTTCTCCGAGAAATGATCACCTGGGTTGAGTTTCTGGTTGTATCCTGGTTTGAACGGGCGTGAACCCCGGAGGATACATAAGATCCTCGTCACCAGCAGTGGGTCTAGGATTTGCAGTGGGATTTACAACAGAGGCCTCTCCAGGCTCAGGAAGCTTTAATCCCAGCATTTGTGCCATTTGGCCCAGCATATCTTGTTGTGACTTTGCAAGTTGTTCCCTCATATCCTGTTGGACTCTCACTAACTGTTCCTCAACCTGCTTGGCTATGTTCACTTGCAATTTTTTCTGATCTTGCTCGATTTTTTTCAATCTTTCATCGTTTGCCATCTTTGTTTTGTACCGAGTTCCGTATAGATACTGAGCTGACTGATCTTCTACTTTATCCAGTATCGCTGTCATAGGGCAACCCTAGAGTCAGTTTTCTTATTTTAAAAATGAATGTATATGCATGCAAAATGTGTCCTAAATTGATGCAATGCAAAATCAAGATTGCGATGATATTGTGCAATGATGCAGGTGAAATCAATGCGATGAGAATAAAATGAAACGAGTTAGCACCAAATAAAACGATTAAATAAAACAAATGAAAAATAGAGTAATAAAAAAATTGTACATAAACAAGAAATAAGACACCAGAGCTTAAATATGGTAACCACTAATCGGGCAGAGTTTCGCATGGCTCTAAAGGGTTAGCTCCTACAAATCACTATATGCGATTTTGGTGCTAAGAGGTACCCGAATTGTCTCGTTGTCCTCTACTAAGAGTAGCAAGGCCCCGGTCATCACCCATTATAGGCTCCTTTAACCGGGTTCAATTGGGGGGGACTCATTCGCTTATGCATGCACGAAGGAATGATATCCTTACGAAAGCATAAGGTACTCGAGCCCCAAAGGTACTTGCTAGGCCTACACAGAGAACGATATCTCCACGAAAGCATTAGCGTTTTCCCCACTTAAAAAAAAAAAGGTTTATATGCCATTTTTTAAATGCGTTAAAATAAACGCCAATTATAACCGAATGTTAGTTTAATAGTCACTTTAATCCGAAATTTCCGATATTAATAAAGCGGCAATTATTTGAAAAAGCTCGACTCTCTTATTTTTTGAAAAAACAAAAATGTCCCCAGCGGAGTCGCCATCTGTAGCGATGTCCCTCTCGCTAAAAAATGTGTTTTTTATTTTTTGAAAATATTTTCTTCCGCGTAGGATTTTAGAAAAAACCCGTGTTTTGTTTTGAAAATGGAGTCGCCACTGGCCACTCAAGGTGGACCGGACACCGTGAAAACCAGAGATTTAAAGTTGATGGGTTCGAGTCGATTCTGGATGGGGAAGGATTAACACCCCACACCGCCCAAAATTGGTACTTTAATAATTACCGCTTTATTAATATTAGATTTTCCGGATTAAAGTGACGATTAAATTAAAATTTGGTTATAAGTGCGAGTAGATTTCAAAGGCCCCGTTATCCGAGAATAAACACCCAACCACTATCACTACGCCTGATACTGGCCCCGTTTACGCTCGGATAAAAGGGCACCGCATTGACAAAATATATGTCTGTTATGCAAACATAAAAAAACATGGCAAATATAAATAAATACATTGCGATAAAAATATAAATAAATACTAACATAATAAAATACTAATATAACATAAATAAAATACTAATCTAAAACATACATACATAACTATTAATTTAACACATAAATAAAAACAAATCTAACATAATAATAATAATAATAATAATAATAATAATAATAATAATAATAATAATAATAATAATAATCATGCATGGTTTACACTAATATACATAAAACAACATGAATATGAAAATTAATGGCTAAAATGCAACAATATTAAATTACATGGCATAAACACATAAATATTATAATATTATATAAAAGATAATAATAAACTACATGAATAAAAAACATGATCAATCATAATATAAAAAAACAAAACATGAACGAGAAAACGAGATTCCAAAACTAAATAATTAATTCTAACATGTATAAACACATTAAGACACCAATATAATATACATGACATGCATGAAATGTAATGCCAAATTAACATAACAGCATGTTAACATAAAAAACTAATACTTGACTTCTATCATATAACATAATTTACACCCACAACCTAACATGACATTTAAACATGATAAATAATACCACACTAACATATAACCTAAAAACAAGATGAACATAAAATACATACGAATCATATCAAATACAAAAATGTACATACATACCAAACATAAAAAATAAATAAAAGCCTTGAACAAATACATATCATGATAAAAACATATTAGAGATGAGAAGATTGAAAAACAAATATTAAACAACCACCAATAATTAATCTAAACACATGCTAACAACATATAGAACATATGAACATCAAAATATAAAAACACATAAGAACAAAAAACATAAAAAGATTACTAGAAAACATAATTTCTATTAGATTATAAAAAAGATTAAACCACAAACATACTCCAAAAAAAATAAATACCCAAACTTAAATATGGAGTGAGTTTTTCTCATTTTCTTTCCAATTTGTAGTATCTTCAAAAGCCAAAAAATTGAGAATCCCTCATTTTTTTTACTTTGCCGAGAGCCTCTTTCTTTCTTTTGATTCTGCCCACTGCCCTCTCTCCAATCTCCCTAATTTGTAGTGTGGGTTCTTGCCTTTAAAATAGATCGTGGGAAAATGGAGAAATAGGTGGAGTGTGGGAAAGCTAGCATGGGGGCGTGGGGGCTGCAGGGCATGGCCAAGGGATGGCATGCCTTGCTTTGATCAATTTGCTATTTTTTATTTAGTTCGAATGGAGTAAATGGTTCGAATATAATTTGGGGCCTTAACAAAAAATGGGTATTACAAACTGCCCTCTTTGCTCATTGTTGTGTAACAGAATAGAGCAAAGACAAAAATAATAACCATTTGTGTCCTGGTCAGCTAAACTTCTCCCTTTTGACGTGGTCTTCTTTCTTCGTAGATCTTCATTCTCTTTGTTGCAGGTCTTCTTTCTTGTTTTGGTTGATCCACCTTGTCACTCTCGGGGAAGCAAAATCTTCAAAATAGGGGGTTGTCTAGCTGCAACACCGACGAAGAGGCAAGGTCTACAAAATTTGATCCAAATTGCAACACCGATTTAGGAGGCAAGACCGATGGATGAAAGTTCTGATGTCTGATCCAGCTACAACTCTGACGAAGAGACAAGACCAAAAACTGACAACTTCTTCATTCTTTTCTCTTTTTTTTTTGCTTTTTTGTTTCTTTTTTCTCTACTTTTGTTTCTTTTTCCATATTTTTTCTTCTTTTTTTTTTGATTTTTCTTACAACATTGATAAAACTTGAAAGTTGGTGAATTTTGACCAAGCTACAACACCGACGAAGAGGCATGGTCTAAAGTTAGTAATGTTGATCCAGCTACAACACCGACGAAGAGGCAGGATCAAGAGTTAGTGAATTTGGTCTAGCTACAACACCGACGAAGAGGCAAGACCGAAAGTTAGTGAATTAGGTTCAGCTACAACACCGACGAAGAGGCGGAACCGAAAGTTAGATTTGACCAAGCTACAACACCGACGAAGAGGCAAGGTCCGGTGATTTGATCCAGCTACAACTCTGACGAAGAGGCAGGATCAGATAGTTGTTCTTTTTTTGTGATCAAGCTACGACTCTGACGAAGAGGCATTATCAGAATTTGGTTGAAAGCTCATTTTGATTTTTTTTCTTTTTTTATTTTCTTTTTTCTTTTTTTTCTTTTTTTTTTTCTTTCTCTTTTTTTAGATTTTTCTTTTTTTTTTTTTTTTCCTCTTTTTTGATACAACATTGATACAACTAGAAAGTTAGTAAATTTTGACCAAGCTACAACACTGACGAGGAGGCATGGTCTAAAGTTAGTAATGTTGATCAAGCTACAACACCGACGAAGAGGCAGGATCAAGAGTTAGTGAATTTGGTCTAGCTACAACACCGATGAAGAGGAAAGACCGGAAGTTAGTGAATTTGGTTTAGCTATAACACCGACGAGGAGGCAGAACCGGCAGTTAAATTTGACCAAGCTACAACACCGACGAAGAGGCAAAGTCTGAAGATTTAATCTAGCTACAACACCGACAAAGAGGCATGATCGGAGTGTTTTTCGACCAAGCTACAACACCGACGAAGAGGCAAGGTCTGAAGATTTGATCCAGCTACGACACCGACGAAGAGGCAGGATCGGATAGTTTTCTTCTTCTTCTTTCTTTATTTTTTTGATTTTTCCTTCATTTTTGCTTTTTTCATTTCATTTCATTTCTTCTTCTTTTTTTCAATTTTTTCAATTTTTTCTTCTTTCTTCTTTTTTTCTTTTTTTCCTTTTTTGTTTTTTCTTTTACTTTTTTCTTTCTTTTTGGATTGAATTTTTAGCTACAATTATAATAAAAAGGTAAACTCCGAGTAAAATTTAGGTCTAGCTGCAACACCGTCGAAGAGGTAAGACCTGGATAGGATTTGATTTGCTACACCACTGCCGGAGAGACTAGATCAACAAAAAGTGAGACTCGCTACACCACTGATGGAGAGACAAGACCGAATGGAAAATCTTATCTGCAACACCACCGACGGAGGCAAGATCTAGTTTGGATTTGATCTGCTTCACCACTGACGGAGAGACTAGATCAGCAGAATATGGGATCCATTACACCACCGGCTGAGAGATAGGATCTGGATGGAAAATTTGATCTGCAACACCACCGACGAAGGCAAGATCTCCATTAAGTTGGCGTACCACCACTGACAGAGGCATGATTTGCAAGATGTTGGGTGATCGCGCCATCGACAATGAGATAATTTTTTTGAAAAATTTGCCCGGCTTTTCTATCGACAGAGGGCATGATCTAGAAAGAATTTTTGTTGGCATCTGTCACACCATCATCGGAAGAATCAAATCCTACAAAAGAAAAAAAACATTGGTCAGTAATTGTCAAAGATTTTGTCGCTGATACCTTTTATTTTGGGTGTTTCAGCATCTTCTTCGTGTTTGGCCTCCTTCAAGACTAAGGTTGGCCTTCTTGTCATTGCCCCATGTTGAGGGTACTCGGTCTTTTTCCTAGACCTGCTATGTACAAGCAAGATTGCATGAATGTATCTAATGTATGTGCCTGCCCTAAATGCATGGTGACTTTGGTGTATGCACTTAATCTAAATGTATGACGTTTGCAAAAATGGTTTAATGCAAGATGAATGCAACTACATACATGAATGTGGCATGATTTTTTGATCCTCAAAGGGATGCCCCTGACTCCTCACTGATCCCGTCAGAATCTTGGTTTTTTTTGTATGTGCCCCAACCTTGTCTCGGGTTCGATCAGCTCTCATCTGAGTGGATGCCCCAAAATTTTGTTCATTACATGACATCATCTGACACTATTCCTGTAGCAAATTTGAAACTTTAGGGTGATGTATTTTGGATATTCAAGACTTAGATACGAACAAAATATGTTTGCATTGCTACTTGTAGTTTTAATCCCTTACAAAATACTCTCACCACCATCATACTTAAGTCGATGAGATTGGTTTACAAAAAGTATTACTCTAAAAGTAATAAAAACTACAAGGGGACCTACTATGGTCAAGAAAGTGCAATACGAGCCGGATTAAAACATGGTCTAGTTCAAAACCTTCAACACCCTCAATTGGCATCTTCGTGTTTCGTAAAGGGTCTTTGCTTGTAGCCATTCTTGTTGAGTTATCAAAGCTTACCACCCCAAGCTTAATGAATTTTTCCACCAACTTTTTGAAGTCGGCGCTTTTCAATGGTGTGACCAACCTGGTCCCAGCGTGATAATCGTATTTTGCATTGGGATCATACCATTTCGGGAAGGGAGGTTGTACCGATCTCGATAAAAAGGTGCCACCATGTGGACATCATACAGCGCTTGTACAATTCTCCATAAGAAACCGGGTAGTGGAGTAAATTCTACGTTTTCAGTGTTCTTCCTCCGACTGAGCCTTGGCTTGAGGAACCGTGAGCACTTGGCATGGCCTGAGGTTGCACAACCGTGATAGGCTTAGAATAATCGCATTATAAACTCCCAGAGTTTACTTCATGATCTTTCTTTGCATGGTAGGGCTTTTTCTGGGACGAACTACCTCTGTCATCAATTTTCCTAGTCTTGATGGCATTCTCAATGAGCTCCCTAGATAGCACGAGGTCGGCAAAATTGGTAGTCGCGTTGCCTATCAAGCGACCCAAGATCAGACCCTCCAAAGTTTGTACAAATGTAACCACCGTCTCCCTCTCATTGAGCGGGGGTTGGACCTGAACTGCTATATCCCTCTAGCGCTGAGCGTATTGCTTGAAGCTTTCATTATGCTTTTGTTTCATTTGTTGCAATGTCCACCGGTCTGGCATTATATCATTGACGTGTCGGTACTGCTTCAGAAAAGCTTTGGCCAAGTCTCTCCATGACTTAATCTGACGGTGGCTCAACTGATTATACCATCGGGCAGCAGATCCCGATAGTCTGTCTTAAAAGCAGTGAATTAACAGCTTGTCGCCTCGCCATATCCAAATATCCTCCGATAGAAAATAGTGAGGTGAGTGCGAGGGCAGCTGGTTCCGTCATACTTTTCAAATTCTGTGACCTTAAATTTTGGGGGTAACACCAAATCCGGGATAAGACTGAGTTCACTGGCATCGAATCCACTGAATGTATCCTCCATTCCCATAGCCTCTAACTTCTCTTCGAGTCTTTTACATTGATCTTCGATTTCCTTTGAAGCTTTTACCTTCAGCCCATCGGTCTCAAACAGATGATCCATTTCTGAGATAAAATTTTCAACTTGATTGCCCCCGGGTTTAACTTCCGATGCAGATGGCTGATTTATAGGGATCGAAGTATCGGCCTGGTGTAGATGAGACTTTCTCCGAGAAATGATCACCTGGGTTGAGTTTCTGGTTGTATCCTGGTTTGAACGGGCGTGAACCCCGGAGGATACATAAGATCCTCGTCACCAGCAGTGGGTCTAGGATTTGCAGTGGGATTTACAACAGAGGCCTCTCCGTGCTCGGAAGCTTTAATCCCAAAGATTTGTGCCATTTGGCCCAAAGATATCTTGTTGTGACTTTGCAAGTTGTTCCTCATATCCTGTTGGACTCTCACTAACTGTTCCTCAACCTCGCTTGGCTATGTTCACTTGCAATTTTTTTCTGATCTTGCTCGATTTTTTTCAATCTTTCATCGTTTGCCATCTTTGTTTTGTACCGAGTTCCGTATAGATACCGAAATGATCGATCTTCTACTTTATCCAAGATCGCATAGGGCACCCCTAGAGTCGATTTTTCTTATTTTAAAATGAATGTATATGCATGCAAAATGTGTCCTAAATTGATGCAATGCAAAATCAAGATTGCGATGATATTGTGCAATGATGCAGGTGAAATCAATGCGATGAGAATAAAATGAAACGAGTTAGCACCAAATAAAACGATTAAATAAAACAAATGAAAAATAGAGTAATAAAAAAATTGTACATAAACAAGAAATAAGACACCAGAGCTTAAATATGGTAACCACTAATCGGGCAGAGTTTCGCATGGCTCTAAAGGGTTAGCTCATACAGCTCACTATATGCAGTTTTGGTGCTAAGAGGTACCCGAATTGTCCTCGCTGTCCTCTACTAAGAGTAGCAAGGCCCCCGGTCATCACCCATTATAGGCTCCTTTTAACCGGGTTCAATTCAGGGGGACTCATTCGCTTATGCATGCACGAAGGAATGATATCCTTACGAAAGCATAAGGTACTCGAGCCCCAAAGGTACTTGCTAGGCCTACACAGGAGAACGATATCTCCACGAAAGCATTAGCGTTTTCCCCCACTTAAAAAAAAGGTTTATATGCCATTTTTTAAATGCGTTAAAATAAACGCGCAATTATAACCGAATGTTAGTTTAATAGTCACTTTAATCCGAAATTTCCGATATTAATAAAGCGGCAATTATTTGAAAAAGCTCGACTCTCTTATTTTTTGAAAAAACAAAAATGTCCCCAGCGGAGTCGCCATCTGTAGCGATGTCCCTCTCGCTAAAAAATGTGTTTTTTATTTTTTGAAAATATTTTCTTCCGCGTAGGATTTTAGAAAAAACCCGTGTTTTGTTTTGAAAATGGAGTCGCCACTGGCCACTCAAGGTGGACCGGACACCGTGAAAACCAGAGATTTAAAGTTGATGGGTTCGGGAGTCGGTTACGGATGGGGAAGGATTAGCACCCCCACACCGCCCAAAATTGGTACTTTAATAATTACCGCTTTATTAATATTAGATTTTCCGGATTAAAGTGACGATTAAATTAAAATTTGGTTATAAGTGCGAGTAGATTTCAAAGGCCCCGTTATCCGAGAATAAACACCCAACCACTATCACTACGCCTGATACTGGCCCCGTTTACGCTCGGATAAAAGGGCACCGTGATTGACAAAATATATGTCCATTATGCAAACATAAAAAAACATGGCAAATATAAATAAATACATTGCGATAAAAATATAAATAAATACTAACATAATAAAATACTAATATAACATAAATAAAATACTAATCTAAAACATACATACATAACTATTAATTTAACACATAAATAAAAACAAATCTAACATAATAATAATAATAATAATAATAATAATAATAATAATAATAATAATAATAATAATAATAATAATAATAATCATGCATGGTTTACACTAATATACATAAAACAACATGAATATGAAAATTAATGGCTAAAATGCAACAATATTAAATTACATGGCATAAACACATAAATATTATAATATTATATAAAAGATAATAATAAACTACATGAATAAAAAACATGATCAATCATAATATAAAAAAACAAAACATGAACGAAAAACGAGATTCCAAAACTAAATAATTAATTCTAACATGTATAAACACATTAAGACACCAATATAATATACATGACATGCATGAAATGTAATGCCAAATTAACATAACAGCATGTTAACATAAAAAACTAATACTTGACTTCTATCATATAACATAATTTACACCCACAACCTAACATGACATTTAAACATGATAAATAATACCACACTAACATATAACCTAAAAACAAGATGAACATAAAATACATACGAATCATATCAAATACAAAAATGTACATACATACCAAACATAAAAAATAAATAAAAGCCTTGAACAAATACATATCATGATAAAAACATATTAGAGATGAGAAGATTGAAAAACAAATATTAAACAACCACCAATAATTAATCTAAACACATGCTAACAACATATAGAACATATGAACATCAAAATATAAAAACACATAAGAACAAAAAACATAAAAAGATTACTAGAAAACATAATTTCTATTAGATTATAAAAAAGATTAAACCACATACATACTCCAAAAAAAATAAATACCCAAACTTAAATATGAGAGTGAGTTTTTCTCATTTTCTTTCCAATTTGTAGTATCTTCAAAAGCCAAAAAATTGAGAATCCCTCATTTTCTTTCTCTATTTCTTTCTTTTGATTCTGCCCACTGCCCTCTCTCCAATCTCCCTAATTTGTAGTGTGGGTTCTTGCCTTTAAAATAGATCATGGGAAAATGGGGAAATAGGTGGAGTGTGGGAAAGCTAGCATGGGGTATGGCATGGGGGCTGCAGGGTGTCACGACCTTAGCCTTTAGTTCACTCGGTCGCTAAGCCGTGCGGCACTTGAAAAGGACTCTTCCCGATCAAGTCAGCCTTTTCTCTCGATTGATCTGCTCAAAATAAGCAAGCAACACATTAGTCTCGCGCCACAAAACCATTCTTCAAGCCATGGTCGAAACCGTGGGGCATAGCGGATGCACATAGTCGACCCCCCACTTTCCCAGAGGAAAAAAAAAAATGTTTTTATTTTATTAGAAAAAAAGAAACATCGGGTTACATTAGAAAACTCACCCACACCATCGACTTGGGCGGTAGGGGCCGCCTCGATGGTGTGTAGGATACATACTTTACCAAAGGATCAGCCAAAAACTCGCGATTGTCCACCCCTACATATATGCGAAAAAAAACATCATAGAAATGACCCGAGTAAACATTCTATTGTTTGAAATGAGGACACTTTTTCCTAACTAAAGAAATAATTGAAAAAAAAGACTCTTCTTCCTAAAACATTGATGTGCTTGAAAATGGGGCATGGTAGAAGTGACTCGGTTGTGGCCCCGGACCTCGGTTGTGACACCATGTGAGGGGATGGCCACAACATCCTCCCCCACCTAACTTGTCGACGCCCTCGCCGACCGAGCCGCAAGGAACTCCTCGATTTTTTCGCTTGAACGCCTTTAGGTCATGATCTCTCTCCCAACTTGTCTCTTCGGCTCTGAGACCTTCCCACTTGACCAGGTACTCACGAACAGGCTCCTTCTTGGACACCGTAACAAACCTATCAGCAAGGATCTACTCAACTCGACGTTCTGATGGGAGTTTGGTACAGATGGGGCCCCGATCACTCTGTCCTCGGCTAACATCTGAGGGGCTCGCATGAAAAGGCTTCAAGTTGCTCACATGGAACACAAGCACTAGATCGGTACAATCGGTACTGGTCCTTCATACTTTCGCACCAATCGCCGATCTCTATTCCGTAAGAACCGCAACTGTTCTGCCATTAGCTTCACAAGCACTAGATCACCAACTTTGAACTGCTGGTCCCTTCGCCACGATCTGCCCACTTCTTCATATGTTTTGCAGCTTTCACTAGATAAGCCCGAGCAATCTCTTGTATTTTGGCGCCACTACTTTGAGAAATTAAAAGCTCGGGGACACTTTCCTTTGTATGACTCTAGAGTGGTGTGTGGAAGCCGCAATTTCGACTGTCACAATTTCAAAGGGGCTTTTATTAGTAGCGTAACTCTTTAGTGAATTAAAACAAAGTTGTGCCACATCCAACAAAGAAGGCCAATTTTTTCTGTTGGCCCGGATAAAATGCCTTAAGTACTCTTCTAACAACCCATTAAAACGCTCTGTCTCGCCCATCCGTCTGGGGGATGATAACTTGATGACAAATTCAGTTTGGATCCCAACATCTTGAATAACTCTCTCCAGAAATTTCCGGTGAACCGACCATCCTCGCACTAACGATATCTTGTGGGACACCTCAATACTTTACCACATGTTTAAAGACTAATCGAGCTGTCTCCTCCGCAACAATATTTGGGGGCGGGATAAATGTAGCATATTTTGAGAACCGATTCACCACCACAATGACAGCTCAAGATCCCCACCCGAGGCAAGTTCACTATGAAGTCGAGTGAAATGCTCTCCCAAGGTCGTCTTTGGCACGACAATGGCTCCAACAATCCTGCAGTCTTTTGTCGATCCACTTTGTCTTGGCCGGCAAATAAGGCAAGTCTTGGTATAGTCCATAATATCCTGTCGCATGTGCGGCCAATAATATCCTTGTTCCAACAGGGCCAGAGTACGCCGCCAACCTTGGTGACCTGCCCAGGGAGTGTCATGACATTCACGTAGTAGTTTCTGTCTAAGTTCTCCCGCTCTCGGGATATACATACGCGGACCTTTCGTCATTAGGATCCCATTCTCTACCCAAAAGGTCTTCGATTGGCCACTTTTCACCATCCTCAATATTGCCATCATCTGCGGATCCTTTCCCATATTCTCCATTATGAGTTCCCGAATGTCATTCGTCACCCTACTAGCTGACATAGGAGCAATCAATCTAAGGGTTGCCGATCGCCCTTCGACTCAACGATCAGCTACCTGATTCTTCTTCCCACTTTATGCTCAAAACTGAAATCAAACTCCGTTAAACGCTCTTGCCATCTTGCTTGCCTTGCCGATGCTTTTTTGGTTGTGTCGATATGACTAGCACCGTGTTGTCTGCTTTTTAACAACAAACTTTGAGCCCAACAAATAATGCCTCTAAGCCTTGAGACAATGGATCACAGCTAGAAGTTCCTTTTCCTGAGTTGCATATCTCGTCTCGGCACCACTCAACTTCCGACTCTCAAAGGCCACAGGGTGACCACCCCGCATGAGTACTCCCCTATGGCAAAGTCGATGCATCGGTTTCAACTTCCATTGGTTTCTCAATGTCCGTAATACTAGGATTGGGTCGTTCATCACAACAGTTTTTAGTCCTCAAAAGCATCTTGACACTTTTTAGACCAGCCCACTTCTCACATTTCTTTAACAAATTGGTAAGTATAGCTGTCCTCCGAGAGTAGCCTTCGACAAACCGTCTATAATAGTTAGCTAATCCCAACAATGATCCGAGCTCAATGACACTCTTTGAGTCAGCCATTCTTGGATTGCCTTCACTTTTTCCTCATCCATTCGAACATGTCCTCGCCAACGAGGTGTCCTAGGAACTTAATTTGAGTTTGGGCAAAAGCACATTTCTCCATTTTAACAAATAGCTGATTATCTCTCGAGTCTCTCAGAACACTAACCGCAAATGGTTTTCATTATCTCACAAAGAGGAACTATATACCATTATATCATCCAAGTATATCACCACAAACTTGTCCAGAAAAATCATGGAACACTTGGTTCATCAAGGTGCAAAAGGTTGCAGGCGCATTGGTTAGCCCAAATGGCATCACAAGAAACTCAAATGCCCCATATCGAGTAACACAAGTTGTCTTGGTTCATCTCCCTCGCCACTCTTACCGATGATACCCCGATCAAGATCCAACTTTGTAAAATATTTCGCTCCCACTTAGCTGGTCGAACAAGTCCGCAACTAAGGGGATGGGATACTTGTTCCGATAATCACTTTGTTCGTGGCTCTATAGTCCACACACAATCTCGTGCTCCCATCATGTTTCTTCCGAACAACACGGGCGCCCAAATGGCGCTTTAGACGGTCGAATAAACCCAGCTTTTAACAGTTCATCGAGTTGTTTCCTCAATTCAGCTAATTCCAGAGGGGACATACGGTACGGGCATCTCGCAGGAGGTTTGGCACCGGGGACTAGTTCAATCTCATGATCCACCGTCCTTCGAGGAGGGAGCCCTTCTGGCAACTGATCTGGCATGACATCTTTATAGTCCTTCAACACTCTCAAAATCCCATTTGGTACCCCTTCAAGGGTTGACTCCCCATGTAGAATAAGTAATATGACAAAAGAATGTTCCCCCTTCTTCACCCCTTTTCTTAAATTGTATTGCTGACAACATCTTTACGCTTCTTGGTAGAATGGTAGCGAGTACCACCCCCGAGCAATCCCCTAGAAACAATAGGCAGCTCGCAGCAGAGACGGGGATGGCCTGGGCTTTTGTCATAAAATCCAGTCCCAACACAACATCAAAATCATCCATAGGGGAAACAGTGAGATCCACGCTTCCCTCCCAGGACCTAAGCTTGGCCTTCACCCTCTTAACACTTCCACAAATTTCGGCGGCAGCAGAATTAACTGCTTTCATCTATCCCACATCTCTAGTAATTGTTAAACCGCATCTCTTGACTTCCTCAGGTGAGATAAAAGTATCTGTTGCTCCCGTGTCAACAAGAGCCCTAGTCGCCTTCCCATTTATCACCAAGTCCACGTACATCAAGCCCTTTCCCGGTTCTTTCTTTATGTTGTCTAATTGCGATTGTAATGCACTCAGAAAACGAATGGACCCAATCCTGGCCAAATCGGTCTCACTATTCTCTGTAGGTGGGTTAGGGAGTGTGTCTCCAGGCCGTGAAAGTTCCAAAGCACTCAATGCACCCCTATGTAGGCACTCAGCCACGCGACATGCTAGGGGTAGCCTATTTGGCCCATTCCTCGGCGTAAAGCCACCATTCCCCCTATTCTGCACTGGCTCCTTGTTTGGAAGTCCTCTCCCGGCTCCCCAAGTTATCGGCCTCTCCCCTCTAGCCATCTTACTCCCATTACCTTAATGGTTATTGCTCCCACTAGTTGGGGCCTTGCGTTTGTTTGAGCCATCATTGTAATCGTTAAGCCGCTCGGCAGCGGCCATGGCAGCGACTACATCCTGCACCCGTTGTCTTTGAATCTCGGTTCTAGCCCATGGCTTTAGGCCCTCAAGGAAAGCAAACATCTTGTCTTTCTCCGACATGTCCTTAATATCCAGCATCAATGCCGCAAACTCTCTCACATAATCACGAATAGTCCCAGTATGGGTCAAATCCCTCAACTTCTTCCGAGCATTATACTCCACATTCTTCGAAAAGAAGGTAGCTATTAATTCTTGTTTCAACTCGTCCCAACTTTTAATGGAACACACGCCATTTGTGAACTTGGACCTCCACCACAATTTGGCATCCCCTGACAAGTACATAGAAACCATCGAGACCTTGTCTTCTTCTATAGAGGTGCGAGTAGCCCGAAAGTATTGTTCAATATCAAATAGGAAATTTTCAAGCTCTTTGGCATCCCTGTTCCCCTTATACCGCTGAGGCTCAGGGACCCTATTCCTCTGGCCCCTTTCCATGGTCACTGAATTTCCCACAGCCACTTCAATCAAATTAATTTGAGCCTTAAGCTCCTCTATCTCATACTTCGGAGTACTCATTGCCTCCTTTGTCTCATCAGTGAGGTGTTTCACCATGTGAGCCAACTCCTGATGAGAAACTTCAATTGCTCGAACTCGTTCACTGGTCACCACATGAGCCCTCAAGGCCTCCACCGCGGCTTCTAGCTCCTCATACCTATCGGGGTCTATGGTCCTACCCCCTTGTGCAGGCACTCTAGCGCCATGTTGCGCCGAAGTACCGCGCCACTGCACCTCGGTTCGCCTCGGGGCGGCTCTTGGCCCCCGATGCTTACGCGTAGTCACCATCCTTGGGTTGACTCTTACCACACTAGTTCCTGCACAGAAGAATAATAAGCACCACAATGCCTATTAATAACTCAAAGACCACTGTGCTTCAAGAGGGAGTAAGCACAATTGTGCTTTCCCACTAAAAAAAAAACTCGGCACCACCGTGCACAAGAAGCAAGAGAGCACCACTGTGCATCAAGAGGAAATAAGCACCACCGTGTGCTTTCCCAATAAAAACTAGGCACCGCACTGCACTAGCAACAAGGAAGCACCGCTGTGCTTGAATAAAAAAATTGAGCACCACTGTGCCACAATTATTAAAAAGCACCTCTGTGCTATTGATTACGCACCTCTGTGCTTTTCACCGCAATGAACAGGTAACACCACACCCGAAATTGAGTGCAACAACCTTGCTCGGATACCACGTGTCACGCCCTTTAGCCTTTAGTTCACTTTCGGTCGCTAAGCCGTGCGGCACTTGAAAAGGACTCTTCCCGATCAAGTCAGCCTTTTCTCTCGATTGATCTGCTCAAAATAAGCAAGCAACACATTAGTCCCGCACCACAAAACCATTCTTCAAGCCATGGTCGAAACCGTGGGGCATAGCGGATGCACACAGTCGACCCCACTTCCCAGTAGGAAAGAAAAAAAACGGTTTTTATTTTATTAGAAAAAAAAGAAACATCGGGTTACATTAGAAAACTCACCCACACCATCGACTTGGGCGGTAGGGGCCGCCTCGATGGTGTGTAGGATACATACCTTTACCAGTGGATCAGCCCAAACTCTGCCAACTGTCCACCCCCTACATATATGCGAAAAAAACATCATAGAAATGACCCGAGTAAACATTCTATTGTTTGAAATGAGGACACTTTTTCCTAACTAAAGAAATAATTGAAAACAAAGACTCTTCTTCCTAAAACATTGATGTGCTTGAAAATGGGGCATGGTAGAAGTGACTCGGTTGTGGCCCCGGAACTCGGTTGTGACACCATGTGAGGGATGGCCACAACACAGGGCATGGCCAAGGGATGGCATGCCTTGCTTTGATCAATTTGCTATTTTTTTATTTCGTTCGAATAGGGTAAAGGGTTCGAATATAATTTGGGGCCCGGACAAAAAATGGGTATTACAAAATGTTGATTTAACCAAAACTATCTTAGATTCGAAAATACTTTGTGCAAAATAAATCCAACCAATATAATCTGACCTACTTTAGACATGTATATTTTATATAGTATCTCGGCACTTGTCAATATTTTAGACTCTGGCCTCACCGGGGGTTTGTGAATTTTCTTATTAATGATGTAATGGGAGTCTAGGGATGGACAACTATGGGTAACAATTAGGTTGTTCGGATCGGGTTAATTTTTGGTTCGAGTTGCTTTCAATTTAAGTTTGATTCGGGTTGGATTAATTTTGATTTAGTGCAAGTTTATGTTATTTCGTGTCAAGTCGAACACCTGGTTAGATCAATATCGAATCGGTTGATTTTCGGGTCGAGACGACATTAGATCGACCGATTTTTAATTTGAGTCAATATATGAATATGGTATTTTAAAGGAGAAAAGATGATATTAAATCATTAAACTATTACTAAAGGTGGTTGTTAATTAGTAATATAATACAAAAGGAGAATAAAACATACATGTTTGAGCAAATTAAAGAGTAATTTACATTTTAGATCACTAAATTTATCTTTCACTTTTATTTACATCACAAAACTTTAATTTAATCAAATTGTATCATTCAACTTTTATTTCTTATACATAAAGTCACATATATTGACAATGTTAAATAATTTTAATGTAAGAAATTAAAATTGACACTTTTTTATTTAACACGTTTTTCTCATATAATCATTAAATGATGTTTAATTAATAATTTTAATATTTTCTATGAGAAATCTTTGAATCATTTCATCTAAATAAATTCAAAGAAAAATATCTAATTTTCTATAAATCCTAACAAAAAATATTTAAATTGTCAATTAAATATTATTTATTGATGATATGTGAAAAATATGTTAAATAAAATGTCAATTTCAATTTTTTACATTAGAATTATTTAGCGTTGTCAATATAAGTGACTTAGTTTATAAATAATAAAAGTTGGATGATTAACTTTATTAAACTAAAGGCTTGTGATGTAAATGAAATTGGATGTTAAGTTTGGTGATCTAAAATGTAAATTACCCCAAATTAAATTTGAATTACTTTCGGTTCATATTGATTTTTGGTTTGAGTTGCCTTCAGTTCGGGTTGATTTCGGTTCAATTAAAATTTGGTTCGATTTAATTTGCTTCGAGTTTATGTCAAGTTTAGACTATCATATTCTGGTTCATATTGAGTCTCGAGTCAAGTTTATCAAGTCTATGAACAAGTTGCAGTTCTAAGGTTCTGTTTTAAAGACATGTTTGCTTTTTTTTTAAATCAAATTATCAATCCTTTTCTTATTACCATCCCTTGATAATAATTATATTACATGTAATATATATGTAAATATTTATTTCACTTTCTTATGAAACTTTTACCCGTAAAGAGTGAAAAATTAAAAAACCTTACATTTATATTTTCCAATTTTCTAAAACATTTTCAATGAAAATAAAAAAATCTTTTTATATTTTTAAATTTTCGCTTATTTTTGTTTTCATTTTAAAAAAATATTTTCTAATTTTACAACCAAACATATTTTCGTCATTGTTTTTCATTTTTCAAAAATAAAAATAAAAACTGACTCCATTATTTAAAACTAAACTAACTTATTTTTTTTCTAACAGCTTTTGGAGTCAAACACACTTTTGAGATCAAAAGCAATAAAGAACAATGTTAAAATATAGCTTTGAAAAAAAAATCCTCTTCAAATCAACTTCTAGAAAAGCTAAAATTTTACTATCTTTTAGCTTTTCAATATAAACTTATCAAAATACAATGTAGGTTAACTTTATTTTTTATTTTTACAAATACTAAATCTAATCCTAATCCTACTTAGAAGAGAGAGGAATGAGTGACTCTAGGGAAAGGAATGAGAGCATTCCTAGTAGGTCTAGAATGCATGACCTAAGAGAATATGAAGGAACAAAGATGAACAGCTTAACCAACCAACCAAATGTGTTTGCTCTTATTTTTTTTTACTTTTTAAAATCATATGTAAATGAGGCTTTTAATTTTTCCACTTTGACACTAATATTAAACACTTTAAATTAAGTGACTACACTTTTTTCAAAACATTTTTCAAAAATATTTTTTAATCTAACAACAATGATTATATGACCTTAATTCAACTCGATCTTGTTCTAATAACTGATTAAAAATATTTTTATATAATCGTCATGTTGCGTATTTGTGCGATGTTCTTTTGCATGATTAAGTTGTAATCTTGTTTTTATCCCACTGATTACGATGGTTGATTTTAATAAAACCTATCCTTTTTATCGAGCAAAAAGTTATAGTATATTAACATAAATTTTAAAAAATGCCTTGAGGAATTTGTTTTGTTCAGCAGTGTTTATGATTTTATCAACAGAAGGAACAAAGTTCTTGTAATAGCACAACCAAAGTAACAAAATCTCTCGAAAATATCACGTATCACAAAAAAAAAACCTTCATATAAACGGACAAAAATGTTCTTCCCTTTTCGATCCTCATTTTTATAACAAGGTGTTTGACATTGTCAAAGACTTCTTTTCCAGACTTTTTTAATCCAATAGTGGAGACTCTTCAAGCCTGTATCCTGAACTTTATCAAGCATTGCATTACATCATACATGAATGCCAAACTTTGCTCTGAATTTACTGCAGGGGAAGTAAAATCAGCCTTTCTTCAAATTTACCTTTCTAAGGCACCAGGTATAGATGGTTTCTCAGCCTCTTTTTTTTTATAAATTTTTTGGTTTGTTGTTGGTAATAATTTCATTAATTTATGTCTTGATTTGCTGGCTGGTAGAGTAGATTTGAGTGATGTTAATAGAACTATTATTGTGTTGATTCCCAAAGTAGATGAACCTAGCCTCATCAGGCAATACAAACCTATTACCCTATGTACTGTCATTTTTAAAAATGTGTCCAAGATTCTGGTAAACAGGTTGAAGGAGGTAATGCCTTTGTGCATTGCTGAATCGGAGTGTTTTTGTTCAAGGTAGGCTCATCTCTGATAATGTAATAGTTGCTCATGAATTGTTGCACTATCTGAAAGGAGCTAGAAATGGGCCTAACAAAAAAGCTGTTGTGAAGTTGGACATGGAGAAAGCATATGATAGGGTAGAATGGCATTTCTTGCAGGATGTGACGACTAAACTAGGCTTTGCTCAACAATGGACATATTTGATTATGTCCTGTTTTACATCGGTTTCATTTGTATAAGGATCAATGAAAACCTTTCTAGTGAGTTTAGACCAGGAAAAGGGATTAGACAGAGTGATCCCCTGTCACCCTATCCTTTTCTGTTTTGTTCTCAAGGATTATCAGCTATGCTCTTGAAGAAACAAGAATAGGGCATAATTAAAGGCATTAAAGCTAGTATGCATGGTCCTATGATTAACCATCTTTAGTATGCAGATGACAGCCTCTTATTCATTAAAATTCTCTATCCAGGAAGCTTTTAGATTAAAAGAGGTGCTGGCCATTTATGAAAGTTCTTCAGGGCAGAAGATAAATATAGAGAAATCCTTTATTTACTTTAGTAATGGAATGCCAGATCAGAGTAAGAATTTGATAAAAGGTGCTCTAGGTATGGAAAAAGAGCCAAAGCTAGGGCTTTATTTGGGTTTACCTTTGATTGTTGGAAAGAATAAAAATGATGCCTTAGGATTCTTGTTCAAAAAAGTTGATAAAAGAGTGAGAGGGTGGACCAAAAATCTACTTTCCTATGGTGGTAGAAAAGTGCTCTTAAAGGCTGTTGCTCAAGCGCTTCGTACCTATGCTATGGGTTATTTTCTTCTTCCAGATTGCATTATTGACCTTATTGTTTTAACAACGAAATCTTATTGGTGGTCTGGTAGAGCAAATGAGAGAAGGTGGGCTCATGTTACCTGGCACAAACTTTGTAGGCCAAAGAAGGTTGGGGTCTGGATTTTAAAGATTTAAAACAGTTTAATCTTGTTCTTTTAGAGAAACAGGTCTGGAGGCTCATTACAAATAAAGAATCTTTATGCTTTAAGGTCTTATCTGCGAAGTATTTTTCCAATGGCTCTGTTCTGGATGCAAAACCTTTTGATAAACTTTCATTTGTCTGGAATAACATTTTTAGAGCCAAAGAAGCCTTTAAGGAGGGTTTACATTGGAGAGTTGGGATCAATAGTCAGGTTTCAGTTTTTAGAAGCAAGTGGGGAGGTGATTCTGCATTGTCTTTATTTGGCAGTTGTTGGACAATCCTGATCATCCAATGTTATGTGGGGAATTTATGGTCCCTAATGAAGCCTGTAGGGATTTAAGGAAAGTTAGGAGTGTGTTCATTGTTGAAGATGCTGAAAAAAATTTAGTTGCCCTGTTGCTCCTGTTCAAAGAGATGTTTTTGTTTGCGGTCATCATTCTTCTGGAACTTACAACACCAAGTCAAGGTACAGTTGGCTCTAGATGAGTAGGAATATTGAGAGGGACCTCTCACCTATTTGGAAGGCTATTCACCAGCTTCAAACCCTTTCAAAAAGTAAGATCTTTGCTTGGAGACTGTGCCACAATGCCTTACCTGTAGGCGAGAAACTGGCAGCTGCTCACTTAGGTCCTGATGTCTTCCCTATGTGCAATGTTGATACTGAATTCTTACTTCATGCTCTTAGAGACTGCTATCTTGTTAAGGAAGCTTATGATATTTGTGACTTATCTGGTTTGCTTCTTTTGGATCCTATTATAGTTGCAAGACTTGGCTTGAGTGGACCTGTCAAACTTGACCTGAAACTTGATACCCGAATCGATTTATTCGACCCGAGATCCGATATAGAATCGAATATGATAGTTTAAATTTGACCCGAATCCGAACCAAAACCGAACAGAACCAAAACCGACCCAAATTTAGTTAAACAAAAAATCAACTTGAATCAAAATTAACCGAAACCGAAAATAATCGAAACTGAAAACAACTCAAACCGAAAGCAATTAAACTTAAAACCGAACCGAAAGAAACTCGATCCGAAAGCAACCCAAACCAAAAGCAGCCAGAATTTAATATCCTCAAATATGTATGATTTATTCTCATTTTGTATTATATTACTAATTAACCCAACCTTTATTAACAGTTTAATATCGTTTTTCTCCTTTAAAAGATCATTTTCATATATTGACCCAAATTGAAAGCATACCGATTTGATATCGACCCAACTCGAAAAGCAACCGATCCAATATTGACTCGACCTGAAAGTCAGCCGATCCGATATAGACCCGAACTGAAAAGTCAACATTTCTGATATTGACCCGACGCAAAAATTAACCGATCCAATATTAACCCGGCCCGATCCAAAATAACTTAGACCCGAACTAAATCTGAATCATACTCGATCCGACCCAAATCGAACCTAAACCGAAAGCAACGCGAACCGAACATCAACCCGACCCGAAATGACCCCACTCGAACTCGATCTTAACGACCCAATTGCCACCTCTAGGCATGAGTTGTGCTTGGGGAAGTTTGACAAAGAGCAGTTTACTTTGTTTATGGTTTTGCTATGGAATTTATGGAATAGGAGAAATAAGCTTGTTCATGATTCTGTGTTGCTTTCAGCTAGAGTTGTTGTGGACTATGCCCAGTTTCTTGTTTCTGATTTCCTTGCTGCCCATGATTGTTTTGTATCCAATGTTCCTTGTAACAGGTCACAAAGATGGAAGTGCCCCTTAGAAGATGTGTACAAGATCAATGTGGATGGAGCCTATATTTCTGAAACTGGAGTTGCTGCCTTTGGAGTGGTTGCTCGTGATTCATATGGTCTCATGGTCGATGGTCAAGCTCAAACCCTCCCTGGTGTGCT
Organism: Hibiscus mutabilis; assembly: GCA_019671005.1. Classification (NCBI taxonomy): domain Eukaryota; kingdom Viridiplantae; phylum Streptophyta; class Magnoliopsida; order Malvales; family Malvaceae; genus Hibiscus; species Hibiscus mutabilis. Next base: position 44,379,917 of record CM033728.1, on the reverse strand, counting down.
TTCTACAGAATTAACCGAGGTTTGAGCCTTCTCCGAGGGCATCAAGTTGGCTGTTGCAAATGGTTGGAGTCGAGTTATCATAGAGGGAGACTCGCTGTGATCAACCGTTTGCACTCTTCATGTCGGGACCTTTCTATTGCGGCTACTTATCTCGTGGAAGCAAAGTAAATTCTTAGTTTAAACTCTGGTTTTTATGTTCTTCATGTAAGCCGCGAGGCAAATAGAGTTGCTCATACTCTTGAGCATTGGAGCTTTTCTTGTTTTGAGCCTTTTCGTTTTAATTTTGAGGGATCAAATTGTATTTCATTTTTGGCTCTTGAATGAAGTTATAATATTTTCTTCAAAAAAAATATTTCAAGTCTTAATTTTAAATTCTAAATAAACTAAGAACCCTAAAAATATGCTATACCCATAATTTTTTAACCTTAACTTTAAACATTAACTCTAAACCTAATTTTTTAATATGAGATATGAATAAAACCCCGAAAAAGAACAAATGATTTCTATTCCATACAAACACCCAATAATTATCTGCTTACGACAAAACGATACAATCCCTGAAAAAATTTTAACATCCCTCAAATTTTCATGCAATTATGTCCCAAAATCGAAACAAGAACCAAAAAACAACACCCAACATGACACCTATAAATGAAGTTATCAGTCAGCTCCTGCAACCTTTAAAAATCAACTTATTCTTCTTTAACAAATCCAAATCAACTCTACCACACTTCAAAGAAACAAGAAGTTAATTATTATGCCTTGAGATTTCGTTCCATCTGGGCTCTAGCAAATAGTTAATTACTATGTCCTAGAAATAATTTCTTCATCCAACCACATTAAAATTATCACTAAATTGGTAACAACCTTTTGTTCTTATACATTATGATTTCGGTATCTATCACGTCAAAAGAAATAACTTTCGCATCTATCACGTAAAAAAATGCGTAAGATCAAAAAATATTTCTAAGGTTTGATTAAATAGTTACTTTATTTCTCATTTTTTTGAAACAATTAGATCTCAATGTTTTATTTTTTGTCAAAATGGCCCCTCCATAAATGAAAACTATTAGTCAACCGATGCTAAATATCTTGACAGAATGACACGTCAAAAGAAAAAATATTTTATACAATTTTATAAAATTATTTTTGACTGATATGTTATTATGTAACGTTATCATATTTGCTTATTTGACTTTGCTATCGCGACGTGCACTGCTATGTAGGTTTGTCACGTCATTTCAAGTCATTTAGCGTTAGTTAACTAACAATTTTCATCTGCATAAGAACTATTTTGACCCAAAATAAAACGTTGAGAGTTAAATTACTTAAAAAATAAGAACCAAAATAAATATTCAATTAAATATTAAGAGTATTTTTTAACATTATGAAAAAAATAAATTTGATATGTATGTGTTCCATCTTCTATGATTATAAATAAAAATGTTAGAAAATTAAAAACATGTCAGAGAAAAATAAATTTGTGGTGTCGGATCTATACGTGTTAAAAGTAATGACTGACATCCAACCACTATATTTAACTCATTTGAAACCTTGTTTTTCTGAAATAATATATATATATATATATTAAAGTTGACCGGTACTTTTTAAATCTGGAATAACTGAATCTTAAACCTAAAAACGAAATTTTTTTAGTTTAACGTGTAATTTTAATGTAGAAAATATTAATTTGGTATAATTGCATTTATAAGACTATAATTTTAAGTCAATTTTCACATACTATTAAGACTATTACTTATTTGGTAAAAAAAGAGACTCTTACTTAAGGGATGAGTCTACGGTACAACAACGTAATTTAAGGCAAAAAAGGCGAGTTTTAAAATTAGTTAAAAAACCACCAACCTAAAAACAAAAAAAAAGTTTTGAAACTTGTCGAAAAACACCAACCTAAAATAATATAAAAATATATAACATTGTAGATTGCTTAGACAAGTTTCTAAATTTGCTATTTTTAGCCTTAAATTAGATTGTTGTACCGTAGATTCACCCTTAACCGATATCATTTGTCATTCCTCTTTAAAGCTAACAAAATGCACCCAAAAACTAAAACAGAAGAGTGTCATCCAGCTAAATCTTTTCCTTAGTCCTTTGGCTCCATTTGAGACCTTGGCATTTAGTTATATTTAATCCGGTGTTTTGATATAAAATATGTTGCATATATGTATATCACATAGCGGAAACCGAGCCAAGTTCAGATTCCAAGAGCAACCAAGGCCCTTTTAGAACAGTTGATCATAAAATCTTGCAGGAAATTTTACTTGTGTTCATGTTATATTGTTGCTTTGATACCAAGGTCTATTTTCAAACATACTGCCGACAGAAGTACATATTTATTTTTGCAGATCTCGGATGTATGCTAAGAATCTGAAACTTGAAAAAGGACTTCTGTTTAGTGATAACTTGAGTTTTTATTAAACAATCCACTTTACATTTTCCATGTAATAAAAACAAATTTTCAGCCAAAATAAAACTATGTTATGGTTGGGTACAAGATATAATAGTTGTTGGATTCTTTCATGTCTCAATCCTGTTAATTCGAAATCTTTCAGATATTTTATGGGTCCATCACTCCATGGTCCAACACCAAAATGTTTGGTTTTCAAAGTTGGATCCATCACCTATTATTATTGCTCTTCAATAGATAAAAGATGAGCTGCAGTTTTAAATGTAAGCAAAGGCCACATGAGACAATTGATCACATCATAAATCACTTCTTCAACTTAAAACTATAAATAGATTCATACACCCGTAAATCCGAGTCTCTAGTTGGTAAAATGAACATTAAGTTAAGGATACTACCTAAGATGAAGGGAAATTATTTAGATAAACTAAAGTTCCTACAAGCTTTTTTTGCTAATACAACTGTTTTCTTCCGGACTCTTTTCCTTTGATACTTCAATATTAGCTTTTGATTATGGAAGGAACCAGAAGATGCGTGCATTATGCAACCAGCTGGTGAAGATCCCAACTATGTGTCCATCCCACCCTTCAGGTAAGAAGGTAAGTGTGGATGAGTTCTTACGGTTTCCTCGTTGTTTGCGGTGTTGTTTAAGGCCTCACCTAAAGGACCTCCGATTGAACTTCCCAAAGATTTCGGAATCCAATTAGCTTGCTTTTTGGTTTGGTCAGTAACGTAAGTGTTTACTGCCAGTCCCATTTGGATAGGATTAAATTCTGGAGATAACTGAAGTGATGAAAGATCAAGTTTCTGTTTTGTTGTTGAGGACGATGAGAACTCTGATGTTGCCATAGGAATAGACATAAAGAGTTGGGTCCGATCTGATTTCAATTCATCTAGCTAAGTAATGACAGAACGACTAGACTGATCCTTGGGGCAGCCATCAATGGATTGGGCTTGTGTTCTTGACCAGTGAAGTCTATGTGCAAACCAGAGTCTTTAGAATTCATGTAGTAGCTTCTATGTGACAGATTGATGAGAGAATCAGAGGCAACATATCCAAAATCTGATAGAAGTGATTCTGCAAATGGAACACCTTGTTTTGTATTGGTAAATGTGGACTCCTTGGATTTCAAGTTGGTGGTGGAAGAAAACACCGAGATCTTGTACTCTGCCACAAACATCCTCTTTATCAGTAGAAATATTTGAAAGGGAACCACAAGGAACAAAATGTAAGACTCTAAGGGAGTTTTTGAAATTCGGGTCACGCCGGGTTTAGAGTGAAAGTGATAATTACTATTATGCCCTTCTTTTTATATTTTTTAATTATCCCTTTGTTTATTGAATAGAAATATTTTTTTTATTTGTGTTGGGTCGGATGAAGTCAAAGGCGAGTTTTTATACTATGTAATACCGTCGAAGATTTTCAATTTTTCATCAATTAGAAAATAAAAAAAAACAATAATGAAATAAAAATATCTTAAAAATTAACTTGCGGAATAAGTTAACATTTTAAAAAATAAGTTCAAATTCATATATTTACAATAATTAAGTCAAATGTATAGAACTTATATTTTGAGGTACCATTTTATTTAATATAAATATATTCGCAAATATTTTATCAAAAAAAATCACAAATAGTTGAAGCATAATCCTTTTTTAATATCAATAAAGAAATAATAAGAATGTAAGTAAATAAAGCAACCTCAAAAGCATAAAGTATATTTTTATCTGTTGACAAGGGTGTCCGGAGAAGGATTGACAGCACCGAATTGCAAGTTCTTAAACTGGTGCTGCCATGGAATAGCAAGGTTGTTGGCTGCACCACCACTGGTTCTAACCGATGCTGACATGGAGGAAGAAATAGGCATTGCCTTTGAATTAGCCGTCCTAGTGGCGGCACGGACAGTGTGGCTGTGGCCTTCCACAGACTTTCTTGAACGATGGCGGCCCCTGTTTATGTGCCTTTCACAATACTTTTGGTCAGGAACAACGTCCCAGGAGCAGCGCCATTTCTTTCCATCCGTTCGACGACACCTACCTGGCTCAGGATCAACTTTGCCGGTGTACCGCAGATGGAAAGAATCCCATCCCACTACATAAAATTTTTAAAACGGAAAAAGAGAAGGCCACTGAACTCAATGGTTAATAATGAAGACAAAGCAAGGAAAAAGCAAAAAAAAAAGATTTAACATCAAACCCAATGTTACTTTTAGATGAAATTACTTTTAATTTTTTGATACCAGACTTTCGATAAAAAAATTTATCAAATATAAACAGAACACTGCACAAAACTGTAATACGAGTTCCAGTATTTACGCACTAAACAAGAACAGCAGCAGACACCTTCAAAAAATGAAATGAAATTCAAATACGAAACTAAAAACATTCTAACGATAAACAAGGGATCTAAGTCAACCACACGGGAGACAGATTATTATCATTAAAGTATATAATTTTAAGAAAAGATAAGAACTTTACATGAATTATAAGGCAAGGACCCAGCTGACGAGCAGGTGAAGCCATAAGGGTAGAAGGATTTCTTCAAAGGAATGAGCAAATTTGAAGGGACAAGCACATTACAGGTGATGTACTTGTATATCAATGCCTGCTGTTTTAGCTCATTCCATTGAGATGGAGTAAAAATCCCTTGCATGCCTGAAACAAGACGTTGGAGGGTTAACTTGCCTGAAACATATACCGAGTCTGATGCTACATATGCCATCAAACTTATTTTTGTCAACTATTTTTTTAAAAGTTTATATCTAGAAAAATTATTAGATGGACTCGGTTCTCTACGTCACTCGTAGTCTCGGACAATAAGGTTTATTCATCTCACTTTTTTAAGGTGAATCTTCACTTCTTTCCTATATGTAAACAAAAAATTGATAGTTATTTGGAAGTTAAAATGAAAAGAATGGACCTTATTGGTTGGGACAATGGATGACGTGGTGAGCCGAGTCCATTTAATAATTTCTCCTAAGAAAAAATTATTAGATGGACTTAGCTCACCACGTCATTCGTGGTCCCAGACAATAAGATTCACCCACTTCATTTATAAGGTGAATATTCATCTTTTTTCTATTTGTAAATAAAAAGTTAATAATTATTTGAAAATTAAAATAGTATGGATGAATTTTATTGGCTGAGACTCTGATAACGTGTTAAGCGGATCATCTAATAAGGAAGGATTTTTGTCGACTATTGTGCACAGTAAAAGTAAAGAAAAACACTAAATGGCAACGAATGTTTTCAATAGCAAAAAATGTTCGAATTCTATACCTAAAATTAATGGTAAAAAATAAAGTACCACGTTTGTAATAGAAAAGAAATCCACATTTTGTACTTGAAAAAAAAGACCTCCAATTTCAAGCAAATGCATGTGAAAGGACCCTCACTATTACATTGAAACAAATCAACTTAACAATTTAAGCAATCCCAAATTTCTGCAGAACGAAAATGAAGCTAAATCTCTCATACTTGATGAAGTCACATTTTGTACTTAGGATTAAAGTCATTGATTAACTTACTCATATTATTAGAATACTAAATCAACCATAACGTACGTTATATATGTATATAAACATTTTTATAACTTAAATCTTTCCCTGTCCTCTTTCTCCAGAATTCTTTTGCTTTTCCTTTCTGTATTTTTTGCATGAGGATAATGACAGTATATATATATATATATATATATATATATATATATATATATATATAGATAGATAACACCAAATGCCAATTTCTTTTTTTTTTCAAAAACCAAAAGCGCTAAAAAAAAAGGAATAAATCAAAGATATTACCTGCATTTCTCGTGTACATAGAGGGTGTATGTTGATAATAATATAAGTCAGTGTTCTGTGTACTTGTCTCTAAAACGCTACCATCTTTGCTGATAGAAGGAAGTTGAGATTTGAGTAGAGAGAAATTAATCATATGGTCTAATTGGCAAGCTTCAGTCGAGACCAAAGAATTAGATCTCAACAAAGGAGTGCCTTGGTGCATTTGCATTGTCTTTGGGGTTGACGAATCATCAGTTCTCGGTAACTTACAATTTTTCCCGTGATCTTCTTCAGCTGAGTCCGAAAACCTTTCTTGCTTGGTAAACTCAGATCCGACAAGCTTAGGCTTGGACTCAGCTGAGAGAAAAGTTTGAGTTTGAGATGGAGATGGAGCTCCATTATCAAAACCCACCACAATACCCTCCAAACCCAAAACCCCAAAATCCATATTGGAGATTGAACCTGTCCAAAACAGCCTCTAAAAAGGACAAAGGGTGTTATGTTTCACTGCTCATATGGGGTTTTTTGTGATGGGAAAACAATGCAACATCCCAGGCATGTTAGCTCATTTTTATAGTTGTTTTTCTTTCCAACTGAAAAAGAAACATCCGTTCCTTTCAAGGAAAGGTCAAGTGTATGGTTGATATGGATTAATTTTTAAGTATATTAACAATTTTAGGGATAAGTGCTCTGAAGTTTTGCCAACAAAACTCTGTAAAATCCATCTACGCTCCGACAAAATGTTAAATACCATGTTCTAAAACAATTTCTCCTCCCTACCACATTAAACTGAAATTATTATTAGATTTGTAGCAATCCGGACATCGGTGTACGCAATTTTAAACAAATATTCATTTTAATAATTAATTAGAAAAATAACCTAAAATTTGATTATTTAAAAAAATGACCCCTTTACGGCCAATGAGTATTGAACTCGCTTTAAACAAAAACGCTAGTTTCATATTCAGTAGGTTGGTAAGAAAGAAAAATAATAATTTATAGCATTTTTTTACACATAACTCGCTTTTAGTAGAATCGAGTTTAAAACTCGTTTTTGGTAGGACACGAGTTTGGACTACGTGAACTAAAAGAGATCATTTTTCTAAATAATTAAGTTAGGAGTTAGTTTTTTAATTAATTATTAAAAAGGAAATATTTATTTAAAATTGTCTCCGGTGTTCATGTCTTTTTCCAATTTAGGGATCTATACGTTTCATATTTAAAGATATAGATGTTGTTTAAAAAAAATATCATAGATGGAAACTGCGTCGGAAAATAAAAACAACCGACCACTACTTCTGCATTATATTCTTCAACTTCTATTTTTAACTTATTTGAAGCTAAGGATGACAACAGGACAGAACAAGGTGGGGGGTTTTGGCCGTTCAATTTTGATCTAAAATTTAGAATTTTAACCTAATCCCATCTTGTCCCAAATTCGATACATTTATCTCGATCCAATCTGGCATAGTAAAAGCATAACTCAACTCTTAAATTTTAATAAAAAATTCGATTAAATCCAACCCCATCTCAGAAATATTAACAAAAACATTATATATATATATAATTACAAATATATTAAGTCAGGTCAAAAAAATTTCACCCTAACCTCGAACCTACCCCTCCCCAAACCCATTTTTTTAAAAAAAATATTATCCCTATTAAGTTAGGTCAGAACTCGATGGGATCGAGTAATTTTGTCATCCATATATAAAACCTTAATTTTCTCATATATATATATATTCAATTAAATATAATTATTGGTATTATTATTATTAAAAAACAATGAGAACAATTTTTGACAAATATTAATCCTACCTAGAGGGGAGGAGAAGTGGGGCTCTATGGAAATGAAGGAGGGTGCTCTTAATAGGTTTAGAACCCATGACTTGAAAGAATATAAGGGGACAAAGACAATGAGAACATTTTTAAGTAAGACTTTAGGCTAAAATGAAAAATACGTGCCCAAACTATACATTTTTTGAACTTTAGGTGCTTAAAGTATTTTTTTGATAAAAATAGGTGCCTAAAGTTTTTACCATTACAATTTTAAGTGTCCGACCGTTTAAAAAACCATTACCCAAAAGAATGTGACACGTGGCATGCTTTTTTAATTATCACATTAAAAAATTGAAAAATAATATAATTTTAAAAAAACTTAAAATTTTTAAAATTCCCAAAAAAACCCCAAATCCCTAATATTCAAAACCACAAATTCTCCAAATTGCTGCTGCCGTCGACAGACACCACCATTACCGTCGTCGGAGGCCACCGCTCAATCTCTCAACCACCCATCGTCGGCAATTTTCGATAAGTGTATCAATAGAACGTCGTTCGAATAAAATCATTCAATGTTCACCGTCCAATTGGTACACCTCCTTTTAAAACATGGTGAAGTATACTTGGTCGAATTTTAGGGAAACTTCCTCTTTTAATATGTATGGATGGATGAATGAATGAATGAATGGAACATGATGACATTAAATAAATTAGCTAAGTATTCAATAAGATCGGGTGGAAAACAAAAGGAATATCCCCGTCAAAACCCATTGAGCAATAAATAGAGTGGACCAACTGAAATGCAGAACTCACTCAAAGTACATTATTTCAAACCTAACCTTACGAACTTGCCAACTATGAAGTTGGGCCTCGAATTCAAAACTCCTAATGCTTACTTTCATTCAAGGTATGTATTGTCAGTAGCACCATCAACCTTATTAATTATTAAAATATAATATATATATATATTTATTTACATCTTTTATTAATTTATGAAGTAAAAAATAAGAGTTCTTTTGATTTTAAAGGATGAAGTTCATTTTTATTTTCATTTTTTTGAAAAGTGAAAAAAAGTATTTAATTGTAAATTTAAAAAATGATTTTAAAAAATAAAAATGAGTGAATATTTGAAAACACAAAAATGATGTTTTCATCGTTTTTATTGAAAATGTATTAGGAAAGTAAAAGTATGAAAACAAAAGTTTTTTTAATTTTAAATTCATTTTAATACGAGTTCAAATTTTTCTAATGCATTTTTATAAACTTTAGTTTATTTACTTATATTTTATTTATTATTAATATTATTATATTTTTAACTGTATTTTATTTTAGTTATTTGACAATTATTTTTTATTTTATTTTGAAAAGCTCGATACTAAACATATTGTCACTATTTTTATTTTTGAAAACAATATTTCATTCATATTAACGCAACATATTTTCTACTTTTTAGAAAACTAAAATTAAAAATTATTTTTAAAAAATAAAAAATATTTTTTTAAAAATCAAACCGACCATAAAATTTAGACTTTTTGAAGAAAAAAATACCCATAATCTTTAATAACTTTTTATATACAATGAGTTGACGTCTCATTTTTTATTGTTTAAAATCTTCTCAAATCCAAAAATTAAAAATAGTTGCGCTTAAATGGATTCTCACTCATTGTATTATGGATTTTACAACAACGGTATTAATTAAACTAAAGTTTAGTTCTAAACTTATGTCCAGGAAGTCTTGTGAAAAGGACACGATCCAAGCATTGGAAAAAAGGTGTTTCGAGATTGAAGAAATTTTATCAATGGTGTTTGTGATCCTAATTTGCATTCTAAACTCATGGGTATCCGAGCTAAGCTTTGGGACATATACAGACGGGAAGAGCAAGAGTCGCTTCAGAAGTCCCGCTTAAAATGGTTTGAGATTAGTGATCAAAACACAGTTTTTCACCTTGTTGCCTCAATTAGAAGAAAGCACAATTGTATAGTCAATCTTAGAGTGGGTGATGCTATACTTAATAAGCCCGAAGATGTGAAATCTGCCTTGGAGAAGCACTTCAAGAAGGTGTATAATGAAGTGAGAATCATTCCTGTAAAAAGCCTCGATTGTGGCCTCAAAACATTAAGTTCTGAATCGGCTTCTATTCTTGAAAAGCCTTTCTCTATGGAAGAAATTCACTCAACTATTTTCTTCTCTCGACGGCTCTCAAGCTCCGGGGCCTGACAATTTTAATATGGGTTCCTAAAATGCTTTTGACCATCCCTCAAGGAGGAGATATTTGAATTCTTTGCCAGGTTTTATAAGGGCGAGCTAAAGGACTTTTCCTTTAATCGTTCGTTTATCGTCCTTATTCCGAAGTTTTAATCCCCTGAAACAGTGGATGACTATAGACCCATCAGCCTGATTGGTTGTATTTATAAGCTGTTATCCAAGGTCCTTGCTCTGAGACTTAGCCGCGTTACAGAGAAAATTATTGGTGAATCGCAGTTTAATTTTTGCCAAGAGTGCTGAAATTGTCAAATAAAAATAATCCTAATCGTAGAGAATTAGGGTCGATCCACAGGGACTAAAGAATTTCTAATGCCGCTTCCTTATTTCAATCACTGATTTAACTGCAAAATAAAAACGGAGGGTTAGAAATAATAATTGAGTAAAATAAAAGATGAACAAAAATAATAAATCGTAAATTAAGAATTTAATTGCGATGATTTAGTCTTAGACTTTGCTAGTCTCAATTTAGATCGCTCATCGAAATAATTTTTTCTTCTGGATAGTACACTACACTGGTTATAGTCAACATAGTTCAACCCCTGCAACAAACTCTTCTCTTCGGTTAACTAAAATTTTTAAGTCAATCTCTGAAATTTGGTTCTTGCTGGTTTAAGCACGTTTACCGCCCTTAGCACCAAAAAATTTGAATTCTAGAAGAATCCAACTCGAGTTATAATGTCTTTTTGAGAATCGAATTCAATCTTGATTTCCTTTAGCGGACCGCCACTAAGTTTGTTTCTCAGGAAGCCGAATTACAACCAACCAACCCGACTCCCAAACTGCAAGTCAAAGCACCTTTCAAATCAACGTCGACTTGTTGAGTTGAAGATATGATAATTTGAAAGGAATGGTCGATTGCCACTCCTAGTTTTCAGAGAATTGAGAATACTTTCCAAAGTTGTGAAGTGCAACTCAATTCTCGCAATTATAATTAAGCTATCGCAAAGTTTTAGGCTAAGTGGAAATTTAGCTAAGCATGGATTGGATCATGCTTAAATTTTTATGATGAAAAAATAAATGAAGAAAGTAAAAGATTAAAAGAAAATAAAGTTGCTATAGAAATAACCAAGAAAATTATAAATTTCAATCTGAGTTCAAATGTTGAATCCTAAGGGTATTTATACATGAGAATCTTAACAGAATAAAATAGCTCAAAACCCTAAATAAAAGATAAAACCTAAATAAAAAATAAAACAAGAGATAAATATTTTTAAACTAGTGAACGAAATTTAAACCAATAATTTATCACAAAAGATCAAGAAAATTGATAAATCATGTGGGTCTCGTTGAATGCTGCTTTATCTTTTGGATGGTCTCATCTTTATCTTCCAAGCATTTATCCTTAAGATAATTTTAAATTTTGACTTTAAGATAATGCTGGTCTATTTTCTAGAAGCTGCCGATTGTACCGTCAAAATCTGCTGCATCAGACGCGGATCGCATCGTGCCTCAGGTCGTGCCCACGACTCTTGCCATGTCATCTAGTGAAAATTCAAATTCTGTCTTTAATTGTTGGTTTTGGACTGACATAGTCCAATAAAGCTCCTACCAAAATCCCAAAAAAAAAAGCAATTTAAGAGAGTGTATATATATATATATAAATGAAGAATAAAAAATATACAATATTCTACACATATCACAAGGGAAACAAATCGTTGTTTGCTCCCTTATTTCTAATGAGTTAATAGACTACTCTAAAAAGCATGGGCTCGTAACTATTGTTTTTAAGGTGGACTTTCGCAAGGCCTATGATACTGTTGACTGGGGATTTCTTCTATCCATCATGCAGAAAATAGGTTTCGGTAATATGTGGTGTGACTGGATTTTCTCTTGCATCTCCTCTGCTTCTATATCGATTCTAGTTAATGGTCCGCCAACCAATTTTTTTCTATAAAGCGTGGTCTTCGTCAAGGCTGCCCATATCTCCGCTACTCTTCAATATCGTAGCTGAGGCTCTTAGTTCAATTCTTTACAAGGCAGTTTCAAGGGGATTCATTAGTGGAATTAAGGTTGGTAACAGTCCGATTGAAATATCCCATTTCCAATTTGTCGATGATTTAATTCTTTTTTGTGAAGCTAGCGAAGGTGAAATAAAAAATATTGTTCGTATTCTAAGAGAATTCGAACTCGCATCGAGCTTGAAACTTAATTTGAGTAAATCTAAGTTGCTTGGTATTAATGTTGAAGATTCCAAGAGTACCTGCTGGGCCTCCTTATTTCATTGCTAGAGTGATACTTTCCCAAGCACGTATCTTGGCCTTCCTCTGGGCCCCCTAGGAATTCTAAGGAGCTGTGGCTTCCTATCGTGGAGAAATTTAGGAAGAAACTTGCAGGTTGGAAAGCAAAATCTCTCTTTTTTGGTGGTCATCTTTCGTTAGTCAAATTAGTTTTTTCTAATTTACCTATATATTTTATGACCTTGTTTCCGATACCGAGCTCTGTTAGTTCTCTTCTTTCTAAGATGATCGCTAGCTTTCTATGGGGTTCTCTAGATCGAAAGGGTCATTTACTGGGTCAATTGGGAGACTATTTGCTTACTGAAATCTCATGGTGTAATAACCCGTTTTAACCAAACCCTAAACTAAACCAACCCGATTCAAACCCATGATCCGACCCGGATCCAAACTTAACCCGACCCGGCCCAGATCCAAAAAAACCTAACCCTCTACCATTAACTTCTGCCGCCGTCACACTCTGGCCATCACTTTGCCGGCAACCAAATAAACCCCAAATTTGAATCCAGAAACCACAAAAAAATAACATAAATCAAATCTAACCTAACCCTAAACCGACCCATACCCCTGCCACAAACCATACCCTAAACCCATACCCCTGCCACAACCATACCCTAAACCCATACCCTGTCTTCACCATACACAAAAATCCGAGATTTCCCTTAAAATCAGATCTGCAAATTAAATGAAAGGAAAATGGGTGGTTATTTTAAATGTAAAAAATGGGGTTATATAACCCGAGAAAAATCTGTAAAAAAAGGGCTGGAGTTTGAAAAAAGGAGAGAGAAAAGGGGATTTTCAGATCGAGAAGAAAAATTTGTAAGATTTCTTGGATGAAATAAATATTTTGAAATCAAAATCTCGTTTCTTTTATCCACTTGAGATCAGAGTTTTTAAACGAAACCTAGATTTATTTTTAGAATCTTTGAATCAAAGGAGTTCGAACCATACCTAGTTGTTCAAGCGCCGCCGTGATCATTGCCGTGACGTCGAGCCGCCGTTGAACGATATATCATGGCCGGCCGAGCATGGAGGCCTTCCCAGACGCGGCGCCATCGAGTGCGTGAGTGAGAAAGAGGAGAGGATATAGACTTAGGGTTTGGTTGGTTTTAGTTAATTCGATTCGAAATAATAACCAGCCCTACAATAAGCTTTAAACCGGCCCTTATTGAAACGGCGCCGTTTCAGGTGCATGACCCGCGCGGTGACCCAAATCCGGGGAGGATCCGCGAGTTCAGGTAATGGAAAAATTACCATTCTGGTCCTTCTTTCTTGTTCCATGTTTTATTTTGTTCATGGTTTAATCCCAGTTTCAGTCCCTAGCCCTTTGTCCCGCCTCTGTTTCCGTCCCATTTTCACTTTAATTTTCGCATCTTATTTTCTTTTTATTTCAATTTGGTCACCTTCTGTCTTCTTTTTATTTTTTAGTTTTTTATTTCTGTTTATTTACGTTTTTCTCCTATATTTTGCATCTTTTTTCAGTTTAGTCCATTAATGTGTATCATTCATGCCACATTTAATCCATGCATTTTTAATCGTTAACATCTGGTTTCATGACATATTTTATATTGTTCCATGCATTAATATGATCCACACATTCACATTAGCATTAGTATCATCATCATCATCATTATTATTAATATTATTGTTATTATTATCATATTTCATGAGTTAGATTAATATTTATGTATTTATGTTTTAGATTAGTATTTTACTTATGTTAGATCTGCTTTTATTTATGTGTTAAATTAATAGTTATGTATGTATGTTTTAGATTAGTATTTTATTTATGTTATATTAGTATTTTATTATGTTAGTATTTATTTATATTTTTTTACTGCATTGTATTTGTTTATGTTTGCCGTGTTTTAAAGTTACATTTCGGATATATATTTCGTCAATGCGGTGCCCTTTTATTCGAGCGTAAATGGGGTCAGTATCAGTCGTAGTGATAGTGGTTGAGCGTTTACTCTCGAATAACGGGCCCTTAAAATCTACTCGTATTTATAACCGAATTTTAATCTAATCGTCACTTTAATCCGGAAAGTTTAATATTAATAAAGCGGTAATTATTAAAGTACCAATTTTGGGCGGTGTGGGGGTGCTAATCCTTCCCCATCCGTAACCGACTCCCGAACCCAAGTTTTCAAAATCTCTGGTTTTCTACGGTGTCCAGTCCACCTTGAGTGGCCGGTGGCGACTCCAATTTTAAATAAAACACAATTTCTTCTAAAATCTCACGCGGAAGGCACCATTTTCATTATTTAAAAAAAAACACTTTTCTTTTTTTAGCGAGAAGGACATCGCTACACATGGTGGTTTGGGGCTTGTCGATTTAAAGACTAAGAATTGCGCCTTGCTCAACAAATGGTTATGGAGATTTAGGTCTGAACCAAATTGCCTATGGCATAAAATAGTGGCGGCTAAATATGAGCCAAACTCTTGCTCGCTCCTCTCAGTGAACCTGAGTGTGTCTAATAAATCTTGGATTTGGAAGAGCATTATCCTATTACTGACCTTGACAATTGTTTCCTACAGAATATTAGATTTGTCATTGGATATGGCAATCGACTCAAATTTTGGTCGGACCCATGGACGTGTCCTATTGCCTTGAAAGTTGCCTTTCCTAGGATTTTCGCTCTTGGTTCTAAAAAATCTGGTTGTATTACAGAGTTTGGTTATTTTGCCGATAGCTCGTGGTGTTGGGAAATTCATCTCCGGAGAAATCTGTTCGATTGTGAGATTGATATGTGGAATGTTTTTGATTCTATGATTAGTGGAAAGTTTCTTGGCCATATTCAATCCGATAGTATTTGATGAGCTGCTTCGTCATGTGGAGTTTATAACTCTAAATCTTTTTGTGAGGCTTGTATTCCAAACAATGTGAGCGTTGAAGTAGTATGGAAGCGTGTTTGGGTTGATCTCGCTCCTCCCAAGGTAGAGTCTTTTGTTTGGAGGGCTGTATATGGCCGTATCCCCACCAAGGTTGAATTATCCAAACGGGGTGGCTTAATCAAGCAATCTCTCATTTTCCCTATTTGCTCCAGTGAGCCTGAATCAGTCTCATTTATTGTGTCACTGTAGAGTATCTTGGATTTTATGGCAACGATGGTGTAACCTTTGGGACATTGCTCTAGTAATCCCGAAAGACTTTAGACATCTCATTCTAATTTGGGATTCGATTTATCATCCTTTTAATAATAACCATATCAGGATGTCATGCCTTTTCAGTTTTATTTGGTCCATTTGGCTCTACAGGAATGAGGTGATCTTTAAAGGCATCAAGGTGGATGTTGTAGGAAAAATGGGTTAATCCAAAGTGAATTATAAATAAAAATAAATGAAAATACATATTCATTGTAACTAAATAATTTTTGAATAAACCAAATCGAAAGGAAAAATGTTAAGGCCTGCACGAACGCAGTTTCCTTAAGACAGATTTCTACCACTCCTTGGTGCTTGAGTTATTTTGGTCGTCACTCTCCCAGGATACAACAACTGATGATCTTCAACAGTAGCACGACTGTAGAGATCACTAAACAGAACTTTGCCTTTGCCTATCACAAAAAATACTGGAGAATTTGGAAAATGATAGTTTTTTGAGATTGTGTAAAACTGAGAAAAAGACTCGTTATTTATAGGGGAATGGAGGAGGACAAATATGAAAAATATAATATTCTGAATTAATGGTTGACTGAATTAAAACGGTAACAAATTGTTAATACCATATTCAAAACGGAATATTTTCATGAATTGTACTCATTACCTTTTAATATCTGAATTTAAAGGAAGCTAGAATTTTCTCTTTTAAATTCAGAATATTCAAAAGGATATTTTATTTGTAAGAAAAAAATTATTCGATGTGGGTAAAATATCCGTAGTTCCACGAAGGGCCCAGCCGTTTCGGACATTCGTGTCACCCACGTTGTATGGGTGCGCCCCAACCCAAATGCGTTCAACGGGCTTCGATCCGTACCCCCTACACCTGTGCACGAGACAGTTTCTATTCAAGTCATTTAATGACCACCAATAGGGTAAGTGCATATAAACATTTCTCATGCTATTTATCCCACATTAGTGGGATAAAGGGGTTTTTTTACTTTCTTACTCAATTCACAACTACCATACTTTGAGCATCAATTTCTAATTCACCACTCAACCAATTTGAGCATATGAGATACCGTTGTAAAGGTCTCATGGAGTTGAATAAGAGCCAATAGAATCATTATTCAAATCTCCACCTTTACCTTTTTGTAATATGGCTCAAAGTTACCATTTCCTCACATTTTTCAACAATCCCCCATATGAATGAAATTGACGATTTTATCAAAAACATTTTGACTCGATGTGGTGATAGGTTTTACGATCGATAGCCGCATAGAATAGGTTGGTTTCCTCTTTTGAACCTTCCCTTGTGAAAGCATATTTACTTTACTAGCTAACTAGTAGTCGTGATGTCCTTGAACTGTTCATCTGTTTTGTAAATGATGATATACTTCACACAAGTATCTCTTTTACAAGATTTTTAGTTCTCATAGTTATCTCTATATGGCCATAGACATCGCATAGTTCTACAAGAGTTGGAGAGAACTATGCCTAGTAGTCTCCTTAAAGCGACCCCACTCCACTCTCACATAGGTGACTTATGTTGCTTGACTCACCGAAGCACACAATGGTCATTAAAAGCTTTTAGCTTAGCCTATCTCACTTTGATCACTGCTTACTTCATAGGAATGAATTTGGGGATAGGTACCCCCACAGTGACCGAACATGTCTATGCAATTAGGTTGTCTCTTTGAATCTAGATATTGGGATCTCTAGTCAACTAGGTAGGCTTTTCCTTCACATAACGCCTTAAACTTTTTCTGGGCTTTAGTCTCATTCCTTTTGATGTTTTATCAACTTGATCTCGATTTAACCCTTTGGTTAGCGGATCCGCAACGTTATCCTTTGATAACTCCATTCGAGATCAGTTGTCTTACAGTATTATGTCGATGACGCATATTTCTCGACTTACCGTTGTACATAAAGCTTTGTGCTCTACTAATTTTTGGTTTTCAATATATGAATATTGTTGGCACATGCTTTAGCCATTTAAGAATATCCTCCAAGACATTTTAAAGTCATTTGAATTTTTCTCCAGACTTGTCTAGAGCTAAAACTCATATTCCATTATGAATCTGGTTGTAACCGTTTGTCTTGAAAAATCCCATGGCATAGCTCTTTTCTTCGATGTGAAACATATTCACTTGTGCCTTTGATATCTGCCTATCTAGCATCGAAGAATTCTTATGGAATAATGTAATTCATAATCTTGAGTATAACTGAGATATCCCAACACTCTCACAATTACTATCCAGAAGTTTGACCCTGGATTGTTTTTTGTGAATCTGCTTAAATTGCTCACAGTGAAAGAAATATTTTGTCTAGTACAATTTACTTAGACTGTCTATGAAATTTGTATATTCCTTTTGAACAAGTGTTGGCTCATATTTATTTGGAGTTCTGGCTATGCCGGGAATATCCTTGCCAAACTTTTTTTGTCCATGTAGTGCGACTGTGTCAATATAAGATCTTTAAGTGACCGTTTGATTTGGATGACCAGAATCAAAACTGTCAATCTTATATTTTCCATGTCAATCTTGAATTTGACAATATCTTTTATTGAACGTATGAACTATTTTTCATTGATAGTCTCCAAAGTTCGTTTCATTGAACTTGAATCAAGTTCCTTAATTACACAAGGAAGTACATTTTCAAAGAATGAGTCATTCTTTGATTCCATTATCATATTTTGTGGACACATGAAATTGATATCCATTACCATGTCATTGAAAGATTCCATTTCCATTTACTTGTCTCTTTTATTTACGTTTTGTGGGTGCGCCCCAACCCGAATGGATTCGACGAGTTTCGATCCGTACCCCATGATCATGCGCGTGAGGCACAATTTCTATTCAAGTCATTGAATAATTGTAACACCCCAATTTTTTCCCCAAATTAAAAACCTTATCTAGAGTAAAATACTTAATTTGTAACCCTAATTTTTGGGAATTTAAATCTGAATTCCTAATTGAATTTCAGTGACCAAATTGTGAAATTTGGAACTTCAGTGACCTTTCGTAATCCGGGTGAAGTTGGGGGCCTTTGGTTGTAATTTACCCTTTTAATAGGGTATTTTGTTTTAAACCCTTTTGTCTGTTATGAAACACAATTATTTCATTCTTGGCTTCAGCCGTTCCCCTCTCCTAAGCTCTCTCGTTTTCTTTTTCTTTCCCTTTTGGTTTAGTCAACTAACCCACGCGAGCCCACCCAGAGTCGCACTAGCCCACCCAGAGTCGCACTAGCCCAGGTCTCGGCAGGCTGCCCTGCATACTGGTTCGGTGCCTTGCTATTCGCTGCAGCTTCGCGTGGAGCCCCAAGATGCACTTTTGTTTGAACCTTAGTCCCGTGCTGACCTTTGATTAATACGACGACCCCAACAGTGAACCCCGGTCTCGGTTTAATGCCCAGGATTAATCCAGCGAGCCCTTGGCCAACGCTGTGTCGTCTTTGCTCCTGGCTGTGTTGCGGTCGCTCTCCTTCTTCGCGTGGTAAGCCGAGTCGTGCCAGCCATACCCTGTTCACCCTGGGCTTCCCTTTTTTCAGTCCCAACCCCTGGGTTTCGGGTGGTTGTTAAGCATTTTAGAAAGGCTGCTTTACGCAGCAGTTATGTAATTCAAGAGGTGGGAAGTTTAATTTTTGCCTATTTATTTCATGGGTTATGAAACCATATCCTGTGCGTGAATTGAAGGGGTGATCCCATGTGGTTACCCTTGGGTGCACCTTTCCCTTGGGTCATGTTTGAGGATGTTGATTGGAACCTACGCAGATTCAATTAGAACCGAATTTTTGTGAAACCAATCTAATCTGTTTTAATTGAGCGAATATATATTTATCCAAATTTAAGTTACGAAAGAAGTACGTATTTTGTGAATTCTGAAAATATTTGAATTAAAGTATTGATTCGAATATTTTTCTGTTTCGGACGACGTCGATACTGAGGACGAGATCGCACCACCACCTGCTCGGAATACTCCGAAAAATTCTGCGAGAGTCACACGTGAGTTTGTTCAGATTTGTACTTCCGTTTTATTTAGTTAGTTTTAGAATTTGTGTTCTAATAATAGAATTATTCGTAGGATCCAACTTTGCTAGACTTAGAAATAATTCGGATAGGGGGAAACGTCATCACCGACGCTAGATGTGACCCTAGAGGTGTGTCTCTTCTAGTGCTACATCATTTTTGTGCTCTATGTTATACGTGTATATTGTGTATGTGACTGATTGAATGAACTGTGAATTATGATATGTTTTGTATGATGACATATCACGCATCAAATATCAGAATCGCATTAAATTAATATCAGAAATATATCGTGCGCAACTTGAATAATAGATCAGATATACATTCGAATTCGGAAAATAAAATCAGAACATGTCATATCATTTGGGTTGAGAAATTGTACGGGGAAGTTCAGTGGGTTTATCTTTCGGGCTGAATTTTGCTTCGGATCAGTGGCTCCACCCTCGGTCGAAATTCCACTTCAGATAGTGACGATGCATTTAGAGTGGTTCTAGGAAACGTTACTCTTCGGACGACGTATGGAGATGGGTGTATGACATTACATTATGTGTCTCTTATTACATGCATATGTATAACGGAATGTCAGTTGAGCCGTGTTTGTTGTTCAGATTTCTGTTATGTGTTTTTCTTCTGCACTTTAGAGAAACACTAAGCCTCATAGCTTACTCCCTTAGTTCTTTTTCAGATACTCAAGCTTAGGTGTATGGTACTTGGAGGATCTCATATCTTCAGACTTGACCTTATTTTAGCAGTATGGTTATTCAAACATTTGAATTTATAAATTATTATTATTATTTCAGATAATTTTGTATTTGGGACTTGGACATTAATATTGTTTTGGGATTTATCAGTTTGACATGTACTATTTGAATTTCTTTCGGATCTTATACGGGCTTTTGGAATTTTACTGAACGACTATGTTTTATTTAGTTTGATATAATTTTGCAGTTCTGAACTTTTATAATTAAATTTTAATTTGATTATTAAACATAATGACCTTTCTTTATGGATAACTTTTTCAATCTTGACTCCTAAGATTTAACCTAAGAAATTAGGTTAAATTTAGGGGGTTACATTTAGTGATATCAGAGCAAGGTTGATCCCTCGGACTGTGTGGCTCGCATGAAATTTTAAACCGAAAATGATTTTACATGCATACTAAATATTTTTGGGCAAAACGGGATTTTCTAATAAATATAATATTTGAAAGGATTATGCTTATTTTGAATAGAAACTCTAAGTACCGACTCTACTTTAGGTTTATTTTCTTTTGTGATAGGCCACTATGCCACCTTGTAGGAGTTCTAAATTAGCGACCGGAAGTGGTTGTGGCTGAGGCCGTAGCCAAGGCCGTTCTACTGCTGTAGAGAGTGATGCTCTGCCTCCTACGGACCTGTCGCAGAATCAGGATGAGCTACAAGATGCTGATATCGAGAAACAACCTGTGAATCAAGCTAAAGCTCAGAATACAGCACCTATGCAGTAGACGCGGAGTGTTGGTCCACATAATTTCAGAGATAGTGAGATAATGGGCATAGATTCTGTCATGGTGCAGAAAGAGCTGCTTCATTATCTCCGCTAGTCTAAGGGTGTGAGGAAACCTATTTCTACCAATTTTTTAGCTGACGGGATGATCATGTTTAATGGCAAGACGGGTACAAACCCGGCTGATGCTGAGTATTCGCTGAAGAAGCTTCAGCGATTGTTTGTTGAGATAGATTACCCTGTTGATCAGAAATTGAGGCCTGTTGTATCATTGCTGCAGGGTGAAGTCCAAAACTGGTGGAGGCAGAGGAAAGAGTTGTTTCAAGCAGTCAGATCTCATGAGAGTTTTTCATACTGTCATTCCATGATCGATATGTTGGTTCTGAGTATCTAGCAAAGTGCCGAGATGACTTTATGAATATGGAGCAGAAGGATATGAGCGTTAATGACTATGAGATAGAATTTTTGGGACTCTTCCAGTATGTTTCAGGGTTGGTTATTACAAAAAAAGAGAAGTGTGATTGGTTTCTGAGAGGGCTACGTTTTTCTATTAAGACTGGGTTGCTTTACATCAGGAAACAAAGTATAAAGAGATCACCAAACGGGCTAGAACTGCTGAGCGGATTGAATCTATGAAGAAACAACATGAATCTCAGTGTACTGATTGGGCTAGGAGACAATCGACCGCAACAATTCACCACAATCATGGGAATTAGTCTATGAAGATGACTAAAGATGAGTACGACCATCAGAGTTATTTCAGAGCTAGACCAATAGCATCTACTGTTTCGATCGCCAGTGTTGGAGGTTCAACTAGTTCTTGTGGGATGCTACAGTGTTTTTTTACAAGAAATAGCGTCTAGACGAGTGTAGGAGGCAGAGTGGGGCTTGTTTCTGATGCGGTTCTTTTGAACACCTTTTTAGAGATTGTCTGGTGTCACCTTCACCTGATTATGTTCCGAATCAGTCTTAGGCATCTGTACAGACTCATGCTGGGGGAAAAGGTCATGGTAGGTCTTCTGCATTAGGTAATGTTGTGAGAGTTTGGCCTGCTCAGAGTAGGGTGTAACGAACTGGGTTCCGGGTTAACGAATCGGGTCTTGGACCGAGTATTGGGCCTGCAATTCATGGCCCAATTAAATTGTGTAATTGGGATTAAGGGTAAATATGGAAAAAGAAAATAGAAAGGAAAAAAAAAGAAAAAAGGTTGTTTGAATTTTAAATAGTAAGTGGGTGGTTGGAAAGAGGGAAGATGAATGATGGAAGAGAGAGAAAAAAATGGGAATGGTGGGAGAGAGAGAAAAGAAAGAAAAAGTTTGGGGTGAGAATTTCAAACTCTGGTCTACAGAGATCTAGCCATCTGATCGCGACACCACCACCGCCATTGTGTTCATCTCGCCGAGACGAGTCTGCTGATACTAGCATCACCGTCGTCAGAGTTACCGTCGGAGGAGGTAAGAGAGAAGAAGTTTCGGGTTGGGCTGTTCAAGGGGGTTAGAGGGCTTGAATCAAGAAACGGAGGCAACCACGAGTTCACCAGCTTGAGAACAGTCGGCCGGTGAAGTTTGGTCATCGGAGGCTGCCGTTAAGCGCCGCCGTAGCGCGTGGGTGTGGTCCAACACTAGGGGGGCTGAGCCACCCGAGTGGACTCGGCCCAACTCGGCCGAGTTTGGCTGAGCTGACTCAGCCCAATCCCAGCCGAGCCGAGCCAAGCCGCATCGTCCGCCGCTGACCGCCTTCGTCCACCGACGTTGACCGCCGTTGACTTTTTTGGGGACCCTACCCTAGGGTTTCTTGACGTTCTAGATCCAATGGCGCAGTCCGTTTTGCCAAATTCAAACTCGGTAAGCTTTTTTATGTGTTTGACCCTTCGCTTGGCTTAGGAGGTGTTTGGAGTTTAAGTGTTTTCTTAATCGTTAGATGTCAGAGTCTTCATCAGAGAGTTACCACGAGAATAGTTCTTTTGTTTGGATGCAATGGTTGTTTAACCTTCTGTCCTTTTGACCGTGTGTTGTAGTAGAAGAATTCGCGTGCGATAATATTTTGGGATACTACAGAGTAAGTTAAGTTTCTTTGATGAAGCATTTGTGTGACGTTTTGTCAAGGCACCATTGGGTTTTGGCTTGTCGTTGTGATGTACCGAGCGAGGATGAAATCCCCCAATGTAAAGGAATCAGTTGAGGCTTTGTTTGTACCTTTAGAGGGCATGGTCGTATTGATAAGTGTTGTGAGAGATCAGAGTGGCACAATGGGAGATCTTGGGGACGTCGAAGAGTTGGGAGGGTTGGTATCTTCACGGTTATGGATGCAAATTTCGAGGATAAAATTTCTTTTAAGGAGGGGAGAGTTGTAACGACTTGGGTTTTAGGTTAATGAATCGGGTTTTGGACCGAGTATTGGGCCTGCGGTTAATGGCCCAATTAAAATGTGTAATTGGGCTTAAGGGTAAATATGGAAAAAGAAAATAGAAAGGAAAAAAGGAGAAAATGTTGTTTGGATTTTAAATAGTAAGTGGGTGGTTGGAAAGAGGGAAGAGGAATAATGGAAGAGAGAGAAAATGAAAAAAAGATGGGAATGGTGGGAAAGAGAAAAAAGAGAGGAAAAGTTTAGGGTGAGAATTTTAAACTCCGATCTACAAAGATCTAGTCGTCCGATCGCGACACCACTACCTCCATTGTGTTCATCTCGCCAACACGAGTCCGTCGGTACCAGCATCACCATCGTCAGAGTTGCTGTCGGAGGAGGTGAGAGAGAAAAAGTTTTGGGTTGGGCTATTCAAGGGGGTTAGAGGGCTCAAATCAAGAAACGGAGGCCACCACAAAGTTCACCGACTCGAGAACAGTCGGCATGTGAAGTTTGGTCGCCGGAGGCTTCCGTCACGCCCCTCCATGCGCTGCCGCTGTGCGTGGGTGTGGTCTAGCACCAGGGGGACCGAGCCAGCTGAGTGGACTCGGCCCAACTTGACCGAATCAGGCTGAGCTGACTCAGCCTGAGCAAAGCCGAGTCACGCCTCGCCGTCCGCCTTCGACCGCCACCGTCTGCCGCCTTTGACCATTGACTATCGTTGATCGCCGCCATTGACCAGCGTTGACTTTTTTTGGGGGAACCTACCTTGGGGTTTCTTAATGTTCCAGATCCAATTGCCAGTCTGTTTTGCCAAATTCAAACCGGGTAAGCTGTGTTTATGTGTTTGACCCTTCGTTTGGCTTAGGAGGTGTTTAAAGTTTAAGTGTTTTCTTAATTATTGATATACGAGGATTGATCTAGGTCGATTATCAGACCAAATGGTATTTTGGGAAGCTAGGATGAGGATTTTAGCGAAGTCAGCACAAGGTTAGTACACCTCGAACTTCGAATTTCTTCATGAGCATCATAAGTGTAATTGCCTTGTATGTTAGTGGTTGCAAAATAAGAGATGAGTAATACACATGCGTCGGTACTGTTATTGCAAGATTTGATATATGATACTTGATGAGCTTGAGAATGTTGAGTCTGTCATGAGCTGTAGAGACCGTATAGGATTGTTTGAATATCCGTATGACAATATGATTGTATGACTGATTTATGATGATTCCTCTTGTATTACCTGGAAATAATAATATGTTCAATTAAGTGATTTTAATGCGCTAGAAACAGACTATAACGACTCTCATAAGCTTTAGGAGTAGAATAGGGCATCGTAATTAATATCGACATATACTCGATAATCGCTTATGGAATCAGTAATTAATACTATTTGGCCTAAAGGTTAGTTGATGATGGAAATTGACGAATATGTTTAATAAGTGGTTATTACTGTAATAGACGAGAATATGTGAATTGATAGGAATGAATTGTATACTCTTCCATAAAACGTAACAACTCGGTAAAGCTTGATTGGTTGTAATAGCAACAATAGGGACCCGTGGTGGGTCGTTTGATGGTTGTGTGCCAGGTAGGGCACTTGTATGGATCCGTGGTGGATCATGTATGGTTATGTGCCATGTAGGGCACTTGTTTTGTTATGATTTTTGTTTGGTGGGATCCGGATACCCAATGAGTGAGTGTTGCAACACATGAAAGCCATCCGATGTGAGATTTCGGGTGATGATATTTGCAAGATGCGAGATTCCGAGCCCCGCTCGATGTGAGATTCTGAGCGAAGACTCGATGTGAGATTCTGAGTATACCGCTCGATGCGAGAATCCGAGTAGCTCGATGTGAGATTCCGAGCATGGGTGGGTCTCCTAGTGTCGAGTGGCATTGGGCTTCACTCCTAGTTTGTTTACTTTTATGTTGTTGTTGAGGCGCTGTTTGTTTATGGCATGTGTTTATGCGATTATGGTAGCGCCACATGTTTATTTATCTTTTCTTATTGCTCATACTAGCTTGCATGCTTACGTTTATGATTAGCATGAAGTACAGTAGAGTAGATGTGGACCACTGAGCTTTGTAAGCTCAGCGCTCGGAATCGTTGTTTCCGTGCGTAGGTTGACCGTTGGATCGCGAGATCGTAAAGCACTGTCAGATCGGGATTCTAGCACGTGGTGGTCTTTAGAGTACGGTATTTGAGTCTAGTGGGCTATGTATTCATAGGACCTTACATGTGGAGTCTGTAATTATTATTTTGAAATTGTACTATTTAAATTGTACCTTCAAATGTCTTAAATTTAAATTAGAGCTCTTACATAATATTTTATTTACATATATATATATATATTTAATTTGATCATTGGTTTTAAATGCTTTTGCAACTTGATGGGTTGATCCTGCTTGAAAAGAAAATTTTATGGTTTTGGTTTTGGGTTTGGGCTTGAGGCCCAAATGTAACATCCAGGTCGAGGGCGTTACATAGGGGGTCAACGAGATCAAGGGTAAGACAGCCTGGGTTGGTTTACGCTACCAAAAGATATGAGGATCGAGATGAGCCAGATATTATTGCTGGTACTTTTTCTATTCACGACATTTCATAATTTGCATTGCTTGGTAATGGTTCGACTCATTCGTATATTGCGAGTTCTATATCGGAAGGGTCTTGAAATTCATGTTAAGGATGTTGCTAATGCGATTACCGTGCATAGTCCGGTAAGTAGTCCTGTTATGGTTTCTAGGGTGTATAAAATTGTCCTCTTAAGATTCAAGGGGAAATCTTTTCAGCTAATCTAATGGAGTTACCTTTTGGCGAGTTCGGCCTTATTCTTAGCATAGACTGGTTATCTACTCATCGAGTTAATTTGGATTGTGAGAAAAAATGGAAACTCTAAAAACTTCTGATGACAGGGAGGTAATTCTTTTTGGAGAACGGTGGGGCTTTCTCTCTAACGTAATATCGGCTCTCAAAGCCGAGAAGATGATCAAGAAGGGGTCTATTGCCTACCTTGCTTACATTCTTGATCCGAGATAGTCTGACTCTAGGATAGATAACATTCAAGTTGTGAGAGGCTTTCCCGATGTATTCCTGGAAGAGTTGCCTGGTGTACTGCCTAAATGGGACGAGGTTGAGTTTGGCATCGAGGTCTATTCGGTACAATTTTTGTGTCTATGGCGCCTTATCGGATGGCACCGAAAGAACTTAGAGAATTGAAGGTACAGTTGCAAGAACTGTTAGACATGGGATTTATTCAACCCAATATTTCTCCGTGGGAAGCCCTTGTTCTTTTTGTTAAGAAGAAGGATGGGACACTTCAGTTGTGTATCGATTATCGAAAGCCGAATAAGCTAACAATCAAAAACAAGTATCCATTTCCACGTATTGATGATCTCTTCGATCGGTTTCGGGGAGCTAAGGTATTCTCTAAGATAGATCTGAGATCTGGTTAAGGTTAAGGATTTTGATGTATTCAAAATAGCTTTTTAGCTCATTTACGGTCATTACGAGTTTCTTGTGATGCCTTTTAGGTTGATTAACGCTCATGCCACTTTCATGGATATGATGAATAGAGTGTTTTAACCCTATCTCGATCATTTTGTCATAGTCTTTATAGACAATATTCTGGTTTATTCTAAATCTGAGGTTGAGCATGAGGAATATCTCCGGATTATTTTACAAACTCTAATGGAGAAACAACTTTATGCAAAATTTAGTAAGTGTGAATCCTGGCTTTTAGAGGTGATGTTTTTGGGGCATATCATTTCAGCTAGGGGTATTCATGTCGATCCGAAGAAAATTGAAGCTATCATGAGTTGGAAACAACCAAAGAATGTTCTTGAGATCCGAAGTTTCTTAGGTTTAGCCGGTTATTATCAGAGGTTTGTTAAGGGTTTCTCTATTATCGCAGCGCCGTTAACCAAACTTCTAAGAAAGAATGTTCCTTTTGTCTAGTCTGAGGCTTAATAGACTAGTTTTGAGAAGCTTAATACCGTTTTGACCGAAGCACCAATCCTAATTCAGCATGAGCTTGGAAGGCTTACACCGTATACAATGATGCTTCTCACACTAGTTTGGGGTGTATTTTGATACAGGGCGTAAGATGGTCGCTTATGCTTCCAGACAGCTAAAACCCTATGAGTGCAACTATTCTACCCACGGCCTTGAGCTCGCTACTGTGATCTTTGCTCTCAAGAACAGGAGACACCATCTCTATGGAGAGAAGTGTTATATCTTTACAGACCATAAGAGTTTGAAATATCTTCTCACTCAGAAGGAGTTAAACCTAAGATAGCGATGTTGGTTAGAGCTTCTTAAAGACTATGACTGTGAAATTGAGTATCATCCAGGCAAGGCCAATGTTTTTATTGACGCCTTGAGTCGTAATGCCATTTCAGATTTGAGAGCCTTGTTTGCTCAGATGAGTTTGCATGAAGATGTCAGTCTTTTGGCAGAACTTTGGGTTATTCTTAATTTGATTTTGGATATTCGAGCTAAACAACCTAGTTATCCGTTCTTGGCTCACCGTATATGAGAGGTTGAGGAGGGAACATATCGAGATTTTTCTATTGATAGGGACAGTGTTTTGTGTTTCTGACAGTCCTTATTCTATGCATCCTGGTAGGGACAATATGTGTTAGAATCTTTGTGAGTGATACTGGTGGAAGGGCCTTAAGAGGGATGGCGTTAGATTTGCATCAAAATGTTTAACTTGTCAGAAAGTAAAAGCATAACATCAGAGTATGTCTGGGTTACTTCAGTACATTGAAATTCCTCAGTGGAAATGGAAGCGTGTAACTATAGACTCTGTCAGTGGTCATACTTTGACCCCATCAAAGAAAGACTCTATTTGGGTTATTGTTGATCGGTTGACTAAGTCCGCACACTTCGTTCCTGTTCGAGTTAACTATTCTTTGAGTAAGTTAGCTCATCTTTACATCTTAGAGATTGTTAGACTTCATGGGGTGCCTTTGTCTATCATTCTAATTGGGACCCAAGGTTCACAGCGAAGTTCTAGAGGTCTCTTCACTTTGCTCTAGATAATCGGTTGAATTTTAGTACATTTTATCATCCGTAGACCGATGGCCAGTCTGAGCGGGTAATCTAGATTCTTGAGGATATGTTGAGAGGTTGTGTTGTGGAGTATAGAGGCAGTTGGGAGGATTTCCTACCGCTTGCGGAGTTCACCTACCATAATAGTTACCAGTCTAGTATCAAGATGGCACCGTATGAGGCTTTGTATGGGCGTAAGTGTCGTACACCTATTGGTTGGACCGAACTTAATGAACACAGATTGTTGGGACCAGACATTGTTTATGAGGCTGAGCAAACTGTCATATTGATTCGGGATTGGCTTAAGGCTTCTTTTGACCGTGTAACCCCCTTGTCTCGGCCTAGACGCCGAACCGAACCAAGAAGGCTACATTAGGTTTGACGTAGCAAACCGAAGAGATTCAACCAAACCCGGTCCATCTTTTTTCAATTATCTTATCTAGATGCCAATCATTAACCCTACATGTTCATACAGACAATAGGTGCAACCCCAACTCAATCGGGCATCAATTTGACATCCAATTGATCACATTTGCAAAATACGGACCAAATTGAAAATATAGAAAATTTTAGGATTAAAACTTAATTTTAAGTTACTAATCTTTAATTAGTCATATTCCAAACCTTCATCTCAAATTTCAGCTCAATCCGATCATTTTACCACATACATTTGCATTGGCAAGATTTAGGGACTAAATTGCAAGAACGCCCAAACTACTCGAAAGACATTTACAGAAAATCAGCTTTCCATACTGATACAGGTAAGCCCGTATCGATACGGTTTAAAACACCTCATTTCAGTACACTACCTTGCGTATCGATACGCCTAACAATATTACCTAACTTTTGAAATGTTACAAACCGTACCGATACGGCTCCTTAGGTGTTTCGATACGCGGGTTCGGATTGAAAAAAGTGAATTCCAAAGGCTAACACTCGTACCGAAACACCATACCCGTATCGATACGCCTGGCCAAATTTGCCTAGGCGTATCTAAACACACAGTACCTGTACCGATCCCTCAAGCCTGAATTTGCCTAGCCGTATCGATACAGTCCCCCGCGTATCGATACGCTTGGGCCTATAATGCGACATTTTTGCTGGTTTTACATCCCAATAGTATACTCTAATGAATCCAACATGCTTTAAACACAATACCAACATGCAAGACATATCACAAGCCAACTAACAACACCACAAGGCTTCATGTTTCAAAAGGAAATCTATAGGCATGCTTCCTAACTTGCATCCAAGCAACATACCCAAAAGATAAACCAGCACCAAAATCAAACTTTAAAGGCCATTTACAACCCAAGAGCAACTAAAGAAACATGCTCAAATAGGGAGCTTCACAAAACATCTCCCAAAACACAACAAGTACCACATTGCCCTTATTCATTACAGTCTAGTCTTTAACATACGTTTGTAACAGGTCTTGACAAGATCCCCTTACTTCTTGCTGCCTTCCAAGACCTCAATTATCTGCATTGATGGACAACGAGAGCGTAAGCACACAAGGCTTAGTGAGGACTGCTAAAAAACAAACACCATCAATGCATTTAAAACCGTTTATATAACATCATCCTTTAAAACATCATCATCGTGCCCCTTTTTAAACATGCACTTTACATCATTTGAAACCAGCATATTAAACCATATGCTACATGTATCATTAAACAACAACAAATCACATTGCTAACCCTCCACTTAAGCCTTCCCATGCATTATTAGCAAATGCAAAGCTTAAGGAGAAACATGTATAAACCACCTTATACAACATTAACATTTTGCAATCACTCATTTTTATCTGATTTGTAAATATTGTGCTAATATATAATTAATATTATTGTTGCATGAGTGTTAGTAGGATAAAAATGTATAGGTGTGATATCTGTGAGTGCATATATGTACGTATTAGTAATCATTTATATGTATGCTCGTATGTTACTGTTTGAACATTTAATTAATTTGCATGTATGGTGTGTGTATATATAAAGTATATATCCGCAAGAGTTGGTGTGGGAGTATATATATATTGGTATTCGTATGTGTCCGTATATATACGTATGCATGCTTGTATGTCATTAAATGTTAGTGTTTTGCATGTACACGTATTGTGTGTTAGTATTATTATTAATATTATCATTATTAATGGACTAACTTAAAATGAAATCCATAAATTATAAACCCAAAAAAATAAATAATAATAATTAAGGTCCAGTCTTTATACAAATATAA
Organism: Hibiscus mutabilis; assembly: GCA_019671005.1. Lineage (NCBI taxonomy): Eukaryota > Viridiplantae > Streptophyta > Magnoliopsida > Malvales > Malvaceae > Hibiscus > Hibiscus mutabilis. The sequence goes on along the minus strand of CM033728.1, from coordinate 44,349,189 downwards.
GACCCAAGAACAAAATTAAGTTACATGCCCAACCGGCCAAACCCATATCCTATATCTGAAAACCCTAAATTGTCTAACTCTAGTGTTTTCCCCTTGTGCAGCCAACCAGGAACCGTTGGATCAAAATGTTGATCCAACGGCCATGATCAAAGGGGGAAGTTATCTAGTTGGCCGCATGTATTACACGCCCGGACCGTTCGACTGCCACGCGCGCGTTCGATCCACGCGTGAACCCTTCGATATCCCACGCGCCATAACTCCTCGACTGCTGAGCTCCACGTGTCACGATCTGGAGCCGATCCACCCGTTCGAGGTTTCATCTAGACCGTGTATTCTTCAAGCTATCTCAACCGTTGGATCGAATCTGATCCAACGGTCGAGAATGCCTCTGGCCGAAAACATCTCCCCCACACCGCCACCATGCTTCCACCATGCCGGCCTCCAACCACCACGTTCAGGATTACCAGATATATCAAAAATCACAAAAAAATAGGCGATGTTAGTATCATTTTAGATCTAAAAAAATGTATTTTATAGTACTTGCTACCAAACCGAAAAAGAGGGATATATGTATGAAACGAGTAATTTGTAAGGGAGTCCAATTGTAATCAGTTATAGAAAAATAAAAAAAGAAGCACAAAGTTTCAGTGGTAACTTCTCTTTCTTTTTCTTACTCCATAGCATGCATGTAAAAAAAATAAATAAGAAGCGAAAAAGAAAGGGAGAGGGTGGATAGGATCTTTACCTTAGTTGTCTGTGGGTCTCCCATCGCCAGTAATAAGCCGCATCAGTTTCTCAAAAACTGAACAAGGTGAACTGAAAAGGGGGGAGAGATCCCTTTCGGTCTCATTTAAAAAAATGGTTTTCATCCTTGTATTTTCTTAGATCTAGAAAAAAAGGAGTCTTTTCTGGGAATCTAAGTTGTGTTTTGAGTTCGGGTTGAAACGAAGGTTGTTTTTGTGGGTTTTTTTAGGTTCACCGGCCGCCGACTAGCGGCAGCCGGCGGCGGAAGGGACGGCGGAGAGTCGCCGGTTTCTGGGTTCATCAAGGGTTTGAGTTTGGTTATTTGAGAGGAAAATGAAAGAATGGGGAAATGTTATCGTAGGGTTAAAAAAAATGAGAAAAGGGGAGATGGGAGGCCGGTTAGGGAGATTTATAATTAAATCTCCAATTAAAATTGGTCTAATTACATCATAAGTCATCCCGCGTTTTGGGTATTTTCGAAACGATCTCGCCCCTTGGGAAAATTACGAACCTAGTCCCCTTTATATTTCCAAGTCTTTTAATTCCGTCCTAAAATCTATCCGATATCCGTTTTCAAATGGATAAATTATGCCCCAATGATCTCCGCGTTTTTGAACTTTGCATTTCGAGCTTGCCCCTTGGTCCAACTACAGATTTAGTCATTTTAGGTTCTGTTTAATTTGCAATTGCGTCCCTAAATCGCACTATATTATCTTTTAATTTCTGTTTCTTATGTTTGTTTCTTTTCATTTCAGTCCTGTTCCATATTTAAATATTCATGTTTGTTTATTATGATCGTATATGTTGATGTAGTCTTTTTGCCTTCTCACATGTCTCTCGTACATGCTTCGTATTTTCATTTTTATATGTATATATGTATTTAGTTTATGGTGATTATGTATTTTTATGCGTTTGTTCGGTCATTCGTATCACACATATTCGATTGATATTTTAGTTGGTTCGTACACAACATGTTTTGTATTTTAGCGTGTATTGTATGTGCTCTTTGCTTTTAGGTTACGTGTTAGTATATTTTCTTTGTCATGTATAATACCATGTTCTACATATGTTACAATGTGTTTTATTTTTAATACGTATGTCTTCTTGAAATATGTGTTTTTGTTCCCACATGTATTTATTCATACCTTGTTATTGTGATATGTTATATTCGTTTTTTATTTATGTGTTGGATTAATATTTATTTGTGTTTTAAATTAAATATTTATGAATGTTAGCATTTTATTTATGTTAAATTTGTTATTATTTATAAGTAAGATTAATATTTATGTATGTATGTATGCTTTATATTAGTATTTTATTTATGTTAGATTAGTATTCTATTATGTTAATATTTATTCGTATTGTATTTAACTTATTTTCCAAGTTTTATATTTTGCTCACTAAGATTGCATATCGAGATATAAATTGTCAATGCGGTGCCCTTTTATCCGAGCGTAAACGGGGCCAGTATCAGGCGTAGTGATAGTGGTTGGGCGTTTACTCTCGGATAACGGGGCCTTTAAAATTTACTCGTGCTTATAATCAAATTTTAATTTAATCGTCACTTTAATCCGAAAAGTTTAATATTAATAAAACGGTAATTATTAAAGTACCAATTTTGGGCGGTATGGGGGTGCTAATCCTTCCCCATCCGTAACCTACTTCCGGACCCAATAGTTTTCAAATCTCTGGTTTTATGGTGTCCGGCCTACCTAAGTGGCGATGGCGACTCCAGTTTCTAAATAGAACGCAGCTTTTTAAAACCCCACGGAATAAACATTTTATATCCGAAAAATCACAAACACTTCGAAAACCTCGGTTTTAGCGAATCGGAGACATTGCTACACATTTAAATGATACATTAACAATTGTATTTGCTCTCAAGTGATCATTAACAAGTTCAATAACAGAAGAGTTCATCGGATACACGAATTCAACAAGTGTTAACCCAACACTTCAAGCCATCTCAACCGGAATAGCGATACAGTTACAATCGAGGTACATTAACAACCTCGTACAATAACAACCGAGTACATTCACAACCCACAGGGATACCCATCCCTCTTATCGGTTAGATGCTTAACCCACTAACGGGAGTATTCGGTACCATTAAACCCCTCTTCCGTTAGGGTACTTGGATAGAGTATTCGGTACACAATATAAACCCCTCAACATCCAAGGCGACTTATTTACAGTGCACTCAATCCTATGGCCGGCCAACTATATCCGATAACAATTTTAAAACCACATCACTTGCCAATATAATTAACCAAATAACATTTACCTTACTGTTTTTAACAAGCATTAAACCATGCCATTTCCAAAGCAACCACCATGCTTTAAAACACAAGTATAAACCACATACTTACAAGGATCACTTACCATGTGCATCCTTTCGAATTTCATGCTTAAAAACAGTATATCAAATACTTTAAAACATGCTTAAACAGTAGGTAACATGTAAATTAAAACAAGTTCATAAAACCATTTCAAACTAGCACGTCCGAGAGAGAAATCCATTTTATACTTACTTCTGAGTCTAGGTAAGTGTTTCAAGCTCTACCATAACTCCCAAAACTCTGTTCGCAAAACATCAAAATGCTTTAAACCACGTTTTCACTCACTGATAAACGAAACCTCGATTCGCCGACGCAAAATCAAGTATTCGAAGCCTCCTACACATCTCAAATCACTTCCGGATCAACCTCCCATATTTTTATCACGAAACAACAGATGATTAATGCATCATAATGCATTCCAAACACAACAACCATAATCCTTCTCGGATTCTCACAAAACCTCCACAATTAACCATCCACAACAACCGAAAACATAACCAAAACACATCTAAAAACATATCCAAAACAAGCTACTACCTCCAGCAACCCTACAACCAGAAAAACACCACAAAACCTCAAAACTAACAACCTAAACAAATATAGATTCTTAAGTTTCGGGATTCCATTGATAAAAATCACTTATCAACATTATTAAACATCCAAAATATGAATCAAAGCAACCTTACTTACTGGAAGTTAGATCCAATTCGCGAATCAACTCATTTCCCCAAATAACTCAATTAAACATCGGAAAATCATCAAAATCATATTAGAAACACAAAAACAAGGATCAAGTGCTTGGGAATTTCAATAAAGAACCATACAATAGAGAAGATCTCGGACCTTACCCCTATTGTGAAGTTTCTCCCTCAATTGATTTATGAAAAGCTAAGAAAACACAAGATTATTGTAAGTTTTGTATAAACAATCTGTATAAAACAATTTGAAACAATAAAATCAAGTTAGAATCCACCTTACCTCTGGAAATTTGATGAAAAACTAAGTGTTTGGTTGAGGAGAGAATGGAGAGAAAAAGTTGAGAGGAAATGACGTGATTTTTGTTTTAGAAAAGATAACTATCTTTTTAACAAAATCCACTTTAAATATTAATTAAATCACATGTTAAAATCAGTTAAATCAAGGGAGAAATCATCAGAAACCAATTGGTAAAATAGCTCCTTAAAGATTCTAAGTATTTGACCCTTCTCATTTTAGTCACTAGAAAAACACAGTTTTCAAAACCTTCATTTTGGTCACTAACCAAAATGTCCATCTTCCAAAACCCATTTTTCAAAATTGGTTCCACTATTATTAAGTATACAATTAATAATGTTTTTAAGCATTTTCCATAATTTTTCCAACACCAAAAATATACGATCCTGAAACTGACTCGAATCTTTACTCCGGTCCACCAGATCGTCTAATAAACCCTCTAAACCGCTAAGCCTTAAAACAAGGGCGTTACAACTCTCCCTTACTTAAGAAATTTTGTCCTCGAAATTTACCTAGAGGAAACAGGTGCGGAAACTGTTTCAACATGTCCGACTTACGAACCCACGTGGCCTCCTCAACACCGAGGTGTTTCTACAACACTTTAACCAGCTCGACTGTTCTGGCATGGAGTACTTTATTGTTGGTATCAAGAATCTCTACTGGTTCCTCATCATAAGATAGGTCTGGTCTCAACTTGATCTCTTCCACCGGCATGACATGCGATAGATCCGACCAATACCTCTGCAACAACGAAACGTGGAACACATCATGAATCTTTTTCAACTCCGGAGGTAACCTCAAACGGTACGCAACAGGACCCATACGCTCAACAACCTCGTATGGTCCAATGAACCTCAGGCTAAGTTTCCCTTTCCGCCCAAAACACAACACATTTTTCCAGGGAGACATTTTCAAAAACACTTTATCACCCACAACGTACTCGATTTCTAGCGATCTGCAACCGCTTTTAAGCGCTAACATATCAACTTTACCTTTTCGGTCGTGCCTTTCAAAACATTGGGCATAGACACAAACTTTTCCCCCGCTTCTACCCAATACACGGGCGTACGACACTTCCTGTCATACAACGCCTCATAAGGGGCCATCTGTATGCTAGCATGATAACTGTTATTGTAGGCAAACTCCACCAACGAAAATTGTTTCTCCCACGTTCCATGATACTCAATAACAGAACACCTTAGCATATCCTCGAGAACCTGAATCACGCGCTCCGGGTGGCCATCCGACTGATGATGGTATGAGGTACTGAAACTCAACCGGGTTCCCAAAGCACGATGTAAACTCACCCAAAACCTTGCGGTGAACTACGGATCCCTATCCGAAACTATAGATTTGGGCACCCCGTGCAAACGCACTATCTCATAGATGTACAACTCAGCCAACCTGTCCAAGGTATACGTAGTATGCACATGCACGAAATGCGCACACTTCGTAAAGCGATCCACAATCACCCAAACAGAATCATTTTTGTTCGGCATCAAAGGCAGCCTAGACACAAAATCCATGGTGATTATTTCCCACTTCCATTCCGGTATCCTCAACGGTTGCAACAGCCCGGAAGGAAACTGATGCTCAGCCTTTACTCGCTGACAAACCATACACCGTGCAACGAAATAACCCACATCCCTCTTCAGTCCAACCTAATGGTACTCATCCTTCAACCCTCGATACATCTTAGTACTACTAGGATGCCTAGCAAAAAGACTAGCGTGTGCCTCAGTCAAAATAGTACGCCTCAACTCTTTGTCCTCAGGCACCATTATTCGACCTTTGAAACACAACACCCCATCATTGTTGAAATGAAAATCCATAGGATTTCTATCCCTGATATCTTCCACATGAGATACCAAACTCCCATCATACGGTTGTTTCTCCTTAATCATCTGTGACAAGGATGACTTCACTTGCAACTCATCCAACAAACCTCCGTCATTCGTCACACTCAACCTAGCAAAAATGGCTTTCAACTCCACAATCGCTTTCCTACTCTAAGCATCCGCTACAACATTGGCTTTCCCCGGGTGATACTCAATGGTCAGATCATAATCTTTAAGCAACTCCACCTATCTACGTTGCCTAAGATTCAGCTCATTCTTCGACATCAGATTTTTCAAACTCTTATGATCCGTACAAACCACAAATTTCTCACGATAAAGATAATGCCTCCAAATCTTCAAGGCAAATACAACAGCGGCCAGCTCAAGATCGTAAGTAGGGTAGTTACGTTCATGCACTTTCAACTGCCTAGATGCATACGCCACTACCTTACCCTACTGCATCAACACACAACCAAGCCCTACATACGACGCATCACTATAAACAACAAACTTCTTTCCCGATTCTGGTTGAACCAAAACCGAAGCTCGCGTCAAAGCTTCCTTCAACCTTTTAAAAGATTGCTTTCTATCCTTCGTCCACTCAAACCGAACATTCTTCTGTAACAACTTTGTTAACAGAGTCGCCAAACTGGAGAACCCTTCCATAAACCTTCGGTAGTAACCCGCCAAACCAAGGAAACTCCTGACCTCCGTCACAAACTTAGGCTCCTTCCAACTCATAACAGCCTCAACCTTATATGGATCAACACGGTTCCTTCTGCCGACACCACATGTCTAAGAAACACAAATTCCTTGAGCTGGAACTCACATTTGCTTAACTTAGCATAAAGCTGATTTGCCAGCAGCGTCTGGAGCACAATTCTCAAATGTCTATCATGATCCTCCTCGGTACGAGAGTACACAAGGATATCATCAATGAACACTACCACAAACTGATCCAAAAACTCATGAAACACACGGTTCATCATGTCCATAAAAACAGCTGGAGCATTGGTCAATCCAAACGGCATCACAAGAAACTCGTAATGCCCGTATCTCGTATGGAATGCTATTTTGGGCACATCCACCTCATTCACCTTTAACTGGTAGTACCCTGACCTCAAATCTATTTTGGAAAACACCGAAGCTCCCCTGAACTGATCAAACAGGTCATCTATCCGCGGTAAGAGATACTTGTTCTTTATTGTCAACTTATTCAGCTGTCGATAATCTATACACATCCGCAAAGTACCATATTTCTTCTTAACAAATAGCACTGGTGCTCCCCACGGTGAAATACTAGGTCTAATGAACCCACGATCAAACAACTCCTACAACTGTGTTTTCAGCACCTTGAACTTCTTCGGAGCCATGCGGTACGGAGCAATGGATACTGGTACTGTAGTCGCAAAGACCTCGATGCCAAACCCTACCTCATGGTCAAGTGGCAACCATGGAAATTTCTTCAAAAAAAATACCCGGGAACTTACATACGGTGCGAACATTCTGCACCCTCAACTCCTTTGATCCAGGATTCATAACGTAGGCCAAATAAGCCTGACATCCCGATCCAACATTCGTCTTGCTTTCAAAGCTAAAACAGCACTAGACAAAAACTTGGCATTCTCGCCAACAACCATCACCTCATAATCATCCGACAACCTCAAAGATATCTGTTTGGTCTCAAAATCCACCACAGCCTGATGTTCGGTCAACCAATCTATACCCAAAATCACATCAAAACGATGGAATGGTAAATCCATCAAGTCTATGGCAAACACATGTCCTTGAACCATCACCAGACACCTACGATACAAACTCCTAACCACGACTGTCTCCCCAAGAGAACTAGTCACTCTAACATCCACATTAAGAATTTCAACAGATATATCAAGCAACTCAGCATGCTCACTCAAAATGTATAAATGAGTAGAACCAGATTCAACCAACGAATACAACGACAAAGACTATAGGGTAAAAGTACCTGCAATCACATCGGTGTTATTGCGACCCTCACGGTGCGCATACACCCTAGCCGGTCCACCTCCATCAGGCTGGATAGCAACAATATGAGCTACAGTCCTCTGTCTACCATCTCGATGCTAAAACGGTTCGTGGCCACGACCACACTGCGGAGCAACAACAGGTGCAACACCCTGCCTACCTTGAGCCAACAACAGACAATCACGTCTCTGATGGTCGCCTGACCCATAACTCCAACAAGCTTTAGCCACCACAGGCGTAGGCGCCTAACCCTCCATAGCCAAACGCGGGCAATCTCGCCTCAAATGATCTCGGGATCCACAAACCCAACAAGTGCTAAACTGGGCTCTAACCTGGGCACCCTGCCCCTAAACTCCACGTCTCGCAACACCTCCGCCATACCTCGGCTCTGGGCGAAACCTCCTGTTATGGTGTCTCTTAGCTTGAGCACCGCTATAACCCGAATCAACATCTCTCTTACCCGAGGTAGAACCTCGTAATCCAGAAGCCAAACCTAAATTTTGCTCCACATCCTTAGCTCGCGAAACCAACACATCAAAGTCGGTGTAATCAGCAGCAAACATGTATGTCTTAACATTCTGCACAAGCCCATACCGGAAACGATCATATCGAGTATGCTCGTCAGGAACCAACTCAGGTGCATACCGACTCAACCTCACGAACTGCACCTCATATTCCGCAACAGACATACTGCCCTGCACCAAAGCCATAAACTCACGTTTTTTCCCGTCCTAATATCGGACTCCCAAAAATTTCTTATAAAAAACTTCACAGAAGAACTCACAGGTCACATCATCCGTTGCCATACCGGATATCATGGTAGTCCACCATGCATAAGCATTACCCTACAGTAGGGAAATAGTACAGCCCAGCTTACGAGCATCAGTGCACCCCATCTGGCCTAATATCCTCTCAGTACTGGCCAACCAGCCCTCAGAAGCCTCATGCCACAACCCTCGAAACTCAACTCCGCCCCAAATACGAAGACACTCTAGCGGAAAACCTTGCCTCTCAACCGGTGGTGCTGGCACATGAACACCCGCAACTACTGCCTAAAATGCACCAGTCATGGCCTGTATCAGCTGGGCCATATCACTCATCCCTGGCCCAGCCGGCACAGGTGGTACTTGCTCTACTCCCTCATGTGGATTAGGTGGGGCGGTGGCAACCCTCTAGGAGGTACAACTTCTCTTTCATCATCATGCCCACCGGCAGCAGCAATCGCACTAGATCTCAACTCTCTCCTTAGTCCCATCGTGCTAAAATATATCAAAGGCATGATAATTATTTTAAAACAAAACAATCAAGCCAGCCTCAAGCAAGGATCCAAGACTTTCGTTTCAAAAATCAAAACTTTCCAGCTATAATAATATGGCAATGGGTACCCCAAAATATCCCCAACATAGCATACAACAACCAACATTCATATATCAATCACCGTGCATATCAACCAGCGTATAAACAACAATCACCATACAAAACAAACATGTCAACAACACAACAACCTCCCAAACAAACCAAACCTGGCTCTGATACCACCAAATATAACCCTCTTGTCCCGACCTAGATGCCCAACCGAACCAAGAAGGTTACATTCGGTTTGCTGTAGCAAACCGAAGAGTTTCAACCAAACCCGGTCCATTTTTTTCTTTTATCTTATCTAGATGTCAATTATTAACCCTACATGTTCATACAGACAACAGGTGCAACCCCAACTCAATCGAGCATCAATTTGACATCCAATTGATCGCATTTGCAAAATAGGGACCAAATTGCAAATATAGAAAAATTCAGGATTAAAACATATTTTTAAGTTACCAATCTTTAATTAGTCAAATTCCAAACCTTTATCTCAAATTTCATCTCAATCCGATCATTTTACCACATACATTTGCATTGGCAAGATTTAGGGACTAAATTGTAAGAACGCCCAAACTACTCGAATGACATTTACAGAAAATCAACTTTTCGTACCAATGCAGGTAAGCTCATATCGATACGGTTTAAAACACCTCGTTTCGGTATACCACCTTGTCGTATTGATACTCCTAACGGTATTACCTAACTTTTGAAACGTTACAAACCGTACCGATACGACTCCTTAGGTGTTTCGATACGCGGGTTCGAATTGAAAAAGTGAATTGCACAGGCTAAAACTTGTACCGAAACACTCATACCCGTATCGGTACGCCTGGCCAAATTTGCCTAGGCGTATCGAAACACACAATACCTGTACCGACCCCTCAAACCTAAGTTTGCCTAGCTGTATCGATACGGTCCCCCGCGTATCGATATGTCTGGGCCTGTAATGCCATTTTTTTCCTGGTTTTACATCCCAATAGTATACTCTAATGAATCCAACATGCTTTAAACACAATACCAACATGCAAGACATATCACAAGCCAACTAACACCACAACTTTAACAACACCACAAGGCTTCATGCTTCAAAAGGAAATCTATAGGCCACTTACAACCCAAGAGCAACTAAAGAAACATGCTCAAACAGGAAGTTTCACAAAGCATCTCCCAAAACACAACAAGTACCCCATTGCCCTTATTCATTACAGTCTAGTCTTTAACATACGTTTGTAACAGGTCTTGCCAAGATCCCATTACTTCTTGTTGCCTTCCAAGACCTCAATTATCTGCATTGATGGACAACGAGAGCGTAAACACACAAGGCTTAGTGAGGACTGCTCAAAAACAACACCATCAATGCATTTAAAACCGTTTACATAACATTATCCTTTAAAACATCATCATCATGCCCCTTTTTAAACATGCACTTTACATCATTTAAAACCATCATATTAAACCATATCCTACATGTATCATTAAACAACAACAAATCACATTGCTAACCCTCCCACTTAAGCCTTCCCATGCATTACTACCAAATGCAAAGCTTAAGGAGAAACATGTATAAACCACATTATACAACATTAACATTTCAATGATACATTAACAATTATATTAGCTTTCAAGTGATCATTAACAAGTTCAATAACAAAAGAGTTCATCGGATACACGGATTCAACAAGTGTTAACCCAACACTTCAAGCCATCTCATCCGGAATAGTGATACAATTACAATCGTGGTACATTAACAACCGGGTACAATCACAACCCACAGGGATACCCATCCCTCCCATCGGTTAGATGCTTAACCCACTAACGGGAGTATTCGGTACCGTTAAACCCCTCTACCGTTAGGTACTTGGATGGAGTATTCGGTACACAATATAAACCCCTCAACATCCAAGACGACTTATTTACAGTGCACTCAATCCTATGGCCGACCAACTATATCCGATAACAATTTTAAAACCACATCACTTGCCAATATAATTAACCAAATAACATTTACCTTACTGTTCTTAACAAGCATTAAACCATGCCATTTCCAAAGCAACCACCATGCTTTAAAACACAAGTATAAACCGCATACTTACAAGGATCACTTACCATGTGCATCTTTCAGCATTTCATGCTTAAAAGCAGTATATCAAATACTTTAAAACATACTTAAACAGTAGGTAACATGTAAATTAAAACAAGTGCATAAAACCATTTCAAACTAGCACGTCCGAGAGAGAAATCCACTTTATACTTACTTCCGAGTCTAGGTAAGCGTTTCAAGCTATACCATAACTTCCAAAACTCTATTCACAAAACATCAAAACGCTTTAAACCACATTTTCACTCACCGATTAGCGAAACCTCAATTTGCCGACGCGAAATCAAGTATTCGAAGCCTCCTATGCTTCTCCAATCACTTCCGAATCAACCTCCCCTGTTTTTATCACAAAACAACAGAGGATTAATGCATCATAATGCATTCCAAACACAACAACCACAATCCTTCTTGGATTCTCATGAAACCTCCACAATTAACCCTTTACAACAATCGAAAACATAACCAAAACACTTCGATTCATAATCCAGCCAACAACTATCAAACTAGCATCATTTCCAACATTAAAACACATCTAAAAACAGATCCAAAACAAGCTACTACCTCCAGCAACCCTACAACCAGAAAAATACCACAAAACCTCAAAACTAACAACCTAAACAAATAGAGATTCTTAAGTTTCGGGATTCCATTGATAAAAATCACTTATCAACATTATTAAATATCCAAAATATGAATCAAAGCAACCTTACTTACTGGAAGTCAAATCCAATTCGCAAATCAACTCATTTTCCCCAAATAACTCAATTAAACATTGGAAAATCATCAAAATCAGATTAGAAACACAAAACAATGATCAAATGCTTGGGAATTTCAATAAAGAACCATACAATAGAGGAGATCTCGGACCTTACCCCTATTGTGAAGTTTCTCCCTCAATTGATTTGTGAAAAGCTAAGAAAACACAAGATTATTGTAAGATTTTGTATAAACAATCTTTATAAAACAATTTGAAACAATAAAATCAAGTTAGAATCCACCTCACCTCAGGAAATTTGATGAAAAACTGAGTGTTTGGTTGTGGAGAGAATGGAGAGAAAAAGTTGAAAGAAAATGACGTGATTTTTGTTTTAGAAAAGATAACTAACTTTTTAACAAAATCCACTTTAAATATTAATTAAATCACATGTTAAAATCAGTTAAATCAAGGGAGGAATCATCATAAACCAATTGGTAAAACAGCTCCTTAAAGATTCTAAGTATTTGACCCTTTTCATTTTAGTCACTAGAAAATCACAGTTTTCAAAACTTTCATTTTGGTCACTAACAAAATGTCCATCTTCCAAAACCCATTTTTCAAAATTGATTCCACCATTATTAAATATACAATTAATAATGTTTTAAGCATTTTTCCATAATTTTTCCAACACCAAAAATATACGATCCTGAAACTGACTCGAATCACTACTCTAGTCCACCAGACTGTCTAATAAACCCTCTAAACCGCTAAGCCCTAAAATTGGGGCATTACAGACTGAAAGAAATCTTATGCTAATTTGAGAAGTCGAGATCTTAAGTTTGATGTGGGAGATGAGGTCCTCTTGAAAGTATCCACATGGAAGAAGGTATTTCGTTTCGGGCGAAAAGGCAATCCGAGTCCTCATTTCATTGGCCCTTATCGTATTATTCGTTGAGTTGGACCAGTTGTCTATCAGCTTGAGTTACCACCAGAGCTTAATCGTATTCATGATGTCTTCTATGTCTTAGTGTTGAGACGTTATCATGCTAATCAGTCTCCTATTATTCTTATAGAGGAGATTGAGATTCGTCCTGACTTGCATTTTGAGGAGAAGCTAGTTGAAATTCTTTCTCAAGACAAGAAGGTTCTTAGAAAAAAGACCATTAAGATGGTCAAGGTCTTGTGGCGTAATCGTGGTCATGATGAGGCTACATGGGAGCCCAAGGTCGTTGTCAAAGCTTAGTATCCACATCTCTTCAATCCAAGTAAATTTCAAGGCTGAAATTTCTTTTAAGGAGGAAAAGTTCTAACACCCCAATTTTTCCCCAAATTAAAAAACCCTATCTAGAGTAAAATCCTTAATTCGTAACCCTAATTTTTAAGAATTTAAATCTGAATTTCTAATTGAATTTCAGTGACCAAATTGTGAAATTCGGAACTTCAGTGACCTTTGTGTAATGCGGGTGAAGTTGAGGGCCTTTGTTTGTAATTTACCCTTTTAATAGGGTATTTTGTTTTAAACCCTTTTTGTCTGTTATGAAACCCAATTATTTCATTCTTGGCTTCAGCCGTTTCCCTCTCCCAAGTTCTCTCGTTTTTTTTTCTTTCTCTTTAGGTTCAGTCAACTCACCCACGCGAGCGCACCCAGAGTTGCACTAGCCCAGGTCTCGGTAGGCTGCCCCGCATACTGGTTCGTGCCTTTCTCATCGCTGTTGTTCGCTGTAGCTTCACGTGGAGCCCCAAGCCGCATCTTTTATTCGAACCTTGGTCTCGTGCTACCCTTTAGTTAATACGATGACCCCGACAGTGAGCCATGGTCTCGGTTAAGAGCCTAGGTTTAATCCAGCGAGCCCTCGACTAACGCTGTATCGTCCTTGCTCCTGGCTGCGTTGCGGTCACACCCCTTCTTCACGTGGTAAAACGAGCCATGCCCCGTTCACCATGGGCTTCCCTTTTCCCGATCCCAACCCCAGGGTTTTGGGTGGTTGTTAAGCATATTAGAAAGGCTGCTTTACGCAGCAGTTATGTAATTGAAGAGGGGGAGTTTAATTTTTGCCTATTTATTTCATGGGTTATGAAACCATATCCTGTGCGTGAATTGAATGGGGTGATCCCATGCGGTTACCCTTGGGTGCACCTTTCCCTTGGGTCATGATGTTTGAGGATGTTGATTGGAACCCACGCAGATTTAATTAGAACCGAATTGTTGTGAAACCAATCGAATCTGTTTTAATTGAGATAATATATATTTATCCGAATTTAAGTTACGAAAGAAGTATGTATTTTGTAAATTCTGAAAATATTTGAATTAAAGTATTAATTCAAATATTTTTTTCGTTTCAGACGACGTCGATACTGAGGGCGAGATCGCACCACCACCTGCTCGGAACACTCCGAAAAATTCTGCAAGTGTCACACGTGAGTTTGTTCAAATTTGTACTTTCGTTTTATTTAGTTAGTTTTAGAATTTGTGTTCTAATAATAGAATTATTCGTAGGATCCAACTCTGCTAGACCTAGAAATAATTTGGGACATTAATATCAGTCTCATAATTCAAAATGATAAAATCAGATGGAAAAATAAATCTGTCTACCTTTACCAACACATTCTCAATCTTACCTTTAGGATGTGCAAGGATCGGTCTGCCAGTTGAAGTGTCACCGTGGTAGGTCTTGCTTCTATGCCAAGCTCTCGAAAAATTGACATAGGTGATTTATGTTGCTTGACTCACCAAAGCACACAATGGTCATTAAAAGCTTTTAGCTTAGCCTATCTCACTTTGATCACTGCTTACATCATAGGAACGAATTTGGGGATAGGTACCCCCACAGTGACCGAACAGGTCTATGCAATTAGGTTGTCTCTTTGAACCTAGATCTTGGGATCTCTATTCAACTAGGTAGGGTTTTCCTTCACATAACGCCTTAAACTTTTTCTGGGCTTTAGTCCCATTCCATTTGATGTTTTCTCAACTTGATCTCGATTTAACCCTTTGGTTAGCGGATCCGCAACGTTATCTTTTGATAACTCCATTCGAGATCAGTTGTCTTACAGTATTATGTCGATAACGCATATTTCTCGACTTACCGTTGTACATAAAGCTTTGTGCTCTACCAATTTTTGTTTTTCAATATATGAATATTGTTGGCACATGCTTTAGCCATTCAAGAATATCCTCCAAGACATTTTAAAGTCATTTGACTTTTTCTCCAGTCTTGTCTAGAGCTAAAACTCATATTCTATTATGAATCTGGTTGTAACCGTTTGTCTTGAAAAATCACATGGCATAGCTCTTATCTTCGATGTGAAACATATTCACTTGTGCCTTTGATATCTGCCTATCTGGCATCGAAGAAATCTTATGGAATAATGTAATTCATAATCTTGAGTATATCTGAGATATCCCAACACTCTCACAATTACTATCCAGAAGTTTGAACTTGGATTGTTTTTTGTGAATCTGCTTAAACTGCTCACAGTGAAAGCAATATTTTGTCTAGTACAATTTACTTAGACTGTCTATGACATTTGTATATTCCTTTTGAACAAGTGTTGGCTCATATTTATTTAGAGTTCTGGCAATGCCGAGAATATCCTTGTCAAACTTTTTTTGTCCATGTAGTGTGACTGTGTCAATATAAGATCTTTAAGTGACCGTTTAATTTGGATGACCAGAATCAAAACTGTAAATCTTATATTTTCCAGGTCAATCTTGAATTTGACAATATCTTTTATTGAACGTATGATCTATTTTTCATTGATAGTCTCCAAGGTTCGTTTCATTGAATTTGGATCAAGTTCCTTAATTACACAAGGAAGTACATTTTCAAAGATTGAGTCATTCTTTGATTCCATTATCATATTCTGTAGACACAAGAAATTAATATCCATTACTATGGCATTGAAAGATTCCATTTTCATTTACTTGTCTCTTTTATTTACATTTTGTGGGTGCGCCCCAACCCGAATGGGTTCAACGAGCTTCGATCCGTACCCGTGATTCTGCGCGCGAGGCACAATTTCCATTCAAGCCATTCAATAATTGTAACACCCCAATTTTTCCCCAAATTAAAAACCCTATAGAGTAAAATACTTAATTCGTAACCCTAATTTTTGGGAATTTAAATCTGAATTTTTAATTGAATTTCAGTGACCAAATTGTGAAATTTGGAACTTCAATGACCTTTGTGTAATGCGGCTGAAGTTGGGGGCCTTTGGTTGTAATTTACCCTTTTAATAGGGTATTTTGTTTTAAACCCTGTTGTCTTTTATGAAACCCATTATTTCATTCTTGGCTTCAGCCGTTCCCCTCTCCTAAGCTCTCTTGTTTTCTTTTTTCTTTCCCTTTTGGTTTAGTCAACTCACCCACGCGAGCCCACCCAGAGTCGCACTAGCCCAGGTCTCGGCAGGCTGCCCTGCATACTGGTTCGGTGCCTTGCTCATCGCTGCTATTCGCAGCAGCTTCGCGTAGAGCACCAAGACGCATCTTTTGTTTGAACCTTAGTCCCGTGCTGACCTTTGATTGATACGACGACCCCAACAGTGAGCTCTGGTCTCGGTTTAGTGCCCAGGTTTAATCCAGCGAGCCCTCGGCCAACGCTGTGTCGTCTTTGCTCCTGGCTGCGTTGCGGTCGCTCTCCTTCTTCGCGTGGTAAGCCGAGTCGTGCCAGCCATACCCCGTTCACCCTGGGCTTCCCTTTTTCCGGTCCCAACCCCTGGGTTTCGGGTGATTGTTAAGCATTTTAGAAAGGCTGCTTTACGCAGCAGTTATGTAATTGAAGAGGTGGGAAGTTTAATTTTTGCCTATTTATTTCATGGGTTATGAAACAATATCTTGTGCGTGAAATGAAGGGGTGATCCCATGTGGTTACCCTTGGGTGCACCTTTCCCTTGGGTCATAATGTTTGAGGATGTTGATCGGAACCTATGCAGATTCAATTAGAACCGAATTTTTGTGAAACCAATCGAATCTGTTTTAATCGAGCGAATATATATTTATCCAAATTTAAGTTACGAAAGAAGTACGTATTTTGTGAATTTTGAAAATATTTGAATTAAAGTATTGATTCGAATATTTTTCTGTTTCAGACGACGTCGATACTGAGGACGAGATCGCACCACTGCTTGCTCGGAATACTCCGAAAAATTCTGCGAGATTCGCACGTGAGTTTGTTCAGATTTGTACTTCCATTTTATTTAGTTAGTTTTAGAATTTGTGTTCGAATAATAGAATTATTCGTAGGATCCAACTCTGCTAGGCCTAGAAATAATTCAGATCGCGGGAAACGTCATCACCGACGATAGAGCTTGTGATCCTAGAGGTGTGTCTCTTCTAGTGCTACATCATTTTTGTGCTCTATGTTATGCGTGTATGTTATGTATGTGACTGATTGAATGAACTGTGAATTATGATATGTTTTGTATGATGACATGTCACGCATCAAATATCAAAATCGAATTAAATTAATATCAGAAAAATATCGTGCGCAACTTGAATAATAGATCAGATATACATTCGGATTCAGAAAATAAAATCGGAACATGTCACATCATTTGGGTTGAAAAATTGTACGGGAAAGTTTAGTGGATTCATCCTTCGGGCTAAATTCTGATTCGGATCAGTGGCTCCACCCTCGGGTCAAAATTCCACTTCAGATAGTGATGATGCAGTTAGAGTGATTCTGGGGAACCTTACTCTTCGGACGGAGTATGGAGATGGGTGTATGACATTACATTATGTGTCTCTTATTACATGCATATGTATAACAAAATGTCAATTGAGCCGTGGTTGTTGTTCAAATTTCTGTTATGTGTTTTCTTCTGCACTTTAGAGAAATACTAAGCCTCATAGCATACTTCCCCCTACTTCCTCTTTCAGATACTCAAGTTTAGGTGTATGGTACTTGGAGGATCTCATATCTTCAGACCTGGCCTTATTTTAGCAGTATGGTTATTCAAACATTTGAATTTATAAATTATTATTATTATTTCGGATAATTTTGTATTTGGGACTTGGACATTAATATTGTTTTGGGATTTATCAGTTTTACATGCACTATTTGAATTTCTTTTGGATCTTATACGGGCTTTTGGAATTCTGCTGAATGACTACGTTTTATTTAGTTTGATAGAATTTTGCAGTTCTGACCTTTTATAATTAAATTGTAATTTGATTATTAAACATAATGACCTTTCTTTAGGGATAAGTTTTTCAAACTTGACTCCTAAGATTTAACCTAATAAATTAGGTTAAATTTAGGGGGTTACATTTAGTGGTATCAGAGCCAGGTTGAACCCTTGGACTGTGTGGCTCACATGAAATTTTAAACCGAAAATGATTTTGCATGCATACTAAATATTTTGGGCAAAATGAAATTTTCTAATAAATATAATATTTGAAAGGATAATGTTTATTTTGAATAAAAACTTCAAGTACCGAATCTAATTTAGGTTTACTTTCTTTTGTGATAGGCCACTATGCCACCTCGTAGGAGTTCTAGATTAGCGACCGGACGTGGTTGTGGCTGAGGCTGTAGACGAGGTCGTTTTACTGCTGTAGAGAGTGATGTTCTGCCTCCTACGGACCTGTCGAAGAATCAGGATGAGGTACACGATGCTGATGTAGAGAAACAACCTGTGAATCAAGCTGAAGCTCAGAATACAACATCTATGCAGTAGACGCAGAGTGTTGGTCCACATAATTTCGGAGATAGTGAGATAGTGGGCATAGATTCTGTCACAGTGCAGAGAGAGTTGCTTCGTTACCTCTGTCAGTCTAAGGGTGTGAGGAAACCTATATCTACCGAGTTTTTAGCTGTCGGGATGACCATGTTTGATGGCAAGACGGATACAAACTCGGCTATTGCTGAGTATTGGCTGAAAAAGCTTCAGCGGTTATTTGTTGAGATGGATTACCCTGCTGATCAGAAATTGAGGGCCGTTGTATCATTGTTACAGGGTGAAGCCCAAAATTGGTTGGAGGCAAAGGAAAATGTTGTTTTAAAAAGTCAGATCTCATGAGAGTTTTTCATACAGTCATTCCAGGATTGATATGTTGGGTCTGAGTGCCGAGACGACTTAATGAATCTGGAGCAAAAAGATATGAGCGTTAATGACTATGAGATAGAATTTTGGGACTCATTCAGTATGTTCCGGGGTTGGTTATTACAGAAAAAGAGAAGTGCGATTGGTTTCTGAGAGGGCTACATTTTTTATTAAGACTGAGGTTGCTTTACATCATGATACAGAGTATAAAGAGATCGCCAAATGGGCCAGAACTGCTGAGCGGATTGAATCTATGAAGAAACAACATGAATCTTAGGGTACTGATCGGGCTAAGAGACAGTCGACCGCAACAATTCAGCACAGTCAGGGGAATCAGTCTAGGAAGAGGACTAGAGATGAGTACGACCATCAGAGTTATAACAGAGCTAGACTAGTGGCATTTACTGTTCCGACCGCCAGTGTTGGAGGTTCGACTAGTTCTCGTGGGGTGCCACAGTGTTTTTTTGCAAGAAATGTCATCTAGACGAGTGTAGGAGGTAGAGTGGGGCTTGTTTCTGATACAGTTCTTTTGAACACCTTTTTAGAGATTGTCTGGTGTCACCTTCACATGCTTATGTTCCAAGTCAGTCTCAGGCATCTGTACAGACTCCTACGGGGGAAAAGGTCATGGTAGGTCTTCTGCATTAGGTAATGCTGTAAGAGGTTGGCCTGCTCAGAGTAGGGGGTCAGCTAGATCAGGGGTAAGACAGCTTGGGTTGGTTTATGCTACCAGAAGACATGAAGATCGAGATGAGCCAGATGTTATTGCTGGTACTTTTTCTATTCACTATATCTCATATTTTGCATTGCTTGATAATGGTTTGACTGATTCGTATATTGCGAGTTTTGTATCGGATGGGTCTTGAAATTCCTGTTGAGGATATTGCTAATGCGATTACTGTGCATAGTCTTGTAGGTAGTCCTGTTATGGTTTCTAGGGTGTATAAAAATTGTCCTCTTAAGATTGAAGGGGAAATCTTTTCGGCTAATCTGATGGAGTTACCTTTTGGCGAGTTCGACCTTATTCTTGTCATAGATTGGTTATCTGCTCACCAAGTTAATTTGGATTGTGAGAAGAAAAGGGCAACTCTAAAAACTTCTGATGACCAGGAGGTAATTTTTTTGGAGAACGGTAGGGCTTCCTATCTAACGTAATATCGGCTCTCAAAGCCAAGAAGATGATCAAGAAGGGGTCCACTGCCTACCTTGCTTACATTCTTGATCCGAGACAGTCTGATTCTAGGATGGGTAACATTCAAGTTGTGAGAGGATTTCCCAATGTATTCCTAGAAGAGTTGCCTGGTGTACTGCCTAAACGGGATGAGGTTGAGTTTGGCATCAAGGTCTATCTGGGTACAGCTTTTGTGTCTATAGCGCATTATCGGATGGCATCGAAAGAACTTAAAGAATTGAAGGTACAGTTGCAAGAACTGTTAGATAGGAGATTTATTCGACCCAATGTTTCTCCGTAGGAAACCCCTATTCTTTTGTTAAGAAGAATAATCGGACACTTCAGTTGTGTATCGATTATCGAAAGCTGAATAAGCTAACAATCAAGAACAAGTATCCCTTTTCCACGTATTGATGATCTCTACAATCAGTTTAGGGGAGCTAAGGTGTTCTCTAAGATAGACCTGAGATCTGGTTATTACCAACTCAAGGTTAAGGATTCTGATGTATTCAAAACAACTTTTCAGACTCGTTACGGTCATTACGAGTTCCTTGTGATGCCTTTTGGGTTGACAAACTCTCCTACCGCTTTCATGGATATGATGAATATAGTGTTTTAACCCTATCTCTATCAGTTTTTCGTAGTCTTTATAGACGATATTCTGGTTTATTCTAAATCTGAGGTTGAGCATGAGGAATATCTCCGGATTGTTTTACAAACTCTAATGGAGAAACAGCTTTATGCAAAATTCAGTAAGTGTGAATTCTAGCTTTTAGAGGTGATGTTTTTGGGGCATATTATTTCAGCTAGGGGTATTCAGGTCGATCCGAAGAAAATTGAAGCTATCATGAGTTGGAAACAACCCAAGAATGTTCTTGAGATCCGAAGTTTCTTAGGTTTAGCCAGTTATTATCAGAGGTTTATTGAGGGTTTCTCTATTATCGCAGCGCCGTTAACCAAACATCTGAGAAAAAATGTTCCTTTTGTCTGGTCTAAGGCTCAGTAGACTAGTTTTGAGAAGCTTAAGACCGTGTTGACCGAAGCACCGATCCTGATTCGGCTTGAGCTTGGGAAGGATTACACCGTATACAGCGATGCTTCTCACACCAGTTTGGGGTGTGTTTTGATGCAGGGCGGTAAGGTGGTGGCTTATGCTTCCAGGCAGCTAAAACCCCATGAGTGCAACTATCCTACCCACGAACTTGAGCTCGTTGCCGTGATCTTTGTTCTCAAGAACTGGAGACGCTATCTCAATGGAGAGAAGTGTTATACCTTCATAGACCATAAGAGTCTGAAATATCTTCTCACTCGGAAGGAGTTGAACCTGAGATAGCGATGTTGGTTAGATCTTCTTAAAGAATACGGCTGAGAAATTGAGTATAATTCAGGCAAGGCCAATGTTGTTACCGACGCCTTGAGTCATAATGCCATTTCAGATTTGAAAGCCTTGTTTGCCCAGATGAGTTTGTATGACAATGGCATTCTTTTGGCAGAACTTCGAGTTATTCTTACTTTTATTTCAGATATTCGAGCTGAACAGCCTAGTTATCCATTCTTGGCTCACAATATAAAAGAGGTTGAGGAGGGAACATCTCGAGATTTTTCTATTGATCGGGACAATGTTTTGTGTTTCTGAGGTCGGTATTGTATTCTGAGAAATTCTGGTTTGATGCAGGTTATTCTCCGCGAAGCCCATTACAATCCTTATTCTATGCATCCTGGTATGGGACAAGATGTATAAGAATTTTCATGAGTGATACTAGTGGAAGGGCCTTAAGAAGGATGTCGCTAGATCTGTATCGAAATGTTTAACTTGTCAGAAAGTAAAAGCAGAGCATCAGAGTTTGTCAGGGTTACTTCAGCATATTGAGATTCCTCAGTGGAAATGGAAGCGTATAACTATAGACTTTGTCAGTGGTCTTACTTTGACCCCATCAAAGAAAGACTCCATTTGGGTTATTGTTGATCGGTTGAATAAGTCCGCACACTTCATTCATGTTCGAGTTAACTATTCTTTGAGTAAGTTAGCTCAGCTTTACATCTCAGAGATTGTTAGACTTCACGGGGTACCTTTGTCTATTATTTTGATCAGGACCCAAGGTTCACAACGAAGTTCTAGAGGTCTCTTCACTCTGCTCTGGGTAATCGGTTGAATTTTAGTACTTCTTATCATCCGCAGGCCGATGGCCAGTCTGAGTGGGTAATCCAGGTTCTTGAGGATATGTTGAGAGGTTGTATTGTGGAGTATAGAGGCGGTTGGGAGGATTTCCTACCGCTTGCGGAGTTCGCCTACAATAATATTTACCAGGCTAGTATCAAGATGGCACCGTATGAGGCTCTGTATGGGCGTAAGTGTCGTACACCTATTGGTTGGACCAAACTTAATGAACACGGATTGTTAGGACCGAATATTGTTCATGAGGCTGAGTAGACTGTCAGATTGATTCGGGATCGGCTTAAGGCTATTTTTGACCGACAAAAATCTTATGCTAATTTGAGACGTCGAGATCTTGAGTTTGATGTGGGAGATGAGGTCTTCTTGAAAGTACCCACATGGAAGAAGGTACTTCGTTTCGGGCAAAAAGACAAGCTGAGTCCTCGTTTTATTGGCCCTTATTGCATTATTCGTCGAGCTGGACCAGTTGCCTATCAGCTTGAGTTACCACCAAAGCTTAAGCGTATTCATGATGTCTTCCATGTCTCAGTGTTGAGACGCTATCATGCTAATCTGTCTCATATTATTCCTGTGGGGGAGATTGAGATTCGTTCCGACTTGCATTTTGAGGAGAAGCCAGTTGAAATTCTTGCTCAGGATAAGAAGGTTCTTAGAAAGAATACCATTAAGATGTTCAAGGTCTTGTGGCGTAATCGTGGTCATGATGAGGCTACATGGGAGCCCAAGGCCGTTGTCAAAGCTCAGTATCTACATCTCTTCAATCCAAGTAAATTTTGAGGCTGAAATTTCTTTTAAGGGAGAGTTGTAACACCCTAATTTTTTCCTCAAATTAAAAACCTTATCTAGATTAAAATCCTTAATTCAAAACCCTAACTTTTAAGGATTTAAATCTAAATTTCTAATTAAATTTCAGTGACCTTTGTGTAATGCGGGTGAAGTTGGGGGCCTTTGGTTGTAATTTACCATTTTAATAGGGTATTTTGTTTTAAACCCTTTTGTCTGTTATGAAACCAATTATTTCATTCTTGGATTCAGCCGTTCCCATCTCCCAAGTTCTCTCATTTTTTTTCTTTCCCTTTGGCTCAGTCAACTTACCCACGCGAGCGCACCCAGAGTCACACTAGCCCAGGTCTCGGTAGGCTGCCCCGCATACTGGTTCGGTGCCTTGCTTATCGTTGTTGTTCGCTACAGCTTCACGTGGAACCCCAAGCCACATCTTTTGTTCGAACCTTGGTCTCGTGCTGCCCTTTGGTTAATACGATGACCCCGACAGTGAGCCCTGGTCTCAGTTGAGTACCCAGGTTTAATCCAGCGAGCCCCGTGCTAACGTTGTATCGTCCTTGCTCCTGACGGCGTTGCGGTCAATCCCTTTCTTCGCGTGGTAAGACAAGTCATGCCAGCCATGCCCCGTTTTGTATCATCCTTGCTCCTGGTGGCGTTGCGGTCAATCCCTTTTTTCGATCCCAACCCCTGGGTTTTGGGTGGTTGTTAAGCATTTTAGAAAGGCTGCTTTACGCAACAGTTATGTAATTGAAAAGGGGGAGTTTAATTTTTGCCTATTTATTTTATGGGTTATGAAACCATATCCTGTGCGTGAATTGAAGGGGGTGATTCTATGTGGTTACCCTTGGGTGCACATTTCCCTTGGGGCATGATGTTTGAGGATGTTGATTGGAACCCATGCAGATTTAATTAGAACTGAATTGTTGTGGAATTAAAGTATTGATTCGAATATTTTTCCATTTCAGACGACGTCGATACTGAGGACGAGATCGCACCACTGCCTGCTCGGAATACTCCGAAAAATTTTGCGAGTCATACGTGAGTTTGTTCAGATTTGTACTTTCATTTTATTTAGTTAGTTTTAGAATTTATGTTCTAATAATAGAATTATTTGTAGGATCCAACTCTGCTAGACCTAGAAATAATTCGGGACATTAATATCAGCCTAATAATCCAAAATAATAAAATAAGCTGGAAAAATAAATTTGGCTACCTTTACCAACACATCCTCAATCGTACTCTTACGATGTGCATATGATCGGTCTGCCAGCTGAAGTGTCACCGTGGTAGGTCTTGCTTCTATGCCAAGCTTCCAAAAAACTGATATTGGCATCAAGTTGATGTTGGCTCCTAAGTCACACAGTGCCTTGCCCATGAATTTGTTGCCAATGGTGCAGGGAATAGTGAAACATCCCAGATCATTCAACTTTGGTGGCAATCGGTTTAGGATCATGGCACTGCATCCTTCAGTTAGAGCAACAGTTTCAAAGTCTCCTAACTTCCTTTTTTTGTTCAGAATGTCCTTCATAAATTTGACATAGTTGGGCATTTGTTCAAGGGCTTCTACAATGAAATGTTGATTTGCAATTGCTTAAGAACCTCCAAGAAGCGCTTGAATTGCTGATCTTGCTTATGCTTTTGAAGTCTTGCTGGAAATGGTGGTGGCAGATAAACATATGCCGGCGCTGCTGGCTTTGCCAAGGCAATGCTAGCATCAGTCTGTTTAGCATAGGTACTAGCATCGGTATGTTGTCTGGCATCGGTGATGGCATCATCTGCTTTTGGTTGCTCTTTCTCTACCTCACTGGATTATCTGTTGGCACTAGCTTCTCGATTTGGCAATTAACTGGCTGCTTGGCAGCCTTTTCCACCTCACACTGCTTATCACTCCGAAGAGTTATGGCTTTATATTGCTCATTTTCTTTGTGCCGAGCATCTTCGGTGTCACTTGGCAGTGCTCTTTGGGGTCGATTGTTGAGCGCATTGGCAATCTGCCCAATTTGAACTTCCAAGTTCCTCATTGATGCTGCCAAACTCTAGACTGTGATATCATTCATCTCCATGTACTCTGTGAGAGTACCTCCTTGGTTGAATCTCTGACCTTGCTGAAAATTGTTTTGAGCTTTTTGTGGCATGGTATTCTGATAGAATGCGGGCATGCCATTGTTGTTTTGCCTTTGGATATTCTGGCGCTGGGCATTGTACTGGTTACCTCCTTGATTTCTTCATGCTAAACTAGGGTGTTGTCTCCAACCTGCATTATAAGTATTGGAGTTAGGATTATAGTAACGATTAACATTGCCAACAAAATTTACTGATTCAGAGTTGGCAGGGCATTCATCCACATGATGATTCTCTCCACAAATTTTGCAGAAAGAGACTAATGCTTTGACTTCTTGGGCCTCATTGTTCTTTTGCAGCGTTCTCACCATGCTGGTAAGATTGGAAATCTCAGCGTGGATGGACGTTAGTTCATCAACCTGAAATTTTCCTAGGTATATGTCTTGTCAAGCAGTGAACCAGCTGCTGAAGCATCAAAAACATTCCTCGTTTGTGCATTCAATCCAATGTAAAAGGTTTGGATCTGGGTCTAATTCAGGAATCCATACATAGGACACCTCCTCAACAGGTCCTTGAATCATTCTCATGCATCATATAAGGTCTCATCCTCAGCATGCCTGAACGTAATGATCTCACCTCGCAGCTCGGCAGAGAGTGTTGGTGGCCGAAATTTTGTCAAGAACTTCTTGCATAAGTCTGCCGATGAAATAACTGAGCCAGGTGCCAAGGAGTTAAGCCAAGCCTTTACCCTGTCTCTCAAAGAGAAAGTATATAACTTCAGCTTCACGATATCTTCAGGTACTCCATTTTGTTGGAATAGCTGGCAAATGTCCATGAACTGCTTCAGATGCTGCCTCGGATCTCCAGTAAGTGATCTATCAAGCTGACCTACATTCAAAAGAGTTTGAATCATTATCGGCTTAAGTTCAAAATTGACAGCGTTTACCTCTGTGTCAACAAGTCCTAGCATCAAATTGCCAATGGTTGGTGCCGAATGTTCTCTAATAGGTCTCTCATTAATATCTGAGACATCAGGTGGTGGTGGTATCTCAATATTAAGTGGATTTCCTCCATTGTTCACCACACCATTCCCTCTATTACCTTGGTTTTGCATATCTCGAAATCTTGTTTTTAACCTATGCAAGGTTTTCTCGATTTCTGGATCGTATGGCCACTCATCCACCATAGGATGGCTTCTGGTCATACACCAAAAAAATAAAAGGTAAAAACAAAAATAAAAATAAAAGAAAGACAAGTAAGAATTTTAAAACAATCAATTCCGTTGCAATCCTCGACAACGGCGCCAAAAACTTGTAGACTCTCGGAGTGAAAATACTGGCAAAAGGTATATGTTGGGAAAGTATAAAAATGTGCCAAGATGAGTCTTTTGCATGCAAGTATACACGGTCTGCAAGTAATACAACTAGTAAGCTGTGTATCGATCCCACAGAGATTGACTTGAAATTCAATTGCCTTGATTGTTACTTGCCTTAAGAAAAAGTGATTTGATTTGAAGTTGGTTTTAAAAACAATTAAAAAGAAAAGGAATGAAAGTAAAGTAAAGACGTTGACAAGGAAGGTGTTTTAATGAATGGTGAGCGTTGGCAGGGAATGCCTAGTTTTCACGCTATTCATGTCGTGCCAGCTTTTAATAACAACATGTCTTGGCATTGTTTGTCGAGCAGATTCAAAATTAGCAAAGCCTCTCTCGATGGTCATTGCCTTAAATTGATCATGTAAAATCCCATATATCTCTATAGTGTTCTTTTTTAGATAAACCATTTTGATTAAGATGCAATCTATACTCCTAAGGGGTAGATTTCACTTCCGAAGTGAGTTCATCAACTTGAACAACTTCTCTCGAAGCTTTTCTCCTCAATATTCAACAACTTATTCGTTGTCACCCCAAGTCTGTTAAGATATTGAGGCACAATAGGCCAACAGTGTCAGCTCTCGCTTGGCATAGTATTTAGGAAATATTAAGGTATGCCGAATAGTGAAAACATTATCAAAGCAGATTTATTATTAAAAACTAAAACATAAAAATAGCGTTCAACGCAAACATCCCCCACCAACATTTAAATTAGTTCATGGTGAGGGATTTAACCAACAACCCACAAACGTTTTCAAAATATATCATCATTAAAAACAAAATAAATAACTTGAAAGAGAAAGAATGGGCTAGAAGGGGTCTCTCGATGCAGCCCTTCAAGATACAGGCTTATCGGCCAAGCTAGTCAGACCACCCTTCCTAAGTGCAGTCGGTTGTCAATCGTCACA
Organism: Hibiscus mutabilis; assembly: GCA_019671005.1. NCBI lineage: Eukaryota > Viridiplantae > Streptophyta > Magnoliopsida > Malvales > Malvaceae > Hibiscus > Hibiscus mutabilis. Next base: position 44,321,599 of record CM033728.1, on the reverse strand, counting down.
CACCAACTCCTCACGATCTAATCTTCTTCTCTCTCCAAGTCTAACTTGGTTGGTGTTTAAATAGGCGTGCGAGGAAGGGATAGGATTAGCTCTTCAAATTTTAAATTTCAACTGCCCAAGAGATAAGGGATTATCTTCTTATCCAAATTTGAATGAGTACTGATCAGGCTAGGGCTGACGTCATACTGTCGTCGCTGCCCTGGCGTCCGACTTGAACTGGAGACAATGAGACTGTGGCATCAGAAGGGGTATGAACTAGACTAGCTGGCATGGCATCATTGCTGGCAGAGAGCTCGGCATGGAAGTCTGGAAACTCTGGCGCAAAATCAGTTGATAATTTTGTAAGAGCCTCTCTGATCACAACATCCCTGGCCTGGATGTAGTTTCGCATTTTGACATTGAGCTCCTAAGCCTTTTCCAGCTTTTAAAGAATAATCTCCTAGCATTGGTGAATTTGGGACAGCATTGCAATTGAACTGTCTGGCACAGTTTCTAGCATGGTTGCTGGCGCGGCCTTTGACTCATTGGGCTTTGGCGTGGGTGCCCTTGCCTTTCCCTTCCCCTTGTCCTTGGGCTCGGCAGCAACAAGATTCCTCCATATAGCAGCAATAATTAGTGTTCCTTTGATCGTTTGCCCTTTATCCATATCAAGCCTTGGCACATCATGGAGCATGCAAACGTTAGAAATCAACAAAGGGAAAAACAAGCTACCAGTACCTTTCGTTGTGTACTTGTAAGTTTCCTCAACAATAAGTTTGCCAACATTGATTTTGCGCCCCATAACAATGGAGTGCAACAGGATCATCCTTTCTTTCGACACGGTCTCGTTATGCGACGTGGGCATCAGATTCGCCTTGAGAAAATGATTCCATCTTATCCGTTGGGGCTTTAATGCTAGCCTCTTCACTGTACGGTGTCCCTTGGATGACACTGTCCATGCCGTGCCAGGCTTGCACAGATCTGCCAGCAGCCTCTTTCTCTTAGCAGCGTTCATTGATTCAGCGTACTCGAAATACTCATCCTCTACACCATCTAACGCAAACATATTGTTAATATACCCTTCATCAAAATGAACACATTTACCTCTAATCATCAAGAAGGGCGAATCCTTGGTCACAAGGTGCGCATAGAATTCTTGGACGATAGTGGCATAAATCTCCCATTTTTGCTGGCAGAACTGAGTACATTTGTGCAAGTTAATCGTAGACATGACTTCCGAAGGGAAGCCATTGTTCGCCTCTATTTTGAGGTCGAAGTGCTTCTCATAGCAAAAATTCCTCGATGCAAAATTGGATTCGAACTTTTTCTGAATCTCCTCGTTGAAGAATCGCTTGAAAGATGTCGAAGAGGAAGCCATTGGAAGATCTTGGACGAAGTTGAACAAAGATGAAAAAGAAGAGACGACTTGGGTTTTGGTACTTGCTTGTCGAAAAGGAAAGTAAAAAGTGAGAGAGAGTTTTGGTTATTTAACTGGTTAGGGTAAGAAAATGAAAAGTTGGGTCGGTTGAGTGTTTTAATGGGAGTAGTAATTAGGGATAATGATGGAAAAATAAAAAGAATTAATTTAAAAGAGGTGACGTGATAAGGATGAAGTGATAAGGTGATAGGATAGGGTAAGGATTGGAGTGATAAGATAATTCATTTGAATTTAATCTTCAACCCAATTTTTTGGGCAGCTAGGGTTTAAGGTTAAAAGAAAAATACTTTCTCTCCTATTGAATGGGTCGATCAAGCTAGGGTTTTTCTCTTTCTTCCAAATTTAACACCGATGCATGCCAAGCTATTTTGGCACTATGCCTAGTAGACTTCTCTATTGGGACATCAGCTCCTGCCAAACAATCCTGACATCGTTTCTGACATTGCCCTGACATCGTTTCTGGCATGATTCATGGCATAATGAATCTGCGTAACTCAAAGAAAACCTTTCAACACAGTAAAGGAATAAAAACTTGATACTTAAAAAGAAAGAAGAACAATTAAAAACCTAAAAATCTAAAAACAAAAAAAAAAAAACTAACTAATATCTACAAAAGTTCAAACCTGATGGTGTTTTCATGTTACCTCTACCAAGAGGATTACTTCTTTGGCATTGTTCTGATCACCTTTCATGTAATGCTTTAAACGTTGGCCATTCACCTTAAATATTTTGCCCATCTTCAAGTTCTTAATGTCCACAGCTCCATGAGTATAGGGCTTCACCACTTCACAAGGGCCCGTCCATCTCGATTTGAGTTTCCCTGGAAACAACTTAAGCCGTGAGTTGAATAACAGAACACATTGGCCTACCTCAAATTGTCTTGGCATTATCCTACTATCATGCCAACGTTTTGCCTTTTCGTTGTAGATCCTAGCATTCTCATAGACTTGTGTTCTGAATTCCTCCAACTCATTTAGGTCTAGTAACCTCTTTTCTCCAGTAGCTGTTCTAATGGCCCAGTAAGCTTTATGCTCAAGCTCCACTGGCAGATGGCATGGTTTTCCGAAAACAAGTCTAAACGGTGAAGTACCCAAAGGAGTTTTAAAAGTAGCCCTGTAGGACCACAAGGACTCATCTAGTCTCAAGGACCAGTCTTTCATTGATGGATTAACAGTCTTCTCTAGAATGTTTTTAATCTCCTTATTTGAAATCTCGACTTGCCCATTCGGTTGTGGATGATATGCTGTGGCAATTCTCTGTTGTATACCATACATGTACAAGGCTTTAGAAATTAGATTGCATTTAAAATGAGTGCCCTCATCATGAATGATCACTCTAGGGGCACCAAATCTAGTAAAGACGTACTTATGTAGAAATTTGGCAATGGCCTTGGCATCGTTTATTGCTAGAGCAACAGCTTCTACCCACATAGACACATAGTCAACAGCCACAAGAATGTACACATTACCAAATGAGGGTGAAAAAGGACCCATAAAGCCTATCCCCCATACATCAAATAAATTCATAGGCATAATGTTTTTGAGCGGTAGTTGGTGTCTGCCAGATATATTTCCTATCTGTTGGCATCAATCACATGCCTTGGTATACTCATAGGCATCCTTATATAGTGTGGGCCAAAAGAATCCTGACTACAGTACCTTGACAACAGTCTTTACCCTAGCAAATTAACCTCCATATGGTGCGGCATGACATAGATGCAATACGTTATGCTTTTCATCCTCGGGCACACACCGGCGGATCACTTGGTCGGCACACTGTTTGAACAATATTGGCTCATCCCAATAGTATTGCCTGACTTCCCGCAAGAACCTTTTCTTGGCATTGTATGCCAAGTCTGGTGGCAGAATGTTACTTACCAACTAGTTGACAATGTCAGAATACCATGGCACGGCATTAACTGCAAGCAAATACTCGTCAAGAAATTCATCTCTTATAGAATCGGTCTTACCATCTTCAAGATGATGCTCTAAACGTGAGAGGTGGTTAGCTACTAGGTTTTCACTGCCCTTCTTGTCTTAGATCTCAAGGTCGAATTCTTAAAGTAGCAGCGTCCATCGGATTAGTCTAGGCTTGGCATCCTTCTTTGCCAAGAGATACTTCAATGTCGAATGATCTGTAAAAACCACAACTTTGTTACCAATTAAGTAAGATCTAAATTTGTCAAAAGCAAATACAACCACAAGAAATTCTTTCTCGGTCGTAGAGTAGTTCAGTTGTGCTTAATTCAAGGTTCGACTGGCATAGTAGATGACACGAAAAACCTTGCCATGTCTTTGTCCCATGATTGCTCCAACGACATAGTCGCTGGTATCGTACATGAGCTCAAAGGGCTCATTCCAGTCCGGTGCCACAACTATAGGGGTATTGATTAACTTCTCTTTAAGCTCCTGAAATGCTCTCAAACAAGAATCGTCAAATGCAAAAGTTGCATTATGTTCTAACAACAAGCATAAAGGTTTAGCAATTTTTGAAAAGTCTTTAATAAAACACCGATAAAAACTGGCATATCCTAAAAAACTCCTTATACCTTTAACACTCGTTGGAGGAGGTAGTTGCTTAATTACCTCAACTTTTGTTTGATCCACTTCTAACCCTCTCTCAGTTACCTTGTGCCCGAGAACAATGCCCTCATTTACCATGAAGTGGCATTTTTCCCAGTTCAACACTAGGTTTGTCTCTATGCATCTCTTCAAGACTTGTTCCAAACTCTGAAGATATTCCTCAAATATTTTGCCAAACACTGAGAAATCATCCATGAACACTTCCATGTTGTGCTCGATAATATCAGAAAAATGGACATCATGCAACGTTGAAACATTGTTGGTGCATTACATAGGCTAAATGGCATCATTCTAAACGCAAATGTCCTATATGGGCATGTGAACGTGGTCTTCTCTTAATCATCGGGAGCGATGGCAATCTGATTATAACTTGAATAACCATCCAAAAAACAATAGTAAGCTTTACCTGCCAACCTATGTAGCATCTGATCAATGAATGGAAATGGGAAGTGGTCCTTCCTCATGGCATTGTTCAACCTCCTATAGTCCATGCACACTCTCCATCTCGTGATAGTTCTAGAGGGGATTAACTCAGCTTCACTGTTTTGTACCACGGTCATGACACCCTTCTTTGGCATACATTACACCAGGCTAACCCAAGAGCTATCAGAAATGGGATATATAATCCCGGCATCAAGCCATTTTATGATCTCTTTTTTCACTACCTCTTTCATGCTTGGGTTTAGCCTTCTTTGGCCTTCAATGGTCTTGCCATGGTACTCTTCCAAGATAATCTTGTGCATACAAATGGTTGGGCTAATACCTCTGATGTCTGCCAAGGTCCACCCTCATGCTTGCTTATAATCGTGTAATATTGCCAATAATCATTCCTCCTGACCATTAGTGAGACCAGTGGCAATGATCACCGGCAGAGTTGAGTGTTTACCTAAATAGGCATACTTTAAGTGATCTAGCAATGATTTCAGCTGGTGGCTCCTCAATTGATGGTCTAGGTGCCTTGATTTCTCTGCTGACCAACTGTAATAGCTCAAAATAACTTGCCTCTTCAACCTCCAAGACTGGTTCTTCTGGTTCCTCAAACAGATTAGCTATACCATCTAAATTGTTGGCATCAAATTCTGTATCCTGGCATAACTGTGTCGTGTCCAAAGTGTAAATGAACTCCATAATCTCCTCTGCTTGGCACTCGTCAGGTTCATCTGCACATTTCAAATTGTTGGCACACCTCTTGAAACACATTTCAAAGTGTAAATGAAGTCCATAATCTCCTCTGCTTGGCACTCAAAATAACTTGTTGGTCATTCATGCGCATTGTTAGTTCCCCTTTATGAACATCAATCAAAGCCCTACCCGTTGCAAGAAAAGGTCTCCCCAAAATAATCGGGACATTAATGTCAGCCTCATAATCTAAAATGATAAAATCAGCTGGAAAAATAAATTTGTCTACCTTTACCAACACATCCTTAACTTACCCTTGGGATGTGCATAGGATCGGTCTGCCAGCTGAAGTGTCACTGTGGTAGGCCTTGCTTCTATGCCAAGCTTTTGGAAAACTGACAATGGCATCAAGTTGATGCTGGCTCCTAGGTTACATAGTGTCTTGCCCATGAATTTATTGCCAATGGTGCAGGGAATATTGAAACTTCTCGGATATTTCAGCTTTGGTGGCAATCGGTTTAGGATCATGGCATTGCATCCTTCAGTTAGAGTAACAGTTTCAAAGTTTCCCAACTTCCTCTTTTAGACAGAATGTCCTTCATAAATTTGACATAGTTGGCCATTTGTTCAAGGGCTTCTACCAATGGAATGTTGATTTGTAATTGCTTAATAACCTCCAAGAAGCGTTTGAATTGCTGATCTTGCTTATGCTTTTGAAGTCTTGCTGGAAATGGTGGTGGCGGATAAACATATACCGGCGCTGCTGGCTTTGCCAAGGCAGTGCTGGCATCAGTCTGTTTGGCATCGGTACTAGCATCAATATACTGTCTGGCGTCGATGCTGGCATCATCTACTTTTGGTTGCTTTTTCTCTACCTCACTGGGATTATCTGCTAAGACTGGCTTCTCGATTTGGCAATTAACTAGCTGCTTGGCAGCCTTCTCCACCTCACACTGCTTACTGCTCCAAAGAGTTATGGCTTTACATTGTTCATTTTCTTTGTGACGGGCATCTTCAGTGTCACTTGGCAGTGCTCCTTGGGGTCGATTGCTGAATGTATTGGCAATCTGCCCAATCTGAACTTACAAGTTCCTCATTGATGCTTCCAAACTCTAGACTATGGCATCATTCCTCTCTATGTACTCTGTGAGAGTGCCTCCTTGGTTGAATCTCTACCCTTGCTGAAAATTGTTTCAAGTTTTCTGTGGCATGGCATTCTGATAGAATGCGGGCATGCCATTGTTGTTCTACCTCTGGGTATTCTGGCGATGGGCATTGTATTGGTTACCTCCTTGATTTCCCCATGCTAAACTAGGGTGTTGTCTCCAACCTCCATTATAAGTATTAGAGTTAGGATTATAGTAACGATTAACATTGCCAACAAAGTTTACCGATTTAGGGTTGGCAGGGCATTCATCCACATGATGATTCTCTCCACAAATTGTACAGAAAGGGTCTAATGCTTTGACTTCTTGGGCCTCATTGTTCTTTTGCAGTGTTCTCACCATGCTGGTAAGATTAGAAATCTCGCATGGGATGGACGTTAGTTCATCAACCTAAAATTTCCCATTGGTTTTAGTTCAGGTCCCAAGTCTCGCAACAAGATATTTGAAATCATTGATTGCAATCCTCTCTAGAATGTCAATAGCCTCGGTATATGTCTTGTCAAGCAGTGAACAAACTGCTGAAGCATTAACAACAGTCCTCGTTTGTGCATTCAATCCATTGTAAAAGGTTTGGATCTGGGTCTAATTCGGGAATCCATGCATAGGACACCTCCTCAACAGGTCCTTGAATCATTCCCAGGCATCATATAAGGTCTCATCCTCAGCCTGTCTAAATGTAATGATCTCACCTCGCAGCTTGGCAGTGAGTGTTGGTGGCTGGAATCTTGTCAAGAACTTCTGGCATAGGTCTGCCCATGAAGTAACTGAGTCAGGTGGCAAGGAGTTAAGCCAAGCCTTTGTTTTGTCTCTCAAAGAGAAAGTAAATAACTTCAGCTTCACGGTATCTTCAGGTACTCCATTTTGTTGGAATAACTGGCAAATCTCCATGAACTGCTTCAAATGCTGCCTCGGATCTCTAGTAAGTGCTCCATCAAACTGACCTACATTCAAAAGAGTTTGAATCATTACCGGCTTAAGTTCAAAATTAAAAGTGTTTACCTCTGTGCCAACAAGTCCTGGCATCAAATTGTCAATGGTTGGTGCTAAATGTTCTCTAATAGGTCTCCTATTAACAACTAGGACAGCAGGTGGTGGTGGTATCTCATTATTAAGTGGATTTCCTCCATTATTCACCACACCATTCCCTCCATTACCTTGGTTTTGCATCTCCCAAAATCTTCTTTTTAACCTTTGCAAGGTTTTCTCAATTTTCGGATCGTATGGCCACTCGTCCACCACATGATGGCTTCTGGTCATACACCGAAAAAAATAAAAGGTAAAAACAAAAATAAAAATAAAAGAAAGACAAGTAAGAATTTTAAAAAAATCAATTCCGTTGCAATCCTCGGCAACGACGTCAAAAACTTGTAGACTCTCAGAGTGAAAATGCTGGCAAAAGTGGCAAAAGGTATATGTTGGGAAAGTATAAAAAAGTGCCAAGATAAGTCTTTTGCGTGCAAGTAATACAGCTGGTAAGTTGAGTATCGATCCCACAGAGATTGACTTGGAATTCAATTGCCTTGATTGTTACTTGCCTTAAGAAAAAATGATTTGATTTGAAGTTGGTTTTAAAAACAATTAAAAAGAAAAGGAATGAAAGTAAAGTAAAGACGTTGGCAAAGAAGGTGTTTTAATGAATGATGAGCGTTGGCAGGGAATGCTTGGTTTTCACGCTATTCATGTCGTGCCATATTTTAATAACAACATATCTTGGCATTGTTTGCCGAGCATATTCAAAATTAGCAAAGCCTCTCTCGATGGTCATTACCCTAAATTGATCATGTAAAAACCCCTATATCTCTATAGTGTTTGTTTTTAGATAAACCAATTTGATAAGATCCAATCTATACTCCTAAGGGGTAGATTTCACTCCCGAAGTGAGTTCATTCACTTGAACGACTTCTCTCTCTCCTCAGTATTCAACAACTTATTCATTGTCACCCCAAGTCTGTTAAGATATTGAGGCACAATAGGCCAATAGTGCCAGCTCTCGCTTGGCATAGTATTTAGGAAATATTAAGGTATGCCGAATTGTGAAAACATTGCCAATGCAGATTTATTATTAAAAACTAAAACATAAAAATAGCGTTCAACGCAAACATCCCCCACCAACTATTAAATTATTTCATGGTGAGGGATTTAACCAACAACCCATAAATGTTTTCAAAATACATCGTCATTAAAAACAAAATAAATAACTTGAAAGAGAGAGAATGGGCTAGAAGGGGTCTCTCGATGCAGCCCTTCAAGATCCAGGCTTCTCAGCCAAGCTGGTCGGACCACCCTTCCTAGGTGTAGTCGGTTGTCAATCGTCACACACCAACTCCTCATGATCCAATCTTCTTCTCTCTCCAAGTATAGCTTGGTTGGTGTTTAAATAGGCGTGGGAGGAAGATATATGATTAGCTCTTCAAATTTTGAATTTCAACTGCCCAAGGGATAAGGGATTATCTTCTTATCCAAATTTGAATGAGAGCTGATCAGGCCAGGGCTGACGTCATACTGCCGTCGCTGCCCTGGCATCCAAGCTTGGCATGAATTTGCCAACAAGTCTTAGCACCATCTTATTCGCTATTTTTCGGAGATTGTTCCAATTGCTATCTTTTCGGAGCCTGGTCATTTCCTATTTTTTTGGGGTCCAACAGCTTATTGGCATGACATCAAGTTCACTTCTCTGCCATCCGGTGCTTGGCATTGTTTGGTCCATATGTGCCAACAACACTCGGCATTCTCTCTGGCATTCCTTCTTGTGGTGCTTTTCTGGGCCAAGTCCTATGCCAAACGTGCAAAATTGCCAACAAAACAACCCTTCACACTGGCATAGACAAAACTCTAAACTCCTTATGCAAATGCATGATTCTAACATCCTAATGCAACTAAATGTGCCTAAAAACAAGCAAAAGCATTGTAAGATTGGCGTTAAAAATAGTACTTTTAGAGAGGTAACAATTACAATAATCACCAAGAGGGTAAGTGTATATAAATACTTCTCATGCTATTCATCCCACCAATGTGGGATAAAGGGTTTTTTTACTTCCTTACTCAATTCACAACTACCATACTTTGAGCATCAATTTCTCATTCATCACTTAACCAATTTGAGCATATGAGATACCGTTGTAAAGGTCTCATGGAGTAGAATAAAACCCAATAGAATCATTATTCAAATCTCCACCTTTATCCTTTCGTAATATGGCTCAAAGTTACTATTTCCTCACATTTTTCCAATAAATGTGAACCAGATGTTCGACATATGCATAATTCGGCTCTACTGGTGGAGCAAAGTAAAATGGCCCCTTGTTGTTCCTAGCATTAACGACCTTTCTCGATGGCTGAATCTATTTAAAATGCTTGATTTCAGTCGTCCCTCTCAAATTTCCAGTGGTTGGCTTCCTCCCCCTGTTGGCCACCTCAAATTTAATGTCGATGGAGCGGTTACATGATCTTTTGAGAAGTAGGTATTGGTGGTATTCTTCGTTCTCCCCTAAAATTGACGCTTATATCTTTTTCTAAATCTGTTGGTATTATGGATGCTATGACTGCTGAGCTATTAGCTGTTAAGGAGGCTAGTATATTGTTTCGGTCCACGGTCTGGTAAGCTTATTATTGAAAGTGATAGTAGCATCGTTGTTGAGTGGCTCCTTCACCCCACAAAATCTCCTGCTGTTTTCAAAGATATCATAAGTGAAGTTTTGCAAGCATGTGATAAATTTGAGTGGGTTGTACACTATGTGCCAAGAGAACCCAACGCTACAGCCGACTCTTTAGAAAAAAAAGGATAATGCCCCTAAAAAAATTAAAAAAAATAACGATTTTTTTAAATCTTCTTGGCATATGTAGCAACAGGATAATGTCACTTGTCATTTTTAAGAATTTTTAAACTTTAATTTTTAAAAAATATATAAAAATCCAGAAAAAATCTTAAAAATTAAAAATTCTGGAAAATTATTTTAAAAATATAAAAAATATTTTTAATTCCAAAATTTATTTAAAAATAATAAATAATATTTTTTCAAAAGATTAAAATATTTTAAAAAATTAAAAATATTAAATATTATTATACAATTATAAAAAATAAAAGTTATTTTGGTTTTTAAAATAACTTATACTGTATTATATTTTTGTAAATAAATTTTATTGTTTATTATTTTTTCAATTTTTTATAATTTTATAATGATATGTATTATTTTAAACTTTTTAAAATATTTTAACCTATTGAAAAATTATCATTTATTATTTTTGAATAAATTTTGAAATTAAAAAAATATTTTTATATTTTTAAAATAATTTTCCAGAATTTTCAAAAAATTTAAGATTTTTTTTAGATTTTTATATATTTTTTTAAAATTAAAGTTTAAAAATTCCTAAAAATGACAAATGACATTATCATGTTGCAACACATGCCAAAAGAACTTTAAAAACCGTTAAAGTTAACGGTCAACGTTGGTCAAAGGGCCAAATTAATTTTTTTTTCTTGAGTTTGAGGACTTAATTGGGTGCAACAAAAGTTTAAGGACTTAATTGATTTTTTTGCAAAAGTTTAAGGGCTTATTGAACCCTTAAGCTTAAATTTTTTCAATTTACTCAATGAGATTTACATATGGAGTTTTTTTTAGTCGCTCCCCTATTAATTTTGTAATGCCGCTACGACGTGATTTATTTTAATATTTTCAGTCATGTAAGAATTTAGTATTTTAAAAAAGAGAAAGAGTAAAATAAAAATCTGGGTATTTAAACTAACTAATATGATTAGGGCTTTAAAATGTAAAAAATTTAGTAGGACAAATTACATTATTTAGTATTTGAACCACATAGGCATCCTATCATATTCCGACCATCACTCACCATCATCGATCACCATGTCGATTGGCGACAGGGTTGATAGTTTGCATAATTTTCATCTCTCTTTATGATGATTCCTTAAGTTTGAATTCAACCTCTTTTTCACTTCAATCGAACAAATATTCAAAATTTCATACGAAACAACAACTGCCCACTTATCATATTCATCATTTTTGTTGAAAGATGAAGAACATTCTTATATCATGAAAATCAAAATACCTTTAAAAACCTCACCGTAAAAATGCTAAAGACAACCCCTTTGATTTTGAATACTCGAACACCCTTTCCATAACTTTTTTTTTTCAAGAATCGAAATAACTAATTCATCAACCAACAAAACCAAAAATAATCGAGAATTTTGAGATGATAATTTCAATTAATTTTGAAGAAGACCCAAATCTGATTTCAGTTTATCAATGATGCTTATGGGTGAATTCCGATTTTGGTAGTGTAATTCATGAAATATGACAGTGGCTGTGAACATTGAACAACATGGAATTGTATTTCTAGGTATTTGAGTTTTAATTTTTGTTGTGGTGGAGCAATGATGGTTTATAGTTTGTGGAGCAAGTAGGGATAACAGTCAAGTGGTGATGCTAATTTTAAAACTCATCGACATCGACGACGGTCTGCCAGCGATAGCGGACATAGTGGTCGGTATTTGGGTAAATTGAGAGAAAAGAGAGAATAAAAAGGAAAGAAAAGAGTGAAAAATGAAAAATAAAAAAATTGAGGAAATGTATTTTTATATAGATTCAAAATATTTTTTTGTGTAAATTTAGATTTTTTAAAACGATATCATTTTGATGTCGTATGCCATGTCATAATGTAATTAACTTAGAGTGATAAAAAAATTTAATGCGTACAGTTTAGTTTGTAAATTGAAAATTTTGAAATTTCACTGACTAAAATAAGAGAGAGAAGAAAATTCAGTGATAATTTTTGTAATTTACCCTTAATTTAAATATTTGATTTACGGTAAAAGTGTTGTGGAAAAGGGGACACGCTAAGGTGTTGCACCTAAAATGCGGCCCTACACAAATTTTTATTATTTTGGTAAGAACTTATATAGGATTGGGTAATAATTTAGGTAGAATCAAAATTTTTACTAACTAGGTAACTGGATAAATTTGTGTAACTATACAAATTCTTATATTAACATCTAAATTCTTATTATTTGGATAAAAATTTATGTAAATCATAAAAATTTGTGTAGTGCCATATCATTTTAGTTGCACTTTAAGTACAGATGACAGAACTTCCCATGGAATGATAAATATATGTTTTAAACATTTATTGGAACGTAATTGATTGTAAAATATAAAGAATAAATGAGGGTATTTTGATAATTCATATGCAAAAAGCATTTTTTTCAAAAAGTCAAAAGCATTTTTTTTACAAAAAGCATTTTGATAATTCATATGCAAAAAGCATTTTTTTTCATATGCAAAAAGATTTTTTTTTCGAAAAGTCCAAAAGAACTATTTTTTAACTTTTGCATCTAAGTTAAAACGTTTGATTGAAAAATACTTCATATTTCAAAAGCAATGAAGAATAATGAGCTTCTGAGATGGAAATTGCTTTTGAAACCAACTTTTCTATCCAAACCTAAAAACTAAAAAACAGTGTTTTTGGCTTTTAAAAAAATACTTTGGATTCAAATTATCAAAACACTCTAATTTATTTTTCATATTTTTGAACTAAACTGTAGTTACCAAACTATGATTAAAATGGACATTTTAACACAATTTTTTTTAATAACAATGTCAATTAACAATCCACACTTTCCCACATTACTTTTCTCTCACATTTTTGAAAAGTACTTATTCAAAAAGTATTTTTTTAATCCAACAACAATGAAGAATTAACCCTAAGGGATGGTTCTTCATTGCTTTTCTAACTACTTTTTGGAGTTAAATGCACTTTTGAGAATAAAAAACAAGGTTAAAAATTAAACAATAGTCAATGCTCGTTTGTGTTTGTTTGTATTCGTTTATTATTTTAACAAACGAACACGAACAAGAAATTATGTTCATTTAGTTGTTTATGTTCGTTCATTTGTTCGGTTAAAATTAAACAAACAAACATGAACATACATTCATTCGTATTTGTTCGGTTCGTTTATAGGCCTAGCCGATCGGCAAATATGACGAATGTGAACCTCTCACACCCTATCCAACATTTTCGCGATCGCAAGCACAATGATACGTGAAACCCCACCACGATCCCTACGTTGTAGCATCTGGTAAACAATGAATTTCTAACTCATATATGAATTTTAAATTTTTAGGGGAGCGACTGTCCCCTCCAACCCCTCTAGGTCCATGTATGTATGTATGTATGTATGTATGTATGTATGTATGTATGTATGTATGTATGTATGTATGTATGTATGTATGTATGTATGTATGTATGTATGTATGTATATATGTATGTCAAGTTAACAAGTACTTTGTTTTAATTTTTATGAACAAAGTATGTATGTATGTATTTTAAGTTAACAAGTACTTTGTTTTAATTTTTATGAACAAAGATATTTGAGTTTTATTAGAAACAATAGAAAGTTCAGCAAAAACAACACACCTAACCATAACGAGAGGTTTGAAAATTATGTTTACCGAAAAAATTATACATATAAAAGAATAAAATATAAATTTTAAATGCTCAAAAGACAACTCCGAGAAAAATAAATTTGTGGTGTCGAATTTATATTTGTTAAAAGCAATGACTAACAACCAACCACTATTTTTAACTCATTTGAAACCTTATTTTTTCTCAAATTACACACATATGTGTATGTGCATTTTAAGTTAACCGGTACTTTTGGTTTTAATTTTTTAAACAGAGATAATTTAGTTTTATTAAAAATAATGAAAGATTCAATAAATACAATAGACTTAATCATAAACGATAGATTTGAAAATTATGTCCACAAAAAACTCATACATATAAAATAAAAAATATAAAATTTAAAGGCACAAAGAAAATCGAAACATTCCCTTAAGACCATAGAAACCCAACAACCGTTAAAAAATCTTTATGTCTTCATCCAATGAAACACATAAGAGGTGATGTAGGAGTGGTAGACGAAACAAACAATCTTACGGGCTGCTCCGCTATACAGTTATTATTATATCGATAAACAACTACAAAAGAGGATTAAGTTATCCGTGACCACTGACAATCCCAAACCAGAAACTAGTATCGTGAGAATCTTTGTACGAGCACCAAACGATCGTAAAAGTAAACATAGAACTAAGGGTGAGAAAAACTCGACTAAAAAATCAAAAATTTTAACTTAATTCGAGACGAAAAAAATTGACTTGAAAATTTGAATTCAACTTATATTTATTTATCGTACGCACTCGATTCAAACAGTAAAATAATTTGAACTCAACTTGAAATACGTGAACCAAATTTGAGCCTTATAAAAACAAATATCTCATGCAGGCAAGCAAAAGCACGGCTTTTTAGTAAACTACAAGTCATTGAATTATTGCATCATTTCTATTTAAGACCCCAAATTTAATTTTGTGATAAAATTATCACTAATGTTATGTTTCGTTATTATTTTTATCACCGGTCGTTAAAAAATTAACGGTGATGATATTATTATTTATTTATTTATTTGTGAATAATACCATGGTGACACATGAAACTATCTTTTGGCCAACTAAAACTAAAGAAAATAAAAGAGAAAGATAGTTGAGTACTGAGAAGGGGAATCAAACCCCCAACCCTTTGATAAAATGGCCAAACCCTAGCCACTACGCTGGGTTAAATTTTGCTAAAACTTTTATCTAATGTATACCGCGTCACAACCTCTAAATTATATCGTTTTTTTATAGTCTCTAAATTATATTGGATTGAACTTAAAAGGGAAAATGCGTGATTTTCTCCTATTTCTTTCGGCATTTTTTTATTCTAAATAAAGCAGAACGAAAAAGGCAAGACAGTGAAACGGGTTTATCCAAATGAATGCTTGCAACGTATTCTAATGTAATAAACAAGGAATTAAAATTAATAAATGATCAAAGTTATATACAATGGCAAGACAATAGAAAAAGGTACTTGCCTTTCTATTAAGGCGTAAAGCCAAAAAATATTCTCAACGTTTAATTGAATAGTCACTTTGACTCTTATTCCTTTTTTTGGAGCAATTCAACCCTCAACATTTTATTTTGGGTCAAAATGGCCCTTCTGCGGTGAAAATTGTCAGTCAACTGACGGTAATTGGCTTGAAATGACGTGACAAACCTATATGACAGTGCACGCTGACATGACAGTATCATATAGACAATTGTGTTGACTTGAAAAAATATTACATTAGTCAAAAAATAATTTTATAAAATTATATAAAATAATTTTTTTACTGACTTATCATTCTGTCAAGTCATTTCAAACTGTTTACCGTCAATTTTTTAACAATTTTCATCTGCAGAAGGGCCATTTTGACCCAAAATGAAACATGGAGGGTTGAATTGCTCTAAAAAATAATAGGGCCCAAAATGACTATTTAATCAAATGTTGGGGGTATTTTTTGACTTTATGCCTTCTATTAATACATATTAAATGTCTAATTCATTTTGGAGAGGTTTTAAATTCAATCCATTTTGTTTGTATTTTAATATAATTTTTAGGTTGTGACACATTATACATTAAATAAAAGTTTTAGGAAAATTTTAACAAACATTTAGTGGCTAAGTGTTGGTCATTTTATGTCAAAGGGTTAGATGTTTAATTCTCCTTCATATTACTCTACCATGTTTTATTTCCTTTTGTTTTAGTAAAAAATGACTTGTGGGGTGATGATTAGGAGTGTTCAAAAATATCTGACCCGACTACCCAAACCTTAAAAAGTCGGGTAATTCTTAAAAAAAAAAGTACTCGACCCAGTATTTTTTTCGGGAAGTTGGGTTGTGTCTGGGCTGAATTTTTTTGGTAACCAGGTACACAACCTGATATTTTTAATATATTTATTTTTTAGTTTTAAATTATATTTTTATTTTAGGTTCATTAATATTTTTACCTAAAACTAAATTTAAATCTCTAAAATATTTCTATGTTTGTATTATGTACTTTTAAGTTTTAAATTTTTAAATATATTTTTTTGATTAAATAGAGTGGTATTACATTACCATGTCGGGAATAAAAAAATGATATTAATATTTTTAATATCTTTCTGGTTATAAACTTTGATATATATATATATATCCAAATATTTCATCTTAAAACTAACTTTAAATCACTAATTTTTGTGTTTGGATTATGTATTATGAACTTTTAAATTTTATGTGTTTACTATGTGAATTTTTAAAACTTTTAAATTAAAATAAATAAATAAAAATGTAAATCGGGTACTTGTTACCCGATTTTCTGAGTACCCGGGTTTTACGGGTACCTGAATAACGGATACTCGACTAAAGTGGGCCAGAACACGGGCTGTCATATGTAGTACCCGGGAAAATCGGATACCCGATTTTTTGGGTACTCGGGAATGAACACCCCTAATGATGATAGGAAAGATGTATTTGTTCCGTGACTAAGGGTGTAGTTTACCCTTAATTAAATCGCATGGCAGATTATAATAAATATTATATAACATCCTCTAACTGAGAATTATAATATGGATTGATTATTTAAACATGTATCTAATAAATAGAATTATCCTAAGCAAGTAATCTATATAGATTGTAGTCTAACAGCAGGTTGTCGCACTCCAAATTCGGGGTCAGATAAAATGCGTATTTGGAAAACTTTGTGCAAAACTAAGAAATTCAAATTGTGCAAAACTAAGAAATTCAAAGGATTAAATCTGAATATGTTGAAAATTTTTGAAATAAATTGAATATATTCAAAGCTTCGGGCTTAATTTGTGAATGTTGGAAAATTTGGGACAAAAAAAGAACGCGAAATGAACTATGGAGGTCAATTCGTGAACCCTAGAGATGTGCGAGGGTACGTCTGCAATTTCTCCAATTCTTGGATTATGTATACCTAATTTCAACTCTAAGATAAAAAAAAAAATTTCCTAATTTTTTAAAGACCTAAAATGATAAATGTTTTTATTCGAACTCGGTTATAGATTGGACATGGACTTAGATCATATTCGACTCGAATCCTGGCAATATTCATATTCGATCCTTCTCTTATAAGGACTCAGACTCTTTTTTTTTCGAATTTAGATTCAAATTTTTTTCAATCGATTTTTTTTCTTCGAATCAGATTCGAATTTAATTGCCATTCATATCCACCACCTTCGTTTACCTCGAATTTAAGCTTGGAGAATCCTCAATAATTCTCTTTTCCATTATCAGCTGTTATTTTGTGAAATCAAGATCGAGAATCTTGAAGCTTCTGGAACTCTCTTGACGCAATCATATGTCCATTTTAGGTAAATTTTCACCCCTTCAATGAGCCTTTGGTTTACTCTCATCTTTGCACCGATCATCCAGTCTCAGCCTCTTTGATCGTCTCTACCTTGGTCGTTTCTATGACTCGATTCTCTCCCAGAACTCGTCTCTTTCTCGTCACTTCTTCGTCTGAACCCCTTCACCAATCATCTTGGATCGGAAAAATAATAAATATTAGAAAAATTTAGACTCCTAATAATTAATATTAAAAAATTTAAAAATATGTCTCTAATAATAAGTATTAAAAAAATATTGGACAGTTAATAACAAGTAATAAAGAAAATAAAAGTTTAAAATATACCTCTAATAATAAGTAGGGAAAACTATATATTTAGTACCTCAATTATGTTCGTGTTACTGTTTTGGTACCCCAACTATTATTTTTGGTAAAATGGTATCTAATGTTACGTTTTTGTTTTGTTTTTGTACCACATCCATTAAAAACTAACGGAGATAATGATATGGCTTGGTATAATCATTGTTTTAGTCCAAAACACTTATATATATTATCAATTTAGTCCAAAATCCATCAAGTTAAAACATCATCTTAATTTTGATTGAATTTTTTCTCATCCCTTTCTCACCCCCTCGTATTCTCGTCGTTATCCCGATTGTGGAGTTTGGGTCCTCCAATGGACCCCCACATTATCCTCATTGATCCGTAAATCCTAAAGTTTTGATTGTCCCTAGCGTGTTTTTTTAAACTCTAAAACCCAAAAAAAGTGTTTGACTGGAAGAATAAGAAAAATAAGAAATTTACAATTATACTCCAAAAATTAAAATAGTATTTAAATTGATAGAATTTTATACTAAATTGATATATTGTATAAGTTTTTGGACTAAAATTGTTATTAACCCAAGCCACGTCACCATTTTCGTTAATTTTAAAAGACAGAGGTACCAAAAAAGAACAAAAAACGTAACGTTAAGTATCATTTTGCCAAAAATAATAGTTGGTGTACCAAAACAATAATGCCAGTATAGTTAGGATATTAAATATTTAGTTTTCCCTAATAAGTATTGAAAATTTGGTCCATAATAATTAGTATCGGAAAATTTTTATTTTTAAAAGTAGAATCTAATAAGAAATATTAAAAAAATTTAGGCTCCTAATAATAAATTGTATTAAAAAAATTAGGTCTCTTAGAACAATTATTCATAAAAAAAATTAAAAATAAGCTACTACTAATAAGTATTAAAAAAATTAGGCTCGTAATAATAAATATTAAAAAAAGTTAGGCCCCATAATAAGTATTAAAAAAAACCCTTAATAATAAGTATTGAAAAATAATAGGACTCCAATAACAAATAATACTAAACAATGACCCCTGGACATGCACCCTTCTTGCCAAGCCCAACGACGGGCCTGGGTCCGATCAAGATTTTTCAAATCTGTATTATGTTTTTAAATACAATCAGATTATCTACCACTATTGCAAAATTTATTTTTGAGCAAGAATTAATTTTGAAGGCTTTGCCAACCTGCCATATATCTCACCCGAAGGCATTGAACTATAAATCAGAAATATCATAAAATTGCTCCGAAAACCAGGGAAAAGCTGCAGCCAAAGTTTAGGATTACAAGTCTATAAACGACGACAATCTTGGAGAACAAATCGAGCCAGCCAAGCCAATGCATTGTCTCGGAACAAAAAGTTCCTATAAATGTATCATCGTCCGCATTAGATCGAAGCTAAAAACATCACTCATTATCATACAACCCCTGGAAAGATCAAAGTGTAACCATTTCGACACGCTGGAACAATAACCATTTCAACAGAACTGATTACGAGACTCATCTTGGAATCATTTGTTGCTGCTACTATCACTCACTTGATACTGTCCCCTAAAGAAGCATAAACAACTTTCAAGAGCCTGTTCTCAATACAAACAGGGTGTGCACTTAATGGTTGGCTACTAAATCAGCATCTACATTATCAAGTGTTACTATGCTTTGCTTTTCAGTATACAACAAACAACCAATGATCAAAACAAGCCACAATCAATTTGAACTGAGCCAATGGCAATCTGGTATATGTCGAAATAACAACATCGAAACAAAGCTCAAACCTTCTATATAAAGACAGTCCAAAAGAACCAACTCCACCAAACTCCAAAGACTGAATAACATAATTTCACCAAATGCACAGCCTAAAACTGAAACCCAACAAACTCTCCCGTAATACGATACTCGCTCGCCTTCAATATAAGGAGACACCATCTACAAACCATCAAGACTCATCTAAGCTACTCACCATGACAGCTCAACCTCTCTTTAAGTGAATTAGATATTGACCATGCCTTCTCCAAAAAGATCACTCCAAATAAAACGCGTTACCAGAACACTGTTCTGATTCAACAATGTATCCATATACCAAAAAACTACACAGCCTTCAATATTGATAATATTACCTTTGAAAGCTACATACCTTGAAGTTATGCAACTGGCACAGGATTGGAACAAAACTATACCCTTACACCGGCCACACAACTCAAACCAAAAATGTCAAAAATAATACTCCACCACCACTCTTTATACGACTCACCCCTCACAAATATCAGAACCTTTCGACGTGATCAAAAAACCACCTCAAGAAATAGAGTAACCTGCGAAAGCACCTATCATTTGCTATCAATGCTCAAGCTTCTCCAATCGGATCAGCTCTTCAACAATTTCTTCCTCATTACTATAAAATATTATATATAATGAAATGTTTGATGGAAAAAAAAAACTCATATAAAAAGACCCGTCCCCTTGCTTCCAATACCAAATCTAAACAACTAGACATATTTCCCGTCCCCTCCCACACCCAGAAGCCAATGTACTAGACTAGGAGGTAGTGGCATTCCCTTCTGACTTGGGCTCCGTTCAGGTATAGGTGAGATTACGGGCAGTGGGAGAAGGAAAAGTACTGGCGGCAAACCTTCTGGAGATTTGCCAGTTCGTCCTCTGGAAATTTACTGGACTGAATTCTCAGAGGACGAACCAGAAAATCCCCAGAAGATGTTGAGACAACAGCTCTAAAGCGCTTGGATGATGGCTCCTTTGCTGAAACAAGTGTCTTGGAACTTCCAACTGCATCTGGCACGGCAAACTGAATATTCTCAACCACAGAGCTCCGAAGAGGAGGTGGTTCAACCGCATCCCTAACTAGTCCCTTCCAATCCCTGTTGTGAATGTTCCTGGAAACCTTTGCTCTTTCAGAACCAGTATCCAACGGGAGAGAGCCAGCACCGACGGGTGATTCCGTCTTCCAAAACCTAATTTAACCTCTACCGATCAGCGTTTCAAATAGCAGTCCGCGACCACGATGGCACTTTCCGAAACCGACTGCGATTTAAATCCTTGCTACCGATATAAAACAAAAAAATGGAGAATTCTGCTATTCCAGAAACCTGACTCCAGGGGTTTGCAATTGCAAGCAACGTGAAAAGGTGGGAGCGGCGGCGTAGGAATTAGAGGGATGGGAATACCCGATAGTAAGATGTTAAAAATAGATGGTTGGGTTTAAATTATTTTAACTCTTATTTGGACTCAATCTTCTTTACTTGGTTGGCAAGTAAAGCAATATTTTCGGAGATACAAGCACAAGAGGATAAAATCTTTTGTTGAAAACTCAACGAGAATTTGGATTTGATCCGGATGGACCTTGGATAAGAGTCCTAATTGTATTGGTTTAGTTTTATATTTAAGTATTATATATTGTAAATAAAATCCTTTAATTATGATTGGTTGTTTAGTTAACTTGAGAGAATTTGTTCATTAGACGGCTTATTTTACTTAAGAGTTTTATTTTTATTGGATAATTGATTTATTTAGGAAAAAATAAAATCATTTATGGATGAAATAACAGAAGACCACTTAGATTTGCGCCCTAAACTTATTTAGGACTATAAACGAACTGAACGTTCAGCGAACCGTCCGTGAACTGTTCTTTGGGAAGTTCGTTTATTTATTAAACGAACGAACATGAACAATATTTCATGTTGTTTAATTAAATGAACGAACGCGAAGAAAGATCTTATTCGTTCATTTACACTCGTAAACGTTCGGTAATCCGTTCGTTTAAATTTATTCACATATGTCCATTTATATTTATTATTTTTCATAACAAAAGTATTAGATATAAAAACATATATTAAGAATATGAAATTAAACAATACTCAAAGTTCGCTTGCGTTTTTTTTTTTGTGTTCGTTTATTATTTTAGCGAACGAGCACAAACAAACGCAAGCGAAGTTTGAGTATTGTTTAATTTCATATTCTTAATATATGTTTTTAAATATAATACTTTTGTTATGAAAAATAATCAAACAAGAAATTATGTCCGTTTAGTCGTTCGTGTTCGTTCATTAAAATTAAATGAACGAACATACATATTCTTGTTCGTGTTCGTTTACAGGCCTAAACCTACTCTCAAAATAATGATATCGAATAGTTGATTAGCGTCAAACATTATTCCTTTGAAATGTGACATCGTTTCGATAAAAGCCACAAGGAGCAGACGATCCTAAAGAATGTGATCAACCATACAAATTTCTCCTCAGGTCATGAGAAACAATATACCTAAACGCAATAAACTTTTACCGAATGCCCCACAAGCCACACCACCTCTGCCATAAGCACTCTAGTTCAACTTCACATCTCCATTTCCATTTATTAAGCAAGGCCTTCATTAGTTACATTACTCAAAAGAAAATTAAATCTAATTGATGGGCGTTGGGGACAAATCTATCAATTTCAATTGGTTACGAGAGAAAAATGCAAGAATACAAACCTAAAGAAGTTGGTCTGCAAGCATTTACTTGGGACGTTGTGACTTCAGTGGCTGCGGCTAAGCCAAAATGTTGCCAACTTTTATTTAGCTCTTCATTAAAAAAAAAAGACAAGGTAGAAACTTGACAGAAGAAAAATGACTAAAGTGATACATGTCCTTTAAGCTTAAGGGTTACTTTTGTATTTGTAGTAGTCTCAATTTATATTTTTCGCCCTTATGGTATTTTCGCATCAATTTGGCTCCTGAAGTAGTCGAATTGCATCACCGTTTGCCCCTTGATTAGATTAATTAAATTTATACAAATACTTTTATGTTTCATAATCACTTTAGATCGATAAATTTTTTTATTAGGGTTTAAGATTTAGGGTTTGAGATTTATAAATTAGGGTTAGATTGTAGGTCAAGGGGCAAACAATTATGCAATTCAACTACTTCAGGGGCTAAATTGATGCGAAATCGATAAATTGAGACTACTACAGGGGCAAAACTAACCCTTAAGCCTATTTTTTAAATATGTTGAATTATTTTGAATTATGACTAAATTAGTAGAATATATAAATTTTGAGGATTGAAACTGTCATTATACCCAACATTGTTAGATGTTCGTTTGTATTTTAACGGAAAAATGACCCGATCGTAACTAAAACTTTAATTGGATGACTCAATTGTAACTTTTAATAATTAGGTGACCCAATGTAACTTCACTAATACTTGAGTGACCTCTACTGTAGTTTATGCAATAAAAAAGAAAAACAAAAATATACATGTTTAACTGATTTATTGGAGCCAATTAGGGGTGTAAGAAAATGTTTGATCCCATTATTTATTGATCTGATCTGAAATTTTGGATATCCAATTTGATTTTTATTTTTAAATCGGATATTCGATCTGATTTTTAATATTTTGAATAGGATATGGATCGCGATATTTCAAGTTTGGGATTATTCGAAAATCTAAAAATTTAAAATTTCATGAATATTAATCTTGTTATATTTAACACTTTAATGCTTGGTATATTCGGAAAATTAAAATTTTCATAGATGTGAATTTTGTTATATTTAATAATTTGTTGCTTGTTATATTCAAAATTCTAAAATTTTCATAAATAAGACCATCAAATCTGGAAAAAAAATACTTAAATCAAATTATTATATTTTGATAATCGGATATCTAAATATACAATCCAAATATCCGAATATCTAATTTTATTTAAATCAGATACAAATTACTATTTTACTGATCTAAAATTTTAGATATCTAATTTTTCAGATCTGATCCGATACACAAAAATAAACACTCCTAGAGCCAATCACATGATCATAAGTTTGTTGAAGCCCGTTCGAATGGGTCGTGGGCTTTTGGGCCATTGTGAAAATGTTTTCTTCCCAGAAAATGCAAGAAAATGGAAACATCTGCTGAGAAATAGCTTAAAGCTGTCACCTTTGCAAACAAAATAAAAGAATGAGATCCTATGCCGTGGCACTCTCGCTTATCCCCAAACACCGTTATCTCTCACTCTCCTCGTATCCAAACACATACCACTTTCACTTCATTCCCAACAACGGCGACGACGACGATAACGACAACAACTTCTCGACCGGTTCTAAACCGGGGTTTGGTTTAGTTACCCGTAAAACCCCACAGCCCGACTTTGAACCTGACAACGACCATCATGCCGATGACTTTGCTTCCGATGTCGAAAAGATATACAGAATCCTCCGGAAATTCCACACTCGACTCCCAAAGCTAAACCTCGCTTTACAACAGTCGGGCGTCGTTTACCGCCACGGTTTAACTGAACGCGTTTTGAACCGTTGTGGCGATGCCGGTAGTTTGGGTTACAAATTTTTCACATGGGCATCGAAACAACCCGGATATCACCCAAGCTATGAAATTTACAAAGCAATGATTAAGATTTTAGGGAAAATGAGACAATTCGGTGCCGTTTGGGCATTACTTGAAGAAATCAGAAGCGAGAATCCCCATTTCATTACGGCTGAATTATTTGTTGTTTTGATAAGAAGGTTTGCTTCGTCACGAATGGTTAAAAAGGCCATTGAAGTGTTCGATGAAATGCCCAAGTATGGTTGCCCGCAAGATGAGGCCGTATTTGGGGCATTATTAGACGCTTTGTGTAAAAACGGGAATGTAAAAGAAGCGGCTTTAGTTTTTGAGGAGATAAAGGTAAGATTTAAGCCTAATTTGAAATATTTTACTTCTTTGTTATATGGTTGGTGTAAAGAAGGGAAGATTTTGGAAGCTAAGCATGTGTTGATTCAAATGAAAGAAGCTGGTTTCGAGCCGGATATTGTGGTTTATAACAATTTGTTAAGTGGATATGTTTTGGGAAACAAAATGGGAGATGCTTTTGATCTGTTGAAAGAAATGAGGAGGAAAGGGATTGACCCGAATGCTTGTTCATATACCATAGTGATTCAGGGTCTCTGTAAGGCTGATAGAATGGTAGAAGCAATGAGGGTTTTTGATGAAATGGAGAAAAATGGTTGTCAAGGGGATGTTATGTCTTATACCACTTTGTTAAGTGGGTTTTGTAAGCGGGGGAAACTTGAGAGAGCTTATGAGCTTTTGAATAGGATGATATCAAAAGGCCGTGTTCCAAATTCGTTGACTTATTTGCATATTATGGTGGCTCATGAGAAGAAGGAAGAGTTAGAAAAGTGTTTGGAGTTGATAGAGGAGATGAGGAAGATTGGTTGTGTTCCGGATGCTGGTATTTATAACGTGGCTATTCGATTAGCTTGTAAGCTAGAGGAAGTTAAAGAAGCTGTGCGTGTTTGGAATGAGATGGAACGAAGTGGATTTAGTCCTGGAGTTGATAGTTTTATTGTTATGATCCATGGTTTTATTGCACAAGGGTGTTTGGTTGAAGCCTGTGAGCATTTTAAAGAAATGGTTGGAAGAGGTTTATTTTGTGTTCCTCAATATGGAGTTTTGAAGGATTTGTTGAATTCTTTGTTGAGGGCTGAGAAGCTTGAAATGGCTAAGGATGTTTGGAGTTGTATTGTTGGTAAAGGTTGTGAACTTAATGTGTCTGCATGGACAATATGGATTCATGCTCTTTTCTCAAAGGGCCATGTGAAGGAGGCCTGTTCGTATTGTCTGGAAATGATGGATGCAGATTTAATGCCACAGCCAGATACTTTTGCAAAGCTCATGAGGGGTTTGAGGAAACTCTATAACAGGCAGATTGCAGCTGAGATTACAGAGAAGGTGAGGAAGATGGCTGCTGATAGAGAGATTACATTTAAGATGTATAAACGGAGAGGGGAGAGGGACTTGAAAGAAAAAGCAAAGGAAAAAACAGATGGTAGAAAGAGGAGGGCTCGTCGACGTCGGTGGGGTTCGTCCCGTAGTAGATCTGGCATTTAGTAGCTTCAATGCAAGGTTATCTTTTGTCTAGTAGTGAACCCAATCACAGAACTATTTGTTTAGATTGTTTATCTGACAGCAATGAAATTTGCATCTGGTATGGAGTGGAGAAAGGGGAGTTTCAATATTCTCTAGAAGCAGTCAGCTTGCTCCTCGTGTAGTTGGAACTGGAAAGAACTCTATGATCACTACTTTT
Source organism: Hibiscus mutabilis (assembly GCA_019671005.1). Taxonomy (NCBI): domain Eukaryota; kingdom Viridiplantae; phylum Streptophyta; class Magnoliopsida; order Malvales; family Malvaceae; genus Hibiscus; species Hibiscus mutabilis. The sequence goes on along the minus strand of CM033728.1, from coordinate 44,295,696 downwards.
AGATGTCAAGATTTTTTTCCTTGCCCATTATCACTCCTTTTTCGGTACTTGTTGTCTTTATTACATCTAGCATTTCTTCCTAAAAATGCCTTTTCATTCAAGACTTGTTTGGCTGCAATTAAATCCTAACGAAGTCTAGAATCCTTGGTTATGTTATTGCTAGCAACTCTTTGCGAGGAAAACTGAGTTTTTTCCCCTCTTATTTTGCGGTATCTTTTAGTGGCATGTGGAAGTAGAAAGGACCACTGTGCATCTAGTTTGCATATCAGAAGCATAGAGCATAACTTTGATGTGCATGAATGGATCGTTTGTGGTGTGGATCCTGGTCCTTTGGATTAACTCTTGATAGTCCTATATAGCTGATCGTGAATAAGGGCGTATAGAATCCTTTTATAAGGTTGAATGGATAGAGTAATTATGTTTGAGTTTGCAAATCTAATGGCATCAACTATTGATAAATAATTAAATAGCCAATAAACCACTGCCTTTCCTAGAAACTAATCCTATATGTGATACCGCCACTAGATTGACCATAAGTGATCTACTATTCAATTTTCAATCATATGCTTTGGACATGAAATCATTTGCCCTAGTGCTTAAGATTAAATGTTTGAAACTGAAGGTGAGATGACCAAAATTCATCAATGTAATTTTTGGTATGCCCCTTAGCCCTTTTATCCTATCATTCCATGGAATTCTATATTAGTTTGATTCCTTTTCTATCACTGTTTTTTCAATGTATTACCCTCTGCATAGTTTTCTTCAGTGAAGTTGAGCTGGTTTGTGTTAAATCTTAAATTGTTTTAATTTTGTGTTTTCCTTCTTATCTGATCTTGGACCTGCCCTCATATAACTTATGTGAAGATTATTGTGGTGTATTCTGAATGTTCTTGTTAGAAGAATATTAACTTTCTGATCATTAACATTGTTTTCCTTCTATGAACCTGCATTTCTATTTCCCCCACACGTTGATTCAACTCTTTGACCATTTTGCGGAGCTCATACCTAATCGTGTTCGTCAACAGCTCAGCAAGGAGGCTGTGGTTTTGCAAACTTCCTTTCGTTCTGGGGGCAATCGACACACTGGATTAGACTTTACAATCCTTGTATGCATATTGTATCTTCGTGTTATGTTATTTGTGTTCAAATGTCTTGTTTTTGTTATTGAATTCACTAATTTTACACTGTCCAGATTTAGCAGTCATCATAATTGACAAACCTTGATAATAGAGTTCAAAGTTCTTCCTTCCAATGGTCAACCTATAGATTTTCCTGTACTTTATGCATAATCAAATCCTCCTTATGCTTGTTTTACTGTATGGCGATGGTGTCTCATCAAATATCTCCTCCAGCTTGGGCAAAAGGCCATCATATATAGCTTTTCTTCTTGAGATCTTATTGGTGAAAAAAAAATGATTCACTTACTTGCAAAAGCTCTTCAATGACATTTTCCAGTGTTATTATGCCGACTGCTTCCCCTTCTCCAGTGGTCACTGGGAGTGAATCGTGTTGATTTGCAGCGATCTCCAAATCGAAGTCCCTTGCCCATTTCTTGCTTTTGGAGGACGTTGAATTTCCATCTAAGATCTTCCATTTCTTGAGCGGTGATCCTTTGCTCAGTAAGCATTTCCCCGGGCCTGATGCTTTTCGCCATCGATGTCCGCCTTCACTTCTTTGTTTGAGGGCTCATAATCAGCGCTTGTATGCTATGTTTTGCTGTTCTGCTCTACAGCAACAGTCATATGACTGACCTTTTTGAAACTCGGTTAGTAGGCATTTCCTTTAATATTTTTGCAGCCTCCAAGAATAGGAACAGACCCATCCCTTAATTCTACTGTAGCGATGTCCTTTTACGCTAAAAAAATGAGGTTTTGAAGTATTTGTTGTCTTTCGGATATAAAAATGTTTATTCTGTGGGGTTTTAAAAAAACTGCGTTTTATTTAAAAAGAGGAGTCGCCACCGGCCACTTAGGTAGTCCGGACGCCATAAAACCAGAGATTTGAAAACTTTGGGTTCGGGAGTCGGTTACGGATGGGGAAGGATTAGCACCCCACACCGCCCAAAATTAGTACTTTAATAATTACCGCTTTATTAATATTAGACTTTCCGGATTAAAGTGACGATTAAGTTAAAATTTGATTATAAGTGCGAGTAAATTTTAAAAGCCCTGTTATCCGAGAGTAAACGCCCAACCATCATTACTACGCCTGATACTTGCCCTATTTACGCTTGGATAAAAGGGCACCGCATTGACAAAATATATATCCGTTATGCAAACTTAAAAAACATGACAAATATAAATAAATATATTGCGATAAAAATATAAATAAATATTAACATGATAAAATACTAATATAACATAAATAAAATACTAATCTAAAACATACATACATAACTATTAATTTAACACATAAATAAAAACAAATCTAACATAAATAAAATACTAACATTCATAAATATTAATCTAACACATTAATAAAACAAATTTAACATAAATAAAATATTAATATAAAACATAAATTTAAAACATAATAAATACTAATCTAAAATACAAATAAACATACAAACTAAAAAACACAATTTTAAATTAACTACTACTTCATTAAATCATAAAAATTACAGCACAAATAAAAAGGAAAGAAGATATACCTAACTAGGAGCTCGTATGACGAACCCCGACTGAACCCCACCGAGATCTACCACGACCTCTCCAAAAAATTAACTAGATCAGATCCAAAATAGGACCTCGATCGAACCGACTAGGACCGATGGCACTGCCCCGGTCCTTAGCTAGCCGGAAGCTGATGCCCCCTTATTTGGCCTTGCCATTGCCCGGCTTTCTCCTCTTGTCCGTCCAATCCCATGCCTTATTTATAGGCAATTGGGGTTGTTAAATGGGGGACGTGGAGCGCCCAAAACCACGCAATTTCCTTTTTTTTTTGCTTTTTTTAATTTAATTATTTTTTTACTTTTTTATATATATTATATTTTATTATTATTTTTTTGATTTTTCATTAATTTTATATTAATAATATTACTATTAAAATAATACTAATAACACTAAAACCCGGTCAAAATGAGTGATTATAGTTGCCTCTCTATGCTTGTTCTTGTGAAACGAGAACAAAGCAAAGATCAAAAGCACTCATTTTGACCTACTTCCTTGTCTTTGGCTTCGGAATCACGTGTTCTTCTGGAACTCTCCGCTCTTCCTTAGTTGAATCTTCAGGCTTGTAAGCTCTTCCTATATAGAACTTCGTCACCTTCCAATCTTAGAGCTACAGGCTCTTTCTATATAAAACCCTTCACTCTGAAGCCTCGAGTTATGAGTCCCTCCTATATAGAACTTTTCACTCTAAGACGGTAAAGCTTGGAGTCCTTCCTATATAGAACTCTTCGCCTTCAACGCAGCGGGTTTTTCGTATATAAAACCTTCTGCGCCACGGATGGATTCTACTGACTGGGAGTTCCTCCTATATAGAACTAGTAGTCTTCAAACCCTGGAGCCACCAGTCATTCCTATATAAAACTTTTTAGCTTTTGAAATCTCGGAGCTACGGGTTCTTCCTATATAAAACCTTTCACTCTAAGACAGTAAAGCTTGAAGCCCTTCCTATATAGGACTCTTCGCCTTCAACACAGCGGGTTTTCCCTATATAAAACCTTCTGTGTCATGGGTGAATTCCTTCGGCTGGGAGTTCTTCTTATATAGAACTGCTAGTCTTCACCCTAGAGCTGCAAGCCCTTCCTATATAAAACTTTCAGCTCCTGAAGCCTCGGAACGACGGATTCTTCCTATATAGAACCTCTCGTTGCGGACACTTGAAAATATAGGCCCTTCCTATATAAAACCTTTATCTTCACATTTGGGATTCACGCCAAAACGGCTACCGATATGGCCTTACGCTACTTAGGCTGCTAAACTTTCTTCAAATTTGGGGATTCACGCCAAAAATGGCTATCGATCTTTTTGGACTCACGCTACTATGGCTGCCGAACTTTCTTCAAATTTGGGGATTTATGCCGAAAATGGCCATCGAACTTTCCGGACTCACGCTACTGAGGCTGCCGAACTTTCTTCAAATTTGGGGATTCACACCGAAAATGGCACCGATCTTTCTGGACTCACGTTACTGAGGCTGCCGAACTTTCTTCAAATTTGGGGATTCACGCCGAAAATGGCCACCGATCTTTCTGGACTCACGCTACTGAGGCTGCCGAACTTTCTTTAAATTTAGGGATTCACGCTGAAAATGGCCACCGATCTTTCTAGGCTCACGCTACTGAGGCTGCCGAAATCTTTCTTCAATTTGAGAATTCATGCTAAAAATGGCTATCGATCTTTCTGGACTCACGTTACTGTAGTTCCCGAACTTTTTTCAAATTTGGGGATTCACGCCGAAAATGGCCACCTATCTTTCTGAAAATTTGGGGATTCACGCCGAAAATGGCTACCGATCTTTCTGGACTCACGCTACTATAGCTGCCAAAATTTTTCTTCAAATTTAGGGACTCACGCCGAAAATGGCTGCCAAAATTTTTTCAATTTAGGGATTTACGCCGGAAATGGCTACCGATCTTTCTGGACTCACGCTGCTAAGGCTGCCAAAATCTTTCTTCAATTTGGGGATTCAAGCCAAAAATAGCTACCGATCTTTCTTCAAATTTGGGGACTCACGCCGAAAATGGCTGCCAAACTTTCTTCAAATTTGGGGACTCACGCTGAAAATGGTAGCCAAACTTTCTTCAAGTTTAGGGACTCACGTCGAAAATGGCTGCCAAATTTTCTCCAAATTTGAGGACTCACGCCGAAAATGGCTGCCAAACTTTCTTCAAATTTGGGGACTCACGCCGAAAATGGCTGCCAAACTTTCTTCAACTTTGGGGACTCACGCCGAAAATGTCTGCCAAACTTTCTTCAACTTTGGGGACTCACGCCGAAAATGGCTGCTAAATTTTCTCCAAATTTGGGGACTCACGCCGAAAATGGCTGCCAAACTTTCTTCAAATTTGGGGACTCACGCCGAAAATGGCTGCCAAACTTTCTGGACTTTAATGAAATCCACTTCTTAATACTCTTTGATAATTCTTCAAGTACCTGTCCAAAACAAGCAAAAATTAACATGCCCCTATATATATGATGCATGCAATGTAATGCTTTCTTTCTCCTCTCTTTTTTTCTTTTTCTTTTATTTTTTCTCTATTTTTCTTCTTTATTTTCTCTCCTTTACTTCTTTCTTCTTCTTCTTCTTCTTCTTTTTTTATCATCATTTTTCTCTCGCTCTTTTTTTTCTTATTTCTTCTATATTTTCTCATCTTTTTCTGTTCTAAAGTCTTACGCTCTGAAAGGTCGTTCCTCAGATTTCTTCATCTCTTTACTTCTTCACTGTATGCTCTTAAATCCTCATTTGATCAATCACTTCGAATCTAGATTAACATGCTTTCAAACCTTTTGTGCGGAAGGCTTTCTTGTCTTTAGGGTTATCACCGTCTTCATAAATGATCTTCTAGTTCTTATATTATTCTTATAAGAACCCTTGTCATCTTCTTCGCTTGGCGTTGCCCCATTCAACCACGGGCTCCACTGCTTTGAATTTTTTGACCCATCATACAGAGCCTTGATCTATTTCTAGTCACCAGGGTGAGCCAAAATGCTTCCATCCCCTGAGCTCATCCTTGATCTTCGTAGAATTTTGACGGGAACTAACTCTCGGTCCCTATGCTTCAAATCTCATCATCGTTCATTTTTAAATAATGCAAAAGGCAATTTACTTGTGTATATTTCAAAAAAATAATGATTATTTGAAAAGATAACAGTCATTTTGAAAATCACAACTTGGAGGGGATACCAAACATTTTGAAAACATTGTTTGAAACAAATAGTAAACATCTTTTTTCTTTTCTTTCTTTTTTTTCTTCTTCTTTTTTTTTCTTTTAAGGACCAAACATTTTTAAAAAATTAATGTTTGGAGAATGGTAAACAAAATTCGAAGTATATTGCCAAACATTTTAAAAACTAATGTTTGGGGAAATGGCAAGCATAAAAACTTTGGGAGAAAATGTCAAACCTTTTAAAACATGTTTGCACCCAAAATATCAAGCACCATAGCACATCTGCTTCAAATTGCCAGAGATCAACTCTAATGAAGTGCATATTTAGAAGATCTTGACCATTGTGGAGATATATGCAAATGTATAGTTTCTTCTGGTCTAATAGGCTTTTGAGAGGAACAACCCTACCTAGTTTCTACCCCGTTTAAGGTGGCTATCTTAATCTCACTATCTCACCATGTCCCATCATTCCCTCATTTGGGTGTCGATCAAGCACTTCAAAGTTTGACGTTCCTTGAAGCAAAGTTAACCTTTATAGGTGGAATGAAATCTGAAGACATTCTCATTTAACTTGGATATCTATAGATGATCAGAATGGTCTTTGGGGGCTTGTAATGTAGGCCTTTGGTTTATGGTTAAGTGAAACAATATTTTTGTACTTGTGTAACTTGGATATGCCCATTATTCCTTCCCCTTTTTGGATCACTCTAGACTGCCCATTTTCGAGTTTTCACCCTAGAGTTAATTTCCTTTCTTTTTTACTGTAGGCTACCTTGCATTCTGGCTATGTACTGATGTTCGTTTTCTGTTTAAGAATGTTTGATCCTCCAAAACTCCTCGAAACTGAGATTTCTTGAATGAAGGACTACGAATACATTTTTGGGAATTCTTGTGATTGGCACACCCAAATGAAATGTTATTCTTTCTTTCTTTTTTTCTTTTTTTTTCTTTTCTTCTTTTTCACTTTTTCTCTTGGATCGCTCTAGACTGCTCATTTTTGGGTTTTCACCCTAGAGGTCACTTCCTTCTTCTGTACCTTCAGATCAGTGTATTTTGGTTGGATATTGATGCCAGCATGCTCAGGTAGACTACTCTTTTTCTTCATTTTCATGATCACTCTAGACTGCCCATTTTTGGGTTTTCACCCTAGAGGTCATTTCTTTTTTTCAAAATTGACAATTTTCAGGCCGACTTGTCTTGACTTGGCTTCAATTCGAGCTTCTATACTAATTTTCAAAACTGATATTTACTTGAAATGTGGATTCCTTGTGTCTCTTGCTCATAGTTGAAGTCTCGTTATTGTATTGTTTGATCTGTGTGTGAAGCATATACAATATTCTTTCTTTCTTTTTTTTCTTTTTTCTTTTTTTTCTTCCTTTTTTCTCTCTCTCTTTTTCATTTTATTTTTCTCTTATCTTCTCTTTTTTTGTTTTGTTTTGTTTTTTTTCTTTTTTGTTTTAGACTAACCATTTTGGGTTTTTAGCCTTGAATCTCTTTCTTCTTATTTGAGTCTATAAATGTATCCTCGAATCAACACGTATCTATACTGGTATTGATGCTATCTTCTGCTCGAAGTTAATTGCCTCTCTACAACTCTTCTGATATTTACTCGATTTGGATTGCTTCGGCCTTCTGATTGCCATTTCTCTTCCTTTCTTTGGTTTTTCGTTTGGACATATCCTTGTTTTCAACCACTTTCTTCTTATGATTTTCTGATCTTCGTATCCAATCCGTCTGGTCTCGTCTCTGTCTTCTGGTAAAGTAAAAGAATACCATTCGTCGTCACATTCACAAATGTCCTGAGAAAGCCTTCAAGGGGTAGAGGTTTAGGGTCAACTCTCATTTCAAAGATCTTAAACGACAAGTACCTGAGAAGATAAATTCCTAAAATGAGAACTGCCCATTGTCTAAACACTCGCTTTGTTCCTCTGTTGGCCTAAGTAAACTAGCAGATACTCACATTTACAGTATCCCCTCAACATTCAATCTCTTCTAAATATATGCAACTTAGAGTTAATCTTCGGATCTGAAGCAAATGTACTGTTGCATTCAAAATTCGAGGACCTGGTATAGAAATGATATATACATATGTCCATTCAAAAATATGTGTATATTCATATGGGAGAACAAAAACTACCCTATAAAAATAAAATGTTTAAAGAATCAAGAATGTAAAAATGTTTTCTAAATGGAAATGTGATCTTTAATTCTAAAAAATATCTGTTTGAGAGTTTTTTTCAAAGCACTGAGAATTTCTTTGTGAACTGATGGGAAAACCATAGGGACCTCCGGACTACCTCCCGAGTACTAACTCATTCCAGTCCTTTGTAGTGTAGGCTTGCCTCTTCTCTTGTTTTTCCACTGCTGGATCAACTCTCTCGTCATGACTTCCTCGTCGACCAACTTCTTGATTTTTTCTATTCACGACCCTAAATTTCTTAGTGTCATGCCCCGACACCTCAATGTAGAACTCACATATACTGTATGGATCAAAACTGTGAGCAGATGAGCTGGGCATAATCTTTATCGGCCTTGAGGTAAGGTACTAACCCTTGACCAGATGAGGCCATATGTCCGAGATGGAATACTCTGAATATCTTTAAATATATACTTGTTCGAGGAATTTTCTTAGTGATTCGGAGGAATCTGCATGTCTTCTTCTCTTACGATCACGAGAACCTTCGAAAGTGTTACCCATTTATCGATTTCTTTCATTCTGTTCCTAGGCATGTCTGGTCTTTTAAACTTAGGTCCCGGAGTGCATGTTCGATTCTCTGTTCGACTATCATGAAGTCCTCAAAGCTGGCATTTATTTTCCCGAGAACCTTATGGAAGTCACTTTCCTCTTCATCTACGTGAGGCTGCACCTGGGTCGCTAAACACAGATACCTCAAAGCACATTCCTTGAAGCTTTCATCTTTGTACCCTGGAGATGCTGAAGACTTAGTGCTAAGCCCAAAGCATATCATATCACAGTAGGTCCTGCTAGACTATCGGTAATTTTTCAATGCAGCCCTCCATCTTTTTACAGAATATGGTCACGTGAATCTTAGGGCATCTTGTTCCGTTATTATACGTAAATCTGGGAATTTTTGGAATTCGGAGGACCAACCAAATCAGGGTTCAAATAGAGCTTTCTTGCACCAAAGGCATCAAACTTCTTTTTTTCTCTCTCTTTTTCTCTCGAGTCCATCTTCTAACTGCTCGAATCTTGATTTTTGAGTGTGTTCAATTCTTTTATTCACGATAAAACTCTAATTGTTCTTTGGATTACCCCAAAAATTTTATGCAAGGTAATGATAATGTTATGTAAAATATGCCATGACTGTACAATGTAATGCAATGTAATCCTAAAATATAAAAATGAATGCAGTAAGATATTGATTCCAAAAGTGATCCCCATAGAACGACGTTCATTGATGCCAAAAGGTTTCATTATATTAGATATTTACAGTTACTGATAAGCTTCAGTGCATACTTTCTTAACTTCTTCCAGTAGTCCGGTCAGCTTGCCTCGTGGTCCAACACTTGGTCCATGTTCTAACTAAGCCTGCCACCTTGTTGAGCCGCCTTACCTGCTCGAGTAATATCGATCTTCGGGTCCTCATCTATCCCTTGCTTAGTCTTTCGCAGCTTGAAAGTTGTCCCTACAACATTTTCAGCAGCAACATGTATGTTAACTTCTACATGAACCTCGTATTCACGCAAAGAAGTCTCGAGCTATTCCACTTACTCCTTACTTTCCAACTGAAGAGTGTTGGATTGTCATTGATCTATCGTAAACTTATTTCCAAAACTCTTGTTAATGGCTAAGTTATTCTCAGTTCATCTCTGGAGACTATCGTACCTATTCTCAATTTTCTTAAAGATAACAACCTGACCTGATTCTCGCTTAACTAGTTTTTCTTCTTCCAATATTTTGAGTCATCCTTCAACTGAACAACACCGTTCATCTATTCTTTAAAGGTGACCCAATCTGATATTCTTAAACACTTAGTAAAGCTTATGGTGATTATTCTGTAAATTCAATTTTATCCAAGTTATCTCTCTCTTATCTGAGCTGGTTGAACTCGAAAGAATATCCCTCTCTTGGGATGCCCCTATCTCCGATCTTCAAATTTAACTCGCTTGAGTGACCCACTTCGGTATTACTCAAACTTTCTCCTGGATATCGATTCTTCTTTGATTTTTCCCCTCGAGTGATTGTTATCTCACTATAGAATTGGGGAACTCCGTCTTCGAAACCCAAAATTCTCATCGCGATAAGATCTTGAACTTGTTCCTCAAGGCCCCGCAATCCTCAATACTGTGACCCAAACTTCCTAAACGGTAACTGCCTCTAGCGCGTGTGTCGTAATCTCTCGGATAAGATGATCTCTTTGCTAGAGACTTCACCGAGGTAATGAGGCTCTTCTCGATGAATATTAGGAGTAGTTCGATGTACCTCACAGGAATCGAGATGGACTTCTTTTTATTACTTACTTCTCGGGTTTTTTCTGGACCGAGCTCTACTTTTTAAAAGCCCGACTCAGACATACCTTCTGCCTGTTTATTGATGCGGATCACAAAAGGGTTTAATTTGTCGCATTTGGCTGGCTTGGAGGTAGAATTCTGACTATCCCGCTCTCTATTCTGATTCTTAATCGATTCTTCTTTCGGTTCGATGGATCACTTACCTTTTGTCAAAGTATTTATCTGATTCATCACTTCTTCCCTCAGCTTCTTTCAACTCTTGCACTTTACTTTGCTCATTACCAGTACCGTGTCTGACCTGAAGTCTTCAAATGGTTCATCTTCTATTGTCTCCAATCTTGTTCTAAGACAAAACCCTGGATCTATGCCCTCTAATATCTGACCAGACGGCCCTTTGTCAATTATAAACGATTTTTGAGATTTAAGAAACCACTTCGGGAATCAATACCCTATAAATGCGAGAATGCATGCAAATGCGGTGTTGATTATCGAACAGTCTTTAAAAAAACTTTCAATAGAGAAAATGTCTGTTTGCAAGAAATTAATAATGAATTACAGGTAACAGTTGGATTTATTCTGGAGACCTTGACTTCAGAAAGTAAAACCCGTGCTCTACGTCTCGACGTCGTCTTCAGGATGATGGATGACTTCGTCTTCTCCTCTTATTCTATTCCATGGACTCATGACGTCATGATCTTTAATTTTGTGGCTTCTGAAAAGGACATCAACAAGTGTATGCATAATGCAGACAAGATCTTTTCCTATGTAGATTTGGGTGCAAACGAATAATACGTCTAAATAGGGTTGGATTCTATCGATCCTAGGGGAGTACTTTAAAACTTTTGGGGGTTTAAATTAAAATTCTCAAGGATCACTTGGTTTAAAAATTTCCCCTTTTTATTATAAAAAAGTTTTAACTTACTTAGAAAATAAAACTTTTAGGTTTCTTTTTGTTATTATTATTATTCTAAAAGTTTTAGGAGGGAAAAAGATTCAAAGCAAAATAATAAATTTTTTAAAGGAGTTAAATTAAAATCTTTGAGATTTTTACAAAAGGGTTAAATGTGAAGATTTAAAATTGGGGTTCTGCGGCCCTGACTGAATCTTCTGCGTCGCACGTACCTTACTATCGTACCGTCTTTTTTCTCGATTGGTCTTCGCTCGGCCTAACTTGATATTGTAATATTATCGTTTTCGGCAAAGTAAACTTTTTCTATTTTGAAAGCCTTTTAATGAACTGTTCTTGAATCAACACCATGTCATGATATGCAACATGAATGCAAATAAAGGCGTTGATTCCGCTGGTAATCACCCTTTCGAACGACTTTCATGGGAACTAAAGGGTATAGATTACAAAAAGGGTCCACATTACAAAATGAGTCCCTATTACAAAAAGTCTTAATTACAAAACAAAGTTCTACATATAAGCCCTAGCTCTACCTTCTAGCTCCTCGATAGCTCTGAGCAACTTGATAAACCTTGGTGCTTCTTTCATGTCCGGGGTTACGAAAGGTCAGAGAGCCACGGCTTCGGTAGTTAAGTCATTCACACGCCTTGCAACTCGTTGTATGTCCACCATCAGGGTCTTGTGTGTACTTTGGCACTACACGCTTGCTCGGCAAATTGTTACCTCAAATCTATTGATTAATCTCTGACCAATGTCGCACGAATGGATTGATGTCGTCCTTCTTAAGACATCATTTTTCCATGATGAAAGATTTTCGAATCGGGCAAACCACTTGAATCAACTCCTCTATGTAATGTGGATGCAATGATAATGCAACAAAAGTATGTGTAAAATAATAAAACTAAAACACAAAAAGAAATGAGTTAGTACTAGATAAAAATAATAAATACATAAATAAAATGATAAATTAAATAAGGTAAACAAATAAAACAACCCTATTTATCCCGTCTAAAACACCTAAGGTTATCCGCATGGCTCTAAAGGGGTGGGTTTCTATATGTTCTCTACATGCAGTGTTGGTGCTAGGAGGTACCCGAATTGTCCTTATTGTCCCCTACTAAGAGTAACAAGGCCCCCGATCATCACCCATTATAGGCTTCTTTCAACCGGGTTCAATTCAGGGGGACCCATTCGCTAATGCCTGTACGAAGGAACGATATCCTTACGAATGCATAAGGTACTCGAGCCCCGAAGGCACTTGCTAGGCCTATACGAGAAAATGATATCTCCACGAAAGCATTAGCGTTTTCCCCCACTTAAAAAACGGGTTTATATGCCATATTTTAAATGCATTAAAATAAACGCGCAATTACAACCGAATATTAATTTAATGGTCACTTTAATCTGGGATTTCTAATATTAATAAAGCGGTAATTATTTAAAAAGCTCGACTCACTTTATTTTGTTTGAAAAGATAAAAAAAATGTCCTCAGCTGAGTCGCCATCTATAGCGATGTCCTTTTACACTAAAAAAACGTGGTTTCGAAGTGTTTGTTGTCTTTAAGATATAAAAATGTTTATTCCGTGGGGTTTTAAAAAAACCGTATTTTATTTAAAAGGAGGAGTCGCCACCGGCCACTTAGGTAGGCCGGACACCATAAAACCAGAGATTTGAAAACTTTGGGTTCGGGAGTCGGTTACGGATGGGGAAGGATTAGCACCCCCACACCGCCCAAAATTGGTACTTTAATAATTACCGCTTTATTAATATTAGACTTTCCGGATTAAAGTGACGATTAAGTTAAAATTTGTTTATAAGTGCGAGTAAATTTTAAAAGCCCTGTTATCCGAGAGTAAACGCCCAACCATCATCACTACGCCTGATACTGGCCCCATTTACGCTTGGATAAAAGGGCACTGCATTGACAAAATATATATCTGTTATGCAAACTTAAAAAACATGGCAAATATAAATAAATACATTGCGATAAAAATATAAATAAATACTAACATGATAAAATACTAATATAACATAAATAAAATACTAATCTAAAACATACATACATAACTATTAATTTAACACATAAATAAAAACAAATCTAACATAAATAAAATACTAACATTCATAAATATTAATATAACACATTAATAAAACAAATTTAACATAAATAACATAAATAAAATATTAATATAAAACATAATAAATACTAATCTAAAACACAAATAAACATACAAACTAAAAAACACAATTTAAATTAACTACTACTTCATTAAATCATAAAAATTACAACACAAATAAAAATGAAAGAAGATATACCTAACTAGGAGCTCGTATGACGAACCCCGACTGAACCCCACCAAGATCTACTACGACCTCTCCAAAAAATTAACTAGATCGGATCCAAAATAGGACCTCGATCGAACCGACTAGGACCGAGGGCACTGCCCCGGTCCTTGGCTAGCCGGGAGCTGATGTCCCATTATTTGGCCTTGCCATTGCCCGACTCTCTCTTCTTGTGCGTCCAATCCCATGCCTTATTTATAGGCAATTGGGGTTGTTAAATAAGGGACGTGGAGCGCCCAAAACCACGCAATTTCCTTTTTTTGCTTTTTTTTAATTTAGATATTTTTTACTCTTTTTTATATATATTATATTTTATTATTATTTTTTTAATTTTTCATTAATTTTATATTAATAATATTACTATTAAAATAATACTAATAACACTAAAACCCGGTAAAAATGAGTGATTACAGTTACGAGTTATACATCATTTACTACACAATGTAAGATGTAAGATTTAGGGTAGCTACCTAAAAAGTAGTCGAAATATAAGCAAAATGTTACGACAATATTTTGAATCTTGGAGACAATATTTTGGAAGGAACAACCCAAACCCTAAAGATGAACTATAAATGGACTTGGGTAATACCCAAGAATATTATTACCAAATTTTTTTTTAAGAACACAACTCATTTTGATTAGCTACATAAATCACTAAGTTTTAAAAAAGACAACTTCCAAACTTGGAATTCTTCTTTCCTCTACACATTAAGTTTTATGAGATATACATCATTTACTACGTATTATACAAGGTTTAGAATAGATACAAAAAGCTATCATATTATACATAATATGTTATAAGCCAAGTAGGTACACAAATTTATAGAGCAAGCATATTTAGTCGGTTGGCCAAGTTGCTCATCATTGTTCCCTTATATTCTATTAGGTCATGGGTTCTATGTAACACTCCAAGCCCGGATGCTACATTTGGGCCACCAGCCCAGACCATTCCCATAAAATTTTTCGCTTTAAAAGTTAATAAAATCCCATATCATAAATCCAAGTATGTCATTACCAAAGTATTTAAATCCGACAGTACTTAAAACATTCAAAATAGTTAATGGAGCTCCAAATACGGTAATAAAATATTTGACCAATACAAGTTAAATCAAATAGAGTTACAAATACATAGGGTCATACGAATACATAGCCCACTACATCTAAGTACTTGTACTCTACCAAAAAGCCAATGCTGATTCCTTGCTTCGATGGTGCTCCGCTACACTCGTACGATCTACCAATCTTGCGAACGGAAACAACGATTTCGAACGCTGAGCTAACAAAGCTCAGTGGATACACAACCACCCAACCATACTTCAGGTAAATCATAATTAAGAGTATGCTTGATGATAAGATATAAAGGTAAAATAAAGCAATAGCGCTACCATGATCGCCTAAACACATGTATGCACAAATCCAAAGTACTTAACAATACAACAAGAAACAACCCAAGAGTGGGGCCCAATGTCACCTGACACTGAGGAGCCACTCGTGTTCGAAATCTCACATCGAGCTACTCAGAATCTCACATCGAGCTGATATACTCAGAATCTCACATCGAGTCTTCGCTCATAATTTCACATCGAGCAGGGCTCGAAATCTTATATCGAGCAAATATCAACATCCGAAATCTCACATCGGATGGCTTTCAATTAATCACTCAAAATCTCACATCGAGTGGTCTTCTTGTGTTGCAACACTCACTCACTGGGTATCCGAATCTCACCAAACAAAGACTCATAACCAAACAAGTGTCCTTACTTGGCACAACCACAATCGATCCACCATGGATCCCTAAAATTTGCTAACTCAAGCAATTCACATCCGTTTAGACCCTTATTTAGCCATTTAATCCACATAAAAGATTAAGAGCACACTTTTTCGGTTGTACCAATCATTTTACGTCATAAGAGACACATTAAGACCTTAGTCACAAATTATAGAACTCCCAAATACAAACTCAATTTCTTGGGCAAATTGCCCAGTGAGTACCAATACACCTATGTAGGTACCGGTACTCCCATTCCTGTACCGGTACTCCCATACGAGTACAGATACTCATATTAGGTTCGAAAGAATTGAACCATTAGGTCGTACTGATACGCCCCACACTGTATCGATACCCATTATCGGTACTCATATCGTCCTGTATAGATCCCACCTGTACCGATACGCCAACCTTGTATACCGATACTCGGAAGCCTTCTCTGGCAATGTAACAGTGAGTACCGATACGCGTTGCACGTATCGGTACGCTAATTCGCCACTGGAATTCTCACTATGCATAGAGTACCGCTACGCGATAAACCGTACTGGTACTCGCCTCAAGAATCACCTTCCTTAGCACGAAGGTGTACCGGTATGCACATACCCTGTATCGGTATGCAAACCGAGATTTTGAAATATGTAGTTTGAGACTTCATCCTCCCAACCCTTAACCTACATGGTTAAGCCCCAAATTAAACCTACAAGTTATGTAGGGTTATTAAGTGAGTTTCTAACCATTTTTACACTTGAACATCATCTGATATTTGCTTTACCATTAATTACCCACCAAGCTTTATACTACCAAAACATCACATATCAAGAAATACATACCAAAATGATGATGCACATGAACACACAGAAGTTAGAAGTGTACTAACCTCGGATCACAACCTGAAATGAAGCCTCAAGCCCCCACCTCAAGTTTTCTTCTTCTTTTGGGCCCTTAAATGCTCTCCAACCTCTTTCACTACAAAAGGAATGTTGCAAACGAGTTAAAACATGGTTGGGAGATTAAAAATAGTTTAGAAGACGATTTAACAATAATAAATAGGGTTGAAATCTCCATTCTCGTTCTCATCCTTGAACCCCCACCAAAACCTCAATCTACATCATTTTAAACCATTCTTACCTTGTTTTATAGAACCTTGATTGCTGGTAAAACTTCACTCTATAAGCCAAACGAGATTCAAGAGGTTAAACTCCAAAATCCTACATTTGGTGATGGTGGCTAAAAGGGGAGAGAGTGGTTTAAGGAAGAAAAAAGAGGCATGGGATGTGATATCATCCTTCTCTACACAAATGTAGAAAATTAAATCTCCCATCTTTTTCACTCTATTTGGTATTTACCAAAATACCCCCAAGCCATCTTCTCAAGCCCAAATCCAAACCAACATTTAAGCCCCAAAAGGCTCATAAGGCCCAACAACATGGCTCAAGACGAGGCCCTTGCCTCGGGTTAACTTAACAATCGAGTTTAAGAACCTGGGTCATGACAACTCTCCACTCCTCAAAGAAAAATTTGTCGTTAAAATTTACCTAGCAGAAACAAATACGGATAAAGCTCCTTCATGTCGGTCTCCACTTCCCACGTAGCCTCTTCAATCCCATGGTTCCTCCACAACATCTTGACGAGGGGTATACACTTGTTACGCAGCTCTTTAACTCCTCTATCAAGCACTCTTAAGCACCTTGTAAGGCCCAATATACCTCGGACTCAACTTGCCCTTTCGTCCAAAACGGGTTATCCATTTTCTATGGAGAGACCTTTAAAAACACTTTCTCGCCTACCTCATACTCGATATGCTTGCGTTTCTGATCCGCATAGGCCTTCTAGCGATCAAAGGTCGCTTACAACCTTTCTTTGATGATCTAAACCTTATCCTCAGTTTGTCTGACCAAATCAGACCCTATAATCCTCCTCTCGTTAAGCTCGGTTCAACACAAGGGTGTTCTACATTTACGCCCATACAGAGCCTCAAAAAGGGTCATCTTAATGCTTGACTGATAGCTGTTGTTGTAAGCAAACTTGACAAGAGGTAGCTGCTCCTCCAAACTCTCCTCAAAGTCTACAATGTAGCAACGAAACGTATCCTTAAAAATCTGAATGACGCTCAGACTGACCATCAGTCTGGGGGTAAAAAACCATACTGAAATGTAGCTTGGTGTCCAAAGCGTTATGGATCTTTTTTTATAACCTAGCTGTGAAACGGGTCCCTATCTGATATGATCGAAGATGGTACCCCATGCAACCTCACTATCTCCTTGATGTACAACTGAGCCAACATTTCTAAGGTGAAATCCATGCGTACAAGTAAGAAATAAGCCGACTTGGTCAAACGATCCACTATTACCCAAATTGCATCATGCTTATTTTGAGTCATCGACAAACCCATAACAAAATCTATAGTGATACAATCCCACTTCCATTGTGGAATCTGAATCAGTTGAAGCAAACCTGATAGAACCCGATGTTCTGTCTTCACTTGTTGGCAAGCCAATCACCTGGTTACAAACTCAGAAATATCCCTTTTCATACATGGCCACCAATAAAAATGACGAAGGTCTTCATACGTTTTGTTACTCCTCGGATGCACGGTAAAGGAATTACGGTGTGCCTCTCTTAAGATGTGATCTCTCAAATCTTCCAAGGCCGAAACACACAACCGCCCCCTAAAGTACAAGTACCCACCATCTCGTACCTCAAAGCATGATGCTTCACCTCTCTGAACTGCCCCAATTTGTGCCACTAAATCTTCATCTAAAACCCGATCCCTAATTATCTCATGTATCAACGTGGGCTCAACTCGAAGCTCAGCTAAAAGTCTACCATCTTCGGTCATCCTCAAGCGGGTAAACATGGCATTTAATTCAGACATCAACTTACGACTTAAATCATCTGCCACTATATTTGCTTTGTCCGGGTGATACTCAATGATGCAATTATAATCCTTTAACATATCGATCCAACGGTGTTGTCTCAAATTTAAATCTTTCTAGGTAAGCAGGTACTTTAAGCTCTTATGATCCGTATAGATGTAGCACTTCTCCCTATAGAGATAGTGTCTTCAAATCTTCAATGCAAAGATGACTGCGGCAAGCTCCAAATCATGGGTAGAGTAATTTTGTTCATGTGATTTAAGCTGTCTCGAGGCGTAAGCAACCTCCTTACCCTCTTCCATAAGGACACAGCCTAACCCATTTAGAGACGCATCACTAAACACAACATAATCCTTCCCCGGGTTGGGTTGCGTCAAAATTGAAGCTTTGTGAGGTAATCCTTTAATTGTTCGAAGTACTGTTGTCTCTTTTCATTCTATACAAAAAATACTCCCTTTTGTAACAACTTGGTAAGAGGCGCTGTAATGATAGAGAAGCCTTTAACGAATCATCGATAATATCCTACAAGTCCAAGGAAGCTGCGAACTTCTGAGACATTTCTAGGTGGTTTCCACTCTACCACTGCTTGGATCTTCTGAGGGTTAACACGGATTCCATATGCCGCCACAATGTGACCCAAAAATGCCACCTCGGAAAGTCAAAACTTGCATTTACTAAACTTTGCATAGAGACGCCTATCCCTCAATGTCTGAAGAACTACCCGCAAGTGGTAATCGTGCTCCTCCTCCGAACGCGAATAAACCAGAATGTCGTCAATGAACACCACCACAAACTGATCTAAATAAGGTTAGAAGATCATGTTCATTAAATCCATAAATGCCGCTGGGGCATTGGTAAGACCAAAAGGCATTACCAAGAATTTGTAGTGGATGTACCGCGTCCTAAAAGCAGTCTTCTAGACATCATCTTCTACCACCTTCAACTGATAATACCCTGGCCTCAAGTCTATCTTAGAGAATACTCAAGCACCTCGCAACTGATCGAACAAATCATCAATCCTCGGGAGGGGGTAACGATTCTTCACCGTTACTTTATTAAGTTGGCGGTAGTCAATGCATATTCTCATATATCTATCTTTCTTTTTTACAAATAGAACCGGAGCGTCCCAAGGTGAGATGCTTGGTCGAATAAATCATTTCTCTAACAATTCTTGGATTTACTTTTTCAACTCTCTCATTTATGTTAGTGCCATTCAGTATGGTATAATAGACATTGGTGTTGTGCCAGTCATCACTTTAATTCAAAACTCCAACTCTTGATCTGGGGCAATCTAGGTAACTCCTCTAGGAAAATATCCATGAACTTGCAAACCATCCTAAGACTCTCGATGGTCGGTCCCCCGATTCTTGTATTAACCATATGATCCAAAAGACCTCACAACCTTGTTGAATTAACCTTTGTACCGTTAAAGCCGAAACTAAGTTAGGGATGCAAGGGTGTCTTTCTCCCCTAACAACTAACATAGATCCATTGGCAACACGGAGCTTCAAACTCTTGGTTCTACAACCTAAACTAGCGTCATGTTTAAAAAGCCAATCTATACCTAGGATTGCATCGAAATCTTAGAACGGCAAAACCATGAGATCCACTGGAAAGATCGACCTTTGAACTTCGATGGGACACCTTCGATACACCTTGTCTACTATCACCTCTAACCCCAAAGGACTAGTCATACAGACTCCTATCTCTTGGTCCTCATCCTGTACGCCTCATTACTGAGATATTCTACTACGGATATATGAGTGGGTAGACCCTGAATCCACTAATGCAACAATAGAAACTGAAAACAGAGAGAATGTACCTAAAATCACATCTATGGGCTCATAATCTTTTTGAGATCTGACCACATACTACATTTCTGGTGCCCTCGTAGTGGACTGGTACGTGCGTTTACTATGATGGCCGATCGCCTGACTCTCCCCTCCTCTAGAGAAACCTCGGCCCCTCTGAGCTGGATAAGAGACCATCGGTGCTTGAATCGAAAGGGCCGTAGTAACAGCAGGGTAATCATTCACAAAGTGATCTTGAGACCCACACTCGAAGCAAGCTCGGTTTACACCCCAACACTCTTCTTGGTGCCTACGCCCACATTGATTACAAACCGATGCACCCGCACTCCCCTGAGAACTATCTGGGCTCATTATAGGCGAAGATGATGTAGGCATCCGACTGCTGATAGACTCTGATCTATGGTCTGACCTTACACCCTGATTTGAAGCTCCTCTCCCCTGGTTCTATTAGTTCCTGTCCCTCATCGAATGAGACTGTGAGCTGTTGGAAAAGTTCCGAGTCCTCCCATTGGAACCTCCTTGTCCACTAGCAGAACCATATGTCAAACCTTGCACTTGCTCAAGAGATTTTGCACTAACAGTCAACTCAAAAAATATTTTGGGTGGGGCAGCTTTCAAATAGGTTTGTATCTCATTCCTTAACCCTTTTATGAACCTCTTGCACCTTATTTTCTCGGTAGACACTAACTCCGGTGCATACCTGCTCAACTGTAGAAATTCTTGTTCATACTCAGAGACTGTGTGGTTTCCTTACATGAGGTGAGTAAACTGGTCCCTCAACCTATCAATATGAGCCTCACCCACATACTTTTTCTCAAACTCATCAAGAAATTCGTCCCACGTAGGTTGGCTAGGGTACCATTCAAGCTTCACAGTTTTCCACCATTCCCTTACATTCTCTTTCAGCAACGACAGATCATACGACAACTTATCTTACAACCTCAGCCTCATCTGCCTCATAATCTAACGGGTGTCTCGAATCTATTGATATGCCTCTCCGAATTATCTTGTCCTAACCCCAGGAAATCGGTGGCACACTGTCTACGCACCCTCTCGATTGGTGTCTTACGCGGGGTAGATGTATGCCTCGAAATTGCCCTAACAATACTGTCTAAGGCCCGGTATATGTGGGAGAAATAGTTGGCTCCACGCCTAGCTCTCCCATCATACTCCTCTACATCCGGCACGTAGTCTTCATCGGAGCTCCTACCTCGGGTTACCAAACTCTCCTTAGCATTCCTTGCTCTTCTAGGCATGGTTCAAATATGCACAACAAACGACATGAGTACACCATTGAATTTTTAGCTTAATTTAAGTACAACTTCGACTTATGGGTATTTATTCGCTAGACACCTATTTACTATACTAGACTCTTCCAAGGACTTCATAGAACTGACTAAACCTTGGCTCTAATACCACTAAATATAACACCTTAAGCCTGTATGCTATATTTGGGCCACCAGCCCAGACTATTCCCATAAAAATTTTCACTTTAAAAGTTAATAAAATCTCATATCATAAATCCAAGCATGTCATTACCAAAGTATTTAAATCCGACAGTACTTAAAACATTCAACATACTTAATGAAGCTCCAAATACGGTAATAAAATATTTGACCAATACAAGTTAAATCAAATAGAGTTACAAATACATAGGGTCATACGAATACATAGCCCACTACATCTAAGTACTTGTATTCTACCAAAAGGCCAATGTTGATTCCTTGCTTCGATGGTGCTCTGCTACACTCGTACGATCTACCAATCTTGCGAATGAAAACAACGATTCTGAACGCCGAGCTAACAATGCTCAGTGGATACAAAACCACTTGACCATGCTTCAGGTTAATCATAATTAAGAGTATGCTTGATGATAAGATATTAAGGTAAAATAAAGTAATGACGCTACCATAATCGCCTAAACACATGTATGCACAAATCCAAAGTACTCAACAATACAACAAGAAATAACCCAAGAGTGGGGCCCAATGTCACTTGACACTAGGGAGCCACTAGTGCTCAGAATCTCACATCGAACTGCTCAGAATCTTATATCGAGCTGATATACTCAGAATCTTGCATCGAGTATTCACTCAGAATCTCGCACCGAGCGGGGCTCAAAATCTCGCATCGAGGAAATATTAATATTCGAAATCTCTCATCGGATGGCCTTCAATTCATCACTCAGAATCTCACATCGAGTGGCCTTCTTGTGTTACAACACTCACTCACTGGGTATCCGGATCCCACCAAACAAAGACTCATAACCAAACAAGTACCCTTACCTGGCACAACCACAATCGATCCACCATGGATCCCTAGAATTTGCTAACTCAAGCAGTTCACATCCGTTTAGACCCTTATTTAGCCATTTAATCAACATCAAAGATTAGAAGCACACTTTTTCGGTTTTACCAATCATTTTACGTCATAAGAGACCAATTAAGACCTTAGTCACAAATTATAGAACTCCCAAACACAAACTCAATTTCTTGGGCAGATTACCCAGTGAGTACCGATACATATATATGGGTATTGGTACTCTCATTTCCGTACCGGTACTCGTATGAGAGTACCGATACTTATATTAGGTTCGAAATAATTGAACCTTCAGGCTATACCAATATGCCTCACGTCGTATCGATACCCATTATCGGTACTCGGATCACCTTGTGCCGATCCTTACTCATATCGATATGCCAACCTTGCGTACCGATACTCGAAAGTCTTCCCAGGCAATGTAACAGTGAGTACCGGTACATGTCGTACGTATCGGTACGCTAATTTGCCACTAGAATTCTCACTATACATGAAGTACCGATACGCGGTAAACCGTATCGGTACACCCCTCATGACTCACCTTCCTTAGCATGAAGGCGTACCGATACGCACCCACCCCGTACCGGTACGCTAACCCAGATTTCAAAACCTGAAGTTTGGGACTTCATCTTCCCAACCCTTAACCTACAGGGTTAAGCCCCAAATTAAACCTACAGGTTATGTAGGGTTATTAAGTGAGTTTCTAACCATTTTTACACTTTAACATCATATGATATTGGATTTACCATTAATGACCCACTAAGCTCTAAATTACCAAAACATCACATGTCAAGCAATACATACCAAAATGATGATGCATATGAACACACATAAGTTAGAAGTGTACTAACCTCGGATCACAACCTGAAATGAAGCCCCAAGCCCCCACCTCAAGCTTTCTTTTTCTCTTGGGCCCTTGAATGCTCTCCAACCTCTTTCACTACAAAATAAATGTTACCAACGAGTTACAACATGGTTGGGAGATTAAAAGGAGTTTAGAAGATGATTTAACAACAAGAAATGAGGTTGAAATCTCCATTCTCATTCTCATCCTTGAACCCCCACCAAAACCTCAACCTTCACCATTTAAAACCATTCTTACCTTGTTTTATAGATCATTGATTGTTGGTAAAACTTCCCTCTATAAGCCAAACGAGATTCAAGAGATTAAACTCTAAAATCCTACCTTTGGTGATGGTGGCTAAAAGAGGATAGAGAGGTTTAAGGAAGAAAAATGAGGCATGAGATGTGATATCATCATTCTCTGCATAAATGCAGAAAATTAAACCTCCTCCTCTTTTTCACTCCATTTGGTATTTACCAAATTACCCCCAAGCCATCTTCTCAAGCCCAAATCCAAACCAACATTCAAGCCCAAAAAGGCTCATAAGGCCCAACAACATGGCCATTGCCTCGGGTTAACCCGACACTCGAGTTTAAGAACCCGGGTCATGACAACTCTCCACTCCTTAAAGGAAATTTTGTCCTCGAAATTTACCTGGCGGAAACAAATACGGATAGAGCTCATTCATGTCGGCCTCTACTTTCTATGTGGCCTCTTCAATCCCATGGTTCCTCCACAGTATCTTGACGAGGGGTATACACTTATTACGCAGCTCTTTGACTCCTCTATCAAGCACTCTTATAGGCTCTTCTTCATACGTCAAACCTGTGTTAACCTTGATGTCCTCTAGCGGTACTACATAGACACATTCTAGACCCACTTAGGAACATCCCCTCCTCCCCCTTTCATCTAGGTAGGGTTAAGATTAAAATTAAGATTTGTCAAAAATACTCAAATTTATGAAAAAAAAAACAAAAAATTAGACTTAAGTAATTTCTTACATGTAAAACACAAATGTTATGACTTATGAGATATGCAACATTTAGTAAATATAATGTAAGATTTAACGTAACTACCTATAATGTTACCCATGTTAACTACTAAAGACTCCCTTAGGGGTTGAAAATATATAATATATAAATAGTATAGTTATAATATATCGTAAATAAGATAAATATATGTTAATATTAAAATATAAATTATTAAATAATTATGTAAAAGATATTAATATAGTAATACCACTATTATAGCATTTCATTTTGATCTTGCTTGCAAGCGAAACTTATTAAAAAAGTCATAAGCCCAGTAGTGTTTTTTTGGGAATATAAGCCCATTAGTATATCAGTGGGCTACTATGGCTTGTTCGTGGCCCGTAGGCACTGATATGATGTGGTTGATATAACCGACACGCTATTAACTGTAACTCTATATCCCAATTCACAAAGATGGGCTCGGCTCAGACACGGATCTTAGCTTAAAACCAAATAAAATTAATTAATTTTTAAAGGCTAATATACTAAAAAAATCCCTCAAACTACGATACCATGTTTAAATAAGTCCTACTTATTTTGTATCTAAATAAACCCCACAATCTAAACCCATTGAATAGTCTCAATGTAAAAGAGAGTGTTGTTATCTTAAGGGATCCGAATTCGAACAACTTTTTCTGCACAATGTGTGTGTTTTCAAAGGCTAAGAATTTAATCACATCATATTATAAAAAATAATCCCCTAGATTAAGCATAAAATTTACTCCATCTTGCCCTTCCATTTTGCCATGTCATCCTCCACATAAGCATAAAAAGTGGCAACTAGATTAAGTAAGGGCTTGAATGGGTAAAAAACATAGATTAGTGGGTTATTTAACTACAAAGTAAGTATAAGGTCTTATTTGAATACAATGTTGTAGTTGGAGGGTCTTTTAAGCATATTATCCATTTGTTTAAACAACCCCAATGAGAATAAAAATATTAAATACTGCCAGTGCGTAAGCAATCCAAGTCCCTTTCAAACTCATCTAGTTGTAAATATTTTCTATGATGGTTTAAATCCAAACTGAGTACAGTGTTATCACTAGAAAAAGCGAAAACAAGGGCATTGTTCTTATTCTTTTTCCATAGATCTAAGATCCAAAATCCAATTCTCCCATTTTCTCTCCTCTAAGGTGAATTTTCCATTCGCTTTGATTATTTTTCTTCCATTTTATCTTATACTCAAAAGCTTTCTCATGCTGCGATCTGCTGTTCATTATGATTTCTTTTTTTTTTTTTTACTGAAGAAGGTTCAAATTCTGTTTAAATCTGTTATTTGAACAATACAGTGTAAAGAATAACATGTCACGGAGGCAAGTAAGTGTCACGCGCCGCTTTGTGGACAGCGGAAACTTACCCTTCGCTTGTGCTTTACATTCTAAATCCCGATCTTCTCCCATTTTATCTATCGGTCTTGTCATTGTGGTACATCTATCTATTCCTTTTCTTTTACTTTTTTTTAAAAAAATTAACCGAGGTAATAATTTATCCTCTCTTCTTTTGTTGAAAAACCAACTTCCAGGGAGATATCCTTCTTATTGGCTATGTCTATAGTGGCTCAGGTGTTTTTCATATTAGTGGAGTTTCTTTTTTGTGCTTACTTGTTTTGTTGTTCAATATGCTAATGTTATTGCTTCAACTAATCGGCCATACTGTTTCATTTTGGGCGGATACAGGTAAATCCCGAATTGGTGCCGGCTTGAAGGTGAATTATGTTTTACTTTCTTCCTCATTGTATTTGATGTTCACAATGGCATTAACGTATCAAGTTACTGTTTTTATTTGATTTTCGCATGTTGTCATCACGTCTCTTTGGAACTACTTGAATATTTAGCGGATTCACTAATGCTACGTTATGGAGAGTGGATTTGGACATGGTTGTGAGGACGACGTGTTTCTTAAAGCATATAAATAAGATCGTTTTTAAGATTCATTGGAGAGTATTTTTTTTTTTTGGGGGGGGGGAATTATCTTGGAAGCCTTGCTTCATTTCATTGTTATGGGGCTTTCTTTCCATTGATACTTATACCGTAGAATAATCTCTTACCAATTGTCACGATCCTCTCCTTCAGTGCTTTTTGGAGGAAGGAAAGTTGAAGGATAAGGTAGGATCCAAAAAATTAGTCTTCCGCCATTTCTTTTTATTATGTCCGGAGGAATTATAGGGATTATCATTTACTGGTGGTAGTGACATTAATCAGATATAGTATGTGTGTTCTGTGATAACTGGAACATGCAAAGTTTAATTATAATGGACTTGCCATGCTCTGGAAAAGGTATATTTTCATTGAGTGTAACAGTCCAAAAATCAATGAATTTCTTGTTATCTTTGTAGGTGGGTATACATGCACACTAGAAGCTCAGAGGGCGATACCATTTTTGAAGAAGGCATATGGTGACAGCATGCACAAAGTTTTGCATGTAGGCCCCGATACATGTTCGTTGGTCTCCAAACTTTTGAAAGAAGAGGGAACTGAAGCCTGGGGTGTCGAACCATATGACATAGAGGATGTTGAAGCAGATTGCAAGAGTCTTGTAGGCAGAGGCATTGTACGTGTGGCAGATATCAAGTTCCCTCTTCCCTATAGGTCAAAGTCTTTTTCTCTTATTGTGTCAGACGCCGTTGATTACTTGTCTCCAAAGTACCTGAACAAGACCCTGCCTGAGTTCGCAAGGGTTGCCTCTGATGGTCTAGTTATTTTTGCAGGTAAACCCTCTTTCGAGTTACTTATATTTATAAAATTATGAGTTACTCAGGCAGTATGCTATATCCCGATATATTTGCTCATGAAATAACTGTTTTGCAAATGAAAATTGTTTCTGGTGTAATTATAGTGACACCTGTCTCTGTAACAAGCATGAGTAACCTCCACGGCCTTCCAAGAAAATATGTTGAGACTTTTTGATCTTTCTCTGGTTCCTTTTCTGCCATGACTTGGTACACCATTCGGACACCTACACCTGCTGGCACTACATGTATATGAATTATTATAATAAGGTAAATGGTAGAAAATTCTTCATTATAGTAGCACTTATTTACTAGTCTGGAGAAGTTACCACTTCGAAACTTTCCTATAGGCTATAGTTGTAGCCGTCAGAAATGTTTAGATGGATGTAATACATGGTCTCATGGTTTTCTTATTCAAGTTGGGAGATTCATCACAGATATTACCCCTTAACATATTTGATCCTTTCTTTTTGTATAAACTTTAGTTGCTTTCTTTTTGTTGATCAGGTTCCCCTGGTCATCAGAAGGTTAAAGTGGAAGAATTATCCAAATTTGGACGGCCAGTAAGTCTCTAGCTACTTATAACAATGGGATTTTGAATCGAAATAAGCCATATTTTATCTTATAAGTTACATCTGATAAAAAAATATCGCTAAGCAATTTTGTTTCAGGGAATGCATCAAGTTCAAAGTTACTGGATAGTATCATATTCATGCCGATTGTTCAGACTTTCACTTACAAAATAAATAGTTGTTCTGACCAAAGTATTGATGAGATTTTATTTTGAGTAGTTGGAACTTTAAGTAGTCTAAAACATTCAGCTAGAAAGAGGTCTGAAAGATTGAGTTCTGATTTATATCTTCCAGTAAATTACCAACTGGGAACAAAATTTGAAGTTTAAGGTAGTTAACTGGGATAGCAAAAAGGTTTGGTTGGAGTTCATATGGTTTTTCCACCTATTCCTGTTGTGATCTTTGTTTCTGAATTATATAACATGTCAAGTTGACCTTATCATTAACACATCTGTTCCGTATATGAAGGCTAAAATGCGGAGTTCCACTTGGTGGGTTCACTTTTTCGACCAAATTAGTTTACGAGAAAATGAAGCTGCCACTAAGAAGTTTGAGCAGGCTGCATCAAAGAGTTCATACCTGCCAGCTTGTCAAGTGTTCCACCTAAAACCATACCACTGATACAAAGAGAAATTCATCAAGGTCAAATTTTCATTACTTTTGTTTTGTCATGCTTTGAAGGTGAAGTAAAGATATCTTCTGCTCTCAGATTACGTATACACTAAATTTGGTAAAGAGATGTTGATTTCACTGGTGTTAGTTCCCCTACCATTACAGGTTTGATATTTATTAATTCAATTGATGGGAAAATTACACATTTGTTTCACATGCATTTATTTAGTATGTTGTTTTGGTAATGTGAAAATCGATCTGGCTTCCCTTTACGGGATGCGGCTCTGTCTTCTATTTGTCTTCTCATTACATGGACAATTTATTTAATTTTTGGACCTGCTAGTACACTTATTGGTCACTATTAGTTGGTCAAACAGGAAGAGACTATAGTTTTTTTAGATAATGTTGGAGTTTGAGTTTTGAAGCTGTGAATGAAACAAATTGGATTCGAAGGTCGTTCTCATAAGGGGCTTTTACAGTATCCGATTTGGTTCAAAGAAGCTTTCGAGTTCCATTTATCTTCGTTTTCTTATGTAAGTTTTGATTAGACTGGATCTTTGCTTCATCCGTAGCCAAGATCTATCGCGCGTCTATCTCACGGTTTTACTTTTGTTTTGCCCGATAAACTAGTATTTGCAAACCTTTTTTCTTTTTAAGGAAAAATCACTTTATATTTTTCTATTTTAAAAAAAATAATAGACTATCTTAGATCATTGGTTTTTATTCAAGTAATACATTTTTAAAAATTAATTATGAAATTGGCATTGTCAGGAAATCAAGTTTAAGAATTTTTAGAAGGGAGAAAGAGATAGTTTTCTGTATTTAGAATGAAGTTTCAGCAAAAGCATGCCTTGCTCAATACAACAGGAATTATTTAAATAGGTCTAGACTTAAGAAAGGACAAAATCTGTTAGACCTTTTGGGGCCCTCCTCACTCTCATTCCCCTGCATAGTCCTTGGGTTTCTTCGACCGTTGGTTCCAGCTCCTCAACCTCCTCATGTACTGATGATGACGTGGACTTCCTTGGTGACTTAGGTGACTCAATGGCCTCTCCCATAACATCACCCCCTCCTTCAACAAGAACCTTGTCCTCAAGGTTATCTGTGGTGACCGATTACATAGATTAATCTCTCATTAAAGGCAGGGCTGTGACCTGCTGAAGAGGGTGTTCGCGACACAGCTTGAGCTGCGACATATGAAATACCGGGTGAATTCTCGTGGCGTTTGATAATTTTAACTTGTATGCCACAGTCCCAACGCGTTTCTCCACTTTGTAATGGACAAAAAAATGAGGGTTCAACTTTTTCTACCTTCGCAATCCTAGAGAGAGTTGCCGGTATAGTTGAGCTTCACAAATACCCAACTTTCAATTTCAGCTCGCGACAATGTTTATCCGCTTGATTCTTCATACGCACTTGGGCTTGCAACAAATTTTTCTTCAAGACACGCAAAATTTCATCTTGCTCTTGTATCCCTTGATCAACCTGATCATTTTTCGAATTGCCCTCAAGGTAATCACATAGGGTAGGAGGATCTCGACCATGCACCGCCTTAAAAGGGGTCATACACGTGGAGCTTTGATAGGTAGTGTTATACCAGTATTTAGCCCAAGGTAAATAATGTTCCCATTTGCTCAGATCCTCATCTGCCATACACAAGAGGTACATCTCCAAACATCGATTTAGTGTTTCGGTTTGGCCGTCAGTTTGGGGGGTGGTACGCCGAACTCATGCACAGCTCCGTGCCTTGCATCCTGGCTATCTCAGTCCATACTTCTCCAATAAAAATTCAACCACGATCACTAAACAGGGATCTTAGAATTCCATGTAGTTTGATAATGCCTTGTATTAACACCTTGGCCACACTTTTGCTGTCGAATTTACGGGACAAGGCAAATAAGTTCTCGTATTTTGTGAGCCTGTCGACCCCAACGAGGATTTTTTCTTTCCTATTTGACTTGGGTAACCTCGTTATAAAATCTATAGCCAAATCCTCGAACACTTGGTTGGGAATTGGTAGAGGTTGGAATAAATGTCGACTAACTAACGCTTGCCAAATAATTGAAGAATTAATGTAAATAATGTCAAGTTTAGTTTTTTTTGCGTGCAATTATACACGATCAACAAGTAATACAACAATAAGCTCAGTATCATATCCACAGGGATTGTCCAGGAATTAAATGCCACGGTATTTACTTGTGAATGGGAACACATGAGTTTGATTTGGGTTTTGGATTTTGATTAGGAAAAATGACTAAGGAAAGTAAAATGAAAATTCAGGGGGATTGACAAACAAATATATTCAGATTGATGGTTGGCGTTGGTAAGAGATGTTTGGATTTACGCTTAGTGAAGACAACAAATTAATAATTTCCAGCCTTGGTTTTGTTGTCGAGCAGATTTTAAAGTCAGTATTGTATCTGTTGATAGCAACACTCTAAGTTAATCACGATTAACCTCTATATGTCTATAGTGATGTTTTTCAATAATTAACTTGGAAAAGTTTTAATCTTTACTCCTAAAGGGTAGATTTACTTCCGAAGTAAGCTAATCTACTTAAACATCTTCTGTCGGAGCTTCTCACCTTAGTATCTGACAATTAATCGTTATCTCCTAAGTCTGTTAAGATATTAAGGGATAATAGGCATGCAATGCCAACTATCGTATGACAAAGAATTTAAGAAAACAAAGCACTAGTAGAATAGACATAAATGCCAAGGCATTCAATTATTAAAAACTAAAAATACTAAGTGTTCATTCGCAAAAACATCCCTAGCCAACTTAAAGAAATTAGTTCATGGCTGGGGAAACCATCAACACAATATCGTATCTGCATCAAATAGAAATAAAACTTAAATAGAAATGGACAAAGAAGGAGATTCACTGATGCAGCCCTTCAATAGATCCATAACTCTTAGTCTTAGCCTGGTCAAACCACGGTTTGCCCTCTACCCTCTTTCTTCACCACGGCGAAGCTTCTTTGGCTCATTGATCGACTTTCTTTATATAGACACTCGTGGAAATCCTAGGTTGAGTTTGAATCTTGAAAGTTGGTTACGCACCAAGATAAGCGCGTTATCTTCTTATCCTCTCTTTTGAAATTAGGGCTGACTGGGCCTTTAACCAACGGCTAACTGATCAGGCATCGTCCATCCTTCTTTTGCTAACCTAGTCCGGCAATCTTCATCCTATTTTTTCCATTAGCACTCATCATTTCTCTTTTGCTTCTCTTGCTTTCTGCCAACTACTTATGTCTTGCTCTGCTCTGCCAAACTTACTCTTGTCCTGCCACAAGGAAAATACCCCTTTACTCTAGGAATAGAAGCATTCCTTAAATCCTAGATGCAAATGCATTAATCTATTAACTAAATGCACAAATGTGTACCCAAAGTCGAGCAAAAGCATAGCAATATATACACGAAAAATAGTACTTTTGAGGAGTTAACAGTAAAACCACAGGGACCAAACTCTCACTTTCATCCGTTGGCAAACTTGACAGTGTTGGACATAATTATGGACATCTTTTCACATGCTCTTCCAATAAAAATTCGCAGACAATCGGTGGTTAGTTCTATTAGCACCCACATGGCCTCCAATCTTTGAACAGTAAAATTCCCTCATCCACAAAGTCTTCAAGGCTACTCCGTTGGGTAAGACAATCTTGCCTTGAAACACCATGTATCGCCCTGATTTTGGGCCTAGAAGATTAGTGGGTTGAGTTAGACTGTTCGAGAGACTCGAGTTAGCTAATTCGACTAGTTTCGGGAAATAATTTGAAATAAATAGTTTTGGTTAAAATAAATTTGGGAAAAATATCTTAAAATGTTTAATTGATATATTAAACATATTGGAAGTGTTAATTTGATAAAATTAATTCTAATTAAAAGACATTTTGGATTAGTGACCAAAATATAAGATTTCAAAACTGTTTTAGTGACTAAAATGTAAAAGGGCCAAAACTTAGAATCTTTAGAGAGGTTTTATCCCATATGTTTTTAATCAGACTTACCACTTAATTGGGTTATTTTTAAATTGTTTTTAAAGACATATTAAGATTTTGATCTATTAATCATTTTCACATTTTCTCACGTAATTAACTTTTCCAAAATCACTTTCTCTCATTTTCTTTTCAGCTAAGCTATGTTTTATATTCAGATATTTTCAGAGATCTCTTGATCCTCATTTCACTTTGATTTTCTTTTCCTACTCTTTTATCAAAGATCTTCAATTTTTCTTGGAGCTTTACAAAGCAATTGAGCCAATTAAGGAGAGAAGTCACCTTTAAAGGTAATTTTCGTTTTCTCTCATCTAATCAAGGTTTTTTATTGAAAGTCCCAAGTGTTTGGATCTTTGATATTGTTTTCTTATGGGATTTTGATATTTGATTCAATATAAATGGATTATATCAAGTTTTGATTAGTGGTTTGGTTAAAGATTGTTAAGTAATGAATTGTTAGAGGTTTTGATCTATTTAAACCATATTTGTAATGTGTTGTGATGTTATGAAGTAAGGTTAATAAAAGAAATCCTGAAACTATTTGATTAGTTAATTTTCTAGGTTGTTTTCATGAGATTTTGGGTTAAGATTAGGTTTCCATGGATGCTGGAGGTATAATGATGGTTTGATTATGTTTCTTGATGTTATTTGATGATGTTTGGATTATTAAATCATTAGGAAGTAGTTGAGCTTTGTTTAGGGGTTATTAGAGTTGGTTTTCGGTAGTGTTTGGATGTCGTTTGGTTGCGGATTGTTGGAAGACGCATGGGAGATGTTAATTGTTGATGCTTAGAATGAATGATAATGCATTTTCCTCTAGTTTTGTGTAGCCAAAATAGAGGAGAGCGATTCGTTGCTGATTGGTGGGAATTCAGAGGTTTTAAAAGCTTGGTTTTCGCGTCGGCAAGAGAGGTTTCATGTGTCGGTGAGTGGAAATATATTTTTGAGCTCTTAAAGGTTTGAAAAGTTACCTTGGGAGTTTATTTTAAGTCTATCCAACTTAACTATGCTCGAAAGAAAGTATTTGATGATTTACTCTCAATCACTCGGTTTGCCATATACTTTATAAATGCAAGATTTAATTTCAATGCATGTTTTGCTACCTACTGTTTATATACATGATTTTTATAAGAAATGCAATGGAATTGGTTAGTACATGAATTCCTATGAGTTTCGATAAATGGTTTCCGAAAGAGATGTGTAAGTTGTTTTATACATGGTTTATTGCATTTGAAAATGAATGATATGTTGCTTATGGAAAAACAATGAGGTATCATGTTTGAAAAGTATATATTGGATAAGTGACAATGAAATAAATGTTATCGGATATAGTTGGCATGTCATAGGGTTTAAAATACACTATAATAAGTTGCCTCATGGTTGTCGAGGAGTTGTGATTGTACCATTTTCTTCGACCATTGATAACCACAGCTGTTGAGGGGTTGTAATTGTACCGTTTACTCCAGCTGGTGAATATAAATTGGTGGGTTAAAGGGACCACCTGGAAATCCTTGTATCCGACGTGTTTCGATAAAAATGTTATACATTTGCTTTGGTCACTCTAATGCTAATATATGAACTAATGTATCAAGATGGTTTAAAAGGGATTTGCATATTGTGTTTTATGCAAGTATTGCTCTTTAAGCTTTGCAAATGAAATGAGTATGCATTAAATTGAGGTTTTTGCATATGAGATTATGCTCAGATGTCTGAGAATTTCAATAGGGTATCGATACGTGTAACTTCCATATTGGTACATCCTTTGTGGAATTTATACTAGGTATCGGTACTCGGGGTACCATATCGGTACGTGTTTTAACTGTTAGAATCCTCTATTTCTAATTTTTACAAAAATGATCGATACTTGAGTAAGTGTACCGATATAGGGGAATGTTTCTTTGACTTGAGAATCGGTACAGTGCATGCCGTATCGGTACGCCTTTGTAAAAAGGATAATATCGGTACAAAAATGATATGTATCGGGACGATGATCGGTAATTCAGTTATTTGTCTATTGTGGTTTGAGTTCCTTACAATTTGGTCTCTGTTTTACTTAATGCTTGATTCATGACGATTTTGCGATCCAATCTTGTTGTAATTTCACACAGAAGCATGTAATGGTAACAATAAATTGGAATTTGACACTCTATTTTTAAGGAATTATGTTTTGGTTTCTAAAGGTTATATTCTTGCAATCGAATGCTTGTTTGTTTCCGTTGTTCGTTTAACCATAAGACTTAAATAAGCATTTAGGCAATATAAAAGGAAAAAATAAATGGACCAATTCAGGTAGTTTAGCTCGGGTTTACTTTGGCAAACCTAATGTAACACTCATAATTCGGTCTTGGCGGCTAGGTTGGGTTACATGGGTTACATTTGGTGGTATTAGAGCCAGGTTTATGATTCTTGAGAGGCAATTTATGGTGGTTAAGGTATTGATTGAAATGTACGGTGTTTGATTATGTGATTTTTGTTTCAGTATGTATTGTATGCCATGCTGAGGTATAATTATGTGGACATGTTACCTTATTACTACAAATACAAAAAAAAAGAATTGTTTTGAAAATATAGTTTGTCTTGGATCCTTGCTTAATGTTGCCCTAAATATGTATATTGTATTGTGTCGTAGATTTATATTTTTGAATATACCACCGAGATGAGAGCTTAGATAGAATATTGCTGCTAGAGGGCATGGAGTTGAGGATAATATAGTGCATCTTGAGGAGTTGCCTCATCTGTCTAATTCGCAAGTCGAAGTGGGTGTTGAGAATATGTCGTCAGTTTTACCTGGTCCGACATTGAGAGACATGTCGTAGTTGATTCAGGCTATGACTGGAGCTTTTCAAGCCGTTATGGCTGGAGTGCATGTTTCTACACCAACATCTGTGGTAGTTATTAATCCAGGACTTCCATTGGTGTTTGCGTAGTTTGGGAGGTACCGAGTTCAGAGGTTTAGCTCCTGAGGCAGCTAAGAAGTGGTTTGCGAGTACCAAAATGATTCTTGGTCAGATAGAGTGTACGAATATTTGTAAGTTGGGCTACATAATATCTTTGCTTTAGGGAGATGCCTATAGTTGGTGGATTACTACCATTGCGGGTATGGCGTTTGTAGACGTAACTTGGAAGTTCTTTTGTGCTGCTTTTCGAATGAAGTATTTGGGTGCCCGATACCAAGATAAAAAGAAGCGGGAGTTTATATCATTGGTTCAGGGTAATATGTCTATATCGGAGTATGAAGTTCAGTTTGTAAGGTTAAGCCAGTATGCACCTAAGCTGGTTCTTGATGATCGACAGCGATGTGATCGTTTCAAGTATGGGTTGGTTAAGGAGGTCAAAACTTATATGTTGGCTACAGACTACAATGATTTTGATGTCTTGGTTAACCGAGTCAAAGATATCGATTGAAATTTGGGCTTATCTTCTCGTTCGGGGAGTTCGAGTTTTGGAATAAAAGTTGCTAATTCGGATGTTCGTGGAGTTTGATACAAGAGACATTGGGATAGAAGGTATCAGCCAGATCAGAGACAGCGTGGTAAAGGTAACGCTGGACGAGGCTAAAATGTTCAAAAATTTTCGACGGGGATATCAGAGTGTAGGCGTTGTGGGAAGCGACATCCAAGAAAGTGTTGTGCATCGGGTAATGCTTGCTGGAGTTATGGTTCTCAGGATCATTTGAGACGTGAATGTCCTCAGATAGCTAGAGATGGACAGGCTCTTGCGATGGTTGATGTTACACTAGCAAGAGGCCGTGGTCGTGGTCGAGGTAATTTCCAGCGTATGGATAAAGGTCAGGGGACTGTTGCTCATACAATGGCTATTCAACCTGAGGGTGGTGGACCTGCGATAGTGTATGCATATCGCGAGGGTCGTAATGACACATATGTGATTGTAGGTACTTTTACTTTGTAGTCCATGTCATTATTTTCTTTAATTAATTCTGGTTCTACACATTCATATATCTTGCGTGAACATGACAATTGCTTGATGTTCATGTTGAGGTTTTAAATATGGGTGTCCGGTAACTAGTTCTCTCGGGGAGACGGTAGTCGTTAAGAGGTTGTTTAGAATGTGTCATTTGATGGTTTAGGGTCATGAGTTTGTGGTGGATTTAATAGAGTTACCTTTTTATGGTTTTGATGTGATATTGGGTATAGATTAGTTGAGTGAGCATAGAGCTATGGTTGATTTTGAAACCAAGCAGATTTCGTTGAAGCTTGTTGATGGTTATAAAGTTGTAGTAGTAGTAGTGGACAAAAATGCTAAGTTTATGTCCAATGCTGTTTCGGCGATGAAAGCGTTTAAGATCTTAGAGTTGGGATGTCAGGCATTTTTAGCTTATGTTTTGAATTTGGGTTCAAAGAATGTTCGTGTTCAGGATATCCACACTATTTGTGAATTTGGGGGGGTCGGAAGAATTACCTAGGTTACCACCGGATAGGGGATACAGCTCTAGTGTCGATTGCTCTATATCATATAACACTAAAAGAGTTAAAGGAATTAAAGACATAAGTTCAGGAGTTTTTGGATCGTGGTTTCATCAGACCTAGCGTTTCACCATAGGGAGCACCGACGTTATTAATGAAAAAGAATGATGAAACTATGAGGATGTGCATCGATTATTGAAAACTGAATAAGTTAACTATTAATAACATGTATCCTTTGTAGCAAATTGATGACTTGTTTGATCAATTCCGGTGTGCTTCGGTGTTTTTGAAATTTAACTTGAGGTCGGGGTATTATCAGCTGAAGGTTAAGGATGAAGATGTGCTAAAAACTATTTTTTGCACGAGATATGGACATTATGAGTTTTTGGTGATGCCATTTGGATTGAAGAATGCACTTGAAACTTTTATGGATATGATGAATTGAGTGTTCCATGAATACCCGGATCAATTTGTAGTTGTATTCATTGATGATATTCTTGTGTACTCACGTACCGGGGAAGAACATGATCGGCATTTGCAAATTGTGTTGCAAGCTTTTCTGGATAATCAGTTGTATGATAAATTGAGCAAGTGAGAGTTTTGAATTAGGAAAGTAGTTTTCCTTGGACATGTTATGTCGGCGGAAGGTATTCGTGTGGATCTGCAAAAGATTGAGGTTGTGGTGAGTTGGAATCAATCTAAGTCTGTGACAGAGGTTCGTAGTTTCCTTGGGTTGGGAAGTTATTACCGTTGATTTGTGGATGGTTTTTTGAGGATTACTGCTCCATTGACTAAGTTGTTGCAGAAGGATGTTCGTTTTGAGTGGATGAAGGATAGACAACAGGCTTTTGAGAAGTTAAAAGAGGCTTTGATGAGAGTTTCGATCTTGGTTCAACCTGAGTCGAGTAAGGAGTTTGTGGTTTACAACAATGCATCTTATGTTGGTTTGGGGTGTGTTTTGATGCAAGATGGGAAAGTTGTGGCTTATGTATCTAGGCAATTGATGGTGCACGGCTGCAATTATCCTACGCACAATTTGGAGCTTGCTGTAGTAGTGTTTGCTTTAAAGATTTGAAGGCATTATCTTTATGGTGAGAAGTGTCTTGTTTACGAGGATCACAAGAGTTTGAAATATTTGATGTCGTAGAAGGAGTTGAATCTTAGGCAGCGTAGATGGTTGGAGTTGCTTAAGGATTATTATTTGACGATCGAGTATCACTCTGGTAAGGCTAATATGGTAGCTGATGCCTTGAGTTGGAAGGTCGTGGTGGAGTTAAGGGCGATGTTTGCGAGTTTAAGTGTGATGCAAGATGGAGGTTTGTTGGTTGAGTTAGAAATTAAGCCATCTTTATCTCAAGCGATAAAGGAAAAACAATCGTATGATGATTCGTTGGTTACACATGTTAAGGACATTATGGAGGGTAATTCGATAGATTTTTGTTTTAATGATTATGGTGTCTTATGTTTCAAGAGTCGAATAGTTATGCCGAATAATGTTGAGTTAAGGCGCACTATCTTGGTTGAGGCTCATTCTAGTCCTTTTGCTATGCATCCGGGTAGTACGAAAACATACCGGGATTTGAAAGAGGAATATTATTGGGTTGGTCTAAAGAAAGATGTAGCGGATTTTGTTTCTCGTTGTATGGTGTGTCAGCAGGTTAAGGTTGAACATCGATTTTTTCCTAGGTTGTTGCAACCGGTATAGATTCTAGAATAGAAGTAAGAAATAATAACACTGGATTCTTTGTCAGGTTTGCCTTTGACGCCGTCGAAGAAGAATTCTATTTGGGTGGTTGTAGATCAATTTATAAAGTGTGCATATTTTCTGGCAGTGCATACGACGTATACGTTGGACAAGTTGGCAGAAATGTATATTGTTGAGATTGTGAGGTTGTACGGGGTACCTAAGTCTATCATATCGAATAGGGATCCGTGCTTTATAGTAAGGTTTTGGGAGAGTTTGCATTAGGCGTTGGGTACTTGGTTGAACTTCAATACTTCGTATCATCCTCAGACGGATGGTCAATCTAAACGTGTCATCCAAGTGTTAGAGGATATGTTGCGGTGTTGTGTTATTAATTTCCAAGGAACTTGGGAGAAGCAATTACCATTTATAGAGTTTGCTTATAACAATAGTTATCAGGCGAGCATTCAGATGGCTGTCGTACGCCACTTTGTTAGGCTGAGGCAAGCGAGAAGTATATTTCTATGCATGATGTACTGAAGGACACTAATAAGAAGGTGAAGCTTATTAGTGTCGATTAAAGGCAGCTTTGGATCAACAGAAATCATATGCTGATTTGAGGCGTAAAGAGGTTGAGTTCGCGGTTGGTGATAAGATGTTTCTAAAGGTTTCACCTTGAAAGAATGTGATGAGGTTGGGACGTAAAGGTAAGTTGAGTCTGAGGTTCATTGGGCCTTACGAAGTGCTGGAGCGTATTGGTCCAGTTGCTTATAGGTTTAGGTTACCAGCGAAGTTGGAGAAAATACATGATATTTTCTATGTATCGATTTTTTGGGGGTATAGATCGGATCTGTTGCATGTGATGCTAATTGAGGAGATTGAAATGTGTCTGGATTTGACCTATGATGAAGAACCGATAAAAATTTTGGATACCAGTAGTAAGGTTCTTAGTTGGGAAGACAATTGAGCTAGTGAAGGTGTTGTGGCGACATTGATGTGTCGATGAAGCCACGTGGGAAAGTAAAGGAGACACGAAGAAGCAATTTCCTTATCTTCTCTTTTTAGGTAAATTTTGATGACAAAATTTCTTAAGTAGGGGAGAGTTGTAATGCCCCGATTTTGGGCAAAGAAGATTAGTGAGTCAGGTTAGACGGTTTGGGAGAACCGGTTAGCTAATTCGACTAGTTTCAGGAAATAATTTGAAATAAATAATTTTTGGTTAAAATAAATTTGAGAAAAATATATTAAAATGTTTAATTGATATATTAAACATATTGGAAGTGTTAATTTGATAAAATCAATTCGAATTAAAAGACATTTCGGATTAGTGGCCAAAATGTAAGATTTTAAAATTGTTTTAGTGACTAAAATGTAAAAGGGCAAAAACTTAGAATATTTAAAGAGCTTTTATCCCATTTGTTTTTAATTAGACTTCTCATTTAATTGGGTTATATTTAAAGTGGTTTTTACAGACATATTAAGAGGATTAAAAGGATTTTGATCTATTAATCATTTTCACATTTTTTCTCACGTAACTAACTTTTCCAAAATCACTCTCTCATTTTCTTTTCAGCCAAACTATGTTTTCTCTTCAAAAATTTCCAGAGATCTCTTGTTCATCATTTCACTTTGATTTCCATTTTTCAGCCTAGCATTGCCAATCACTGTTGTAATCACTAATTTTATCCGGGGTGTTAACCCGTTTTATTTTGTAAAAAATTGAATAATGGGCTTTAATTGTTACTTTTATAATTAGTACAAAAAACACCATTATAATTATCAATATGCCATAGCTATTAAGTATTACTATTGTTAATATATTACATGTCTCTATGTTAAAAGTTCTATATTAGTATAATTTCTTTTATACTTAGATTATCGTATTTATTATGTTATGATTTAAAAAGAAAAGATAAACACAAAAAATATTATTATGTTTATTTGTTTTAATTAGTATTATGTATTGGTATTACTATTCAGTTTGCATTATTATTATTATTATTATTATTATTATTATTATTATTATTATTATTATTATACGTATTATAGTTATTATTTATTATTATTAGAACAGAAATATAAAAACAAAACAAAATACTAATTAAGTATATATGTAATAACAAAGCCCAATAAGTGTTTTATTGTTACATTCCGTTTACATAAATAAAAACCCAATAATAATATTGAATATATTACATCCAGCCCACTTGGAGCCCAAAAAACCCCAAGTCTGATCAAAACCCCAACCCTAATCTCTTTTCCCATGCGCAGTCGCTCTACAGCTGTTACATCCAGATTGGATCTAACGGTCCAAATTGAAGGCGAAAAAAGTCTCCAGGACCTTCACGACCCACAGCCTAGCCTTCACGCGAGCGTGCGTTACACGCGTGACGCTTCGGATCTCCACGCGCCCACACACCTGACGCCTGGTCTGCCACTATTGACCGTCTGACTCCTCTTCTGCCGCGACCAGCTACCCCTCTCCCTCGTTCAGCCACGATGTCCATGCAACCAGAAATAAACAAGCATCAACAAAAGAGAGGACTAAAGGCAGAAATCAAAACAAGCAAATTTCCAGAGAAGTTCGGCAGATCTCAGAGGAAATTATAACAATGCAAATTTATTTTTTGGTGAACACTAGTTTATAAAAACCACAACCAAACAATGTAAACCCAGAAAGGGGCTTTCGACAAAGAGCAATAAAAAAAAGATCGAGAGTTTTTAGGTATCCTTTTCTTATATACTTACATGCACGGCACAAAAATAATAAAGCAACAAAAAGGGGCATAGATCTAGTTTTTTACCTTCAGTCCTGTGACCGTCTGTAGACACTATATTTTGTCCGAGTTTAAATTAAAATGCTCGAAATAAGATCAATTCACATCACTATTTTGATACCCAAAACCTTATATCCTAACTCCAAAATTACATGGCCCATTCCATATAATTTTATATAATAAAAAATACAAAAAATAAAATAAAAATCCCAATTCCTTCCTCATTAAGGTTTTACTCCTATTGGATGGATAGATACTTCACTCTAATTGGCTGGAAACTACTTAGTGACCAAGGTCTTGAACCTCATTGGTTATATTTTATGAAATAAAAAAATAAAATAATACATATACCCTACCCTAAACAAATGCCCGGCCATGATTCATTTCCCATGATTCATCCTTTTCTCCCTC
The DNA here is from genome assembly GCA_019671005.1 of Hibiscus mutabilis. Lineage (NCBI taxonomy): Eukaryota > Viridiplantae > Streptophyta > Magnoliopsida > Malvales > Malvaceae > Hibiscus > Hibiscus mutabilis. The sequence continues at coordinate 44,254,285 of CM033728.1, read as the reverse complement.
ACTACACTGCCATATTTGAATTCCATTATCATTCTTCCCCCACAGGAATTGATTCCTATTTTTTTTTATTTCCTCTAAACCACGGCCCTGTTTCATCATTTTACACACCAATTTCCCAGCCCCAAAAGTTCAGACCTCCCATTCACCACATTCAAGCTCCAACATATCAACCCGAACCCCTAACCAACAGTATGTCCCTTCAACCGAATCACTTCGTCATTCGAACCACCAACCCTTAAATTAAGCTTTTCAACCCAACAACAACGATTTGTGGATTGATCGATTGGGCATATATTTGGGTTTTGGTATTTTCTTCCCTTGTTTACTTATGTGTAATCATTCTTATGATTTAATGGAAATATTAATGAGATTTGTTGGTAAACCTTTTTTATTTGTTTAAGTTTCATTCTTATATGTTTATCTTGATGTTTTATGTGATAATTAGTATGGGTTGATATATGTTGGATATTTATGCTTGGTTTGGTGGTTATTTATTTATTTAGTTTGACATAAGGTATGATAAAGATAGGTATAGCCTTTAAATTTATGTTGTATGTGTATATTGTATATTTAAATTAGTAAATATATGTTTATATTTATATTTTTATGATATGTATGTATTGTAATATATAACCTAATATATTTTTGTTTTTAAGCCTATACGTATGTTACCCCTAATATTATAATATGGTTTAATATATATATATGTATGTATATTATTGTTTTGTATTGCTTGTGGTTTGGTGGTATTATTTTATATTTGTGTTTATTTTATGTTTATATATTTGTCTCTTTCTTTTATTTGCCATGTAAATATTGCATTTGAGATTTAAATTTGTTAATGCCGTGCCTTGTTATTCGGGGGTAAACGCGGGCAGTATTAAATATAGTGATGGTGGTTTTGCGGTTTACTTTCGAATAACGGGACCCTTAAAATTTACTCGCATGTATAACTGGATCTTAATTTAATCATCATTTTAATTTGGAAAGTCCGATATTAATAAAGCGGTAATTATTATTTTCTTTTTACGGTACCAATTTTTGGGCGGTATGGGGTGCAAAAACCTTCCCCATTCTTAACCGACTCTCGAACCCCGTTTTTGATCGAATCCTTGGTTTTATGGTGCCTGGCCTACCTCAGTGGCCGGTTGCAACTTCGAGTTTTTATTATTTCTCAAACACGAATTTTTAAAAGAACTCTCCATTTTCCAAATATTTTTCCAAAAAAACAAAGGAAACCTACCACTCCATTTTTTAGCGACCCCATTCGAAGCGAAACTATTAAAATTTTTAAATTTTCTAAAAGGGTTGCTACACCGTCTAGCTCCCCCTTTTCGGTGAAAAACCCTCAGTTTCCGACCCTACGGTGGTGAACCGACAAGGGAAGCTTTCCCTTTTTTATGCTCGTTTTTTTGTAGATCTAGGAAGTTTGGGTCTTGTTTCTAAAAATCTAAGTTTAGATTTAAGTCGGAGGCGAGGGGAGAAAGGTTTTTGAGTGTTCTCGGGCGGTTGGTCGGCGCCGGTACGACGGCCGACGTGGCGGTGTGCGGCGGCGTACCCTCGAAAAGTGGGATTTGCGGTGGTATCCATCCCGAATTGGGATGAAAGTTGAGAGCGTTTTGAAGATTTGAGGAGTTTTTTTTTCTAAAGGGTTTCGAGGATGAAAATGGCCAAAAAGGAGGGTTAAAGGCCGATTGAGGTTTTTTATAAGTTTTCTAATTTTAAAAATAGGTTAATAACCCTTTTAATCCCTCCTCGTCGGAGAATTTACGGTCGGAAGCCATTCTGTCTTTTCAAATTGCGTCCTAGGTCCTCCCAACATTTTCAAAAATTTTGATTTCACCCCAAAATCGAAACCGATCTCAGGTCTGAATTGGTTTTATTATGTTTAGGACCCTTCGCGTTTTTAATATTTTTTTTAAAAAACCCTTCCGTCTTTTTTATTTCTCTCTGCAGTCCCTCTTCTTTCATTTTCTCTTCCAATTTAGTCCATTGTTTTATTTAAATCAGCTTTTAAAGGGATTAATACCCCATTGAGTCCCTGTTTTTTTTAAATCTCCCCTAATTTGGTCCTTTCCGGTGTTTAAATGACCCTTTTGTCCCCCTTGTTTTTTTGTTTCTTTCATTTTAACCCTTGCATTGCATATTTAATTTTTGCCCCTTTGTTTTTTGTTGCCTTTATACTTTAGTCCATATATTTTATGTGTAATTGTTACCTTCATTTATTTGTGCGGGTTGTGTGCTTTATATTTGAAATGGTTCGTATGCGTCCTCATTCATATCGCATGTAATGTACTTTTTTATATCCTAAGTGTATATATGTTGTACGTAGCCTTATTTTATGGTATGCATTATATGTTGTCTAAACCCATATATACATGTATGTTTTATGTTAAATCTTTATTTATATGTACGTTGCTCCTTTTTACATATATGCTATGTGATTTTATATGGTCTTTATATATTTTGTTTCTTTTTCCTCCTTACGATATATGTATATAATGTGCAATATATGGTACTTATATATGTAAATATGTGTTTATACGCATTTTATTATGTACATGTATGTAAACGAGTAATAGGTGTATTTTGTTGTGCAATAAATATATATGGTTTGTTTTATATGCTATGTCTCATACATAAAGCTTTATGTATATATTTTCATGTTTTTGTGTTAAATCCTTGCCTAGGTTTATTTACTTCTTGCTTATTTATGTTTTTAGGGTAGATCTTTTAGGTTAGTTTAAGGTTTAATAATTAATTTGAGATTATGTACTCGTATTATTGGGGCATGATCTTAAATTAATTAAATTAAGTTTAGGATTAGAGCTTTAGTTAGATTATATGTTCGAATCAATTTAATCCATTTAAATTTGCCCTTGACTTATTGGGGTAAATGTTAAATGTATTAAATTGGTTGAACAATTCTTAATTATTTTTAGGGATAAAATTGATATTTAGCATAGCTCACCTAATTTAAATCATAATTAATTAATTCGGATAATTTTAAATAGAATCTTTGGCTCATTGGAATCCTAGTTTAAAATTAATCAAATAAATTATTGTGATTTTAAGATAATCGATAAAATATTAGGACTTTCTAGTTCTTTAGGATTTAATTAATTTAGGGTTAATATTAGACTAACCTAGTTAATAATTAGAGCATTAATTAATTTCCAATAATTTGGGCCTTTTTAGGTTAAGACTCTAGTGGGCCTAGGGCTTTAATTTCATGCAATTCTTTGTCATGTATTTTAATTGGCATTCATATGACTTTTATTAATTGGTTATGGTGTAATTAATTAACTTGAATCATAAAAAGGAGGTAGTTATTAATTCTGATATTTGTGTCGTAACAGTCCTGGCTCAATGAATGTTGACCAAATATTTAAATTAATTTTTTACCGTCTGAAGGTAAATTTTAATTCGAGATAAAATTTTGACAAGTCATATCATCATGTTTAACTGCTTGCATCATGCATAAAGGTGATGAACGAGGTTCAAACCATAAATTAACACGGCAGTCGGGCTTATTTGACGTCAGTTTAATTTATGGTCCGAGGTATCGTCACCCTTATTAATTAAATGTTTAATTAATACGAATTCACTAATTTGACAAAGCCCGTATAATTAAAGATTGTGTTCAACCACGAACACTTTGATTAAATCCAAGTTAAATTTCGATAATTTCCATCAATTAAAAGCAACATATATTTTGGTACCAATTTCCGGGTGTGATGGGGTGTTAATCCTTCCCCACGCGTAACCAAATCTCGAACTCGCTTTTAACGAATCTCTGTTTTTATGGTGTTCGGCCTACCTTAGTGGCCGGTGGTGACTCTAAATTTTTTGCTTCAAAAACATGATTTAAAAGGGATTCTCCCATTTTCCAAATATTTTCCTCGAAAAGAAAAGGAAACCTATTACTCCTTTTTAGCGATCTATGAAATTTTTAGGTCGCTGCAACTGTCCTTGAATCTCGTGCATGAAATTCACAAACATTCAAAGCAAACTTAATATTGCATCTTAAATCAGTGGACAGTTCACTGACAGATAATAAATTGCAAGCAAGTTTTGGAACATAAAGAACAGTAGGTAGGAAAATATGGTCACTGAGTCGAACTAAACCACTCCCTTCAATAATTGACAATGAACCATCTGTTGTTCTGACTGATGTTGCAGATTGCACTAAAAATTTCCTGTCATGTGGTCGGATGCTCCAGAGTCTACAACCCAACTGGAAGAGGAACATTTAGCGAATAAAGAGATACTATCTTCAGTAGTAGTATATGCAGAAGATGGGTCTGGCTTAAGAGACATGCGGCAAAAAAATTGTTGTAATCTCTCTATATGTTGTTTACTGTCAGCAAATGCACGATGGTCAGAATGTGAATTAATTTTTGAATTTTCTGGTGTAAGCATGATGGTTAGGGTTTGTAGGTAAGATTGAAAAAAACCTAAATTGATACCATGTAGATAATAGGTATTTGCAGAGAAGAGAAAAGTATTCTCTGTCGATTCCCTTTTCATTAAAAAACAGATTTACATAGGCAGTCTTTTTAATAGACTGGATACATAGCGTTTAATTCTAAGTAGTCTACTTCTAGTGTTAATCCTTATCTAAACGAAGGGTAGAGTTACTCTACGTTTAAACTACTTGATAAGATAATATTTACAATAGTTGGATAACCTATCTAATAGTTTACACGTCTCTAACCAACAGTATGGTCTTGATGCATGTTTTGCGTATGGTTTAATATGCATACGAATGAGATTTACAAATGTTTAAAAAGGTAAAGAATGATGGGCTGATTTGGCTTGAAACTTGGTTTTGTAAACGATTTTAAAATGCATTGATGAGTGCTTTTGAGCATCCCTCACTAAGCATATCATGTTTACGCTCCATTCTTATCCTTGCAGATAAGTAAGCTTTTGGAGGTAACATTTTGAACAAGAGGATATCCAATGACTTGTTTCTTTTACAAGTATGGTTTTATACTTGGTTTTGTAGTAATAAAGGACAATGTGACCACGGGTGTTTGAAAGACTTGCAGTGAGGTTTTTTCTATTTGGACATGTTTCTCTATTGGTTTTGGACTTGTTCTATTTTGTTTGAGCTTGGGGAAGTTTATGCATGTTTGGGTAGACACCATGCCTATAGGTCTACTTTGATGACTTCTTTTGATTCCATATTGGCCATGCTCTTATGTTTTGATAGTATTTTGATGATGATTTTTTTGTATGATGTTTACAGGTTGTTTGAAACATGTTTGACTGAGCCTAGATGTCATTTGTTTGGCCAAGAGGTTATTGCAGGTCCAGTCGTACTGATACAGGTAACCCAGGATCGATACGCAGGCTTGTACAAGGCTTGAATGTCTGAGAACTTCAATAGGGTATCGATACGTGTAGCTGCCATATCGGTACGCCCTTGTAGAATTTATACCAGGTATCGGTACTCGAGGTACCATATCGGTACGTGTTTTAACTACTAGAATCCTCTATTTCTGATTTTTACAAAAGGGATCGATACTTGAGCAAATGTACTGATATGGGGGAATATTTCTTTGACTTAGGGATCGGTACAGTGCATGCCATATCAGTACGCCTTTTTAAAAGGGCTAGTATCGATACAAGAATGACCTGTATCGGTACGGTGATCAATAATTCAGTTATTTGTGTTACTTGCAATTTGGTCTATGTTTTACTTAATGCTTGATTCATGACGATTTTGTGATCCAATTTTGCTGTAATTTCACACAGAGGCATGTAACGAACTTAATTAAAAGTTGGTAACAATAAATTGGAATTTGACCCTCTATTTTTAAAGAATTGCGCTTTGGTTTCTAAAGGCTATAGTCTTGCAATCGAATGCTTGTTTTGTTTTCGCTGTTGTTCGTTTCACTATAAGACTTAATTAAGCATTTAGGCAAGATAAAAAGGAAAAAAAAATAAAGGAACCAGTTTAGGTGGTTTAGTTTGGGTTTGCTTTGGCAAACTTAATGTGATACTCGTAATTCGATCTTGGCGACTAGGCCGAGTTACGGGGTTACACACCAATAATCTTTCATGTTCTGTATAATCCCCGTTCACTAGATTTCCATCTACAATATTCTGTTTGAGCTCTAGAATTTCTGTATGCCTTTGGCTAGCAGCTCGAATGTCATCTAATACCCCAAACAAAGGTTCGTAAATGCCAAAAAACTTGCGACCATCTCCCTCGACAGCGCATCAGCCGCCTCATTTTGTTTGCCAGGTCGATAGCGTATCTCAAAATCATATCCAATTAGTTTTGACAGCCATCTTTGTTGTTCTGGGGTTTGAATGATTTTTTGATTTAATTCCCTTAGTGATCACTGATCGGTGATAATTATAAACTTCCTTTTGAGTAAGTATTGACGCCATTTTCCTACGGCCTGACTAATGGTGAACATCTCGCGACTATAAATTGAAGCTCCCTGTATTCTCAAGCTCAGCTTTTGACTGTAAAAAGCCAAGGGTTGCTGACCTTGGTGTAACACGGACCCTATACCAACACCGGAGGCATCGGTCTCCACTATGAATTCTTTGTTGAAATCTGGAAGTCCCAACACTGGACTAAAACAGAGGTAGCCCTTTAATTGGTCAAAAGCTTGTTGAGCTGATTCATTCCAATCAAACCCTTCTCCATTTTGAAGCAAATTCGACAGTGGAGCTGTAATTGTCGCAAATCCCCGAATGAATTTTTGATAATAGCCTGCAATACCTAGGAAACCCCTTACTCCTTTGACTTTGGTTGGTGTTGGCCAGACTCGGATAGCTTCCACCTTTGCCAGATCGACTGTTAAACCATTCATTGACACAATATGACCCAAGTACTCTACTATTTCTTGTCCAAAGGCACATTTGGTTCGTTTTGCTACCAAACCACTAGACATCAACGTTTGCAAGACCTGTCTAACATGCTCAACATGATCCTGCCAATTGTTACTATAAATTAGTATATCGTCAAGAAAAACCAGCACAAACTTACGTAGATATGGTCGAAACAACTCATTCATGGTCGCCTAAAATATAGATGGTGCGTTGGTCAAATCGAACGGCATAAACATGAACTCGTAGTGACCCTCGTGATTAAGGAACGCGGTCTTCAACACATATTCTACCTTCACACGAATCTGATGATATCCAGCCAACAAATCCAACTTGGAAAACAATGTCGACCCACCCCGTTCATCAAACAACTCTTTGGCCGTCAAAATTGGGAATTTATCCTTAATAATGATAGCGTTCAAGGTTCGATTATCAATGCAGAATCTCTAAGTGTCGTCTTACTTTTTAATAAGAAGAACCAGGGACGAAAAAGGGCTCTGACTCTTTTGTGTGATTTGTTGCTCGAGTAGCTGTTGCACTTGCCATTCAACCTTCTGCTTCTAAAAATAGGGATACCGATAAGGTTTAACGTTCACTGGTTTACTTGTCGGATCCAAATAAATTGCATGGTCGTGCTCCCTTTCTAGTGGCAAACCTTTGAGAGAAAGAAAAACATCGGCAAACTCTTTCAGCAATGGTTTTCTCTCTCCCGGCTTAGTTTCCCTGGCTTCTTCTTGTTGCACATTGATCTGTAGGCAATAACATTCAACCACTGCTCTGGTTTTGGCCATACGTCGAAAAGCCTGAAAGCTTATTGATTGTGGTTCTACACTAGTCTCTCCCTACCATTGATGCTCCACACCATTCTGTCGAAATTGAAATCTCAACCTGGCAAAGTCCATGGTTACTGGTCTGAGATAGCCATCCATGCTATGCCTAACACCATTTCTGCTCCTTCCAAAGGGAGAACATAGAAGTCTATTTTTACCTTTGTTCCTTATACCCGCAGCTGAAAATTTTGAACACAATCCTCATTTTGTAGCCGATCCCCATTCCCAACTAGAACCTTAAAGCTTGGGACCGCCGTAATCTGCAATTCAAAATATTTTGCGGTCCGTGTTTGCACAAAATTGTGGGTGCTTCCCTCGTCTATCAAGATCCTCATCGGTCGACCTTTTATCTCACCCTGAACCTGTAACGTATTTGGCATCACGCATCCCGCCAGAGCATTGAAAGAAACCAGAAATTGCTCATGATTTTCTTGATCGTCACCCATATGCCCTAGTTTACTGGCATTCCCAACACTTGTTTCCAGTATGATGGTTTCCTCCTAATCGTCTTCATCCAAGATGAACAATTGCGGATCCTTGCACTTATGCCTCGGAACATACTTCTCATCACAGTAGTAATAGAGACCCCTCTCTCGTTAAGACTGAGCCTCAGCTGTTGAGATTTTTTGAGGTTGGGGAGGGTTTGATAAAATATCAGGGTTATCCAAAAAAGGTGGTCTACCTGGTTATCCTCTGGGCCCTACTGACATGGATTGGGGTGTAGGCAATAACGGGAGTAATTTGGGCCTAATTCCTCGGCCAGCTAATTTCTTGGCCTCCCCTATCTTTGCCTCATAAAAAGAGCAAGAGCTAGTACCTCTGTCATGGACACCAGCCGTTGTGCTAGAACTTCATGTTTATATTCGAACGCAGCCCGAAAATGAACCACTGGGTTAAAAATCCTTCAGCCAAGTTTGTAGTGGTGCATAAGGCCATCTCCTCAAAACGAGTTTGGTATTCCTCTATGGTGGTGGCTTGGATCAACTTGGTCAGCTGTCCTTCCGGTGACTCAATCTCTGTCACGGCGAACCAACGCCGAATGGCCTCAACCAAATGATTCCACCCTGCCAACTGTCGTTGACGTTGCATTCAGTGATACCATTTCTTGGCTATTCCCTCCATTCAAAACGAAGCCATGATCAAACGGTGGTGATCTTCCGTGTGGTAGAACTCGAAGAAGTCTTGGGCGGAGGCGAGCCACTCGAAGAAGCCTTTCCCCGAGGCGGCACCATCTCCCCATCTCAGTCAGGGTTCACCCCTAGATGACTCGAAATAGTTGTAATCTGTCGCACCATGTTTTGCAAGGTTCGGTCAGTATTTTCATTCCAGCGACTAGTATTTTCATTTCAGCGATTCTGATCTTTTGTGTACTTCGAGAGGGACGTCAGAACCTGCTCATGCCGAGCCGTAGTGTCTTGCAAAATCTTGATGGCATCAGTGTTGTTGACCATTGTTACTCTCTCAATGAAAGCACCAAAATGTCAGTAACGTAAGTTTAAGAATTTTTAGAAGGGAGAAAGAGATAGTTTTCTGTATTTAGAATGAAGTTTCAGCAAAAACATGCCTTGCTCAATACAACAGGAATTATTTAAATATGTCTAGACTTAAGAAAGGACAAAATCTGTTAGACCCTTTGGGGCCCTCCTCACTCTCATTCCCCTGTGCAGTCCTTGGGTTTCCTCGACCGCTGGTTCCAGCTCCTCAACCTCCTCTTGGAATGATGATGACGTGGACTCTCTTAGTGAGTCAAGTGATTCAATGGCCTCTCCCATAACAGGCATCTAATCTCCGTTATTTAATAAAACTTCCATTGTTGATAGGGAGTGTTTTTATTCTACGGTCAGTAGCATTGGGAAATTATTTTTATTGATTAAAGCATAATACATGGATGACGAAATATACCATTCAGGGGATTTTTGAAAAGAAAATCTTGTTTTGAAGTCTGGTCTTGTGGTTTAAGATCTTCAGCTTGAAGGGTTTTTTTAATAATTTATATTTAGTGTTTTAGTTTTTAAGATTTAGGGTTCTGAATATTTTAAATTTTGTTTACATACTAATTAAATGAATGTCGATATAAAATCTTTAAAAATATAATGAAATTGTTGTATATAAAAATACACTGAGAATAATTAATCTTAATATAATATGTATTAAAAAAATCGAGTACAAACGAATTGTATCATTAATATAATGTGAGGTTGAGTATTGTTAATAGAATTGAGATTAATATCTCAAAAGGAATTGAACATTTTTTTAGGTTTTGACCAAAGTTTCTACAAGAATGTTCAAACTTTTTTTTATATATATTAGTATCATCGGGAATCATAGTCGATGTCGGACGCCCTTTCAGATCTCTACTGCTTGAAAGCACTCGTAATCACACCTTCAATCTTGCAGATTCACCTAATATGAGTAGGTTATTACACCTTTCAAAGGTCGTGGCATCTTCGTTACACGGGACTATGATTTCTACAAGAACAATTTTACACCTAATATGTCCGAGTTCAATTCTATATATTTAGTGATGATAACTATATTATCATATACTCCTTCAGTCCTAATAAAGTTATTATTTTTGTGTTTTAAATTTGTGTCATTTAAATTGTTATTTTGAAAAAATTAACAACTATTTAAACTCATATTTTTTTTACCCTTTGTTTTAGTTTCTTAAAAACCAAAAGTTAACTTTTCAAAGATAAAATTGTCATTTAAAATTTTTTACATCACACCTTTTACCTAAACTTTTTCTTCTTAAAACTCCGTAAAAAAATCCACATGTAACAGTTTAACCGGGACAGAGGGAGTATGTGTTTATTTTTTCTTTCAAGTCCTCTAGCATTCTCTTGAACCCATGAAATGGAAGTTCGTAATAGAATCACTTAATTATAGAAAAATAATTTTATATATTGATGAGCCTTTAAAAATGAACATGAATCTATTCGTATAACATGCTTGCATTCTTCGTCATTTTTAAATATTTTATGTAATTTGCACCAATATGTGGAACACAATATCTATAATTAATGGAGGTTTATATATTTCATCTAAACAATCAATCATTTTTTTAATCCCAGCTTATTAATTATCGTCTTCTACAACATGCTTATATAAGTATATAAGGAAGAATTTTCAAAAGTCAGTATCTTCCTTCTCAACAATAATAAATACAGTCGGTAGAATTTTTTTGTTATCATGTGATATGGCTAACAACACTCATTCAAGCGAGTTTTGACATTTTTTAAGGACTGACGTTCAGAGCTTGATGAGTGCACTAGCAGGACAAAGTTACTTACCAACTTTTTTGTTTTAATTGAATTATAGGATGTTAATAAATTAAAATTAATTAAATTAAATCTGGGCACTTTACATATTTTTCAGTTTAAATATTTCTTACGAGACAGTTTCACCTATTCAGTCCCAATTCCGTCACCACAGTTAGAGACGAATCCACGTTAAACGTGGGAGGGGCTCTTACCTCTAGCACTAATTTTTTTTGGCCTTCTATATATTTTCTTTAAAAAGTTAAATTAATCGTAAATTTACTTCATCTTTTAAAATTTATGTTTTGCACTTTCCAACCCTAGCTCTTGACCTCGTCCCTGCTCACAGTAGGTGATCTTGATCGTTAAGTGTCTTTTGTTTCTTTCCCTTGATTGACATGCTTTCTTTAAGTTGTTCTTGTAATGTCGATCTTCTATGCTTGGTTTTGATTGAACCATATTGGGATTTCCTCCGGAAAATATGACATATATATTTATAGTGACATTTTGGTTTTTGTTTGGGTATTCGGATACAGGCCATTTATCAACAATTATACAATGACATGGAAATTTTGTATAACAAAAGGATAACGACAAGTGATCCAAAGATTAAACGTCTCGAGCTTAAAAATGACTAGAGGAGAGGAGAGTGGTTTTTTCCCCCGAGATTTAGTTAATAAAATGTATGGTTATCAACGAAATTTTTGTGTTCTAAAATTAAATTTTCTATCAACAAGATTATTTTAAATTGTTAACATGATATAACTAACACTACTAAAAATTTTTTTGCCCTTCCGATTTCTAGGACTTCGTCCTGACTAATTCGTACCGACCTGCGTCGCACACCTGGTTTTAGTGTGTGAGTCTCTTAGCAAATTTTTTTTGCATACACAATGCCTCGAACCCGATATCTGCTTAAGCGATACCACTAACACTACTTAATTAGTAAAAGGAATTATAAGCATCATTAAAATTAACTAAGTAATGTCAGAGGTTCGAATCCTGATGTTGTGAATAGAGAAAATTAGGTTGGGAGGATCGCCCTCATAATAGGCATCTGTAAAACCCGATCTAGATTAGTCGAATAGTAGGTCAAAAACCAGTGGTTAAAAAAAACTAAGCAAGCAATAAAGTAATTAAACTAACAACACAATGATAATTTTCAAAATTTTAAATTCTGAATATAGAATTCTAACTTGGGTTCCAATTAATCAATTGTTGGATCTGTATAATTACTAAATCAAGATTCTATGATATCAGCTAGACCTTTCTAGTTAAGTTATTGTCCATTGCTGTAATACTATGCTAGGCTATTCAAAAAAAGTATTACTATGCTAGGTAAGTGGGGCTAATCCGTCAAGTATAAACCTATTGGGTTGATTAGGACCCATAAATTAAGATTACCGATTAATACAACTTGTTGGTTAGGCGAGCAAAATTAAATAAGGACGAAGCTGATTAAATAATTAAATATAAACCGAAACTGTTGAAGAGAAAAATAATCAATTAACTAAGAAATAAGATTGGTCATCAGTCCTACTAAGAAGAGTTTACTTCCTCATACTTTGAATCTTAACTATTTAATTAATTAATTTTTCATTTTACTGATAATCTAATAGTTCGTTAATCAAATAGTAAATTCTTACATTCTAATCAAATCAAGTAAATATGATAATGTAACGGTCCTCGTAATATGGTAAGTAATCAGAAAATAAAAAATAATGAAGGAGAAATCCCCTTCTGGTATCTGGAACAACAACCTCCGATCTCCAAGTGGACTTTCATTTCAGACAAAAAAATTTAACAATCACTTTCAAGCTAGGGTGGAGTCTCTATGGACTGATCAATAGGGCAAACCGCATGGCCTGGCTGTCATTGTTTTCATATGAAACCACTGCGCCCACATTATTAAAACAAAGGCTCATAGGTACTAAGAGACCCCTGTAATGTCTGAGAGTAAGCTACACTCCATGCTCATCTTCTGCAACCATCTCGACCCACTTGGATATATAATTAACAGACAACAACTATATCAACTGTCTTCAAACGTAACGGGCCCATGGTCTAAACGAAACCTAGCTTGAAACTGAAGTTTGTCTGATTTGATACAATGGGACAAGATTCTAGCTAAGTTTAAGTTGCCAAATGAATCATACAAATTTGATAAGGTTAATTTGGCCTAGAAAAACATGAGCACCCCATCGCTTCAACACTAAGGCTTTCGTAAACATCAGACAAATTTGGATAAGAACCGTCCAAGCCATTTTTAAGCATCAAGGAAACGAGTTTGAATAAAATAATGCCTATATCAACTTATCCTATTTATATTTACAATTCCCATGCAAATTTGACCTAGAATTCCTACAAACATCCTAAAAACCATAACCTTGAATTACACACGAAAAAGCCCAACATCCCACCTTCGAAATTCAACTCCATAGTTCAATGTTTCCACGACTTGTCTTCCCTATATTTTCTTTACAATAAATATTGTCTTTCTTCCATGCCAAGAATTTAATCAAAACGGGATCTTTTATCATCACCTTTACGATATTTGTCTGGTTGATAATTTTATACATATTATGTTTTTTAAGGGTAAACCGCCTATTTAGTACCCTAATTATGCCCGCTTTACTGTTTAGATATATCAACTATTATTTTTGGCAAAATAGTACATAACGTTATATTTTTGTTTAGTTTTGATACCCGGCCGTTAAAAATTAACAGAAATGGTGATGTATCTTGTTATAATCACAATTTGAGTCCAAAATACTTATATATTTTATCAATTCAGTCCAAAATTCATCAATTTAAATCATCATTTTCATTTTGGGGTAAAATTGCAAATTACCAGTTTTTTTCTTCTTTATTGACTATACTATCCTTATATAAGTCGGAAAATTGAAAATTGACAAAACATATTTTCATTTAAAAAATTTGAAATCTGATGGACTTTAGAATAAAACTGAAGAAATCGATTGGCCAAAATTTCGTTTGAAAAATCGATCAAATTAAATTTAAATTTAGCACTGTGTTGACTTTCTCTCCAGCAGCAACTGAGATGACAACTCTGTTCACACTCCCGAAGGAAGCAACAATGGCAACAACGTAGTAGCAACATCATTCTTTCGCTCAACTGAACCGACCTATAAAAGCAAACACGAATAACATAAGTATTAAACAAGAAGAACACCAAAAGGAAAAGGGGAAAATCGAACAGAAAGTTAGGATTTTTCCCGGTAATTAAGGCCATGAATTGAGGATACCAATGGTGGAGTTCGTCGTGCGCCAAAGAGCAACATATTGTGATTTTGGACTGATCAAACGGAGGATGGTGGATATCGAAAAAAAATAGTTGGGGTACTAAAATAATAACGCGAGTATAGTTGGGTACTAAATAGTTAGTTTACCCTTTTTAAAACTAGGCTTGACCTCTCTAAGCACATTGATATTGGATTTTCACCTACGTCAAGGCATCAATGTCAAAAAGAAGAGATGGTGGAGGATTGGAGAGTGGCCTACGTTATTGTGGAAAAGGTTACACAAACGCACCGATAGGTCCATGGACTAAAACGCAAAGTCATGTTACTTGTCTTTTAGACTTAGCTAGTGACCTACCGGCCCCGACCGGTGGGAAACTACATTCTTTATGTAGAGAAAGGGGGCCACTTGTTGCTGGCTCCTAGTGGGGACATGCAAGCAAGAGTTTTCACTTTCACATGCCGGCATGCCCTAATAACTCTCTCCAACAAAACCACGTGGCCTTCTTCAATATTATTATTATTATTATTCATCTCTCAGATGACTCTAAAAATTACAAAAGAAGAATTGGAGGTCGTAACATGGAAAGCGAAAACACTAATTGTAATCAAATGAAGGAATTTCAAAGAAAGGATGAGACAAAATTGATGTTGCCTTTGTGCAACTTGTCAAGGGGTACAATGCCGGTTTCATTTAGCAGCAAAACAAATGCTGCAGAAACGAATAACTATCCTCTGCTTTGGTCCATAATATACAATTTCAGCACTCAGGTTTTTAGAATTTTAAACTTAAATTCAATATGTTGGTCTGATTCAAATTTATTATAATGAGTTGTTCAAATGTATTGGGGCTTGTCAGTTTTAAATTAATTGTTTAAAATTTTATAAACACAATTATTGCAATTCATTCTTATTATAATTTCTCGTAACTTTAAAATAAAACACTCAATTATTAAATAAGTGATTAACTGGTACATTTCAAATTAATAGAAAAGAATGAAAGACAAAGGGTTTTGGTCCTTCATTTGTGTAAAATTTAGTAATTGCGTTATATTTTTATTATAATAACATTAAAGATATTATTTATTTGAATAAGTTTTTATATTAAATAATATATGTGTTAAGGACTTCTTGGATATAAGTTAGGTTGAGGAAGAACCTTCACGGCTTGAAGCTTGGACTAGACTTTTGGGAGACAAGCAAGGAAGGAGATTAACTATGAGGACATATTCTCCGATGCTTAAATTAGTTACGAAGGTTTTATAAGGATTTTCAGAAGAAAAAAAATATCTTAAAGGAAAATGATAAATAACAAATATTGAAGGTTAGGTTCATACGTGAAACTATCAAACTAACATAGTTTAAGACTCAATTAATTGTTAGCTCATTTCATTAAGGGTAAAATTTTAATACACGGGTTGTTGTAAAACTAATTTTACACAAGCCTGCATATTTATACTATAAAATCCAATTTCTAAAATTCTAACCCTAACCCTATAATCTAAATTTTAAATACTAACCTTAAATTCTAAACCCTACAACCTAGACAAATAAACTTTAAACCCTAAACTAAAACTCTAACCCCTAAAACTAGAAGCACGTGTAAACTAAAGTTTACACTGTCTGTGTATCAAAATTTTTTTCCTTCTATTAATATGTTGAGCACTTTGGACCGCGTAAATCGATTTCATCTAATAAGTTGGTATAATAATATATATTATTATACCATTTTTTGACTAAAACTTTGATACACCGTCTGTGTAAACGTGTTTGTCAAAATTATGGGTTAGGGATTTAGTTTAGGGGTTTAGGTTGTAATGTTTAAATTTTAAGATTTAGAGTTAGAGTTTATGGTTTAAAGTTTAGTATTTATGGTTTAGAATTCAGGGTGTTAGGGTTAAAGTTTTAAGTTTTAAAGAAGGATTGTGTAAAAAAATTATATGGGCTGTGTAACAAAATATAACTCATCTTTTTCGTGTAATGTTTTCATTATATCTCATATCATATTTTGTAACAGGTTTTTTATGAAAAAATATTTCATGCATTGCCGTGAAAAATTTGTTTCCCACAAATAAGTCTAATTTCAAGTTTAGATCTTTAGTAACAGCTTTTGAATTTAATGTTTAAAACTAGGGTTTAAGTTTAGAGGTTAAAAACTTAAAGTTTAGGATTTTAGATTTAGGTTAAGGATTTAAATTTTATGTTGTGATGCTTAAACAAACAAACTTATATATAAAAAAATACATCATATTAACTCTTTTATTATTTCTATGAAGATTTTTTTCCGCAAGATAAATGTATTTAATTAATATGGTGAATTACACATATATATTACGGAAATATGTTATAATCAAATTAAACGAATCTATGTCTATCCCTTTTTCTATTTATTTTTCTTTATCATTGAGGAACCCAGATTTTAGTACCAATTCCCACCGTCCATGTTGTGGTTAATATCTTCAATTTATGTCCAAAATTGGTTAAAAAATAAAATTGAGCCAAAGACCATTTAATACAAGTTAAACTGTTTAGTTAGGGACATTAAACAAAGTGACCGACATGGGGTTAGCAGGGAAGACAGGAAAGGGAACATATGGACCACAGTTGCAAACCATCGAGTCCAAGTCAGCATTGACTTTATGGGGTCGGTTAGTATTTTTTTCTAGTTTAATTTATTTATTTTTCTTAAGTATTTTAAATAAATTTATAATATATATACCCCATTGGCAGGCCAAATATCAATCGCCATTAACAACAATCAAAAGAAATTTTCTTTCAACAGAAAACACAAAGCTATCGTTTTAGATTAATTCATTGCCTTTTTTTTTGTGAAGGGAAAATGGAGTTGTCAAGAAAAGCCACGTGCAACTCTCATGGCGAAGATTCTTCATACTTCCTTGGATGGCAGGAATACGAGAAAAACCCTTACCATCCACTCCACAACCCTAAAGGAATCATTCAAATGGGTCTTGCAGAGAATCAGGTAACTAATTAACAAATGGAATCTCTTCTTCAACCTTTCTTATGCAGCTTGTTCAACTGTTAAACATGTTTTATTTTTATTTATTTTTGCAGCTCTCCTTTGATCTTCTTGAGTCATGGCTGGCCAAAAACCCAGACGCTGTTGGGTGCAAGAGAGACGGCCAATCCATTTTCAGAGAGCTTGCTCTTTTCCAAGATTATCAGGGCCTTCCTGCATTCAAGAAGGTAGGCTTAAAAGCTCATAAAATCTTACTATCATTTTATGACATAAAAAAAACGATAGTATTCCCTGGTTTTTGATGATCTTCTATTATCAACAGGCATTGGTGGATTTCATGGCTGAAATCAGAGGAAACAAAGTAACTTTTGATCCCAACAACATAGTCCTCACCGCCGGTGCAACTTCTGCCAATGAAACGCTCATGTTTTGCCTTGCTGAACAAGGCGACGCTTTTCTTCTTCCTACACCATATTACCCAGGGTATGTTATAATGTTAATTATTAAGAACAAAAAAGCTTAATTTTTTCCATGAATCAACACATTCTAATAAATTATATACTCACAGATTTGATAGAGATCTCAAGTGGAGAACTGGTGTTGAGACTGTACCAATCCACTGTACCAGCTCCAACCATTTTCAAATCACTGCATCCACCATTGAAGAAGCTTATCAACATGCACAAAAACAGAACCTAAGGGTGAAAGGGATCTTAATCACCAACCCTTCAAATCCATTGGGCACAACGATGACAAGGTCTGAGCTGGACCTTCTCATTAACTTCATTACGGACAAAGAAATTCATTTAATAAGCGACGAAATATACTCGGGAACTGTTTTTAGCTCCCCAGATTTCGTGAGTATCATGGAAGTTTTGAAAGACAGAAACCTCGAGAAAACTGAGGTATGGGATAGAATTCATATTGTTTACAGTCTTTCCAAGGATCTGGGTCTCCCCGGTTTTCGAGTTGGAGCAATTTACTCCAACGATCCCACTGTTGTAGCCGCCGCCACAAAAATGTCCAGTTTTGGCCTAGTTTCTTCTCAAACTCAATATCTTCTCTCAGTTATGTTATCCGACAAGAAATTTAGGAGCTACTACATTGCAAAAAACAGGAAGAGGCTTCAAAAGCGACAGAGGAAGCTGGTTTCCGGCCTCGAAAAAGCTGGTATCGGCTGCTTAGAAAGCAATGCCGGGCTGTTCTGTTGGGTTGATATGAGGCACCTTTTGAGCTCCAACACATTCGAAGCTGAAATGGAGCTTTGGAAAAGAATAGTTTACGATGTTAAACTGAACATTTCTCCCGGTTCTTCGTGCCATTGCAGTGAACCAGGGTGGTTCCGAGTTTGCTTCGCTAACATGTCGGTAGACACTCTGAAACTCGCCATGAAAAGGTTAAAATCCTTCGTTAATCCTACCAACAGCAGTAACAACAAGAGCCACCAAGAGTTAAAGGACTTAAGAATAGAGTCCCACATCGAGAAATGGATTTTCCGGCTGTCGTTCCAATCCTTCCATGACCGGGAGCAAGACGAACGATGAAGCTATTTAAGCTACTATAATTTTTAGCTAGTGTGAACACATTGTTTGATAGTTCCTTCAGAAATTATATAACGATTCTTTAAGCTAGTTCTTAATTGTAAACAGAGAAGGAGAGAGAGAAACTGCACTCCGTCCATGTGGAGAAATTATTTTATAGTTTCGGCTCACCACGTCATCTATGGTCCTATCCAATGAGATTCATTCATATAATGACACCTAAGAAATAGGTGAAGATTCACCTTAAAAAAAATTATATGAAAAATTATTATTGGACAAGACCATAGATAACATTATGAACCAAGCCCATCTAATAATTTTTCGTCAATGTGGGATCTGCATGCAGTGTATTTAGGTTCTCTTGTAAAAAATTTACGTTACCACCATGGATGATCATATCTAGAAAAAGATTATATACTATCATAAACGATTGTCTCCTTCAGTTCCTTCTTTTACGTATGCGTATTACATTTTTCAACCAAAAGTAAGATTGTGGAGAATTAGATGCGAATAAAAACTAAAACTATCGAATAGAAATATTCTATCCCTTTTCGGTACATTTATTTATGTCTCGCACTAAAAAATTAGATTTAAGATCAAGGTTTAAGGTTAGAGTTTAAGAAATTAAGGGTATGATGTATTTTTTAGGGTTTAAGATTCAAGTTTTTGACAAAAATCTTTTGTCCCTTTCTATACCTAAACACTAAGAAAAATGTTAAGTCTTAACCTTAAATTTTAAATCTTAAACCCTAAACCCTAAAAATATACCATGCAACTAATTTTTTAAACCCTAACCCTACACTCTAAACTTAATTTTCTAGTTCAGGACATAAATAAGGACACCGAAAAAATATATTTATATTCAAAATTGTTTTCGTTTTTGTCTCAAAGTCGTCACCAACTACGTAATCCAAGAGTTGCTTGTAAGAAATCTATAAAGAACTTTTCTAGGATTTAATCAGTGGAAAGGTTGAGAGTTTACGCGGTTTGCAGTGCCAAAATTTGGTTGTTTTCGTCGTCACATTCTGAATTTAGGAAAGCAAAAGCATATCAATGTTGGGAGATTTTGTTGTCGAGGACTTGAAGAAAATAAGAAAAGCAAAAAGCTTGGAGAATATACCAGAGAGATTCTTTTTTTCTTTTCCTAGTTCCTACTAAAAGCTTCCATGGTTTTCACTTTTCACTGTTTTTTCCATCAAAAGACATATAGAAGAAATCTATATAAAACAAGCAATCTATATTCAGAATTGTCCAGATTTTTTTACTTAATTTTCTAAAAGCTTCTTGATTTTAAATACATCAATGCTCAAACAAACAATAACTAATAGTAAGCATATTGTGTTCTCAAATAACAAGAGACTGATTATACCCTCCACCACGAATTCTTAGAAAGCATGTATCCCTCAAGTACCTCTTCTGATCTACACCTACATCTATGCCTCTCCTCGTCACTACCATCATAGATGTGACAGTAGCCACCAAATCATATCCCAATCACCTCAACATAGGGTAAATGAAGATAGATTCTATCTAAGTCCACTTTCTTTTGTGGAAAAAATATGATTCGAATAATTAATTCGTTGATTTGATGATTAGATTCGAAAATTTAAATATTTGATTTATTTTTTAATTTTTGGATATTTCAGATTACATATATGAGAAGAAATCGAGTAATCTATTCAACTACTAATTGCTTAAATTCTAATTTTTAATTATCCAAAATCTGGAAAAAAAGTATTAATATTACTAAAATCACAGATAAATAAAGAGTAATTTTATGTCACAGTCTTTAAAATAAACAAAAATAAAATAAATACTTAGTAGTCTTAGACTCAAGTCTTCCTAAAGCTAATTGTTACGGACCATTATCATTTTTTCAAAAGACTTATTTAATAGAATGTGCAGCGCCATCGTTTCTACATCGTAAAATATTCTTTTTTTTTTCCAATATGATATCAAATGTACTTGTCTCTTTTCACACGTGACCTAATAAAGAGCCTAAATCTTAATCTCTTATTGAACCTGGAAGGGAAGAAAGAAAAAGGGTTGACGGAAAACTCAGTGTGGTCCGAAATACAACATAACAGACAACATATAATTCAAATACAAAGTAACCGCACACAAAACATACATCAAGACATCAAAACGGTAATAATCACTTAAGCAGAATGCACACATACATGGATAATGATATGGCTTATAAGTCCTAACTATCTGAATTACCTCCGAACTCCTACAAACACATTAAAAATAACAGAAAATAAAAATTTTAAAATATCTTAGTAATTGTTTAAAGTGCGTTCAGGTGAAAAGAAATTAAATTTTTAAAAATTTAAATGTTTTAAGATAATTTATGATTATTTTGTTTGAATAAATAATTATTCTATAAAGATCAGAAATTTAAAAAAAATTATAGAAAGTTTGAAAATAAATATATAAAAACATGCAATACAGATATCATTATAATTTATATTTATAAAAATATGTAAAAAAACTAATAATATAAAGTATACATCGAAATAAAATGAAATTGGAATGCAAAGAACTTTAAAAGAATCACTTATTTACCAACCAAACCTGTGATGCACAGGGGACGTCACTTTAGTCTTGCTTGACACTTATATTATGATTGGAAAAGAGTACCTTTGTGCAAAATAGTTTAACATCAATCGACTTTAGCAGCTAAAAACAAATTATATTGCTACAACTGTCTCAGCCCTGCCCTCAATTCGGTTTTCTCATTCTCATCTGGTTTGGCAGCGGCATCATCTTCAAATTTCTGTTTGGCTTTTTCTGACTTGTCTTCCATTGGCTACAGAATCAGAAATTGCATAAACCTTAGGGATACAGAACAAAGACTGACATGTAAGCGAGTTATGAAGAATATATCAAATTAAGAAAACATAGACAGAAATAAGATGGGAGACTTTGCTCTGACGAAATGCCATGGAATGCTTCCTACAAGATGAAAGTCATCAACTTGCATACCTAATATGAGAAAAAATTATTAACTTGCTCAAAAACAGGGAATGCTACTGTTAAAAAAAGGAGATGCAACATCTGTAAGGAAAAAAGAAGCAAAGAACCCACATTGTAAATAAGAGTCTAGTAAAATGTTTGATATTGTCATAAGCATGCAAGATACTTGCAGACAAGTACAACCAAATATTACCTGAGAGGGCTTGGTAACGTGAGAAGCATTCCCCATATGTGTTTTTTGCACCAAAAATGCTTCTCCGGATTGACCATTATCTCCTGTAGCACTTCCATGAATATTTCCTATATTGGAAAAATCATCTGCAGTTTCTTTTACATGGACTACTTCAGAAATATCAACAATTCTATCAACAATTATAACATTGGACTCATCAGCCCCTCCTTGACTTTGCTTGTATGACGTCAATGCGGGCTGATCCAGCACTGTATTTGGTTCAATGGAATTTACGCTGAAAAAATAACAAATGACATTGTAAAGAAAACATTCTTAGAACATGCAAAGAACAAATCAATTAAGTACAGAAGTAGATACCAGAGAGTACTATCCTCTGCAGTTACAGAAGCCTCATTCTTTTGCCTACTATTTTTAGTGCCATTTGAAGGTATGTCGTCAACTCTCCTTTTCCTTCCAGCTAAGGTCAAACATCCATCTTCATGGTCAGATATCGAAGAACTTTCTTCAGGCTTCATTTGGGCCTTGTCAAGGGTATGTTTGAATATCAAATCACTGCAGCGCTTGATCCAAGAGGAACGGGCTGAGCTAGGAGTACTATCTGGTTTTGACATTGGAGAGTTGAATCCATTGCCACTCAGAGCAACAACCTTATTTTTATCCGAACCAGATTCAACATTTTGCACAACAGCTTGCTGCTTCAGATTCTTTCTTCCAGATGCTTTCTGCTGGCTAAGCTCAACAATAGAGCACTGCATTTGAGCCACTGTCATCTTATCCAAGGCAGCTTTCAAGTCCCCCAACTTGTTTAGCTCTTCAATCTCAACATGTATCTCTTTTCTATCGGCATGCAATAATTCCCTTTGTTGCTTCAATTTGTGTCTTTGCACTTTAAGCTCCTCAATAGACTTGTGCAACTCAGCCCATTCAAGTCCCTTCGCTCACGATCCAACTTGATTTCTAACCGCTCAGCATCAAGCCTTCTCATTTCTAAATTAGCTTGTTCCAAGTCTTTCTCCGCTATTTTCTTTAGAGCGTTAATGTGATCAAGTTGATTTTTCTTTTCTCGCTCAAATGCTGCCTCTCTTTCCTTCAAAGAACTTTCCAACTCTTCACGCCTTTTCTCAATACAATTTTCCAGCTCCCTCTTTTGGGTTTTGACTCCAAACAAGAAATCAGCACGCTCTTGTTGAATCTTATTGAACCAATCAGAGTGCTCAGTCACCATCTTTTTCATGAAGTCCTCTCTCTCACAATTCAATGATTCAACGTCCTTGTTATGCTGCTCTCACATCATATCGCGCTCCCTTCTCAATCTATCACGCTCATCCTTGAGAAACTTCGAAATCGCTTCTCTCTCCTCACAAACTCGCGCTGCTTCCTTTCGGAAATCTTCTCTTTTTTCATTAATCGAATCCCACTCAGTTTCAAATTATGCCTTCTCTACTTCCAACCTATCAACATCAGCCCTCAGCTCCAATTTTTGAGCCCTAATCATGTCAAGTTCTTCCTTCAGTTTTGATTCTAAAGTTGATAATTCATGTGTCTCACTTCTCAGAGCTTCTAGTTTCTCCTTTGCATGATCAACCTGGTTTCTTTTATCTTCCAATAACAACAGTGATTTCTGAAGCTCTAGTTTTGTTTTATTGATATCTTCCTTTTCCTTTTCTAAAAGGGCTTTCTTCAACTCAAGTTCTTTTCAAAAGCACTCACATTGTTTTCTCACACCTATGAGACTTGACTTCTCAGCCACTTCATTTTCCTTCTCTGCTAATATCCTCAATCGAACATCAAGATCATGCTCTCTTTCACAAATTTGATCCTCCTTGTGATTTATATCCATCTCCTTCAATTCCCATGCCCGTCTCTTCGTTTCAATTTCATCTTCCACCATTTTGTGCTTGAGCTCAAGCTCAGCTTCGAACTCAGAGTTTCTGGTTCTCAATGCATTTTCACGACTACCAATAACCTTGCGAAATTCAACCTGAATCATTCAGTAAAAAGAATAAATTTTCAGGAAAAGAAACAGAAACAAAGTGAAAATACTAAATAGTGCTCAACAAAGTAACTCACAGATTCCTTGTTTGCAAGTTTCTCTTGAGAAACAAGGAGCTCTTTCTCTTTCTTGCTAAGCAAAGCTTCTCGCTCAATAATGGCCTGCATGCACAAGAGAGGAACTGAATTATTATGACTTTCAATGACATAAAAGCAACAAATTCACATGAAACAGCACTCCAAATCAGAAACTCTTTTGGGCAAATGAAATATGTAACCTCCTCTCTTTTTGACAGAGAAACTAAAGTCAACTCAAGGTTGGATTTCTCATCCTTCAAAGCTCTCCTTTCCTTTTCAATATCCAATTTTGAAGCCTGCAACTCCTTTTCAAGTCGATTTAGTTCTTGAGTTCTACTGAAAATATACTCCTCTCTTTGATTCAGGGAAGCTTGTCCATCAAGCAGTCTTTCATGTTCTTGCTGTACAATCTTCTGCCTCTCACTCAGCAATTGCCGTTCACGGGTGATCTCTTTCTCTTTTGCATCAGAACTAAAATATAGAACCAAATAATTAACACTCATTGAACCAAAATTCTATTCGAATTTATAGACTTGTTGCACAGTCTGAAATCATGGTAAAAACAGTTGTATGAATTATATTATCACCAGAAAACATAATAAATTTAACAAAGCATGCACATATCTGCAGAAAACCACCCGGACCAAGCCAATTGTAATCTACTTGTTCACTTTCAGCAGCAGGTGATTCAATCATGTCTGTCTCATATAAACAGATTAAATAGACTACTATCAATCATGTTGTGGATTCTTAGTTATAGGAACTTTTCATTACAAGACCTAATTCATATTATGATCCAGCAAAGCAAAGACTACATTGTATGAATAAAGACAATATATATGGAGCAGAAGTGCTTCCTCCTGGGAAATAAAAGCATGTCAACTGCAAACCAATGGGGAAAAAAAAGATAAACAGTAAAAAAGAAGAAGAAAATGACGGTACAAACAACATGAAGAAGGAAAACACAATGCATGTGACATACTCGTTTTTTGAACAATACAATACGTCTGCTAAGATCATCTTCACGTGCTTCAACTTCTTGGAGCTTTCTCTTAGCATCGTGTTGGATGAGGGTAGCTTCTGCCTGTAAAGACTTTGCAGCGTGAAACTTTGCCTCAGCCTCCGAAATTTTTTTCCCAGCATCCTCAATCTTAAAACGTGCTTCAGCTAATCTACTTTCAGCTGCAACCTTAGTTTCAGCAGACTCTGAACGCATCTCAAGTAAAGCTTTTTCAATCTATAAAATCAAAACAACAAGGTCCAAAGAAACGTATAAAAATGCTGAAAGAGAAGTAAAAAAGAAAATAACTACAAGAAAGAGAGGCTCCAGATGATAACCATACGCTTGCTAGGCATTCTTTCTCAACTCCTAAAGCTTTCTTCAAACCATCCTCACGCTTCTTTGCTTCTGCAAGAGCAGATATATGCGCAGCTTGATCCCGTTTATGCGTTAGCTCACTTGCTTCAGCAGAGGCTTTAATTTGTTCATACTTGGAAGCTAACTCCTTTCTTTCCAATGTAAGAAGGCCCATGTGGTGTTGGTGGTCAGAGAGCTACATACAAGAATAAATATTGTACATATGTTAGTAATAGTAGCTATGCGACAAGAAGCAGAGAATGAATGATGATGTACAACATGAAATTATGAGCAACATGTGAACAATGCAAGGATCGCCATATGCTAAACCAAGACTGTCATCACTCCACACTCTTATCCTTTGTACAAAGCCAGTCATTTTCACATCAAGCTAGGTAAAGATCACAGCCTACTAATGTGCCATACATTGGAACTAACAAGTGGAAACACTCATAAGGAAAAATGTCCATATAAAAAACACTCAATAGCAAAGTAATGACAGAGAAGCCAAGAAAACCCAACCAAAAACAATGAAACAAATAAAAGGACCACCAATAAATAAATAAATAAATGCTCCTACATGCTCTTATAAACCTACAACTCAATTCAATGGCGTCATTTGCATGCCCGGGTCAAACACCTAATAGCTACCTCAAATGAAACAACACGTCTACAAAAATAATGCAAACAGATAGGTAAATAATCAAGTTTGCTCCATCAAAGCTCATACAATGAAAACACATAGTATGCCACTAAATTGGCATTTTCGCGAAACACATAAGTTCTAACCAGAAACAATGTTCACCACTTAATTAGGTAGTTCAACATTGAAAATTAACCCCATAAATCACATATTCAAAAATATTAAAACAAATTTCTATACAACGTGCTAAATTACTTTAAAAAAAAAACCATTATCTTTTTTATGCTGAAATCTATTAAAGATCAGTTCCCACAAACTAGCTTTTCTATTTAAACTTACATGTATCTTTTTCATTTCATTTGAAGATTTAAAACTCAAACTGAAACCTTGCAAGTTGTTGTTTTTCTGGTATCTATCTTTACAGTTCACAATTTAAATGTTCAAACATATACTTTTACCTATTGCACCAAAAAACAAACAACGCCCTAAAAAAGGAACACATTCATGAAAATAATTTGAGAAGATTAGTTTAAACATTTGACGCAAACCTCTGCTTCAAGCTTTGCAATATAAGCAATTAGAGCAGCTTTATCTCTCTTCTTGATGGATTCTTCATCGAATCCAGCTTCCTTGAGCCGCTTCCAGATCGTTTCGTCACCAAGAGGACTCTTCAAAACCCTAGATCCCGGAGTAATCGACAACGCCCTGCTAGTACCCTGCGTGAACGGACTCGCCATCTTCCAAGCCCGATCACCTTATCAAAAACCCTAGGCTTCCGTATGACTGTAGCTGGTTTTCAACAGATTCTTCACTTTTTTTTGTTTTCTCCGCTGAAAAAAGATGAAAGTGTCAAAGAATCAAAGTATTAAGTAGTAGTGAGCCACCAGGTCACCACTGAGTCGGGTTTTGTTCTTTAGAGAGGAAATCGCTAAGACAAGAATTTTGAACTGTGGGTGAAAACAAAGTGGTGTCGTATTGAAAAATTTAGGCGTACATTGTGTGGGGGAAAAAGATGAGAAGTGAATAGGAAGAGTGACAGTCAACGTTACACGTCAGCTATATTAAATTTTTTGATAATATGTATGTCTATTTTGTGGTCTATATTCGGACTGTGAGAATATTTTTCTCAATAATATCGTCTCTAAAATTTAAATTCATGTCTTCACCTTAAAAGTACAATGTGCCTTACCAATGCACCTCACACTTATTGGTAGATTATTAGTACCTTTAAGCTGGATTATATGGATTTCGTTATAAATAAATATGCTGTTACAATCAAATCTTTATCTTGATTTATGTTTGATTTGTTCAAAGTTAAATCTTAGCGCATCATTGATTCTATTAAAACCATTAAACAAATAATAATCAGTTGGTACATTGTGATTATATGGATTTTTCGAAAAAGTAACATGGTAGTCGGTAACATGACTAGGATGATTTCATCCCAGAATTTAAGATTCAGTCTTCACTAACGTCCCTGCTTCTATCCTCCATTTGGTTGACCCTAATATTTTTAGGGTGAGTCTGAATACGGTAGGTCTAGAATGTAAATAAAAAATAATAAGTTTTGAAATTTGTCTAAAAATTTAAAATATTTGACGTTTAGATAATATTTTAGATTATTTTTTCGTGATTTTTGACAAGTTTTAATACTTTGTCAAATAACGTAAAATGTTATTTAAAAAAACAAGTATCAAAACTTGCCAAAAATAACGAAAAAAATAACTTAAAATATTATTAAAAAGTCTAACTTTTTAAGTTCTTGAACAAGTTTTGAAGCTTGTCGTTTTTTAACGGCACCTAGGCCTATAAACAAACACGAACGAGGGTGTGTTCATATTCGTTCGTTTAACTTTAACCGAACAAATGAACGAACACGAACATAGACAATACAAAATTTCTTGTTCGTGTTTGTTCTCTAAGGAATGTAGCTTGTTCGTATTCATTTATGTTCGTCGTTAAAATGATAAACGAACACAAATAACATATATAATATGTTAAATATTTAATATTTGGGTTAGTTCGATTAATTCTATTAATTAATTGATTTTAAACTGAATTAATCGATAATTGAAATTTGGAAAAACTCTTAATCATTAGCTGTAATACCCAAAAACAGGCTCAGTAAATTTACGATTTTTGATGATCGGAATTTATATTTTCAGAAAAGTTAAATTTGATTCCTAAATCATTCGATCTGATTAATTTTAGTTAACTAAGTTCAATTTTGAGTTTTAAGGAATTAAAACCAAATTGTGAAATTGAGAGATGTTAAGTATAAATTGTAAAATTAGGTGGCCAATTTATAAAGAAATGAAATTGAAGGACATTAGTGCATGTGGTGGAAAGTGGATGTCTTGGGGGTGAATTAACCATTTTCATTGATTGCCTAGTCACATGCTAGGTGTCATGCTAAACACATGGTTAGTGTACAATTGATGAATAATTAATGAATTAATAATAATAATAATAATAAAAGAAAATAAGAGAAATTAGACTATGGTTTACGGCAAGTGGGAAAGAAAAGATGAAAACATTTTTGTCATCTTCACTGAATAGCTTATTCTCCATGGAAATGGAGCTTCAAGAATCCTAGGCATTGGATATCAATTTTTTCAGTTTTGATCATCCTTGCTTCGAATAGATTGTAAATTTGGTAAGTCTTGTACATAAGCTACCTTTGAATATTTCTTTTAGTAAAATTCGAAGGATTTCGTGTATTTTTCCCATAGTTTAGGATTGGATAAATTAAAGAATTCTATTGTAAAATATAAATTTGATTTTGATATAACAAATTATTTAAGGACCA
This sequence comes from Hibiscus mutabilis, assembly GCA_019671005.1. Taxonomy (NCBI): domain Eukaryota; kingdom Viridiplantae; phylum Streptophyta; class Magnoliopsida; order Malvales; family Malvaceae; genus Hibiscus; species Hibiscus mutabilis. Next base: position 44,225,511 of record CM033728.1, on the reverse strand, counting down.
AATTATAAAAGTAAACAAATTTTTAAGTATTCAAAAGTCTCACAAAATGACAAAGAAAAGTTTTTCTAAGTTCAAAACTTAAACCTAATTTTTTTTTTAAGTGTTTCAAAGCCAAATTCAACAAATACACCCAGGAGTATCGATACACCTTAGGTGTTTCAATACGGTTTTTCACTACTGAAATTTTAATTTTGCAAACCGTTTCGATACGGATAAGCCCGTTTCGATATGGCCTTCATATGGGCTTATATTTTAGGTTATGCGTATCGATACGATTTTGTCCGTTTCGATACGACATTCATTTCGGTTAAGTTCTTGCTTAAGCGTACTGATACGGTCTTTATCGTTTCGATACGGGGTGTTGAGATCTTAAAAAATCTTTGTATTTAAAATATGACCGTTGCCTTGTCAGTTATGAGAATCAGCAATATTTAAAAATTAGTTAACAGTATCGATACGCCCCTAGGCGTACCGATGCATTTTTCACTAGACTTTTTCCTCATATTCTAGTGAACAAAAATCGTACCGATACGGTTATACCATATCAATACGCTCTTATTTTTACTCTTTATCTGTTTTGATACGCCTTTAAGCTTATCGATACGCTATTGTATAACGACTCTTTCTTCTTTTGACAGGTACCAACACGGCTCTTCATGTACCGATATGATTGATTGGCAGACAGCATTTATTGCGGGAAATCAACTCTCCAATGGCTATATTCAATTCTCCAACCACACAAACAAATAGAAATCAATGATGGGGTATAAATAGAAGTCTCCAAAATCACTACAACAACTATTGATCAACTCACAAGCATTCAAGCAAAAATCCAACATTCTTGAGCCTATTAAAGTCAAACCTTTGTAAACACTCTTGTGAGCTTTATTTGTATTCTTTATTTTCAAGATTGGGTTGAGTGATCTGTAATTAGGCAAAAATTTACCTTGTGAGGATTTGTATTCATTTGCCAAATTTCTTCTTTGTAAAAAGAGTGAACCTTGATCAAGCTTTGGGTATAAAGCTTTGATCGATTTGTAACGGTTGCCTCCTTAGCCTAAAAAAAGGGAAGAATTCATTAGTGAATTGGTTGAAATCCTTAGTGGAGAGCTAAGGTAGTGGATGTAGAGCTTGTTAGAAGCTTGAACCACTATAAATCACTTGTCCATCATTTTTATCTTTGTGCTTTGCTTCCCTTCAATTTTTTATTTGACAATTCACCCCCTCTTGGCCATTCGTCGTTGATTGATCATCTCAACAATTGGTATCAGAGCCTAACTCATTGAAGGATTAACATCCAATTGAGACATTCCTAGAGGTAATTCAATTAACCGACATTCAAGCCATGGCATCTACTTTCGACCACCACATGTATGAGTCACAATCTATCACTAAACCGCCCTTCTTCAATGGAGACAACTATCCGTATTGGAAGAATCGAATGAGATTATTCATCAAATCCAACGCTTATGTCCTTTGGGATGTAATTGAAAATGGACCATCCATCCCAGTGAAGCAAGAAGGAGAAATGCAAGTTCCCAAGGTTAAGCAAGAAATGACTGATGAAGAAAGAAGGAAGTTGCAAGTAAATGGCAAGGTCTTACATATACTCTTTTGTGCGCTTGGACCCGATGAGTACTCGAAGATATTTTCGTGTACAAGTGCAAATGAGGTGTAGGACAAACTCGAGACCACCTATGAGGGCACCAATGACGTAAAGGAGACCAAGATTAGACTTCTCGACTTAAGTTACGAGAACTTCAAGATGAAGCCCGATGAGAGCGTTACCAAGATGTTTGATCACTTTTTTATCATCGTCAACGGTCTCAAAGGCTTCAGAGAAATCATCTACTATCTTCTCGAGTCATATGATGGGAAAATGACCGCCAAAAAATTTGAAAACCTTGAAGCTCGATGCTCTTATGGGTTCTCTTCTTACCCATGAGATCATGAAGCAAGAAAGAGAAGAAGAAAAGAAAAGAATGTAGAAAAGAAGTAGGTAGATAAGAAGAAACTCAGTATTGCTCTCAAAGCTTCTCTTGAGGAGAGTGATTCGAGTGATGAGGAAGATGAAGAGATGGCTATGCTATCCAAAAGGTTCACAAGGTTCATGAAGTCTAATAGAGGAAGAAAGTTCTATCGAAGATAAGACTTCAAGAACAAGAACATGGAGGAGGAGAATGATCAACTCATATACTTTGAGTGCAAGAAGCCGGGGTATATAAGGACCGGGTGTCCTCAACTCAAAAAGAAGAGCTTCAGAAAGAAAAAGAAGCTCAAGGCTCATGTTGCTACTTGGAGTGATGAGGAATCATCCGATGAAGAGGAGCAAGAAGTGGTCAATCTTTGCCTCATGGCTCTTGAAGAAGATCCTAAGGTAACCTCTAACTCATCCACTTTCGAGTTTACATTTGATGAGCTTCAAGAAGCTTACGATGAGTTGCAAGAGGTTTATGATGAGTTGGTAGAAAAATTCAAAGAATCAATTTTGAAAAACAAGAAAATGATTTCCGATTTGAAAATTCAAAATGATTTTGTTTCTAAAATAACTCAAAACTTGAAAAGAAGGTTTGTGATTTACAAGAAAATCAAAAGTATTTTGAAAAGGAAAATGTTGATTTAAACAACCTTCTTTCCGAGTTTCATGATCATTACCATAAGGAGGTGAATGATCTCAAAGCTTCATTGAACAAAGTTGGAAAATCTAGTTTTAAAAAAGGACAATCTTCAAAACCCAACTATGCGAAAAGAAACTTTGGTGGCTACAAACAAAGAGGCTTCCAAAGGCCCTCTAGAGGTAAAAGGATTAGAAGTGTTTGGGTTCCTAAGGACCTAATTGCTTCTAATGATATTCATGCTATTGCTTCTTGGATTCCTAAGGGAACCAAGATTTTGGGAGCTAATACTCGTGGACCCAAAATGATTTGGGTACCAAAAATCAAGACATAATTCTTTGTTTGTAGGGGAAGCATTGCTACAAGGCCAAAGCTTCAAGTGAAAATTCGTGGTTCCTTGATAGTGGATGCTCGAGACACATGACCGAAGACAAGATTAGATTCTTGGAACTAAATCTAAAGAGGGGAGGATTGGTGACATTTGGTGACAACTCCAAAGGCCAAATTGAAGGAATTAGTTCTATTGGTAATCACTCTTCAATACTTATTGAAAATTTCTTATATGTCAATGGTCTTAAACATGATTTGTTAAGCATACGCCAACTATATGATAAAGATTTCGTAGTATTTTTTATTTATATGGTTGCAAAATTATAAACATCGAAACCAACAAAATTGTACTTTTTGGTCATCGCATAGGAAATATTTACATGATGCATTTAGATGACATTCATATTTCTAATACATGTTTTGTTACTAATGATGAGCATGATTCATGGTTGTGGCATAGAAAACTAGGGCATACAAGCATGGGTATTTTGGAAAAATTGGTTTCAAATGATCTTGTAAGAGGTTTGCCTAAAATAAAGTTTTCAAATGACAATTTGTGATGCTTGTGCAAAAGGCAAACATAAAAGAGTTTCTTTTAAACCTATTAATGATGTTTCTACAAGTAGAGTTTTACAATTGATCCACATGGATCTTTTTTGCCCTATTAGAACAACTAGCTTGGGTGGAAAATCATATGCATTTGTTTTAGTAGATGACTATTCTAGATATACTTGGGTTCTATTTTTAAGTACCAAAGATGAGGCTTTAGAAAAATTCATCACATTTTCAAAAGTAAATCAAAACGATTTTGGTCAATCTATTTCACATATTCGAAGTGACCATGGAACCGAATTTCAAAATCTAGGTTTTGAAGAGTTTTGTAATTTAAGTGGTATAAGCCATAATTTTTTAGCCCATCGAACACCTCAACAAAATAGGGTTGTTGAGAGGAAAAATCGTACTTTAGAGGAAATGGCTAGAACCGTGCTTTGTGAAAATAATTTGCCTAAGTATTTTTGGGCGGAAGCTACTAATACAGCTTGCTACATTATAAATAGAGTAATGATTAGGCCTATTTTAAAGAAAACCCCTTATGAACTTCTCAAAAACAAAAAGCCTAATATATCTATTTTCATCCATTTGGTTGTAAATGTTTTGTTTTAAACAATGGAAAAGATAATTTAGGCAAATTTGATGCTAAAAGTGATGAATCTATTTTTCTAGGTTATTCTTTAAACTCTAAAGCCTATCATGTATTTAACAAGAGAAATTTAGTTGTAGAAGAGTCTATACATATGATTTTCGATGATAACCTCCTTCCGAGGAAGGATTCTTGTGATGATAATGATGTAGGAATTTTTTATGCCAATGATAGTGGAGGAAAATCATCAAAGGTAGATGAAGTTCAATCAAAAGACAAACCACAAGATCCACTGATAAGTGTTCAAAAGTACTATTTTTCTTACCCTTTTTACTCATATTATTGTTAGACTAGGCTCATATTAGTTGGATAATTAGCCATTCATGCATTAATCCATGTTTCCTTCCATCGTTGAGCTTGATTACATAACTTGGTAGTTTTTGTGGGAAAAGATGCTGCTTTGGTGTGTTTTGTGTGTATGTGCAGGATCACTTGCCAAAGAAATGATGGAGTTGGTTGCCAGGGCAATGCATGAAGGAGATGTCGAGCTAGTTGCCAGGGCAATGCATGAAGGAGACGCCGAGCCAGTTGCCAGGGCAATTGTCGACAAAGAATAAGGTGATATGGTAGTTGAAATTGATGACTAGACAAGCCCAAGATGACGTGGAGCAAAGCTAAATCCCAAAGGACTTTGATTTCTATGAAGAGATTAAAGAAGAATTAAATTCCAAGAAGATAGGAGAAGTTCTAGAAGGAATATAATTATAATAAAGAATTATATTCTTTAAAGATAATTTAATTCCAACTTAACTTCCTCCTCAAAGAATGACTTTGACCTAGCCCTACAAATTAGAGGCCATGTTGTCAACTCCAAAGGGAGAGAGATGAGAGAATTTTCGACAAGCATCAAGGGCAAGGTGGATTTCGACAAGCTTCATCCTTCATCTTTTTCTTTCTTGTTCAATTAGGTTCATGCTAGGGATTCTTTATCATGTGTTTCTTTGGAACCTAGACATGAACTAAATCTATTTGGCTAAGGTTATTGTGTCTTGTGGTTGTGAGAAACTATTGGATTTTGTTTAGGTAATAAGAGTTTGCACTTTTCTATTCAAGGTTTATTCATTCTTGGTTCTTATTCTTATTTGCGTGTGAATTGGGAGAGGATCTCGTAACTTCATATATTTATCTAATATCGGGAGAGTTAGATTCAAGAAACGAATGAATATGATCTTTTCTATTGATGGTGAAGATTAATTCGGCTTAGGAATAAGTTAAGGATTTCAACGGCTAAGAGAAGCGCAAGATTGGTTGTTGTTCACCCTTGATTCACGCAGGGATGTATTATCAAGGCATGCACAAGTAACTAGAGTTTCGACTTAGGGATAAGAAGAAACCATTGAAAAACGCTCTGCTGAACCTTGAAGGTTGCTGCCCAGACGCCCAAGTAGTTTCCCAACTAGTCGCCCAGGCAACCATCGATTAGTTGACAAGGCCCATTGTGCAGGTTGCCACGGCAACTGAGTTGCCCTTGCACTCTTTTACCAAGACAATCCAATCGGCTATCACACCTCAACTCACGATAACCTGGCCTATCTCTCTCATTTGATCTCATTTATTCTTTTACTTTATTGCTTTCTAGTTTAGTTATTAGTTTAAACTCCTATAATCTTCTATTTGTGTTTTTACTTTTTATAGTGCAAGAGATTAGATTCTTGAAGTGGCACCAATCCCTGTGGAGACGATATATTTTATACTATAACTTGCAACGTGTATACTTGCACAATTGCGTAGCACTTATTACGCGCAACAAGTTTTTGGCGCCGTTGCCGGGGATTGGCAATAGAGACTTTTTTTTATTTTCTTGCACTTTCTTTTTACTTTTCTTGTTTAAGATTCAAAGGGCTAACAAACTTTGGTTTTGCATTGGTATATAACCAGGGCGAGACCGATTACACCAGAATATCCCTTTGATCCAGAAATCGAACGAACCTTACAAAGACTTAGACAAAGGATAAGAGTAGCAATGGCTAATCAAGATGTTCCAGCAGGAGAATGAGTGATTCTTGCACGAAACAGAACTATTCGAAACTATCTTGAAGAAGATCTTAATGGACTTAATCCATGAGTTGTCGCACCTGAAATTGAAGTCGGCCACTTTGAGTTGAAATCGATAATGTTTAATATGATCAACACAATTGGTCAATTTGGCGGCTCAGCAACTAAATATGCACGACAACATCTTAAATATTTCCTCGAGATTTGCAACTCGTTCAAAATACACGGAGTCACCCCCGATGTTTTACGATTAAGATTATTCCCCTATTCACTGAGGGATAGGGCGAAAGCATTGTTCAATAGCATTCCTGCCGAATCAATAGGATATTGGACCGATCTTTGTCGTGATTTCCTTGCTCGGTTTAATCCTACAAATTTGACTGATAAGCTTCGTAACAACATTACTTCTTTTTGGCAGGCAGATAATGAATCCATGTACGAGGCTTGGGAGCGATATAGAGAACTTCTACACAGATGCCCCTACACGGATTCCCAGTATGGACACAAGTAACAATGTTTTACAATGCCGTGAATACACCAACAAGGATAATGCTAGATGCCTCGGCAAACGGCATACTCCTAGATAAGTCGCCAGAGGAAGCAATGCAAATTCTAAACAGGCTTGCCAAGAATGACTATCAATTCCCCTCTACTAGAAGAGGAGGAGTTAGACGCCAAGCCACAATACATGAACTAGGATCATCAGACGCCAAGCCACAATACATGAACTAGGATCATCAGATTCAATTTCGGCACAATTGGCCACTTTAACCAAGATGGTCCAGAACATGCAAAAACCAAACAACACACATGAGGTCAAGGTAATGGATTCTTTTTGTGAGTTATGTGGTGATAACCATGATTCTTCTGAATGTATGCAGAATCTGGAATCCAGCTTCTATGTGGGGAATTACAATCAGAACAATAATGTGATGTCCAATACATACAATCCAGCTTGGAAGAAGCACCCGAATTTTTCATGGAGTAATCCCAGCAATGATCTAAACCAGAACAATCAGAATGCACAAGCATCGAGATTCCAGTAGAATATGCCACGGCAATAGTTGCTGCAGCAACAACCGACAACATCTAGTTCTTTGGAAAATTCTCTAAATGCTTTTATGATGAAAACTGAATCTTATATGGCTGAGAATAGTAACTTCATAAAAAGAACTGATGCTTTTAGTAACAGACCGAGATGGGATTGCAAAACCAAGAGGCGGCAATCAAATCATTAGAAAATCAAGCCAGACAGTTTGCTCAAAACCTGAATACTAGACCGCAAGGAGGTTTACCTAGCGATACTGAAGTCGCAAGAGGAACTGGCCATGAGCAATGTAAGGCGGTCACCACTAGAAGTGGCCAACAACTTAAAGAGGCTCAAGCCCGCTCATCAAACAAAACTCCACAAAAAGATCAAGACGAACCTAGCGGGAAAACCTCAGATGCTGAACCAGGAATTACCGCGGCAACCGGCAATAAGTATGCCTCGACAACCGACGATAAGGATACTTCGGCAACTTGTTATAACATGCCTCGGCAACCCCAATTGATAATGCCTCGGCAACTCTAGTTGTCCTGGCAATGCCGTCAATCAGGTTCTAAACCAATGAAAGGATCGAAGATATCCGACTTCCACCACCATTCCCACAAAGGTTGAAGCGACAAAAGCAAGAATATCAATTCAAGAAGTTTCTTGATATCCTAAAGCAAGTCCACATCAACTTGCCATTGGTGGAAGCAATTGAACAAATGCTGAACTATGCCAAGTTTCTTAAAGACATTGTGTCCAAGAGAACAAGGCTAGGAGAGTTTGAAACAGTTGCCGCAACAGAGGGATGCATGGCAATGTTGCACAATCGTATGCCACCTAAGTTGAAGGATCCCAGAAGTTTCACAATACCCTGTTCTGTTGGAAACCACTTTGTCGGGAAAGCATTATGCGACCTTGGGGCTAACATAAATTTGATACCTAAATCGGTTTTCCAAAAACTATAAATCGGGAAGGCAAGACCTACAACAGTTATGCTACAGCTAGCCGACAGATCCTATGTGCATCCAGAGGGAAAAATTGAAGACATACTGGTAAAAGTTGATAAATTTATTTTTCCCGCTGACTTTATTGTTTTGGATTGTAAAGCAGATGAGCATGCACCTATCATTCTCGGAAGACCATTCCTAGCAACAGGGAGAACCTTGATCGATGTTGAAAAAACAGAACTCACAATGAGGGTAAATGACCAGAAAGTTAAACTAAATGTATTCCAAACACTAAGGCATGCCGATGATCCAGAAGAATGCCAACTTCTTCATGCCACGGCAGAGTTTAACTTTGACGAGGAATTTAGTTGCCTCGGCAACTACATTGCCGATCAAGAGGAACCTGAGGAGTATGAAGAACCGGTCAATGAGGAATAACAAGAAGAGGCAAATTGGCTAGTCAATCGACCATGTACATACTTTGAACCACTGGATTACTCAGGTAAGGAATGTAAGCTCGAAAAACCCTCTATTGAACAACCACCGATTCTTGAGTTAAAACAATTGCCAGAGCAACTAAAATATGCATACTTAGGAACCGACAATACATTGCCTGTAATTATTTCTTCTAAGTTACAGCCTGAGCAGGAAAAGAAGCTTATCAAAATTTTGAAGCTACACAAAAAGGCAATAGGATGAACAATTGCCGACTTGAAGGGAATTAGCCCGGCAGTGTGCATGCACAAGATTTTGATGGAAGATAGTCACAAACCTTCAATTGAGGCCCAAAGGAGACTGAATCATGCCATGAAAGGTGTTGTAATGAAAGAAATCATCAAGTGGCTTGACGCCGACATTATATACCCTATCTCTGATAGTACATGGGTAAGTCTGGTACAATGTGTACCGAAAAAGGGAGGTATAACGGTGGTAAGTAATGAAAACAATAAACTCATTCCAATCAAGACTGTGACCGGTTGGAGGGTTTGTATGGATTATCGAAAGCTAAACAAAGCCACTAGGAAAGATCACTTCCCATTACCCTTTATTGATCAAATGCTTGACTGTCTTGCAGGTAAACCCTTTTATTGTTTTCTTGATGGTTATTCAGGTTACAATCAAATTGCCATAGCACCAGAAGATCAAGAAAAGACAACCTTCACATGCCTATACAGTATTTATGCTTTCCAAAGGATACCGTTCGGATTGTGTAACGCCCCGACAACCTTCCAAAGATGCATGATGACACTATTTTCAGACATGGTCAAAGACTTCCTTGAGATCTTCATGGATGATTTTTCTGTTTTTGGTAATGACTTCGACAGCTGTCTCGGCAATTTAAAGAAGGTGTTGGCAAGATGTGAAGAAACTAATTTAGTCCTCAATTGGGAGAAGTGCCATTTTATGGTAGATGAAGGAATAATGCTCGGCCACAAGATTTCATCCAAGGGAATTGAAGTAGACAAAGCCAATGTGGACATGATCGAGAGATTACCTCCACCAAGTTCGGTTAAAGGAATTCGATGCTTTCTTGGACATGCAAGTTTTTACAGGAGGTTCATTCATATTTTTTCTAAAATCACTAAACCCTTGTGCAATTTGCTTGAACAGGATAAAGTCTTCGATTTTGATGATTCTTGCATCCAATCATTCGAAACCCTAAAGGAAAAGCTTGTCTCGGCACCCATTATCGTTCCACCAGATTGGACGATACCTTTTGAGCTCATGTGTGATGCAAGTGATTTTGCGGTAGGAGCAGTCCTAGGCCAACGCATAGGTAAGACCTTCCATGTGATATACTACGCTAGTAAAACTCTTAATAGTGCTCAAGTGAATTACACAACAACGGAGAAAGAGTTACTAGCTGTAGTTTTCGCATTTGACAAGTTCGATCCTATTTGATTGGTACATAGGTAATTGTTCATACGGACCATTCGGCAATCAAATATCTATTTGCTAAAAAGGATGCCAAACCTCGTTTGATTCGTTGGATATTACTTTTACAAGAATTTGATATTGAAATTAAGGACAGGAAAGGAACAGAAAATCAAGTGGTTGATCACTTATCACGTTTAGAACGCACTAGGGAGGAGGACGCGGATCTAGAGATATGCAACGCATTCGTGGATGAGCAAGTTTTAGTTACCTCGGTAACTATGGATGCGCATGCCTCGGTAACCCTCAACGCCTCGGCAGCCCTTGACGCGCACGCCTCGGCAACTCTCGATGCCACAGCAGTCTTTGACGAGCACGCCTCAGCAGTTTTGGGAGCAGTCGCCACGACAGCACATGCCTCGGCAATACACTGGTACGCGGATTTAGTTAATTTCCTTGTTTGTGGTATTTTACCTTATGGCCTTACTCACCAAGGGAAGAAGCGGTTCCACCATGATGCTAAGCATTACTTTTGGGACGAGCCTCTTTTGTTTAAACAATGTGCAGATCAGGTTATACGCCGATGTGTCCCTGAAGAAGAGCAACAAAATGTACTCCGGCAATGCCATTCTTCACCCTATAAAGGACATTTTAGAGGAACTCGTACCGCAGCCAAAGTTTTGCAATTCGGGTTGTATTGGCCAACATTGTACAAAGATGCCCAAAACTTTTACAAGCAATGTGATCGTTGCCAGAGGACGGGCAATATCTCTAGACGACATGAGATGCCGTTCCAGAACATCAACGAGGTGGAATTGTTCGATGCATGGGGGATCGATTTTATGGGACCTTTCCCATCTTCATTCGGAAACCTCTACATTCTACTTGTCGTCGACTATGTGTCTAAATGGTTTGATGCAGTTGCAGTTCCCAACAACGATTCCAAGACCGTGCAATGATTTTTGCAGAAAAATATATTTACACGGTTTGGGATGCCGAGGGCAATTATCAGTGACGAAGGCAAGTATTTTGACAACAGACTTATTGCCAAGATGTTGCAACGCTTCGGCATATCACACAAGATCGCCACGGCATATCACCCACAAACCAATGGGCAACCAGAAATTTCCAACCGGGAATTGAAGGGTATACTCGAGAAAGTTGTAAATCCCTCTAGGAAGGATTGGTCATTAAGACTAGATGACGCACTTTGGGCATATCGCACTGCATTCAAAACACTCTTAGGTATGTCCCCCTTCCGACTTGTCTATGGCAAAACATGCCATCTACCGGTGGAAATCGAACACAAGGCATATTGGGCAATCAAGACCGTGAATATGGATTGGGAAAGTGCCGGACAAAAGCGTTTGTTGGACCTCAACGAGATAGAAGAATTATGTGCACTCGCCTATAACAATACATGAATCTAAAAGGATAAAACAAAGCAATGGCATGGCAAGAAACTATTGCCGCGACAATTCATGCCAGGGCAACTAGTTCTCTTATTCAATTCTCGGCTAAAACTTTTCCCGGGAAAACTGAAATCAAGATGGTCGGGACCATTCAAAGTTGTCAAACCATTCTCCCATGGTGCCGTGATAATCAAGTCCATCACTGACAAACATGAATTCAAAGTTAATGGACAAAGATTAAAGCACTACAGTGGTGCCCATGTGGAACGTAACAAAGAAGTGATCACCTTAGGAGATGCATGAGCATGCCCTCCTTTTGATATTTTATTTTTATTTTATTTTTATTTTTATTTTTATTTTTAATTTTGTCGAACTATTTAATTTTTATTATTTTTTTACTTTCGATTATTTGTTTTTTTTAGGATAGATTTATTTTCTTTTTTTATCCTTTTAAGTTTAAGAATCCCTTTACACATCTTTATTTAATTTCTTTTATTAGTTTATCTTTAATTTTAATCCTTATTTGATTTGTCTTTGAATTGTAGGAAAAGAGTTCAAGATAAAGAGGAATTTTGATTCAAGAAGGAAAACATCTTCAACAAGGAAATTAATGGGCTGAATCTAAGGCTTATATAAAGCCTTCAACTTACCCTAAATAAACCCCCTAGCCGTCACCCTTCCCCTAAACCAAAACCCTCTTTTTCTTTTTTCCAAAATTAATCCCACCCACTATATTTACTACCTATCTTTTCTATATAACCCATAACCCTTAACTTCCAAGAAACCTATCCCTACTTTTCATCTTGCAACTCTTTAGTTTCTTTTATTTTATTTTCTTTGTTTTTACAAAACTCACAACCAAGATCATCCATGGCATCCAAAATTAAATTTTTGGTTCATCCAAGTTCCTCCAAAGAACCAAGATACAAGAAGTTTGCTACACCGGTGGTTCAAGAAAGATTTCACTCCAAGTTCGAAAGTCGGAAGATTTACTAAGAACAAGGCTTTGAATACTCCAACTCTTATCAAGATTTCGGCCTTGAACCATTCATCTTCGAGAGGATTGCACATCAAAAGTGGCAAATCTTTTGCCATCAATCGGAACCGGGTAACATCTCATGGGTAAGAGAATTCTATGCTCACTCACCTAACCCGGATAATCCTTATGTTTTTGTTCGTGACAAGGCCATACTCATAAGCCCCGAAAACATCAACACCTTTTACGGGCTCTACATTGAGAATGACGAGCATCAAGCCTTTGTTGATCAAATCACGCCCAAGCAACTCGACAAAGTGCTTCAAGAACTCACTCAACCGGGAACTCATTGGAACGACGGTAAATACAAGGGCACGATAAATCACCTTCGACTTAAACCTGAGGCAAAACTATGGAATAAGTTTGTTAAAACTTCTTTAATGCCTACCACACACAATACTACCGTTAATATACCACGTCTTTTGCTCATACATTCTATATTGCATAATCGCATCATTAACATTGGAAAAATTATTTGTGATGAGATTTTTGTATGTAGCTCAAAAGATAAGGGTTCTTTTTTCTTCCATTGCTTAATTTCTAATCTTTGCAAGGAGATGCATGTCCCAAGTGAGTCAACCGATGAAAAGGCCCTACCAAAGTCCGGTTGGAATCAAGCACAAATCCGAAAGCTAATGGGAGAGGCACCAGAAAAATCCTCAAGGCCTCCAATTGCCGCAGCAACTCATGCCGCCCCGGCAATCCCTAATGCCCAAGCACCTAACGCCCGGGCAACTCGGCCATCAACCCCGGAACACTTTGAAGCACTCTTGCAACCATTGGCGAGCCACCTAAGACAAATTGAAGACCGACAACTAATGTTCATGCGGTATATGAAGGAGCACAACAATGCCATCACCCAAGTCATCCTAGAAAAGTACCCAGACAATCGCGTGCCGTTCCTAATCTTTCCTGCCGAGATCCTTGCCCCGGCAACCAAGAAAGCAGTCGCCACGACAACCGCAACAGATGATGTCGCGGTAACCTACATCGTGCCTGCATAAGCAGATGCCACGACAACCAACCCTGAAGATGCCACGGCAACCAGAGCTAAAGACGTCTCGACGATCACTGCAAAAGCCAAAGGTAAAGCACCTATGCCAGAATCAACTCATACGAAATCATTGTCTGATTTTTCAGATTCGGACGAGTCCTCCATTGCACCAGCAAAGACCGCACCAATTGAATCCTCCAAGCGAAAAGCCAATGACATTGATGAAGAGGACGATGAAGATAACCCCGTACGAGGATCGATTCCACCACCGGCAATAAGGAAACAACCACCGCGTTCAAGCAAGAGAATCAAGACACCGACCAAAAGGAAACTAATCATCCACGACGACGAACTCTCTGAGTAAGTCCTCGTTTGCATTTTATTTTTCGTTATTTTTTTACATGCATTGAGGACAATGCCTCACTCGAGTTTGGGGGGGATTGTTATTAGTAGTTACCATGTTTAGTTACATTCATCTTAAGTATTACATTTAGGATACATAAATTGCTTGCCATACCTTTAGTTGGAACAAGAATTACCTAGATTTGATGAATATCCAATGATGACTTTGCCAATGCACTTAATTCATAGAATTTTTATTCTAGGATAACCATGGAAAAACTTATAATTTTACTATGATGCTAAATTTGATGAAACACTATTGTGGTTTGATTGATTTAAGGAATTCTAGTGAACTTAGGTTGATAATTAAACAAATTGGGGGATTAGAATAAAAATTGGATGAATGCTAGAGGTGCCCGAAATTGACTCTAGCATGTGCTAAAAAAATTGATCGCTAGAGGTGCCCGAAACCGACTCTAGTATGTGCTAAAAATTGATCGCTAGAGGTGCCCGAAACTGGCTCTATTCGAATAAATTAATTAACTTAAGAAAACTAAAAAGAACACTAGAGGTGCCCAAAACTGACTCTAGTTAAAACATGTTAAAAAGAACCCAATGAAGTAATTTGAAAACCTTTTGTTTGCATAGAATCTGAAAAATCACCTTGCACACAACTCCGCACACACTCACAAGCATTATAGTTTGATTCCGAGTAACTCCTAAGTTTTCTGAAAAATGAAAAGCCAATCATACTTTGTGCCCCGGTTCTGAGAATTGAAATCAAGTTCAAAGCTAAGTTTGTGAAAATTAAAGTCTTGACAGGTAATTATTAGTTTGCATTGCTTGAGGACAATCAATATTTCGAGTTTGGGGGTGTGATAAGTGTTCAAAAGTACTATTTTTCTTACCCTTTTTACTCATATTATTGTTAGACTTAGGCTCATATTAGTTGCATGATTAGCCATTCATGCATTAATCCATGTTTTCTTCCATCGTTAAGCTTGATTACATAACTTGGTAGTTTTTGTGGGAAAAGATATTGCTTTGGTGTGTTTTGTGTGTATGTGCAGGATCACTTGCCAAAGCAAGGCTAGAGTTAGTTGTCAGGGCAATGCATGAAGGAGATGCCGAGCTAGTTGCCAGGGCAATGTATGAAGGAGACGCTGAGCCAGTTGCTAGGGCAATTGTCGACAAAGAATAAGGTGATATGGTAGTCGAAATTGATGACTAGACAAGCCCAAGATGACGTGGAGCAAAGCTAAATCCCAAAGGAGTTTAATTTCTATGAAGAGATTAGAGAATAATTAAATTCCAAGAAGATATGAGAAGTTCTAGAAGGAATATAATTATAATAAAGAATTATATTCTTTAAAGATAATTAATTCCAACGTAACTTCCTCCTCAAAGAAGGACTTTGACCTAGCCCTATAAATTAAAGGCCATTCATGCATTAATCCATGTTTCCTTCCATCGTTAAGCTTGATTACATAACTTGGTAGTTTTTGTGGGAAAAGATATTGCTTTGGTGTGTTTTGTGTGTATGTGCAGGATCACTTGCCAAAGCAAGGCTAGAGTTAGTTGCCAGGGCAATGCATGAAGGAGATGCCGAGCTAGTTGCCAGGGCAATGTATGAAGGAGACGCCGAGCCAGTTGCTAGGGCAATTGTCGACAAAGAATAAGGTGATATGGTAGTCGAAATTGATGACTAGACATAGTTCAAAAAATAAAAAATAAAAATAAATGTATCAAGCCGCGGGCGGGGTTCTTTGAGCCCAAGATGACGTGGAGCAAAGCTAAATCCCAAAGGAGTTTAATTTCTATGAAGAGATTAGAGAATAATTAAATTCCAAAAGATAGGAGAAGTTCTAGAAGGAATATAATTATAATAAAGAATTATATTCTTTAAAGATAATTAATTCCAACGTAACTTCCTCCTCAAAGAATGACTTTGACCTAGCCCTATAAATTAAAGGTCATTCCGTCAACTCCAAAGGGAGGGAGATGAGAGAATTTTCGACAAGCATCAAGGGCAAAGAGGATTTCGACAAGCTTCATCCTTCATCTTTTTCTTTCTTGTTCAATTAGGTTCATGCTAGGGATTCTTTATATTGTGTTTCTTTGGAACCTAGCCATGAACTAAATCTATTTGGCTAAGGTTATTGTGTCTTGTGGTTGTGAGAAACTATTGGATTTTGTTTAGGTAATAAGAGTTTGAACTTTTCTATTCAAGTTTTATTCATTCTTGGTTCTTATTCTTGTTTACGAGTGAATTCGGAGAGGATCTCGTAACTTCATATATTTATCTAATATCGGGAGAGTTAGATTCAACAAATGAATGAATATGATATTTTCTATTGATGGTGAAGATTAATCCGGCTTAGGAATAAGTTAAGGATTTCAACAGCTAAGAGGAGCGCAAGATTGGTTGTTGTTCACCCTTGATTCACGCAAGGATGTATTATCAAGGCATGCACAAGTAACTAGAGTTTTGACTTAGGGATAAGAAGAAAACATTGAAGAACGCTCTAACGAACCTTGAAGGTTGCTGCCCAGACGCCCAAGTAGTTACCCAACTAGTCGCCCAGGCAACCATCGATTAGTTGCCAAGGCAACCCCGTTGTGCAAGTTGCCACGACAACTGAGTTGCCCTTGCACTCTTTTACCAAGACGAACCAATCGGCTATCACACCTCAACTCATGATAACCTGGCCTATCTCTCTCATTTGATCTCATCTATTCTTTTACTTTATTGCTTTCTAGTTTAGTTATTAGTTTAAACTCATATAATCTTCTATTTGTGTTTTTACTTTTTATAGTGCAAGAGATTAGATTCTTGAAGTGGCACTAATCCCTGTGGAGGCGATATCTTTTATACTATAACTTGCAACGTGTATACTTGCACAATTGCGTAGAACTTATTACGCGCAACATCCACCTCTAGAAACCTTGAAGGATATGACTCGAGAGGAAAATGAAGTCTCATACCCAAGGGAGTTCAACTATGTCAAAGGTGGTGAAATTTTAGGTGATACATCCAAAGGGTTAACCACTAGACTCTCTCTTAAAAATGCTTGCAATGTTGCATTTATTTCATGCATTGAGCCTAAAATATCAAAAAAAAACATTAAAAGATGATTATTATATATTGGCAATGTAAGAGGAATTAAATCAATTTGAGAGAAGTCAAGTATGGACATTAGTTGATAGGCCTAGTAATAAGTCTACCATAGGAACTAAATGTGTTTTTAGAAACAAACTAAATGGGAGTGGTAATATAGTGAGAAACAAGGCTAGACTATTTGCTCAATAAGAAGGAATCGATTTTGATGAAACCTATGCACCCGTAGCTAGAATGGAAGCTATTAGGATGCTTCTTGCATTTTCATGTTATCACGAATTCAAGCTTTTTCAAATGAATGTCAAAAATCATTTTCTAAATAGTTTTATTAATGAAGAGGTGTTGTATAACAACCACCGATTTTGAAGATCCAAAATACCTAAACCATGTTTTTAAACTTTCAAAAGCTTTATATGGTTCTTGCATTTGCATGTTATCACGAATTCAAGCCTTTTCATATGGATGTCAAAATTGCTTTTCTAAATGGTTTTATTAATGAAGAGGTGTTGTAGAACAACCACCGATTTTGAAGATCCAAAATACCCAAACCATGTTTTTAAACTTTCAAAAGCTTTATATGGTTCTTGCATTTGCATGTTATCACGAATTCAAGCTTTTTCAAATGGATGTCAAAATTGCTTTTCTAAATAGTTTTATTAATGAAGAGGTGTATGTAGAACAACACCCAGTTTTGAAGATCCAAAATACCCAAACCATGTTTTTAAACTTTCAAAAGCTTTATATGGTTTGAAACAAGCTCCTAGAGCTTGGTTTGAAAGATTATCAAGTTTTCTAATTGAAAAAGGTATTGGCAAAGGAAAAGTAGATACTACACTATTTATTAAAAGAAATGGCAAAGACATTTTAGTAGTTCAAATCTATGTTGATGATATAATTTTTTGTTCTACTAATGCCTAGATTTTGCTAAGTTAATGCAAGGTGAGTTCAAAATGAGCATGATGGGGGAGCTTTCATTCTTCTTGGGACTCCAAATCAAACAAAGGAATGATGACATCTTCATCAATCAAGCTAAGTACATAAAGGACATGCTCAAGAAGTTTGGCTTGGAAAATGTGAAACCTCAAACCACACCAATGAGCTCTTCTACAAAGATTAACAAAGATGAATGAGGTAAGTGTGTTGATTTAAAGCTTTATCGCTCTATGATTGGATCTTTGCTTTATCATACCGCAAGTAGACCCGACATTGTGTTTAGTGTTTGCTTGTGTACTAGATTTCAAGCTAGTCCTAGAGAATCACACCTTATAGCCGTTAAGAGAATCTTTAGATATCTTAGAGATACATCTTGTTTAGGCCTTTGGTATCCTAGAGATTCCTTATTTGATTTGCATGCTTATTCGGATGCGGATTATGGAGGTTGTAAAATAGATTAAAAAAAGTACCTTTGGTACTTGTCAATTCCTAGGTAGTATGCTTATATCTTGGTTCTCTAAGAAACAAAATAGTGTAGCACTATCTACCACTGAAGCAGAATACATATCGGCCGGAAGTTATTGTGCTCAAGTCATTTGGATGAAGCAACAACTTTTAGATTATGGAATTGATGTAGGTACTATCCCTCTTAAGTGTGACAACACTAGTGCCATATGTCTTACTAAGAACCCATCTAACATTCTAGAACCAAGCACATAGAGATAAGACATCATTTTATTAGAGATCATGTCTTGAAAAACGATGTTGTTCTAGAATATGTATACACCTTGAATCAATTAGCGGATATCTTTACCAAACTTTTGGATAAAGAGCGATTTTGGTCTCTGAGGTGAGAGTTAGGTTTAAAAAAATTTGCTATGTTAATTAAGGGTCATTTAGTACTAAGATAATAGCTTAAAAGCTATCTTAGTGACTAAAATGACAAAAATGCAAAAGTTAGGATTTCTTCGATTATGAGTTATGGAAAAAGAATTTCTGAGATTTAAAAAAATCAGATGATAGAGGGCAAGCCAATTAGGGTACTTGTAAATTTTGGTGAAAATCCAAGGAAAATTTGACTGGGAATTCAAGGTTAAAGTTTAGTGACCACAATGACAAGTTTTCAAAACTTGGGTGGTACAAGTCAAAATATGAAAAGTTGAAGGAACAAAGTTGTAATTTCTCAAAATTTAGGGGTTTTATTTCATAAAAAGATAGAGCACCTTAGGGTGCGGGTCGAATGTGGAATAACTGGTTTGATACGATATTTTGATTATTGGGAAATCACAGTCAAAGTTTAAGTGGAATTTGAGTATTCGAATCGAACTAGAATTTTCAAGACATGTCCAAAATTTATGAAAAATTCATAAAATGTTATTTTATGAATATTTTACTATGTCTAGTTAGAATCCAACTAGATTTAGTTAAATTTTTACAAAAATGGCAAACTAGATGAAATTGTGAATA
The DNA here is from genome assembly GCA_019671005.1 of Hibiscus mutabilis. Taxonomy (NCBI): domain Eukaryota; kingdom Viridiplantae; phylum Streptophyta; class Magnoliopsida; order Malvales; family Malvaceae; genus Hibiscus; species Hibiscus mutabilis. Next base: position 44,206,213 of record CM033728.1, on the reverse strand, counting down.
GTTGGGGACAAGTTAGTCAATTTGCCTCCAATGGCAATTTTGAAATATTTAGGAAGTGGTATGGGCATTTTAGTAATTTCCCATCTCAAGATTTAGTCCTAGCCATTGATTGATGATAGGATCAATTTGAGCCCTTGGATTTAAGGTTAATTAATTAAATGAAATTAAAATTCATTTAATTAATTACAAGTGGCAAAATTGGATAAAATTCAATATTAAAAGTCAAAGATGAACAAAATTGCTCATCTTTTTATCTCCATTTCGTGAGATTAAGAAGCTTGGGGAAGGAAAAAAATTATTGGCAATTTTGAAGGCTTCAAAGTTAGAATCAAGGTATGTTGCTTTGGAAAAAATGATCTATGCTTAATGCTCTTTCTTTTGATAGTAATTTTGTACGGTAATTTGAAGAGTTGTTCATGTTCTTGAAGAGAGAGAATTTAGAGTTTCATGAACCATGTTAGGATTAAGGCTTGATTTAAGTAAATCAAGTGTTGTAGAGATGAAAACAAGCTTGATTTGAGTTTAATTCCATGTTCAAAGTTATAAACATTACCCTAGAATTTAGGATTTTATTTAGAAGTTTGAATTAAGGATGAATTTGGATGGTTTATGAAACATGGAGTATGAATATGAAGTTAGAATGCAAAATTATTTATTCGATTTCAAAGTGATTATTTTGGCTTGGAGGAAGAATTAAGGAGATTTGTTTTGAATTTTATTCTAGTGATGGAATTGAAGAGATTAAGATTATACAAGCTTAAATTTGTCAGTTGGATAAAAAATAAGTCCTTGAATAATAAAAGACCATTTTGACTAAGGGTGAAAATTAGTAGGTTTATTCTTGAATTTTGGTTTGATGATGGAGATGAAGAATATGTGATGGAAAAATTTATTTAAACATGTTAAGATGATTTTTGAATGAAAATCAAACCTTTGGAAAGTTAGTGACCAGTTCGGTCAAATGAAGAAATGTTGGAGTAATTTGTAAAAAAATTATAGGAATGTTGGATTAAGTATTTGGTACATGTTTGCAAGTATTTGTAATATTAGTGACTAAAAATGTCACTTTAGCAAAGGTTAGTGATTGAAGAGTAAAGGTTCAAAGTAGATGAATAATAATGGAAACATGGGGAAATTATTATTCAAACTTGAATAATTGGTTTATTGTCCAAAATGGTCACTAAGAACCTTAAGGACTATTTCGATAATCACTAAAGAATAAAGTAAAATTTTGGAAATATTTTATATTCAATTAAGAATATTCTGTAATATATTTAAGTGATGTTAGATATAAATCTAACAAGTATTGTACATGTGTTAATACTCTGCACTTCTTGAGAATTCTAAAGGAGGCACTAGTACGAGAAGCAAGGAAAAAGAATATAATTAAGCTTAGTGAGGCTGGTTTTGTGCTACTCAGGTGAGTGCATTTATATGTTTTAAAAGTATTTAGGAAGACTTACGATAAGTCGACCTTAAAAGTTAGTAATGATAATATATTGTCTAAAATTTTATATTATAATTTATGGAAATGGCATGACAAGTGATATGTATAATATTTTGTTCTTATGACGGTATGTTTACCTGAAACATTATATTTGATTTATTTAGGGTATGAACTGCCCATTGTATTTATCTGATAACCTTTGATCATATTATCTTTGTTGCCCAAGTATTACATCATAAGAGTCGGGTATAGTTGGCATGCCATAGAGTTTTAGCAGCTTCATTTTCAATTCTGATATTTGTCTGTTATTGTGATTACTACGGTATCACATACACCTTGGGATCTAAGCCCATGGTGCTAAGTGCACTAAAGAGATGCTTATATGAGGAGCAAATTTATTTATGATTATGGTAAAATATGGATTATTATTATTTATTAAGTGAGTTAAAATGGTTTATGAAAATTTTAATGAACTCATTCTTGAAACAGGTGAAAATAGTATTGATGCTCTGTTTTATCCAATGACTTTGAAAATTTGTTATAAATTCCACAGATTGATTTAGATGTTGAATTTTATATGTATGAACTGGAAATTGAGTCTAGTTTATTTTTAAAAAACGATGAATGATTTTGAGGTCTGTGCCAAAAGTTGTGAATTTTTATTCGATGCAAGGTCAGAATTTCCAAACAGCAGAACTGCACTGTAGTGCATATTTAACGAATTTTCTGCACTTGTGTGCCATGAGTTAAGATCTCTAATTTATATGGATTGATAGCGTGATAAATCTAGTTTACTATGAATTTTTCCGAATGAAGTTTTGAAGCTTACAAAAATTTATAATTTTTTTAAGAAAAGACAGTGCAGGCTGCTAGATTTTTCAAAAATTGGAAAAATAAATTCTTAATTTAATTAAGTAACATCACTGACTCATGTTTGGTAACAAATACGAGAAAGTGGTGTTACAATTCTCGAGTATTTACTCATCTGTCTGTTCAGTTCGACACTACGGTGTCTATTTCAGATGACTCGCGTGCCTTGATCTCATACAATATACCTTGGGCTATTGTCTTAAAAATACTAATCTACAAGTGAATAAAATCAGATACTTGATACGTTCTTGTATGTTTAAAAACATAATTATCTGTATTTTTTCTGTACCTCAGTGATATGATAAGTTGATATAAACTGTTCTGGGACTCGCTTACCATTTTACAGGAACTGTGTTTTCTTGTTATGTTATTTAATTATATGATATTGTTTTTACCTCACTAAGTTATACTTAGCAGGTGTTCTTTTCACACGTAGGTTTCGGACTAGCATTAGCGGAAAAAATGGAGCTGTACTTTTGGGGATCAAATTACTGCCTGCAAAACTTCAGTATGTACTGATACATCCTAGACTAGTGGGCATGTTTACATATTTTAGTTAGCAGATGTTTTGTATTATTAAACCTATAAGTTAGCTATAAGCTAAAAAAATGTTTAACCTTAGTAATATGATTAGATGTATGATATTAGTAAACTCGAATATGACGTTTTAAACGATTTAAATATTTTTTATCGTCTATCGTGTAAAAATTTAAAAAATCTATAAAGGGTCTAGGTAGCACATATAGTCTTCATCCTAAATCATATTTTCACATTATTAACTAACTTATATGTTTTACAAACAAATTTAGGATTGAAACTAGCTGTGTTTGATTGAGATAGATTTTTATTGAAAACCGAAGAAAAAGATGAAACTGTAAAACAAATTTCGAGAATTGTTTTTGTTTAAAAAAATTTACAAGCCTGGAAATTAGTTAAACAATCCTGTGACATCTTTAAAGTATATTCGACTTACGAGTATACGTTAAGGGTGTTACAGAACCTTTTAGGTCTTAAACTTTTGCTTGAATTTGGTTGATCTTATTTCTCATGTGTTCTTGCTCTTAAATGCATATATGCTTGTTGCTATGGGGAGTATGCATATATTTTTGATCATACATAATGTTCATATATCATACGCATGCATTTCGATTCGAGTAAAATCGAATTTTTAGCAGCTTGATGCCAAAAATGACATTTCAGGCATAAGTGTATCGATATGGTGTTTTGCGTATCGATACAGGTTCTTGAACGCGTTTCGGTACAGCTTTAACTGTATTAATACAGGGTCACGTATCAAAAATGCTAATAACCGTTTCAGAACTGTGTTTCGATATGCCACATGGCATATCGGTACGCAAAGCTGCTAGACAGTTTTATAGGCATTAAAAGAGGGTTTCAACTTTAAATCAAACACCCTTTTTCTCTCAAACCCTAGATACAAAATTTTCCTATAAAATCCTATCAAACCCTTTTGTTTTTCCACACAACTCTTGAGGGCTTTTGGGTTTTTCATTAAACCCTAACTAAATCATCAAGTTTGTTGCATCATCATCTTCTTATTCATCCATAATCTCACATTCAAGGTATAAACTCTTTTTCCCTTCTTTTTAGTTTCGTTCATATATATATATATTATTTTTTGATTCAAAATTGTATATTTAGTATGTATATAACTTTGTTTTCAAAAATTTTGTAAAAACTTTTTCAAAATTGAAAATTTTTTGTTCGAATATAAATTCATACCAGATATTTTTCAACACCTTTTATCAAAATTTATTTTACCAAATTTTTTTTTATACTTGTATAGGTTTTTTAGCTATATTATATAATTTTTTAACAATACCTTGATCATTGGATTGGTTGTTGGATAGAATGCATTGATTTATGGATACATTTTTTATTTTGATTTCAGGATTTTACCATGGCACCTAAGAAACGAGCCAGAAAAGTTATGGCCTCTAGTTCCAATCCTCCTAATCAAAATCTCAAAAATATTGGTAATCGACCCAACCTTACCCATATTTTTCAAAATTGTTTTAATGAGCCAAGATATCCAAATGCTATGGATCTATTTAAACATTACCAAAATTTTAAAATCTGCCGTGAGCGCATTGTTTCGATCCTATTTTTATCTTCCGAAAGATTTAAATTTCAATATCTTGGTTGATGCAATAATGGAAGTTTATACAATTTTTAGCCTTACCCGAGATTTTGTACCGAAACCTTGTTTTTATTTTTTACTCAAATGCCCGATGTATTTATAATGAAGATAAATCTGCAGTTGTTGCTATCGAATCTTATCTTATGGGTAAAAAGTTTCAAATTGATTCAACGGTTTTAGCAAACTTTTGGGTTTTGAGGATGTGGGAATCGGTAATGAGGATTCCTTAAGACATGTCTTTGGTGGCTCCGTAACCGTGCTCGATGCTCAAGATCGCATCCTTCACCTTATGATCACTTGGTGGTTTCGTCCATCCTGTGAAAAGTTCTCAACGATCCGTCAAGTTGATGACTTTTGGATCCGATGCTTTTGTGAAGGTAAGCACCAAACCTTGCTCAAATAATGTTTGCGGAGATCATCTATCTTGTGCAAAACCGTCATACAACTCTTGTCTCATTCTTCACATATGGCGCCACTTTGAGTTTTCTAATTTACAATATTAGAATTGATTGCTCTTATGATGTTTCCGAACCTCTCACATATCCGATTGATGAGCGTTCTCTCCATCACGCCAAGTTCACATACTTTAATGGAGAATGGATTCGACTTGTCGATCTACCTCAAGGCGTTCAACCTGATCTGGCGTGGCTCCTCAAACGGCTCCAGTTCCTTAAGCTTTGGTTGTCCAACCTTCTCTTGATGCTCTCATGGCCTATCTCAACGAGCAATTTACTACTTTGGGCACTAATATTACATCTTTGGATACTAACACGACTTCCGGGTTCGCCGCTATCGACACTCGTTTCACTTCTTTGGAGGAGTGAGTTCTTGCCATTGAGAATCGCCAAGCTTCTATGGACATATCCCTTACCGCTTTTCATGGCGAATGGTGTCAATCTCTTGGAACCCCTGCCAATAATGAAGATGAAGATGACTCTTAGACATCTTGCATATCATCTATTATTATTTTAAGATTAGTTTTATGCACCTATATCTCTATGTTTTTGAACTCCTATGCTTTGGTTTATTTCCTTCAGTTTATGCTTTTAGGAATTAAGTTAGATTTGATTAAGTTACTTTGAATTATGCTTTGAATTTTAATGAATATGTTGTTTCCTTTAAGTGCTTGGAGTTTCTTTATTGCTTATATCTATGCTTTAATTTTATATCCTATTGATTTTGATCTAATGAAAAGGATGAAAAGGGGGAGAAGTAATTGAGCTAAAAATTTTCAAAGTTAAGTCTTTTAGTCTTAAAGTAAGGGGGTATTTTTCAAACTTTTCAAAGCTACTTAAAAATTTAATTTGGTTTTGTTATACCAAAAAGGAGAGATTGTAAAACCTAAATTTGATTTTGATATAACAAATTGTTTAAGGACCAAATTGCAAAAGTAAACAAATTTTTAAGTATTCAAAAGTCTCACAAAATGACAAGGAATTTTTTTCTAAGTCTAAAACTTAAACCCAAAATTTTTTTCTAAGTGTTTCAAAGCCAAATTCAACAAATACGCCCATGAGTATCGATACACCTTAGGTGTTTCGATACGGTTTTTCACTACTGGAATTTTAATTTTGCAAACTGTTTCGATACGAATAAGCCATTTTCGATACGACCTTCATCTGGGCTTGAATTTTAGGTTATGCGTCCATTTCGATACGACATTTATCTGGGTTAAGGTCTTGCTTAAGTGTGCCGATACGATCTCCATCGTTTTGATACGGGGTGTTGAGATCTTCAAAAATCTTTGCATTTAAAACATGATTGTTGCCTTGTCAGTTATGGGAATCAGCAATCTTTGAAAATTAGTTAACTGTATCGATACGCCCCTAGGCGTATCGATGCATTTTTCACTAGACTTTTTCCTCAAATTTCAGTGAGCAAAAATCATACCAATACGTCTATATGTATCGATACGCCCTTGTTTTTACTCTTTATCCGTTTCGATACGCCTTTAAGCGTATCGATACACTATTGCATAACAACTATTTCTTCTTTTGACGGGTACCGATATGGCTCTTCGTATACCGATACGGTTGGTTGGCAGACATCATTTATTATGGGAAATCAGCTCTCCAACGGCTATATTCAATTCTCCAACCACCCAAACGGATAAAAATCAATGAAAGGTTATAAATAGAAGTCTCTAAAGTCACTACAACAACTATTGATCAACTCACAAGTATTCAAGCAAAAATCCAACATTCTTGAGCCTATTAAAGTCAAACCTTTGTAAACCCTCTTGAGTGAGCTTTATTTGTATTATTTATTTTCAAGATTGGGTTGAGTGATATGTAATTGGGCAAAAATTTACCTTGTGAGGATTTGTATTCATTTGTCAAATTTCTTCTTTGTAAAAAGAGTGAACCTTGATCAAGCTTTGGGTAGAAAGCTTTGATCGATTTGTAACGGTTACCTCCTTAGCCTAGAAAAGGGGAAGGATTCATGAGTGAATTGGTTGAAATCCTTAGTGGGGAGCTAAGGTAGTGGATGTAGAGCTTGTTAGAAGCTTGAACCACTATAAATCACTTGTCTATCATTTTTATCGGTGTGCTTTACTTCCCTTCAATTTTTTATTTGCCAATTCACTCCCTATTGGCCATTTATCGTCAATGATCATCCCAACACATATGTATTATAAAGATGAATGTAAGCTTAGATAATATTCTTTTACTATCTTCTAGTCATATAGAGTACCAAAATTCCACCGATTGAATTTACGATTATTATGTCAATTGAGAGCTTTGTAATTGTGGAGATTCTAATGAATCTATGTCTAATTCTATGATAGATAAAGTTGATATCAAAGGATCTTCTCTGGAAGTTAGAGCTAAAGGAAAACCAATCAAGATTGTAATTCAAGATAACCCATAACTTCGGGGTATTAGTGAGTGTGGTTATTAGTCTCGGGTTTGGTTCGGTATTATCTCGATTGTATTTTATTCTTTTGATTATATATGACATGTTGTGTGACTTGTTGCAAGCTCATTTAGAGCAAATTTGGTGGCAATTCAATGTATGGCAAGCTTGGTAAGCTTAATTACTTGAAGCTTTGTTTTTTAAGGAATTTGCATAAGTTTGATATGTTATGTTATGATATGAGATATTTGACATATGAATTAAGTTATGAACTATGTTCTAAACTTAATCATGAATTATGTTATGGATCATGAAATAAACTATGATATGAAACGAAAAGTATGACAAACTTTGGGGGTTTAAGCTCATCGTGAAACTATGCTATGATATTTTTGGAGCTTCACAGCTCGTTATGAACTCTGTTATAGTACTTTGGAGCTATAAGCTTATCTATGAATCAAGGTATAAATTAAAGGACAACCTTGGACAAGAGTTTGCTTTGGGTACAATCGGCATGCCATAAAATTCGTTGAGCTCATGTGTAAGGTGGGTTACGACCCAATGGATTACGATCCTTATTGGGGACATTATGAGGGATGTTGTGTTGGTCATTGGCAACAGTTTGAGGGTTAACCATTCTCAGTTTATTCAGCGATAGTTGGTTGGGAATTCGTGTACCACTATCTATAATTGTGATCCAAGGAAAAAAATTGAAAACTTATGATAATGATTATGAACTTATAAGAATGAACTTGAATAAAAAAATAGAATTCTATGATTAATGTTATGAAACTTTAATATAAGTATGCATATGCAATGAACATGGCTGAGAAATTACATAATTATATTATGAGTGCTTGTTGCCACATTTTGATAATAATTCTCATGAATACTTTGATTTAAGAATTGTATATAATTATATTTGTTTTTGACTACCTCACTAAGCTTTATAAGTTTACCATGTTTCTTTACTTACATTTCAGGTATTAAGTCTCCATAAACGCTTCAGATCGTATTTAGGGGTTGAAAGTCACTCTTAAAGCATTGAGTAAGTTTACTTTTGATAACTCCTAGATGGTGGAATATCAACTAATCATGCTAGATTGCATTTTTGTGAATATATCTTTGATTGGATGCTATGAACCGATTAAATGGAAAATAAAAAAAAAATGCGAATATGATCATTTATACTGAAATCTTGCATTGCTTATAAATTCATGGAAATAAGTATAACAATGATTTGTAAAGGCAAAGTGGTCAAATGATTCAAGATGTAGTGTATTAGACAAGTTCTTATCATAGTGTTGAGAATATGCTATGCATGAATTGTATGATGTGATATATGGGTTGGTATGCGTGATATAATATATGGATTGGTTTGTATGGTATGTTAGGTTTGTATTAAGTTATACATATGAGGTACGTGTAAATGGTATAAGTTATGATTGGTAGGAATGAATAAGCTTGAACCTTGGTATGAAGTACAAAAGTTAAGAAGTATGCTTAATTGGTTCTAAACTATGTACCTTTGAATCTTTGAATTAAGAATATGGAAATTTGATCAGAAATTCATGTATATTATAGAGACATATTTAAAGTGATTTTAGAATGCTTAAAAGTATATATTGAAGTTGCTTTAAGATGAAAACTGGCATTTAGGGGGTTAGAAATGGCCCAAAATGACACATTTTGATGAAACATGACAAATGTTTCAAAACCATACTAAGAGGTATCAAAACTTTCAATCCATATTGTTAAATTTTTGAATTTGTGACAAAGGTTTCGAAACATTTCCCATAGGTTTCGAAACCTTCCCTAAATTTTTGAATTTTTACGTTATGCTCGGTATTTCTTAACTTTTTCAAGTGAACTCCGAATCAGTGGCTGTTTTTTTTTTTTGAAATTCAGGTTTTTGGATGAACCTGAGATTAATAAATACACCAATTAATAAAATGAATATTCCTTTGGTCCTCTAAATATTAGAAATTTACAAATAGGTTCTTAAAGTTTTGAAACTTCATTATTTAGTCCTTAAAGGTTAAAACTGACTTATATGTTGATAAATTCTTTCTTGAGTAAACCATAAAAGGACTGGATTCTACAAGATCATGAGTTGATAGAAATTTATAGATAAACCCTTGAACTTTTGAAATATTTATAGTTTAATCCATGAACTTTGAAAGTTTTGCAAAATGGTCCCTAATGATAAAACCAGGATTAAAAGGTTTATGATCTCTATAAGTGTTGATTTGCTTTCGTGTTATGTATGTTTTAAGCTGATTTGTTATGAATTGATTCTTCGATTCTCTGATTTTTATTCCGGTGACATCTTCGACCCGATTTTCTTCCAGACCGGGTAGGGAGTGTTACATTAGCCGAAACCTAAAATTATGTAACAAATTAACCAATTTTGTTTTTGGTTCAGTCGGTTAGTTCGGTTTAACCGAAGAATGAACATCCTAAGCCGATAAGAAAGAAGTTTTTAACGAGTAATAAATTAGGATTTGTCAACTCGAATAACTCGAAATTTTTTTATTCGACTCGATTCGATCTAATGCTCACCCCTAGAAATATGTGAATAAATTTAAATGAAAGAACATAAATGCACATAAATGAACGGAAATAAATGAACATATACGAATGGATTATCGAACGTTCACCAACATAAATGAACGAACGAGCCATTTGTTCGTGTTCGTTCATTTAATTAAACGAACAAAAAATCTTGTTCATGTTCGTTCGTTTAATAAATAAATGAACTTCCCGGTGAACGATTCACGAATTGCTTGCTAAACGTTCGATTCATTTACAGTCTTAACGACACCCTAGACCTGTTGTACGTTTGACTCACCCATATTTTTTAGTCCACCTTATTCTAGATTTGTATTAGCAAGTTAAGGCATACTCCCTCTTTTATTCAAAAAAAAAATCAGTTATGTTATTAATGTTTTATTTTGATGCCAATCAAATTATTTTTCGTTATACATTAATAGAATTGATGACATAACTCAATTTTAACTGGATAATAACACATTAGTCCTCTTTACTTACTTATACTATCAATTTGATCTTAATTAGAAATAATTCAATAAATTTAATCATTCAATAAGATGATGATATTGTCATTATCTTATTGGTGAAAATTAAGGAAAATATAGATGAATTCACATCGAGATAAATATTTGGTTAATGGTTGACAAAAATTTATATTTAATCTGTAGTTGATAAAAAAATTAAGAAAATATGGATTGAATTTGAAGGGGTAAAACTTGAGATCTAAATTTATACTTATCACGGCACCAAATGAAAAAGTGTTACATGAGTGACAAAAATTATTTTTATGTTAATCTGTAATACAATTTTTTATATTTTTTAAAATTAAATTTAATATATTTCTATCATTTTTATTTTTATAATTACATATACATAATTGTTAAACTGAAAATTTTAATCTAATTAATAATTTTTAAATTTTATGTTTCTAGATCTCAAGTTTGATCATCTCCAAACTTAATCCATTTTAAAAAAAAATCAATTACAGTTTAACCTAAATATAATTTTTGTCAATCAAATAAATACTTCGATTGGTGTAGCATTTAAGTGTTGACTTATTATATGTTCGGATCTATGTAGGGATTGACAAAGGAGGGCTGGAGGGGGCGGTCGCCCACCTAAAAATTTGAAATTCCTATATGATTTAGATTTTTTTTTTAATTTTTCTATGTATTTTCTATTGAAAATATATTTTCGTCCCCTAAATTTTTATAAGTTCGCCTCTAAAAATTTATAGGTTCACCCTCTAACCTAAAGTCATGTGTCCGTCCTTGGATCGATGTATTTTAGTCCTAATAGTTTACATGTGATACCGATAAACAATATCGAAAAAAATATAAAAATTTAACCTCTTCTTATCGGGTGTTCGAGATTTTATATATTAAAAATCTTTCTAAATTATTTGACCACCACTATTATCAATTATCTATCCAAAGATTCTATGTTCATCAACATGAATGATTTTTTTTAATCCATTTAACTTTTGTTTGTTTGGTTGATGAGAAACAAATAGAAAGGAAAGCAAAAAAAATATTTGGATCTTGCGATTTGCTATACCAAAAACAGCACCAGCTGGTGCCCCGAGGATGGAACCGTAAAGAATGACTTACATGCCTTAACAAATGAACAAATACCTTTAAGTCTTAAACTAATACCAGTATGGGATTGTTCTTAAATTGTTTTTAATTCGGGTTCGAGCAACTTATGTGCACAATGAGTGTGCATTTTTAAAAGGCTAAGAGTAAATAACAAATACTACCATGTAATTACACAGAATGTTCAAAACAAAATAATAGATCAATCCTCTAACCCTGGAACAACATCATCTTACAGGTATTGCTTGGGTTTTCATTGCTGCAAACAATCCAACATACATGTCATGGCTCTCACAATGCATCAGTTTTCCCCAAAAGTGAGTGCGTCCATTTCATTAGCGTGCCCGTGTGGGGGAGAAGCAAAGCAAAATAAAACTAAGTATAAGCTTATTTTGGCAGTACCCAAGGCCAAAAGATGGCAAGCACAAGTGCACAACCTAGAATCTATGTTTACACAACGTTTCTTTATATGTTGAAGGTTGCTTTCATTTTCCTATGATAGTTATCGAGCCAACCTTGGATTACCCTGATCTCAGTTTCCCTCTGTTCAACCAACCAATCAGGGTCCTCTGCCGTGGAGGAGCGCAAGTCGATGTGATGGGCACCTGAAATATTACAAAACTGTTAGAATACTTGAATCATACTGATTTTACTAAAGTTAATCGGTTGCAAATTTCATCAGTATAGGTTGCTTAACTGAATTCTACATGCATGTACAGCGCTTTTTCTAATGAGTTATTAGCACTTTAACAGCATTACAAAGTGTTAATAATTAATAATAGTTCATCAATTTGCAGAGAATCTACGTTGCCCAGAGTCTTCACTTTCCCTAATATACAAGGGTCCAACATGCATCTCCACCATAATTCGGACAAGGGTATGATTTTTCATACATAGAGAAAAACTTTGAAAAAAATGGGCATTCCCATACTTTAACAGTCAACGCTCACTCTAAATTTATTATGCTCATTAAAAAATGAAGTAAAAGATCACTTCAGAAAGCATTACCTTCTTCCGTAACAAGAGCAATAATCGTTTCAGATATATTCTTCAAAACACTGCTAACAATCATATGAGTTCATCAGAAACTAGATTAAAACTTCCACAATAATCAATATGTGGAGCTCACCTGCCACCACTCCAAGGATCCAATAGACCATTTGAGAATATGATGTTGCTTCAAAAGAATTTCAATACATGTCCGATATCCTTCATATAAACACAAAGGCTTATTCAGCATTCTTCACATCAACATATTATCGTTCACTCAAGGGCAGTGCAGAAAAAAATGATGCAAACTGAAGGAACTAGCCAACTTATAGTAACATATTATTCTCTTACATGTCCACCAAATTCGGTAGTTATCCATTTAGGCATTGGTGTCACCTGGAAATCCATCCTGCACCCTTCTCGGAAAGCAGAGTAATCCCAGTCATATGCTGGAAACATGCTAGTATTTCGATCACTAGACATTGGCATAACCATCTCAGTGCACGCCTAAGCCAAAAACCAGAAATGATAAAAACAATCAGTACTAATGCATAATTAGATAATGCTGTGGAGATTTATAGAACTGATTTAGAAGTAAAAAGTAATTTGATTCCAAGACCTGCCAGTTCCACCCATCCATGCCATGAGGATCATCATCAAGTTGAAAACATTCAACCTCACCAGTATAATTGTAATACACGCTTACTCCATTGAATATACGCTCCAGAATACTAGAATCGTCGGGAGAGCCATCAATCTTTCTGCATAACTACAATATGATTAAATGTATTAAAACAAGATGTTAGATACCAGCTAGATCTCACAGAAAATGTATGTAATGAAAATATGAGTGATTGGTGGTTGAAACATGTGAGGGGTAGTTGAGAGATTTGGGGTAGTGGAAATCGTCTTAAGGATGATTTTGCCCCTATCTTACTCCTATAGAAGTGTAGCCTCTCCTTCATATTTTACACACCACAATCATCTTTTCTATCTTATTTTCTACCTTGGAGAGTGACGTCCATTTCACAATTACATTGATCAGGGCGAAATCTCTTCTAAGGCAATAGTTTTTACCACGGCATAGTAAACTTATTTAATTTATTGCATTTGATTTATTTATTATTGCTAGTGATTACTAACAAAATGAACGAAAATATAATCAACGAGAGGACAAAAGCTTGTATTTCTAAGAGTTCCATTATTTGTGAAATCGTAACAAGAAAGAAAGAGGCATTCTCACATAAAAGCACAAACATTTCTAATGTAAAACAATCCACATCAAAATTATTAAATATTAACTGTTAAATCAAGATTCTTTCAAGGACTTTGATTCCATAACTGGATTATTAAATCAAGATTCTTGCATATAGTAAGGTATGGATGGTTTGTGAAATCCATGATATAAGTTTCAAGTCATAACGATCTCAACTAACCTCTTTTATGGGATGTCCTGGCAAAGGCATTAAAAAATTTGAAGGATACGGGTAATTAACCATGCCAAATAACTATAAGCAGAATCCAACCAATCTGTTAGGGCTTGGACGCTCTTTAGTTTCCTGCCAAGAGTTTCAAATTACATCACTAAAAATATTCTATATCCATTGTTGAATTGTACCATAATCTATCACAGCATCATACAGATATACAAAGTTCTGCCATTCTCCTTACCGACACAAGCGAAAAGTTTTAGAGAGTTGCTGAAGGCCATCCTCCTTCTGACCCTCGGATGTCAGTGCACTCCATGAGTTTTTAATTGTATCAAAGCAGCTACTACTTTCACTCTATATATTGGAATAAGAATAAAACAAGGAAAAAGTTAACAGCTTTAAAAAAAGATGTAACAAAGACAAAACTAACTTAGAAGATCTGCGTAAAACCTAGAATGAATTGGAAACAATATTATAAAATGTTTCTGGTGGTACAATATCTTCAAACTGAAGAATCGGAGCCGACGAAGCAAGCGTCCCAACAGCAATATGATGATACTTGAGCCTCATCCATGCCGCTAACACTGTTTCAATAAGGACAGGAATCAAGAACCAAATACATAACGAAGGAAATCCATTCCACTAATCAAGTTCTACCATTTTATAAACACCCTTGAACAAATTAACTGTTTCATTTGGGAAACAAACAAAGAATTAATAAATTACTGCCTTACTTCCTCCATAGGAGCCGCCAAATAAAACTACTGGACACCCTTCGGCGGACAAATTCTTCTTAAAATCAGTAATGAGAACTGCAAAATCAGCAAGAGCTTGCTCTGCTGTGAGATATGAAAGAGTAGTGGCATTTCTATAAGCCTCTTCTCTACTTCCAAAAGGCATCGACTCCCCATAATACCGATTCTGTTCATTCCATTAATACTACATTTAATTAGTTTCAACTGAAAACAGCCTCCAAAAAAGAAAGTAACTAAAAAATTTGAAATAATAATTTACCTCCAGAAACAGAATCATGGCACCGAAGCGCGGTGCAATGTCCCAGACAAAACCGGTGTTGACGGCGAACCATTCGATGTCACCTTCGTTGCCGCAGTAGAGAAAGATTGGACCGGAACGGGATGGCCCGACCCAGTGTTCAGTGTTGATAAGGTAACGCTGTAGGAACCTGGGGAGATCCAGAAGCTGAAGTGGTCCAGCGGTTGGGAAAAAAACCGGGTTTCGTAACGGTATTGTTGGTGGTTAGGTCTAATTGGGTGTGAATGTTTGCCGAGAAAGCGTAGGGGTTTGTTGGAAGGGAAGACATCGGACGGCTGTGAAGTGGGTGATGAAGCAGATGATGGTAAAAGGACTGTGGCGATGAAGAGGAGGAGGAAAGAAACTGGGGTACTTGCCATTTTCTGGGGGCCGAGGTTTGGCGGATGATCTCAACTAGTCAACTGTTCAGTGTGGTCGTTGGGAATCTATTCGGAGGTAAACCATTACAACGGCCGGGTTACACGTGCAGCTCGGTGAATCTGATTGAATTCCGGTCGGATTCTAATGTTATCTTTGAGGTATATTCAAGTGGTTGCGAGAGCATGGAAGAAATGTGTTCCGTCCATTCTGATCTTTGAAGTGATCGGCTAATCTGGTGACTTTTTTCATTATAATCTGTACAGCCAATGCCCATATGGGCTTAGCTACGGGCCTGGTTCAGCTTTTATATTTTTAAAGGTCAAATCTTGACATTAGTCCTTATACTATTTGGGTTTTATAATTGCCATAAAATTAAAAATAGCCTTCAAGGTTTGACATTTTGATCACTTTAGCCCTTATTTATTT
Source organism: Hibiscus mutabilis (assembly GCA_019671005.1). Lineage (NCBI taxonomy): Eukaryota > Viridiplantae > Streptophyta > Magnoliopsida > Malvales > Malvaceae > Hibiscus > Hibiscus mutabilis. The sequence continues at coordinate 44,190,472 of CM033728.1, read as the reverse complement.
TTTTTTAGTGCAAACAGTCACCTAACGTTTTATTTTCGTTCAAAATTCACCATCGACGGATGAAAACCGTCAGTCAACTAACGATCAACCCCTTCGATCACTCGAAATGTCTGTAATGATGCCATGTGGCACTTTGTTGACATGGCATATATATATATATATTATTTTTAAAAAAATAATCAAAAATTTTATTTTAAAAAATAACTATTTTTTTGTATTTTTAACCAACCATATAATGCCACATGGTACTTTGATGACTTGGCATTATTTGATTGGTTAATAATATTTAATAATAATAATATTTTTTAAAAATAATTATTTTTTGTATTTTTATTAAAACTATTTTAAAAATATTTTTTTGAAAAAATAATTTTTTTATATTTTTTAACCAATTAAAAATATAAAAAAATAATCATTTTTTAAATATAAAAAATATTTTTTAAAAAAAACTGTGATGACACGTTAGCAAAGTACCACGTGGCATTGCCACATCATCAAAGCGCATTGACCGTTAGTTAACTAACGGTTTTCATCCGTCAAGGGAGAATTTTGAACGAAAATGAAACGTTAGGTGACTGTTTGCACCAAAAAAATAGGGTTTAAAGTGACCAAAAGGTCAAACATTCGGAGCTATTTTTGACTTTATACCTTTATAATTTTAGTTTCGGTTTAAAGGTTGATAATAAAATTTAATATAGGTATAATGTCGAAAAATGCTCTAAATGTTCAACTGCATAGTTACTTGTGTTCATATTATTTTTGGAAGCACTTTAACCCTCAACGTTTTATTTTGGGTCAAAATGACCCCTTAGTGGATGAAAACGATTAGTTAATTGATGTTAAATGGCTTCAAATAAATTGACAAAATCGCACGTTAGTAGAAAAATAATATTATATTTTATATAATTTTATAAAATTATTTTTGACTGGTATGCCATTTCGTCAAGTCGACATATTTGTCTATAGACACTGCTATGTCAGCATCCACTGTCATATAAGTTTGCCACATCATTTTAAGTTATTTATCGTTAGTTGACTAACAATTCTCATCTATAGAATGGTCATTTTGACTTAAAATGAAACGTTGAAGATTAAAATGCTTAAAAAATATAGATAAAAGTCATCATCTAGTTAAACGTTAGATATATTTTTTGACATTATTCTTTTAATATATGTATATATTAACTATTGTTTGGAGCTTCAATGACTAACGTTGTTAAGAAGAAAGAATGACATCCATAAACTCACTTAAAATATAGTCTCAACCAATATAATTAAAATAAATAAGCATTTTTTTGTCATCTTTCCAAATCATCTGATTATTCCACGTTATCTATAAACCCTTGGTTCTCCTTTTTCCAAAACTCATTTTGCCTTTAACATCATGGCTGTGTTTTTAAATATATATGAACGAAAATTGCTCTACAATCAAACTGTCATATTCAATATTTCAGATCCAATCGAAAACAAAAAGCTTCTTGACCTTTAAAAGAGTTAGTATTTTGATATATTATTACTGAAATAATATTTCATAAATAACAATTAAATACATTTACGTGTCTGTCTATTTTATCTTATTTCATTTATCTATTTTTATTATAAAATCCATAGTGTAACTGTATGTTATGGAATAATGTTGTTAAAGTTGAACAATCAGATAACTACAATTTGATGATAACACATATCCTTTACTGTTATCAATTTCATCACTTGTAAACGTAAGCAATGATGCTTTTATTTCTGAAAAGTTTTCATTCATCCCAATTTCACCACTTGTAAACCTAAGGCCTTTTACCTTTTTTGTCTATATATTGAAGGCTGCTTTCATGTTCTTCCGATAGTTATCGAGCCAACCTTGGATTAGCTTGACCTCAGCTACCCTCTGTTCAACTAACCAATCAGGGTCCTCCATCGTGAAGGCACGCAAGTCGATGTGATGTGCACCTGAAACATTTCAACTAAAAACTGTCAACACTTGAATCATACTGTTTTTTATTTACTAAAGTTAATCGGTTACAATCTTCATGAGTTTATGATGTTAACTGCATTCTACATGCATGCACTGCGCCTCTTCGATCGTGCAACTAACACTTTAGCAGCATTACAAAGTTTTCAGTCCAGATAAATAATTACCAGTTCATTGGCTAGCTGATAATCTATGTTGCCTGGAGTCTTCATTTTCGACACATATTCAGATAAGATCTCTTCAGAAAGCATTACCTTCTTGCCTAACAAGAGCAACAATCGTTTCAGATATGTTCTTCAGAACACAGCAAATAATAATACCAACATTCATCAAAACCAGATGACTAAAACTTTGATAAAAAATTCAGGAGCTCAGTAGCTCACCCGCCGCCGCTCCAAGGATCCAATAGACCATTTGAGAATATGATGTTGCTTCCGAAGAATTTCAATTCATGCTCGATACCCTTCATATAAACACAGGTTTATTCGTTATTCTTCACATCGCATCAACGTATTACCATTCATTCAACGCTGTGCAGACTAAACAATGATGCAAACTGAAGGAACTTGCCAACATAAAGTAATGCATTGTTCTCTTACGTGTCCACCAAATTCCGTTGTGATCCATCTAGGCCTTGGTGTCACCTGGAAATCCCTCTTGCAACCTTCTCGGAAAGCAGAGTAATCCCAATCATATGCTGGGAACATGCTAGCATTTCGATCACTACCCATTGGCATAACCATCTCAGTGCAAGCCTAGATCAAGAACCAGAAATCACAAAAAACAATCAATAATAATGCACAACTATACAATGCCGTAAAGATGCACAAGTAATAAATAATTCCAAGACCTGCCAATCCCACTCATCTATGCCATGGGGATCATCATCAAGTTGGAAACAGTCAACATCTCCAGTATAATTGTAAAATACGGTCACTCCATTGAATATACGCTCCAGAATGCTAGAGTCGGGAGGAGAACCATCAATCTTTCTGCATACCTACAATTCGGTTATATATATTTAAAACGAGATGTAAGATAACGGCCAAAATCCCAAAGAAAACCAAGTTCCAAAATAACAGCAACATTATGCAAAGAGTGCAATAAGACAATGAAAGAAACAACGTCATAACATGTAGAAATCCATCATTCCATCTTGCACATAGTTGTCTACAAATGGTTTGAGCAATCCATGATATAAGTTCCAGTCATATACATCCCCACTAACCTCTCTTACCGGATGTGCTGGCAAAGGCATTATAAAATTTGCAGGATATGGATAATTGACCATCGCCAAATAACTATAAGCAGAATCCAACCAATCTGTTAGGTCTTGGACACTCTTTAGTTCCCTGCCAAGAGTTTCAAACAACATCACCCCGTAGAATCATGCTATAATCTATTATAGATACATGCACATATACAAATTTCTTCCATTGTCTTTACTGACACAAGCAAAAAGTTCTAGACAGTTGCCGAAGGCCATCTTCCTTCTGAACCTCAGATGTAAGTGCATTCCATGACTTTTTAATAGTGTCAAAACAGCTACTACTTTCCCGCTATACATATTGAAATAAAAACAAAATTAGAAAAATGTGCCAGCGTTGAAAATATATATATTCTTCCCAATAAACAACAAAATGCAATAAAGACCAAACTAACTTAGAACATCTATGTAATAAAACCTTGAAAGAATTGGAGACAATGTTATAAAATGTTTCTGGTGACACAATATCTTCAAACTGAAGAATCGGAGCCGATGCCCCAACAGCAATATGAGGATACTTGAGCCTCATCCATGCCGCTAACACTGTTTCGATAATGACATGAATCAAAAAACAAATACATAACGAAACACATTCCACTAATCAAATTCTACCTTTTTCATAAACACCCGGGAACATATTAATTGCTTCATTTGGAAAACAAACAAAGAACAGTAATAAATTACGGGCTTACTTACTTCCTCCATAGGAGCCGCCAAATAAAACTACCGGACAGCCTTCGGCGGACAAATTCTTCTTCAAATCAGTAATGAGAAAAGCGAAATCAGCAAGAGCTTGCTCTGCTGTGAGATAAGAAAGAGTAGTGGCATTTCTATAAGCCTCTTCTCTACTTCCAAACGGCATTGACTCCCCATAATACCGATGCTGTTCATTCCATCAATACCACATTTAATTAGCTTCAGCCAAAAACGGCCTTCAAAACAAGAAAGTGACTAAAAATTGAGTTACTAATGTACCTCTGGAAATAGAATCATGGCACCGAAGCGCGGTGCAATGTCCCAGACAAAACCGGTGTTGGCGGCGAACAATTCGATGTCATCTTCGTTGCCGCAGTAGAGGAAGATTGGGCCGAAACGAGAAGGACCAACCCAGTGGTCGGTGTTGATAAGGTAACGCTGTCGGAACCTGGGGAGATCCAAGAAGCTGAAGTGGTCCAGTGGTTGGGAGAAAAACCGGGTTTCGTAACGGTATTGTTGGTGATTCGTTTGATTCGGTGTAAATGTTTGCCGAGGAAACGCAGGGGATTATTGGAAGGAAAGACATTGGACGGCTGTGAAGTGAGGGATAATGAAGGGGTTAGTAAAAGAACGGCGGTGATGAAGATGAGGAGGAAAGAAACCGTGGGACTTGCTATGTTTGGCGGCTCAACAAGTCAACTGTTCAGTGTGGTCGTTGGGAATCTCGATCTCGGAGGTAAGCAACCAGTACAAAGGTCGGGTTACACGTGCAGCACGGTGAATCTGATCGAATCCGGGTCGGACTTTAAGAGTAACTTGAAATCAAAGATGGATCCGGCCTTGAAATAAAAAATTAATGGTAAACTACACCAGATACTATTAAATTTTTAGTGTTATATTATTTATATAATTGAATTTTTGATTTGTTCAATTATAGTATTAAACTTTGGCTTTGACTTCAAGTATACTACTTGATCGTTAACTCGATAATGATATGAATGAAAATTGTCGACATGGCCAAAACGACGTATGTCTCCTTTTATCATTTCTTACAAGATCAATATCAAAACATTAATAAAAATAAAAATAAACATAAATAATATTAAAATAAAAATAATAATAAAAAAGATTACGAATAAAACTACATCAAATATTGAGAGTTATGAGTTAGGTAAGTTTAAAATATTAAGAACTTATTAAGTGTTTGATTTAAAAAATTGAAAAAGGATAAAAGTTTAGTTTGAGCTAAGTTTAAATTATTATGAACTATAATTGAAAATGTACAATAATATTTATATTATCCTATTTTGTATATGTCTAAATTTTAAAATTTGTTTTAAAAATGTAATATATTTTTACTTAATAAAAAATATATAAATAAACTTTAATAAATGCAAATAATTTTATTTTTTAAAATAATAATCTAATTTTCTTACCTCCATCAATATGTTGTTTAGTGTTTATATACACTATATTTTTTTATGTATATTTATATCTTGTGTTCATATATTTTTAGGGTAAACTACACAGATGACCACTTAATTTGACCATTATACTTAATTTTGGCAATTATACGACGTAACTATTTAATTGGTTCCAATCAAGCAACCCAGCGTTAAAACCTAACCGGGAGACTGGCGTAGCTGTTAAATAAAATTAGTTTAATTATACATTTGGCCCTTGTTATTTACACAATCTATCAATTTGATCCTAATTTTAATTTAAGAAAATAAATTAATTATTAAATTAGGTGTCATCACCTGATTGGAGAAAGAAAATAAATACAAAACAACTTGACTCTTGGGGATCCGAAACTAGGTAAGCTTGGAGAAAGTAACACACCTTTGCCACTAAGCCAACAACAACTTTATGATAAGGAATACAAAATTATGTATGTCTTTTAAGCTTTCAATTCTAAGCCTTCAACAATGGCAGCCAACATGAAATGGCAATGGTTCAATTTTATAGTTCTTTTTAAATGCAAGAAACAACAAAATTTTGCTTCCTCTGGGTACAGGACACAACACATTAATGTATCTGAACCACCATTTTACCAGCAACCTAAGCAAGAACCTTTGCTCAAAAGAACCATTTTTCTATTTCATATATGCTTCATTCACACACTTATTCTGGTTAGTTTAGACTCTAAACTCTAGTCATCAGGCTTGAGCTATATAACTAATTACCGACAACAAGTAAGTTACAAAATCTTGCCAGAAGTGCAAGAAATTATGGAATCAAATGAACATCCACTAAACTGTGGTATTCTGAACTTTGATCCTCTTAAACTCTAAAATATGCAGGAAAAAGATTTTTTTTCATCAATATATTAGCAAAAAAACATAAGCACCAAATAGAATTCTCTCTATAATGTAATGGTAAAACAAAAGAGTATGCAACTAACTACAAACATACCTCGCCTCTCAGATTTGCATAGTAAACAACCCCAAAGCCACCTTTACCAATCTTGTTAGCCATACTGAAATTATCAGTCGTCCGGGCAAATTCTTCATATGGAAACTCAACTGATTTTGTAGAAATTAGTTAGCTGAGTTGTTTGTTTGTTTGTTATAGAGTTAGTTTCCAATTAGTTTAGAGCAGTTAATTAATTTGTGTATAAATACATATGCTATGTATATTTAACATTGTATTTCCGAGATTAATGAAATACTTTCTTTACTCAAATTACTTTTTCAACATGGTATCAGTAAGCTAGATTTTGTTTTTTGGTCCCTCGACCTGTTTGTTTTTTCTCCTTCAGCCGGCTTTTCTTTTGCCTCTCTCTTATTTGGCTCGATTGTCATTTTATTTTTTCTCTCGTTTTTTCTGATCATGGGAACTCCGATTGACTTCAATCACCATCTTTACTTGCATACCAATGATACGCTGGTAACCGTTTTGGTTTCTCATCAGTTGACCGGCCGTGAAAATTACAGTATTTGGAGTCGCTCGTTGCGTATTGCTCTCCTGGCCAAAAACAAACTCGGATTTGTGATTGGCGACTGTATTCGTGACGATTACGCTGTAAATCTTCAATCTCAGTGGGATTGGTCTAACTCTCTTGTGCTTTGGTGGATTCTTAACTCTGTAAGTCAAGATTTATCTGCTGGTATAGTTTTTGCCTCTAATGCGACTCTTGTTTGGAAGGATCTGAAAGAACAATTTAGTAAGGTTGATGGATCTAGGGGTTTTTTCTTCATCGGGCAATTTCAACGTTATTTCAAGGGGATTTATCTATTTCTGAATATTTTACGTGGTTGAAATTATTATGGGACAAATTTGATGCCCGTGTTCCAGTTACAGCTTGTACATGTGAGAATGCTGCCCAGAATGCCCAACATTCCCTACAACAGCGTTTGTTTCGGTTCTTGATGGGCCTTAATGAGTCCTATTCTGCGCTTCGCTCTCAGATTCTCCTCATAGATCCCATTTCTTCGGTCAATAAGGCATATTCCATGCTTGTTCAGGAGGAATCACAACGCACCTTTCTTTTTGGTGTTTCTCCTCTTATGGATTCCATTGCCATGTTTTCTAATTCCTATGGTGCTTCTTCTGTTCGTCGTGGCAAGTTCAATGGCGTTTGTGATTACTGCAAAATCAAGGGTCATAAGTATGAGAATTGTTACCGATTGGTGGGCTTCCCTCTAAATTTCAAGTTCACCAAGCGTAAACCCTTGCCCTCTACTTTGCAAGTTCAGTCTGATATTTCTGATGGTTCTTTTCTTAATTTGAGTTCTTCAGTTCCTTCCACACCGGCTCCTGTGTTCACTCCTGAACAGTATAAGCAAATTTTAGGTCTACTTAGCAAGGAACCTATACCTGATTCGGCTTCTAATCTTGTAGGTATAGCTTATTCTTGCTTATCTGCTTCTGGTTCCCTGACCTGGGTATTAGACACTAGTGCAACAGATTATATGCTTTCTGATTTCCATAGCTTGGCTCATCCTCTCTCTTGTGCTTCTACTTCACGCATGGTTCATCTTCCCAATGGTAATACTGTTTCAATTACACACACTGGATTTTTTGTCCTTAATTCTGAAATCACCTTTTCCAATGTTCTTTTTGTTCCTCAATTTACTCTCAATTTACTATCTGTTTCTAAACTGACCCGTGAACTTAATTGTGCTATCCTTTTTTATCTTGACTTTTGTCTCTTTTAGGATCTCTCAACTGTGCAGGCCAATAGGATTGGTAAGAGGTCAGGTGCCTTATATGTGTTTGAGTCTTTTAGGATGCAAAATGGTTTATCTTCTTCATAATGTCCTTCTGTTTCTAACTGCCATTTGTCTTCTACTTTCGTTTCTGTCACATCTCAATGTATGTCTTTTTCTTATGTTAATAATACTTGTATTTGGCATGCTCGTTTGGGCCATGCCTCTGCTTCCAAAATGCATAAATTACCTTTATTTTCTACTGATGCTTTGGATACTATTGTTTAAATCTTGTTCAGTTTGCCCCTTAGCAAAACAGTGTAGGTTACCTTTTCCCCTAAGTCAATCTAGATCTGAATTTCCCTTATATGTTATCCATATTGATCTCTAGGGTCCCTATCGAGTGTCAACTCATAGTGGACATCGTTTCTTTCTCACCATTGTTGATGATCACTCTCGTATGTCTTGGGTATATCTGTTGAAGCAAAAGGCTGATGCTGTTTTCGATCTCAAAGCTTTTTTTTCCTATGTCAAAAATCATTTCATGGGTTATTTCTCCACTCAAAAGAGATATATTTTGTTTAATCTGGAAACTAAGTCCTTTTTTGTTAACTGCGATGTGAAGATTTTTTAACATGTTTTTCCTTTTCAGTTTCCTACATCAAATACCAGTTTTTTTCCTTCTCAGCAGTTCTTACCAATCTTTCTCTACTCCAGTTTCTCATTCTATTTCCAATAATTTTTCTTATTCTCATCTACCTGTATCTACTCAATTGTTTCTTTCTTCTACTTCTGCCATTGTTGAGCCTCACACCTATTCAGAAGCCATCAAAAATTCTGCTTGGGCACAAGCTATGAGAGAGGAGATTCAAGCTTTGGAAACCAATTGCACTTGGATTGTTGTGTCTTTGCCTTCACAGGCAAGAAACCCATTGGCTGCAAATGAATATTTAGAGTCAAGTATAAGGCTTCTGGTGAGGTTGAAAGATACAAGGCTTGGTTGGTAGCTAAGGGCTACAATCTAAGAGAATGAGTCGATTATGAGGAGACCTTCTCTCATGTTGCTAAATTAATGACCGTTCGAACAGTCTTAGCTCTTGCTTCTGTTTTTTGCTGGCCATTGTTTCAGATGGACGTCTATAATGCCTTCTTATAAGGCAATTTGTATAAATAAGTGTATATGGAGCTTCCTGAGGAGTTTTGCAGCCAGAGGGAGAATCATGTATGTCAGCTACAAAAATCTATTTATGGGCTCAAACAAGCCTCCAGGCAGTGGAACATGAAGTTGACAGAAGTCTTAATCAATTCTGAGTATGTTCAAAGTAAGCATGATTATTCACTATTCACAAAGAAGTTGGGAACCAAGATTGTGATTATGTTGATATATGTTGATGATTTGTTGCTTAATGGGAATGACATGGAGATGATTAATGAGTTAAAAAGCATTTTGAATAGAAGTTTCAAAATGAAAGATTTGGGAGACTTAAAGTATTTTCTTGGTTTTGAAGTGTTGAGATCTAAAGAAGAAATCTTTCTAAACCAAAGGAAATATGCTTTGGAACTCATTGAATATACGGGCTTGGAAGTAGCAAAACCAGCAGGCACACCTATAGAACAAAACACTAAGTTGACTTCAGTTGAGTAAGATGAAGTACAACAGTATGAAAGTGATGAAGTTCTTACTGAAGAAAAGGGTGTGTTTCAAAGATTGATTGAGAGGCTTATCCACTTCACTCACACCAGGCCGGACATTACTTATGTTGTCCACTATCTTAGTCAATTCATGCAGCAACCTAAGAGATCACATCTAGATGCAACAACTAGGATAGTGAGATATGTGAAAAAGGATCCAGGACAAGAAATTCTTATGGAAGCTTCTAGTTCTTGTTAGTTAATTGCATATTGTGATACAAACTGGGCTACTTGTCCGATGTCAAGGAAGTCCATCACAGGTTTTTATGTAAAGCTCGGAGATTCTTTGATTTTATGGAAGTCAAAGGAATAAAACACCATAGCCAGGTCTTCTGCTGAAGCAGAATACAGGAGTATGGCCATGACTGTAGTAGAAATCACTTGGTTAAGGGGATTATTGTTTGAACTTGGTGTTGAGGAACAAAAACCAGCAATGCTTTATTGTGACAGCAAAGCAGCCTTACAAATTGCAGCTAATTCTGTGTTTCATGAAGGAACGAAACATGTGAAAATTGATTGTCATTTTATAAGGGAGAAAATTCAAGAAGGGTTGATACAAACAGAGCATGTGACTTCAGCAAATCAGTTGGTAGACATCTTTACAAAGGCTCTCAATTTTCAACAACATGATTTCTTAATATCCAAGTTGGGGATGAAAAACATTTTTCAACCACCAACTTGAGGGGGAGTGTAGAAATTAATTAGTTGAGTTGTTAGTTTGTTATAGAGTTAATTTCCAATTAGTTTAGAGCAGTTAATTAATTTATGTATAAATACAAATGCTATGTAAATTTAGCATTGTATTTCTGAGATTAATGAAATACTTTCTTTACTCAAATTACTTTTTCAACAGATATATCCACAGTAATGTAAGGCCTGGAGAAGTAGCAACAGCTGAAGTTGATTCTACTGACTTAATTTCAAAAGCTAAACACGTCCCACCAACCAAAAAAAATTAGGGACTAATCAGCAATTGAGAAGATTTACTAGCAAAGTATTTTTTTATAAAAAATAGATAAAATAAAGGGTGTAGATATCTCAGACGCATCCCAGGAATGTAAGGTGCAAGTTCTTGAGCAGCAAACTTCAGGAAATTAGAAAAGTCTTGAAGCATGTTCTTTGCTCTACATTCTGAAATAAAACGCAATATATCCTGTGGGTTTGCTAAGCAATCAAGTATTTCTACTGGGTTTTGAGAGATTTCACTAGCAACACAATTTAAACACTTGTAAAAGCAATAAATTTGTAAAATAATCTTTGGGGAAAGAGAAGGAAGGGGGGTTACCTGCAAGTTGATTGACATTGTTGAAGGCTTGAAATTGAAAGTTTGAAACCGTTTGTGATAAAGACATATATATAATTTTGTATTTTTTATTATAAAGTTGTCATTGGCTTAGTGGCAAAGGTGTGCCATGATAACGTGTGATGTGTCACCACCTAATTTGATCATAATTAATTTATACTTATTTTTCTCTTTTAAAAGTGATGGTATGTGACACAAATTACCACCTAATTTAATAATATCATAATTAATTTATACTTATTTTTCTCTTTTAAAAGTGATGGTATGTGACACGAATTACGACCTAATTTAATAATAATTAATTTATTTTATTAAATTAAAATTATAATCAAATTGATAGATTATGTAAATAATGGGGACCGAATTTGTAATTATACAAAATTTATTTAACATCCACGTCAACCTCTCTATTAGTTTTAATGGTGGGTGGCTTGATTGGAACCACTTAAATAGTTACGTGGTGTAATTGCCAAAATTGAAAGTATAGTGGTCAAATTGACACCAACCCCATAATTAAGTGGTCTTATGTGTAGTTTACCCTATTTTTTAATATTAAAATTAAAAATATTTTATTTTTGGAAAATTCTAGAATGGGCGACGCACACTGCTGAACACCATTAATTTATTAATAACTTTTAAATAATTATTAAAAATCTCAAAGGCTCAGACATGAAATAATCATATTTTAAAACAAAATTAAAATTAATCATATTTCAAAACAAGATTAAAAGAAATTATTCCATGAACCATTCTCATCACCTCATCCATGGTCCTACCCAATCAAATAAAATCATATCATCTTTATTTTTCACATAATATTTTCTTATAAATTAAAATTACAAATCATTATCCTCCTCATATCTCATATATTAATTCTAATATATAAATGAATAAAATCCTTAAAATAAAAAAAACACCCAAAAACTTAACACACGAATCAAAAAAGACAAAAATAATATAATTAATTTTAATCTTTATTTTTCACATAATATTTTCTTATAAATTAAAATTACAAATCACCATCTTTCTCATATCTCATATATTAATTCTAATATATTAATAAATAAAATCTTTAAAATAAAAAAAAACACCCAAAAACTTAACACAATAATAAAAAAAGACAAAAATAATATAATTAATTTTAATCTTTTAAAAGCCCTAAAATTTACCCCAAGAACGTAGACATCAGCCTGGGCAGGCGATGATGATAATTTGATTCATACTTAAGCTATATGGTTCATACTTGAATTGAGTTAGAGTTTACCAAATCTTGTTTTTTCTCCTGATTTCTATTGAATTATCAGCAAACATCAGCCTGGGTAGGCGATGATGATGATTTTATTCATACTTAAAAAAACTTTAATCTCATTATGATCCCACTCTTTATAAATTTTTAATTTCGTCCTTGCAGTAAGCCGCAACTATTTGTAGCGATATTCTTTTTACGCTAAAAAAACGAGGTTTTAAGGGTGTTTGGGGTCTTTTGGGTATTAAAATATTTATTTTGTGGGGTTTTAAAAAATCGTATATTATTTAAAATGGAGTCGCTACCGGCTACTGGTAGGCCGGACACCATAAAAACCAGAGATTTGAAAACTGTTGGGTTCGGGAGTCGGTTACAGATAGGGAAAGATTAACACCCCCACACCGCCCAAAATTGGTACTTTAATAATTACCGCATTATTATTATTGAACTTTTCGGATTAAAGTGACGATTAAATTAAAATTCGGTTATAAGTGCGAGTAAAATTTAAGGGCACCGTTATTCGAGAGTAAACTGATAAACCACTATCACTTCGCTTGATACTGGCCACATTTACGCTCGAATAAAAGGGCACTGCATTGACAATTAATATCTCGTTATGCAATCTTAGAAAACAAAACATACAATTTACACTGATATGATATTTTAAAAAAAAAAATAAAATATGAGTATTACAAAATTTAAACAAAATAATTAAATGCATGAACATAATATATCACAATAATAAAACAAAGTATGCAAATAAACACGAAAAAAGAAAAACATGCTTTCAAAATTAATTAATTAAATCTAACATGCCTAGACACATGAATACGAGACACAACTATAATACATACATGACTTATACATGGTATGGTATGAGATTAAATTAACAGAGCAACATGGGAGCATAAAACTAAAACTTAACATGTAACAAAATATATGCATACACAATATCAAAACAAAAAAATAATAATTTCAAACTAACATGTAACCTAGGAAACAAGGCAAACATAAAAACTAACACTAATTTATCGTGACCTAACAAAATAATCAAATTTGCATGATGATGCATATAAGAAAAAACATGCATAAATAAACATAACGAAAACAACTTATATACATAAAAAAACAAAACAAAGTATAAAACATAAATAACACAAATAATCATGTCATTATCTAACATATATCATAATGTACAAAACGAGCAAAGCAAAAATATGCAAACATGGACATTAATATATGAATCAAATTGTACAACATGTAAAAACATATGGCATGATCAAATAAATTAAAATAAAAAATATAAAAACAATACAAAAGGTAAATGACATAAATATTTAAAATAAAAAGGGACCGAAACGACACAAAATAAGAAGAGAAGGCATAAATCAAAACAACTAAAACTGATTTTAGGACGAGATTGAAGACTAAACAAAGCTTGAAAGGATCGAATGTGTAATATACCCAAGGGGCAAGCCCAAAGTGTAAAAAACCAAAACGCGGAAGGACTACAGAAGTAATTTCACCATTGAAAATCTGATATGGTTTAATTCGGGGACCAGATTGAAAGAAATTGAAACAAAAGAAGGACCTAGGCTGCGATTAAATCAAGGGGCGAGACAGTTTTGAAAACTTCAGAAGTGCAGGATGATTTATGAAGTAATTCGACCATTTTAAAAATTTTGAAACTCTATAAATCCTATTAATCCGGCCAAATGTCAAACTTTTACCACTTTTTTTAAAAACCTCAAATAAAACTCCCCATTTTCTCTATATTTCCAAACCCTAACTCCAAACCCATTTGAAAACCACCCTGCGTCGCCGCACTCAGCCTGTCTCAGGCTAGGTTCGGTCGTACGACCACCTCAAGCCGTCCCGAACAGTGGCGGTTCAACAACAAAATCCCACAAAACTAGTTCCCTTTCGTTTTTAAACCCAAAAAACTTCACTGTTATTTCGAAACAAAAATGTGTCTCACCCATGGGTTCATCATCGACGAGACACACACGACTAAGGTAAAAAGCTTCCTGTTGAGTGTGGCAATCGATCGAATATAGCCAAGAGGGGGTGAATTGGAATTTTTAAGAATGGTGGAAACTAATTGCAAAGATATGAAATTGCAAGTAGATTTATAGTGGTTCAACTCCTTCAATGGAGTCTACATCCACTACCTTAGTGACCACACTAAGGATTTTCCACAAATCCACTAATTTGTCTTTCCTTTAGGATAATGAGTAAGTCTATTGAATCCTTTCCCAAAAACATGCATAAATAAACATAACGAAGACAACTTATATACATAAAAAAACAAAACAAAGTATAAAACATAAATAACACAAATAATCATGCCATTATCTAACATATATCATAATGTACAAAACGAGCAAACCAAAAAACATGCAAACATATACATTAATATACGAATCAAATTGTACAACATGTAAAAACATATAGCATGAACAAATACGTAAAACATGACATCACAAATATAAAAACAATACAAAAGGTAAATGACATAAATATTTAAAATAAAAAAGGGACCGAAACGACACAAAATAAAAAGAGAAGACAGAAATCAAAACAACTAAAAAATGATTTTGGGACGAGATTGAAGACTAAACAAAGCTTGAAAGGATCGAATGTGTAATATACCCAAGGGGCAAGCCCAAAGTGTAAAAGACCAAAATGCGGAAGGACTACATAAGTAATTTCACCATTGAAAATCTGATATGGTTTAATTCGGGGACCAGATTAAAAGAAATTGAAACGAAAGAAGGACCTAGGCTACGATTAAACCAATGGGCGAGACAGTTTTGAAAACTTCAGAAGTGCGGGATGATTTATGAAGTAATTCGACCATTTTAAAAATTTTGAAACTCTATAAATCCTATTAATCTGGCTAATTTTCAAAATTTTACCACTTTTTTAAAACCTCAAATAAAACTCCATATTTTCTCTGTATTTCCAAACTTTAACTCCAAACCCATTTGAAAGCCACTCTACGCCGCCGCACTCAGCCTGTCTCAAGCGAGGTTTGGTCGTACGACCACTTCAAGCCGTCCCGGATAGTGGCGGTTCAACAATAAAATCCCACAAAACTAGTTCACTTTCGTTTTTAAACAAAAAAAAAAACTTCACTGTTATTTCAAAACAAAAATATGGCTCGCCCATGGGTTCATCGCCAGCGAGACACACACGACTAAGGTAAAAAGCTTCAAGTTTTTGATTATTTAGGTTATTTCCCTTGCATGTATGAGACAGAGAAAGGGAGGAAAGAAAAAAAATACCCTTGAGACTCTTTGTGTTCTTTTTTTGGTATTTATGCCAAATCGGACTGATAACTTGATACAAACTTTTGGGTTCTCTTACATATATCTAATTTTTTGTTGGTATAAGTAGTACATAAAATACATGTTTTTTTCCTGAGATATGATAACTGAAAAAGTCTATATTTTTTTATGTTTTTGGTGATGTTTGACACGGTGGTTGAGCTAATGGTACGGCAGGGCATGGTGAAAGTGGAGTGGTGTCAGTCTTAATCTTGGTCGTTGGATCAGTTTTAATCCAACGGTTGAGATGACTCGATGCATGGACGACTCGGATGAAATCTTGGACGGGTGGAACTGCACCAGATCACGGCTCGAGGTAGCCGATGAGTTCTAATGCGTGGAATGCACGTGCGCGTGGGAGTCCAGTAGCCCCGGGAGTGAGCTACACGCGCCGGCTGAAAAGTCTTCTTCCTTCAATCGTGACCGTTGGATCAAAATTTTGATCCAACGGCTCTGGATCAGCTGTGCATAAGGAAAGGGTTAGGCATCTGAAATGTAATAGGGTTTTAGGCTAGACGGGCCTTGTAACATATTTTTGGGTTTTCTTGTAATAATATTTGGACTGGACTGTTATAAAATTTTTGGGTTTTTATATATTTAGATTCTATTTTATATAAGTAAAATAATAGTAATAATAATAATACATACATACATACATACACGCACACATATACGTAATACATACAAACATTAATATATGTAATATGTCTTTAATTAATATACATACATGCATAAAACCATACACATAATTAACATAAACATTCACACATTACACATTCACACGATGCACACATAAAATATAAACATACATGTGGCACACATATATTATAATAAATATTAACACGTACACATACATAATATGCATAATATACATGCACTCACATATGTCATACATATATCTTACACACATTAATCACACATATATAATAAACAAATAACATAATATGTATACATGCAATAGTAATATACTAATTATTAAACTAACGTAGATTAACACAATGCTCATACACCGGATAAAAATGAGTGATTACAGTTGCCCCTCTTTGATTGTTCACGTAGAACGGGAACAAAGCAAAGATCATAAGCACTCATTTTTGTCTGAATTCCCTGTTTGTAGCTTTGGAATCACGTGTTCTTCTAGAACTCTTCTTTTTTCCTCGGCTGAATCTTCAGGCTCGTAAGTTCTTCCTATATAGAACTTATTTATCTTCCGATCTTGGAGCTACAGGTTCTTCCTATATAGAACCTTTCGCTTTGAATCCTTGAGTTACGAGTCCTTTATATATAGAACTTTTCACTCTGAGACGATAAAGTTCGGAGTCTTTCCTATATAGAACTCTTCGCCTTCAACGTTGGTTTCTCCTATATAAAACCTTCTGCGTCACAGATGGATTCATTCGACTGAGAGTTCTTCCTATATAGAACTGCTAGTCTTCAAACCCTAGAGCTGTAATTCATTCCTATATAGAACTTTTAGCTTCTGAAATCTCAGAGCTACGAGTTCTTCCTATAGAACCTCTTGCTGCGAGTGCTCGAAAATGTAGTCCCTTCCTATATAGAACCTTCATCTTCGCATTTGGGATTCATGCCACGATGGCTACCGCTCTCTCTAGACTAACGCTACTAAGGCTGTCAAAATCTTCTTTCAAATTTGGGATTCACGCCGAGAACGGCTACCGACCTTTCTGGACTCACGCTACTAAGGCTGCCAAAATCTTTCTTCAAATGAATCCACCTCTTCACTTCTAAGGAGCAGATCAAAAGTCAATGGTAATCTGTAAGTACCTGTTTAAAATGGACAAAAGGTTATGATAAATGAGTTAGCATGCTCCTAATCCCTAGGATGCCTAACTATATATGATGCATGAGTGTCAATGTCTCGATGCGCATGCTTCCGCAATCAGTCAATCTCGATTCTCTGCTTGTTTTCTCTTCTTCCTCTTTTTCCGATGACTATACCCTATCTCACTGTTAGGTCCAACCATTTCAAACTTTTTTCCTAAGTTTCTGGTTCGGAGTTCTAAAGTGCCCTTTTGGGTTTTTGCTTTAGAGAGTTTTTTTTTTTTTACAGGTTTTCACCTAGGAGACTTCTATTGTTGCCTTGAATATTTCCTCAGGCAAGTGTGAATGGTGCATGATAATGGTTATCTTATTCTGATGCTCGAGGTCTTCCCTTCGTCGTGCTTCGACATACATTATGTAGACAGCTTGAGGACTAAGTTAATCCTATTTTCTAATCACCTATATTTTTAGGGTTAGATTATAGTAATGCTCAGAAATCTTTTGCTTATCATAAGTTTATGTTAACTTGTTTGCATGATGTTTATGAAAACAAATGATAAGACAAGAAAGGGAAGACACAAAAATATGATTTTGTTACCATTAAGGGTTTGGAACAATTTTAAGAAAGTCATGGCAAACACAAGGACAAAGGAAAGCAAAACATGAAATAAAAAAAAACCCAAATATCCACTGTATGAATGATGCGTGATCTTGTCGACATAGAAAGAATCTTTGACTGGATCTCATTCTTCTGGTACCCATGGGGATAACTCTACTTACCAGAGGCCCGATCTCAAAATTTATCTGAGCCACCCTTAACGGGTTTTCAACTCAGATCCTTCCTTTGCTTCAAGATACCTTTTTAGGGTTTTTGCCTCAAGCTCTCCATTTTTTAAATGAAACGCCCTTTCAGTTTTTCGCTTCATTTTTCTCTCTTTTTTATTTTTCTTTCTTTCTTTCAAACATAATATTTCTTAACTGAATCGAAATTCACAGGATTTTTTAATTCTTCTCCGTCCATTTCAGTTAAAATTAACGCTCCCCCTAAAAAGGCTTTCTTGACAACATATAGCCATTCCCAGTTAGGCAGCCACTTCCCTCAAGAATCTTTCTTAATTGAGAGGATCTTCTTAAGCACCAGATCTCCCTTTCAGAATTCTCTCGGGCCCACTTTCTTGTCATATGCTTGTATCATTCGTTTTTGGTACATCTGACCATGACAAATGGCTTTTAGCCTCTTTTCTTCGATAAGGTTTAACTGGTCGAACCTGGCTTGCACCCATTCTGATTCTTCCAACTTCACTTCATTTAGAACCTAGAGTGATAGAATCTCAACCTCAATGGGTAGTATCGCCTCTGTACCGTATACTAGAGAATATGGTATGACCCCTATTGATGTACGAACAGATGTCTGGTATGCGAACAGAGCAAATGGCAATTTCTCATGCCAATCTTTGTATGTATTTGTTGTCTTTGCGATAATTTTCTTTATGTTCTTGTTTGTTGCTTCTATTGCCCCATTCATCTTAGGATGGTAGGTTGTGGAGTTATGGTGTGTTATTTTAAACTGGTTGCACACCTCAGTTATCAATTTGTTATTCAGATTGAAAGCATTATCGGTGATGATCCTTTTCGGTAACCCATATCGACAAATGATCTCCTTCTTCAAGAACTTGCACACCGTCGTCCTTGTGACGCTGGCATAAGATGCTGCCGCTACCTATTTAGTAAAGTAATCGATGGCAACCAAAATAAAACAGTACCCGTTAGAAGCCTTCAGACGAACCTGTCCAATGACATCCATGCCCCATACTGCGAACAGCCCTGGCGAATTCATGGTGTGTAAAGGTAATGGAGGAGCATGGATCTTGTCAGCATATATTTGGCACTTATGGCACTTCTTGGCATAATCGATACATTATCCCTCCATATTCGACTAGAAATAGCCATATCTCATAATTTTTTGGGCTATTGACAGACAATTATCGTGTGTTCCACACAGACCATCGTGCACTTCTGCCAAAATTTCTTTTGCCTCCCAGTCATCCATACATCTCAACAATGTCTGATCATGGCTTCTCTTGTACAGAACATCCCCTTTCAGAACGTATCTCGTTGCTATCTTTCTGAGTGTTTTTCGGTTATTTTTATTTGCCCCTTTGGGATATTTTTGAAACTTGATATATTGCAAGATGTTGTAATACCAGGGGTTACCGTCTATTTCTTCTTGCACATTACAACAATGAGCTGACCTTTCAAAGTCTGCATCTTAATGGGCTTCATCTCTGCTCCCATATTTGCTTTGAACATGGAGGCTAAGGTTGCCAAAGCATCTGCCATTTGGTTGTCTTCTTTAAGAAGGTAGGTGAACCTGATCTTTTCAAATTCTTTAATGAGCTCATGGATCAACTCGTAGTATTTGACCAGCTTCGGATCCTTAGTTTCCCATTCTCCTCACAATTGATAAATCACTAGGGACGAATCTCTGAATACTCCAAGTTATTTAATTTTTCTTTCAATAGCTGCGTTCAGTCCCATGGCACAGGCTTCGTATTCGGCTATGTTGTTAGTGCAAAAGAATTCTAGCCTACTGGTGAAGGGATAGTAGACATATTTCGGAGAAATTAACACTACTCCTATTCCGTGGCCAAGGGCATTAGAGGCTCTATCAAAGTAAAGCTTCCACGAGCTGTACTCTGAAACTTCTTCCCTAGTTGTAATGCACATCAAGTCCTCATCTGGTAAGTTGAAGTTCAGCGATTCATAATCATCTGAAGCACGACTAGCTAAGAAATCCGTTATGGCACTTCCTTTCATAACTTTTTTGCTCACATATACAATGTCAAACTCAGATAACAGCATCTGCCAACGTGCCATCCTCCCAGTTAATATCGGTGTTTCTATTAAAAACTTTAAGGGGTCTAATTTGGATATCAACCAGGTGATATGCTATAACATGTACTGCCTAAGCCTTTTGGTAGCCCAAACCAAAGCACAACATAGCTTTTGAATTTGAGGGTACCATGCTTCACAACCATTTAACTTCTTACTTAGGTAGTAGATGGCTCTCTCATTATTCCCAGACTCATCATGTTGCCCCAATACGCAACCCATCGAGTTCTTAAAAACTGTCAAGTAAAGGACTAAGTACCTGTCTGGTACTAGCGTAACTAAAATTAGAGCATTCGTCAAGTACTTTTTAATTTTCTCTAGAGCTTCTTGACATTCCTCGTCCCAGACCCTTGGGTTATTCTTCCTAAATAGTCTGAAGACATGGTCGCACTTGTTTGTTAATTGAGAGATAAAATGGGAGAAGTAGTTTAATCTTCCTAAGAAACCTCGAACTTCTTTCTAAGTATGAGGCGGTGGGAGGTCCTGGATAGCCTTTATTTTTTCTGGATCAATATCAATCCTCTTTCTGCTTACTACAAATCCCAATAGTTTTCCAGATGTGACTGCGAATGTGTATTTAGCCAGGTTGAGCTTCAGCTGGCATTTTCACAGTCTTTGGAATAGCTTTCTCAGGTTTCGAAGATGTTCTTCTTCGGTTCGGGATTTAGCGATCATATCATCCACGTATACTTCTATCTCTTTCTCTATCATATCGTGGAAAAGAGTCACCATTGCTCTTTGATAGGTCGCTCATGCGTTCTCAAGTCCAAAAGGCATCACCTTATAACAGAACGTGCCCTACATAGTTACAAATGTAGTCTTCTCCATGTGCTATGGGTCCATCTTTATCTGGTTGTATCCTGAAAAACCATCCATGAATGAGAACCATGAATGTCCCGCGGTGTTGTCAACCAACGTGTCAATATGTGGCAAAGGGAAGTTGTCTTTAGGGCTTGCTCGATTAAGGTCCCTGTAATCTACACACATACGAACTTTCCCATCCTTCTTCGGCACCGGTACAATGTTTGCAACCCATTTAGGGTATTTGGCCACTTTTAGAAAATCAGCATCAAACTATTTTTTTACATCATCTCTGATTTTTAACAGCATGTCAAGCCTCATTCTTCTGAGTTTTTGCTGGATTGGTTTGCATTCAGGCCTCATTGGCAGCTTGTGCACCACTATGTCTGTATTAAAACCTGCCATATCTTGATATATCCAAGCAAATACGTCTTTGAACTCTTGGAGCAAGGCTATCAGTTCGTGCTTAGTTTTTGAGGAAAATGTAGTCCTGATTTTCACTTCTTTTCTCCCTTTTTCGGTTCCCAAGTTCACAATTTATGTTTCTTCCTGATGGGGCATGATTTGCCTTTCTTCACTGGCCATCATCCTTACTAACTCTTTAGGGACCTCGCATTCTGCTTCCATCCCCTCCTCTTCAATTCCTGCTGAGATCTCAGGGCATTTGAAATCTACCCCGGGATTGGATTCCGAATCATTCATACAGTTAATTATGGGGACCTTACATGAAATGAGAACAAATGTATTGGGAAGAGAATGATTTTAAATGAAGTGAATAGATATGAATAAAAAGGAAAGAATAAAACAAATGAGATGTTTTCTATTTGAGAAAATGAGGAAGATATTCTTTCATTGAAAACAAAAGCTTAACATAGGTTCTCTATACAAAAGATCCCCATTGCTTATGGGCAAAAATAAAAAAGGGTTAATTCAGAGCATTACTCTGATTTGGCCCTTAAGACTACAGGTATATCAACATAGCTCCAGTTATCAAGAGTTTCCCCGGGACGGCAAGGGCGGATGTTGGTCAACACACTACTACCATTTTCATTTCTAGCTATCATGTTGATGGACATCCCTTCAAGTTATTCACTAAACATCTCATTCTGATTAAGCTTGTCATTTTCTCTAATTGCTTCCTCAACCTTCTATCTTGTACGGTCGAATCCTCTAGAGACAAAAATATTTTTCACATGAGGGAAAAACATCAGTCTCCACGGAATGTCTTATCCCTTGGTCCAGCTCTTCTTTATTCTTCTTTTCTTTTATACTCTTCCCTCATCTACTGAACACTCAGTTTGTAGCCAAGCCCGAAACAATCTTTCTTGGTGATGACGCTTCTGACTCGCAGGCTTCCTTGCAATCTCCTTCCTAGCCCCTTTTCGGTCTTGGCGCCTCAGGCCAAAGTTTCAGACACAGCCATCTTAGTGCAGTTGGATAATCTAGGGATGGGGATCCAATTACCTTCTGCCACAAATGAGGCGTTTACAAGTTCCAATGTTCGAAAAGAAAACTCCACAGCATCTTCATCGTTCTGGATATAGGGGGTGTCTGATGTAACTGAGGCGATGATCTATTGTTCAGCTTCTACGGTAACCAGTTTATCTTCGATCACGAATTTCAATTTCTGATGGAGCGATGAAGGGACAGCTCCAGCAGAGTGAATCCATGGTCTCCCCAATAGGCAACTATAAGTCGACTTTATGTCCATAACCAAGAAATCAATCGTGTACTCAGTCGGCCGATCAACAAAGGCACTTCAATTTTTCCAAGTGTTCCTCTTTGTGTTTCGTCAAAGCCTTTCACAGAGTTGAGACAGGGTTTTATGCGGGAATCATCTATCGGTAGCTTTTGCAAAGTCACCATCGGTAGTACGTTTAATGTTGACCCATTGTCAACCAATACTCTTGGTAACACATACCCTTTGCAGTGGGTAGTAATGTTGAAAGCTTTGGTGGACCCCATACCTCCTTTCGAGATCTCATTATCACTGAATGTGATATGGTTTTATGCGGTGATACGCCCCACTATTTTGTCTAGCTTGGATACATAAATATCACCAGGTACAAATGTTTGATTCAGTACCTTTAACAATGCCTCACGATGCTTCTCTTAACTCATAAGTAATTCCAACATTGTAATTCTTGTCGGTTGTTTTCGCAGCTGCTCAACCATGTTGTATTCACTGTGTCTCAGGAATTCCTTTGCCCGAGCTTCAGTTACAGGCTCATTAATCTTCGGAGGGGCATTCTCGCCAAATATCTGAGCATGATTGGTTGATGTATATTTTCCTTTATCTTTGGCATCTTCGACAGACTTCAAAGTTTCCTAAGAGTAGCACTTGTCGCTCCTCATGAAGTGACCCACTTCGCTGACACTTTCATCATTCTTTTTCTATTCATCTTTCTGTGTTGGCTCTTCCACTACCTTTTGCCCTTTCTCATCACCAGATTTCGGCTTCTCTGGTGTGGTCACGTTTGCGGCATAATTATAAGGAGTTTGTCCCATGTCTTTGAACGAGAACGGGGTCGGTGCTGAGATAATGATTTTGGGAGCCACCTTTGCAGCTTCTTCTTAGGATGAACTTTCTCCCTCTGGTCTGGAGGAGATGACAAAAGGCATGTCTCTCCCATATTTGACAATGGGGCTATCTGACGCACATACATCTAACCCCCGCCTTCCTGCAATCTCCTCAAAGAACTCTATCTATTTGTTGTCTATTAACTACTGAACCAATCTCCTAAATTCTTCACATTGCTGGATGTCGTGTCCTCCATCCTGGTGGAACTCGCAATAAGCTGTACACCCCTTCTGTACCACTACCATGCCCCTGTCAATCAAACGGGCCATGCATAATTGTTGGAATACCCATCGAAAGGGAGACTTGATCTCTGACATATCCCCTTTAGCCTTCCTGGCATAGTACTCCTCAATAGCATTCACCCCGCTGTTCTTGTGATTAGGTAATGGGTTAGCAGCCACGTTCGGTTCCTCGAACTTTAATACCCCAAAATTGATTAGACTCTGCACAAGCTTCTTGAACGCGAGGCAATTTTCTGTGGGATGACCAGAGGCATCACCAAGAAAATCGTAATGCGTGTTAGGGTCATACCATGATAGAAACGAAGGTTTGAACGTAATAACATAGTACGAGCAAACTAAATCGACTTTGTGCAACTAAGAGTAAAGCTCAGAGTATGAAATTGGCAACGGAGTAAAGGATGTTTTCTCTTTTTCCTTTCTTGAGGCTCTCTCTTCTCTTTGGTTCAGGTTCTGAGCCTTCCCCGTAGATGATTGTGGTTGAGAGACCGTGAAGTTCTTCGGAGCAGTGTAATTACTCGTAATGTTTACCTCATTCTTCTTGTTGTACTTCCGAGAACTCTCACCGCTATCAATCCTGCCACTCTTGATTGTCAATTCAAGAGATTCCCCAGTCCTAATCAAATCGGCAAAGCTCTGAGTTGTATTATTGATGAGGCGATCAAACAATGTTCCCTTTAGAGTATTCACGAACAGGGGCGTAATCTCATGCTCGGGAATTAGTGGCTGGATCTGAACAACCACCTCTCGCCACCTCTGGGCGTATTGTCGCAGACTCTCGTTGGACTTCTGGCTCATGTTTTCCAACATAATTCTCCTAGGATTCATATCTGTTACATGTTTATATTGCTCGATGAATGCCTTCGAAAGGTCCTTCCAGGACTTGATGTTTGCTCAGCTTAACTGGGTGTACCACCGGATTGCTGCTCCAGTCAGACTATCCTGGAAACAATGGATCAGAAGCTTTTCATCCTTGAGATAGGCTGCCATCTTCCGACAATACATAGTCACATGCGCGGAAGGACATGTGGTTCCATCGTACTTATCAAATTTGGGAGTTTTAAATTTTGGTGGTAGAACAAGGTTAGATACCAGGCTTAGATCACTAGCCTCGTTCCCTGGTTCATCTGTTGTTTACAACGCTCTAAACTTTTCCTCCATGAGACGAAAGCTTTCTTCCCATTTCTTTTTCACTTCATTTCTGATTTTCTCGACCAAATTTAGATCTGGCACCGCTTTTTCATATAATGCCTCCGTGTCGATGGGTTGATTTTCAGATGCCCCTACTTAGAGACTAGAAGATATCACAATAGGGCCAATGTATACCCTTCTCACCGGACTTGGCGTCTTTGGTTGAACTTTACTATAAGATGTTGTACCTTCTGGCTCCTAGGCGACTTCATCTTCCACCCTTTCTTTCCCAAGGCTTTTTGCCAGTAATGCAGTTATGTTGGATACTATCGCAGCTTGTGATTGAAGCGATCTGCTCGCTGAGGCTCTGCCTAGCTTCATTGAAACGGGCTTCCAAATCCTTCTGTCCCTTTTCTAAATGACTATTCTGTCTTCCATTAACTTGCTTTGAAGTCGAGTAAAGTATAGATGCTGAATGGTTGCGGCTTAGCTTTTATTTCACACTACCACAATATTTACCCTATTAATATTATTGCAAAAATAACCAAATGCATGTATAATGATGCAAATGTCATGATGCAATGCAAATAAAGGTACTGATTCCGCTGGTAATCACTTTTTTGAACTACTTTCATGGGAATTAAAGGGTCCAGATTACAAAATAGAGTAGAGTTTTACACATAAGCCATAGCTCTATCTCCTAACATCTCGATAGCCCTGAGCAGCTTGATTTACCTATGTGCTTCTTTCATATCTGAGGTTATGAAAGGTCGAAGAGCTTCAGCTTTGGCAGCTAAGCCATTCACGTGTCCCGCAATCTGTCGTATCTTTACCATCAGGGTCGCGTAATACTGGTCTCTGTCTTGAATCATCTGGGAGGCATCACGAAGTCTTCGCCGCCAATAATTGTCTCCACCCTCTGGAGCTTCTTCGAATACCCTAATTATTCCCTTGTAATCCTGAATGATTACCTCGCGTGACTCGATCCGGGCTCGTAACATACCAATTTCACGTTCCCTTTCGTGTAATTCGATGAAACTATTCCTCTGACGATAGGTCTAGAAGGACTGTTCCAACTCTGCCAACCTCCCTTTTAACTCGGCATTCTGATCTTGGCTCTGATTCAGGCTTTGAACAGTGTCGTTGTACAACCTCCCTTTGTCAATCTCTTGCCTAGCTCTTTCTTTTTCTTGGTTAATGGCATCCCTGAAAGACCGTCTTTCACTCTCAATGGCTAACTTGCAACTTTCTACCTCTTTCTCGATTGATTTATTTCCTTTATCTTGTTCTTCTTCGACAAAACGCATACCGTTCATTCTTTCTTTTTCCACGGCTAAAACTGACTTTGGTAAGCTTTCTGCACCTTTTCTTGGAGCTGGAGAGTATCTTTTTGATAAAGAGCATTCTTCTCACTCAAATCCGTGTTCAGCTTCTTCAATTGCCTAATAGTCCCATCTCGTTCGTCGACCTCTAAACTTGTCTTATAGAGCTCATCCATATACTGAGTCTGTAAAGCCTCCATCTTCTTCTTAACCTTTTCGAGTTCACCTCGCAGAATGTCAGTTTTAGACGGTACTATCCTCATATGTTCTTCCAGTGACATGGTTGGTCCTTGGTCGGGTTTTGGAATCTTGTCGTTAACCCTTAAGTGCCTCCAAAGATCGTAGTCTAGGGTGGTCATGCACTCGGTATCTCATTCTACTTTGATCCGATAATAGTGATCTCAAGCTCTTATGAAGGTCTGAACCTTCCCTCTAAACTCGCCCTTAAAAAGAAACTCACTTCGACTTAGACCGAAAGTGACGAGAATGAACTGTCGCGATCCAAATTGTCAGTCCCACCATATAGCCCTAACATCATTAGCCAGTCGTAATCACCGTAGCTGTACAAGAAGTGACTAACCCTGCCGAGCCACAGAACTCTCCACACTATGTCTCTATCTTGAATGTTCCTAAAGATATGGGACCATTTCTTCGTCTTCCGGTCTTCTCGCCATTCTTTCGTTAAATACTCCCGCAAAGGTGAAAAATCTCGAAACAGTATTCCCGGTAAAACCCCCGTCGATGTCTTTTACATGTGGCTCTAGATCCAAACCTATAGTAATTGCACACACCCTCTGAAACATCATTCTTCATGCTTTCGGCTCGCATTCAAAGAATGAAAGTTTCAGTCAAAATGACTGGTACCAGGTTTGTCTTCCACTTCATTCGCTCAAATAGGTTTAGAATGGCTACATAGATGTTTCCAATAACCCTAAGATGACCAAACCATATATTCCTAAGGCAAGTAGGTCTATCTTCTTCCCCTCATCTGGGTGCACGAGTATGATGTCTCTGATACTCTCCAATGTAAAGGCTAGGTTGTCTCCTCGAAGCCGAATTAGATCATTAACCCAATTGTCACTCATCCCGGCAAAGGTTTGGAGCTTTGAAGTGTAATTCTGCTTCCTCGGTGGCTTTGCATAGATCCAATCTTTTTGGACATTTTTCTGATTAAGTAAGGCCGTGTACTCCTCTACCGTAGGCATCATGTCTTGTCCGTTGAAAGTAAAGCAGCAAAAAGCGAGATTCCAGAACTGGAAGATGACTTGAAGTAAAGGCATGTTGACTCGGACATACATCAACTGTTGGAGACTTGTAGTCTTCGATCCCATATTTCCCAAATACTTTTAAGCTCTCATAAGTCATTATGTTGGAGACTCACGTAGGTGTACCCTGCTACTATGCATTCGCTCGGCAAACTATTACCTTGGGTCTTCTTATTGACTTCTGACCAATGTCTGACGGATGAGTTGAGTTCGTCCTTCTTAAGATACCTTTTTTCCATGATGAAAGACTTTCTGATCGGGCAAACCACTTGATCTAGTACCTTTATGTAATGCAAATGCAATGATGTATGCAAAAAAAGCAAAACAAAAAAGAAAACAAGTCAGTACCAAATAAAATAAATATATATATAAATAAAAAGGATAAATTAAATAAAATAAACACACAAAACAACCCTATTTACGTCCCGTCTAAAACACCTAGGTCATCTGCATGGCTCTAAAATGGTGGGTTTTCTATATTCTATACATGCAGTGTTGGTGCTAGGAGGTACCCGAACCGTCCTTGCTATCCCCTACTAAGAGTAGCAAGGCCCCTGATCATCACCCATTATAGGCTCCTTTCAACCGGGTTCAATAAAGGGGGACCCATTCGCTTATGCCCATACGAAGGAACGATATCCTCACGAAAAATAAGGTACTCGAGCCACGAAGGTACTTGCTAGGACCATACGGAGGAACGATATCCTCACGAAAGCATTAGAGTTTTCCCCCACTTAAACAGACGGGTTTATATGCCAAGTTTTAAACGCGTTAAAATAAATACGCAATTATAACCAAATGTTAATTTAATAGTCACTTTAATCCGGAACTTCCGATATTAGTAAAGCGATAATTTTTAAAAAAGCTTTTAAAAAAGCTTTACTCTCATTTGTTTTTGAAAAAATAAAAAAATTCCCCAGCGGAGTAGTCATCTGTAGCGATATCTCTTTTTAGGCTAAAAATGAGGTTTTAAGGGTGTTTGGGGTCTTTTGGGTATTAAAATATTTATTCCATTGGGTTTTAGAAAAAGCATATTTTATTTAAAATGGAGTCGCCACCGGCCACTAGGGTAGGCCGGACACCATAAAAACTAGAGATTTAAAAACTGTTGGGTTCGGGAGTCAGTTACGGATGGGGAAGGATTAGCACCCCCCACACCGCCCAAAATTGGTACTTTAATAATTACAACTTTATTATTATTGAACTTTTCGGATTAAAATGACGATTAAATTAAAATTCAGTTATAAGTGCGAGTAAAATTTAAGGGCCCCGTTATTCGAGAGTAAACTGATAAGCCACTATCACTTCGCTTGATACTGGCCACGTTTACGCTCGAATAAAAAGGCACCGCATTGACAATTAATATCTCGTTATGCAATCTTAGAAAACAAAACATAAAACATACAATTTACACTGACATGATATTTTAAAAAAACATAAAATATGAGTATTACAAAATTTAAACAAAATAATTAAATGCATGAACATAATATATCACAATAATAAAACAAAGTATGCACATAAACACGAAAAAAGAAAAACATGCTTTCAAAATTAATTAATTAAATCTAACATACCTAGACACATGAATACGAGACACAACTATAATACATACATGACTTATAAATGGTATGGTATGAGATTAAATTAACAAAGCAACATGGGAGCATAAAACTAAAACTTAACATGTAACAAAATATATGCATACACAATATCAAAACAAAAACAAAAATTTTTCAAACTAACATGTAACCTAGGAAACAAGGCAAACATAAAAACTAACACTAATTTATCGTGACCTAACAAAATAATCAAATTTGCATGATGATGCATATAAGAAAAAACATGCATAAATAAACATAACGAAGACAACTTATATACATAAAAAAACAAAACAAAGTATAAAACATAAATAACACAAATAATCATGCCATTATCTAACATATATCATAATGTGCAAAACGAACAAACCAAAAATATGCAAACATGGACATTAATATATGAATCAAATTGTACAACATGTAAAAACATATGGCATGAACAAATAAATTAAAACGTAAAACATGACATCACAAATATAAAAACAATACAAAAGGTAAATGACATAAATATTTAAAATAAAAAGGGACCGAAATGACACAAAATAAAGAGAGAAGACATAAATCAAAACAACTAAAAAATTATTTTAGGACGAGATTGAAGACTAAACAAAGCTTGAAAGGATCGAATGTGTAATATACCCATGGGGCAAGCCCAAAGTGTAAAAAACCAAAACGCGGAAGAACTACAGAAGTAATTTCACCATTGAAAATCTGATATGGTTTAATTCAGGGACCAGATTGAAAGAAATTGAAACAAAAGAAGGACCTAGGCTGCGATTAAATCAAGGGGAGAGACAATTTTGAAAACTTCAGAAGTGCAGGATGATTTATGAAGTAATTCGACCATTTTAAAAATTTTGAAACTCTATAAATCCTATTAATCCGGCCAAATGTCAAACTTTTACCACTTTTTTTTAAAAACCTCAAATAAAACTCCCCATTTTCTCTATATTTCCAAACCCTAACTCCAATCCCATTAGAAAACCACCATGCGTCACCGCATTCAGCCTGTCTCAGGCGAGGTTCGGCCGTACGACCACCTCAAGCTATCCCGAACAGTGGCGGTTCAACAACAAAATCCCACAAAACTAGTTCTCTTTCGTTTTTAAACCCAAAAAGCTTCATTGTTATTTCGAAACAAAAACGTGGCTCACCCATGTGTTCACCATCGGCAAGACACACACGACTAAGGTAAAAATCTTCCTGTTGAGTGTGGCAATCGATCGAATATAGCTAAGAGGGGATGAATTGGAATTTTTAAGAATGGTGGAAACTAATTGCAAAGATAGGAAATTGCAAGGAGATTTATAGTGGTTCAACTCCTTCAATGGAGTCTACATCCACTACCTTAGTGACCACACTAAGGATTTTCCACAAATCCACTAATTTGTCTTTCCTTTAGGATAAAGAGTAACCTTACACAATTCAATAGACTTATACCCTAAAGTCTATTGAATCCTTTCCCAAAAACATGCATAAATAAACATAACGAAGACAACTTATATACATAAAAAAACAAAACAAAGTATAAAACATAAATAACACAAAAAATCATGCCATTATCTAACATATATCATAATGTACAAAACGAGCAAACCAAAAAACATGCAAACATAGACATTAATATACGGATCAAATTGTACAACATGTAAAAACATATGGCATGAACAAATAAATTAAAACGTAAAACATGACATCACAAATATAAAAACAATACAAAAGGTAAATGACATAAACATTTAAAATAAAAAAGGGACCGAAACGACACAAAATAAAAAGAGAAGACAAAAATCAAAACAACTAAAAAACGATTTTGGGACGAGATTGAAGACTAAACAAAGCTTGAAATGATCGAATGTGTAATATACCCAAGGGGCAAGCCCAAAGTGTAAAAAACCAAAATGCGAAATGACTACACGAGTAATTTCACCATTGAAAATCTGATATGGTTTAATTCGGGGACTAGATTAAAAGAAATTGAAACGAAAGAAGAACCTAGGCTGCGATTAAACCAATGGGCGAGACAGTTTTGAAAACTTCAGAAGTGCGGGATGATTTATGAAGTAATTCAACCATTTTAAAAATTTTGAAACTCTATAAATCCTATTAATCTGGCCAAATTTCAAACTTTTACCACTTTTTTTAAAACCTCAAATAAAACTCCCCATTTTCTCTGCATTTCCAAACCCTAACTCCAAACCCATTTGAAAGCCACCCTGCGCCGCCGTACTCAGTCTGTCTCAAGCGAGGTTCGACCGTACGACCACCTCAAGCCATCCCGGACAGTGGCGGTTCAACAACAAAATCCCACAAAACTAGTTCACTTTCGTTTTTAAACCTAGAAAAAACCTTCACTGCTATTTCGAAACAAAAATGTGGCTCACCCATGGGTTCATCGCCGACGAGACACACACGACTTAGGTAAAAAGCTTCTAGTTTTTGATTATTTAGGTTATTTCCCTTGCATGTATGAGACAGAGAAAGGGAGGAAAGAAAAAAATACCCTTGGGACTCTTTGTGTTTTTTTTTTTTGGTATTTCTGCCAAACCGGACTGATAAGTTGATACAAATTTTTGGGTTCTCTTACATAAATCTAATTTTTGGTTGGTAGAAGTAGTACATAAAATACATGTTTTTTTTGATATCTGATAACTGACAAAGTCTATATTTTTTATGTTTTTGGTGATGTTTGACGCGGTGGTTGAGCTGATGGTACGGCGGGCATGGTGATGGCATGGTGAAAGTGCAGTGGTGTCAGTCTTAATCTTGGCCGTTGGATCAGTTTTAATCTAATGGTTGAGATGACTCGATGCATGGACGGCTCGGATGAAATCTTGGACGGGTGGGACTGTACTAGATCACAGCACGAGGCAACCGATGAGTTCTAATGCGTGGAATGCACGTGCGCGTAGGAGTCCAGCAGCCCCGGGAGTGAGCTACACGCGCCGGGTGAAAAGTCCTCTCCCTTCAATCGTGACCGTTGGATCAAAATTTTGATCCAACGGCTCTGGATCAGTTGTGCATAAGAAAAGGGTTAGGGTTAGGCATCTGAAATCTAATAGGGTTTTAGGCCAGACGGGCCTTGTAACATATTTTTGGGTTTTCTTGTAATAATATATGGACTAGATTGTTATAAAATTTTTGGGTTTTTATATATTTAGATTCTATTTTATATAAGTAAAATAATAGTAATAATAATACATAATAATAATACATACATACGCACACACATATACGTATAACATGCAAACATTAATATATGTAATATGTCTTTAATTAATATACAACCATGCATGCATAAAACCATACGCATAATTAACATAAACATTCACACATTACACATTCACACGATGCACACATAAAATATAAACATACATATGGCACACATATATTATAATAAATATTAACACGTACACATACATAATATGCATAATATACATGCACTCACATATGTCATACACATATCTTACACATTAATCACACATATATAATAAACAAATAACATAATATGTATACATGCAATAGTAATATACTAATTATTAAACTAACGTAGATTAATACAATGTTTATACACCGGATAAAAATGAGTGATTACACTATTTCATAAAAAGAGATAAAAAATTCTTGGAAGTTCGCCTTCCTTTTATTTTATTTATTATGATTTTTTTTGCTACAACCCCGATTAGACCAGGCTTTGTAAAGCCAAATATATTATCGTAAATTGTATTTTTTATTTGTTGTTAAATTTTTGTGGCGTTTTATTATTTTAAAGATTTTTATTAACATATTAGAATTAATATATAAGATACGAGGAAGAAGATGATGATTTGTAATTTTAATTTATAAAAAAATATTTTGTGATAAATAAAGATGATGTGGTTTTATGTTATGAATCGATAATTGTGATGCTATGAAACACCTAAAGGAGAACCATCTGAATTAGTTAGATTTTTATATTAATTATATTCCAGTATTGCTAGTATAAATAAACTAGGAGGCTAGAAGGAAAAAATATGAAAATTGTAAACATTGGCTGCTGCTATTTTCTTCTCTATTCAAGTTCAGTGTTCCTTACCGAAACCTATTTTCTTCTTCTTCTTATTGCTTTTTTACTTTTTTCTATTGTTATTACTTGATATTAGTGGCGGAGTCAGGATTATCATATAGTGGGGTTAGAGTAGACTTTAGAGTACGAGGATTCCCATAGCTTTACAATATAAATATTGTTGACTTCATACCCAAACAAATTAAGTGGAGTCAATTCTAATATTTTCATGAAAATAGTACACTAACTCCTTGAAAACCTCATTTAACTCTTTCACAACAAATCAAGTGGGGTCAATGGCTCCGCCACTGCTTGATATTGTTGTAATGTTCGTTACATTAGTGCTTTCATTAAGAGATGGGGTGGAGCTTTCATTGTTTACTGGGAAAGACCCAGAAGAATGGATCATATCAGCCCACAATTTCTTCGAATTTTATGGGACGGAAGATCATTATCGGGTAACTATGGCATCTTTTCGGATAGAAGGAATAGCTAAGAAATGATTTGATGGATGCAAAGGTAGCGATAATTGGACGGTTCGAACAATTTCGTGGACGTCATTCGAAAACGATTTGCTTTCTCTGAGATGGAGTTGCGAGACAATCTTTTTTTACCACCGATCTTTCTCAATCAACTCTGATTTTGATAACCAAAGCACAAATGATCACCATGTGTTCAACAAATTGTCAACACCAAAGGAAAATGATTTTCAAAGGCGAGACAACCTAAGTCCAATAATCCACCAAGCGTTTGACGAATTGTCAACACCAAAAGAAAATGATTTTCAAAGGCGAGACAACCCAAGGCCAATAATCCACCAAGCGTTCGACAAATTGTCGACACCAACGAATACTAAAATTGGCGTTCAACCGATTCAAGGCAACATAAGAGATGATTTTCAAAAGAACAAAAGTATCGAGATAGTTGGCACGAATAATGTTGATAATGAATCTGATGATCAAGTTATCGAAGTTGAGGGACATTCACCGTTGAAAATTGCTACTGTTGGTGATCTTGGGCAATCAACTTGTGTAGGAATTGGTGGGGATCCTTTTAATGAGACCAACTTCGTTGATTGTGTGACAAAATTCCTTGTTAATCCTCGGACACAAGGTATCGATCTAATTGGTGAGATTGGAGGAACAACAAAAGAAGATGCTACTGCACTGATAAAGGAAAGTAGGATCGTTGCTTACATGAAAGGTTCAGTCGTGGTATTGGTAAGAAACATAGATAAGTGCTATTTAATGGTTGTTCATGCTTGCACTAACCGATACGAAAAAACAATACTTTCCAATATGAATGAGTTTATAAACGTGCAAGATCCTTATGGCTTTAGGTTGTTGTTAATGGATAAAAATATTATTTCATTTTGTTGGAATTTACAGGGTTGTGGACAAAAAGCTTTGCAATTCACTTGCACTGACGATGTCCCCATCAATCTCTCCACTGCCGAAAGACTGGTTAGGGCTTCTCATGCTAAGGTCGTAAATATCATTCTTATTCAAGAATTATTTGAGGCCTATCACTTCTGTCAAGCACAAATGGAGGATTTTTTTTAAACGTGCTAAGCCTTATAAGGATCACCTTACCATTAAAAGGATGCAAGAACTTGCAAAAGAGAAATCTCATATCCTTGATAGACCAGGAGACCATTAAAAGTTCTGCTTTAACCTGGGAGATACAGGCTTTAAGGTTTTTCAGACTAAATTCGCAAAGATCAGAGTTGCAATATGTTGGGATCAATGGTTTCTGGAGGCTGCCCGTTGTATGGCTTTGCAAGGTGCTGAGATATTGTTTTACTAGGGATTAAAATAGCGGACCGTGATAGCGGCCGCTATATAGTGGTAGCGCTGCCGTCCGAAATTGCTATTGTAGAAAATAACGGTCCACAATAACCGCAATTCATCTGCTATTGCCTGAAACGGCGATAAAATGCCGCGACCGAAAACGCGACCGTGATTTTTTACCTTTGGGCTATTGGCTTTGAACCGCAAGAAGGACTTGATTTTCATGAGCATTGGCAACGAGTGATGCAAGGTCATGCCGGTGAAAATGTGGTAACTCAGGCAGCTTCTAACAACATTGGAAAAGGAAAACATTGAGATAGAGCACGACAAAAGTGAGATTACATTCTACGAAAATTCCTCTATAATAGGACCAATCGGAGA
The DNA here is from genome assembly GCA_019671005.1 of Hibiscus mutabilis. Lineage (NCBI taxonomy): Eukaryota > Viridiplantae > Streptophyta > Magnoliopsida > Malvales > Malvaceae > Hibiscus > Hibiscus mutabilis. The sequence continues at coordinate 44,154,992 of CM033728.1, read as the reverse complement.
AATTGTTGAATATGCTAATGACAAAGATGAAGCTGTTCTCATTGCACAATTTGATTTTGACAAAATCAAATCTAAAAGAAGTATCTGGGGGCATTCCTAGAAAGATGAAGTTCAAGGAATTCTTAATATGGGAATGACTTTCAATGTGGGTGTGCTGCCGCTGTTTATCTCCTTTCTTTCTTTCTTTCTTTCTTTCTGTCGTAACAACATCTAATTGGTTAGAACCTGGCTGAAAAGGCTGAAATTGTATCCGAACAGTCGACTTGCTTCCCGGTTTGAATCCAAGGATCAATAGGCTCTCATAGAATATATGAAAAAGTATGGCTTCCATAACAACCTTGGAGACTCTTGGGATATGGATATTGTTGCCTTGAAGAACTACATAGATGCTCAATGTAACGGTGAGATTGTTGTAGGAACTCCACCACAAAATTTCACTATTATATTTGACACTGAAAACTCAAATTTATGGGTACCATCATCTAAGTGCTATTTTTTGGTTTCATGTTATTTCCATTCCAAGTACAAGACAAGTGAATCAAAAACATACTTGGATGCCTATGGAGAAGTTTCAAAGGACAATTCACGCTTCGAACCTTGAAGACAAGGTTCTATTTGGAGACGGGAGTAATATTATGAACCGAGAATTGTGATGTTAAGAAATACCTAAAAGGGACCATTTTAATTAGTTAGATTTTTATATTAATTATGTTCCAATATTGCTAGTATAAATAAAATAGGAGGCTAGAAGGGAAAGGATATGAAAATTATAAACATTGGTTGCGATTAGTTTTCTCTCTATGCAGGTTAAGTGTTCTTTATTGAAAAATTTCTTCTTCTTCTTATCTCTTTTCTATATTTCTTCTATTGTTATTACTTGATATTGTAATAACGGTTGTTACATTTTATTTAATTGGGTAGGATCATTAATGAGTTGGTGAGAATGATTAATGGAATAATTTCTTATGAGTTTATTTTGAAATATGATTAATTGCATGTCGAGCCTTTAAATTTTTTAATAATTATTTAAAAATCATTAAAAAAATTAAGTGTCCAGCTACGTATGCGTTTGTGGTGTTCAACGGTATACATCGCTCGTTCTAGACTCAATGGCGGATTCAAGTATAATGTAGGGTGGGACCGTATTCACCCTAAACTTTTCAGAGTTCACGCATTTTCTTTTTTTTTATTTTTATGAATTAATCATTAAAATTTTATAATATTTAAAGCTTGTGCCCTCTTTACGTTTGGTCCTACGTTGATATGGAATCGTACATGTTTTGTATTAATGGAATATTTAGTGTTATGATGTCTGAAACCGGCACGGAGTCAAATGCGCATCATACCAAATCATTGGCGGCCCCTACATGTCTCTTAAAATTTATCGTTATCTATTTTAATATTTATTCTATTAATCTTTAATCAAAACAATATTCTACTAATCAAATTTAAAACCCACAATTATTAATACAACACGTCAAGGTTTTCACGTAATTATTTGTAGCTATTCAATTTTTTTTTTAAAAAAAAGTTATGTTTTTTTTTTAATTTTTTTCCCTCAACCGCTCAAAGTCAATGTCTATCTAATTAGGTCCAAAATTAATGGCTATCAATCTGATTGCTTTTGATACACGGCCACCGGCTGACTCAGGTTTTCCCTTTTTCTTTTATTAAATTGTTTTAAAATTATTGCTGGCTTTTTTTTAATCACAATATCACATAATGAAATACTCCCTTCATCTCATAAATGTTTTTTTATTAATTTTTTAAAAATTAAAATTATTAAAATTTAATTTTAATTATATTAAATATTTTTAAATACTTAAAATTTATAAAAATATATATTTAAAATTTATTTGATTAGAAGTTTTTAAAATATATTTTATATTTTTATAATAATAAATTTTAAATAATCACGAATTAAAGTTAAAAATTTTTGACATAAAAATCAATAAAAGATAATTTTCGTGGGACAGAAGGAGTATAATTTTAAGTAAGAGTGGTTTGAATTATATTCTCATACCGAAATTTAAACTAATACGAGATGAGACAATATGGATATCCTTAACTACTAGGCAAATTAGTGAATCTAAAAATTTACTAAATGAGAACACTGGGCATCGAATTTGTAACCTGTGGGTAAAAGAAGAGGTGCTGAAAGGTGTTGAAAGGTGTGTTTCCACAATGTTTACCAGTAGGCAAATAGCTTGGCTGATGCGCTAGCAAAAAGAGGAGTGGATCGTGCATCGTTGTTCCTAGTCACGTGCTAGTGGTGTAGCGTGCGATTTTGTTGCTCATTCTCGCTTGGTTGGGGCTGTTTTTTGTGTTTATTCTCTTTTGTACACTAATAAGTATTTTTTTCTTCAATTTAAGTTATAAATTTTTTTAATGAGGTTTATAGTAGTACAAACTTGTATGAATTCGTCTAATAAAGTTTATACTTTTGCCGAGCAAAAAAAATAGTAGTTTGAATTTTAGTTTAAATAATTTTAAAATTATTGTAATAATGGAGAGCTTTAATATTTAAGGGTTTGTTTAATCTATGTCACAAAGCAATTTGAACATGTGTCTCTTAGGATAAATTTCATCTGCTTTTTTATTAGAACACTTGTTGAATTCTATGATGAGCAATTATTTGAATTTTACTTTATCAAATAATTTCATTTAAGAGAATTTATTTGAAAAAAAACAACTAATTACCTAATATAATAACCTTATCCTATTCATTGTGGTATATATTAGACAATCCCTATATTTAAATACATTTAAGATGATATTATAATTCAAACTGACTAATAAAGTATTTGATGGATTTTGGAGTAATTTAAGAATATAACTCTGGTATCACACGTGAATAAGATTAGAATACTGAGATCCACTGATTAACCTAGTGGCTAAAGATGCTTATATTACTCCATTTTATATGAGTTTAAATTCCGGTACGAGAATGTAATCTCTTTTTAATCAAAAAAGAATACTACGAATAATATATTATAAAATAATAAATGAAGTCGAGTCCATGGTTGGAAACACTAATTAAAGACACGTTTATAATCACAAGACTTGGATAAAATGATATAATCTTTTTTTATTTAATCAGTGATCGAATATTCAATCCCCACATCGTACATGTAATAATTTTAAATGTACTACCAACATCTATCTTTAATATAAGTTAATAAAATATAAAAAGTTTAATCATCGAACTTGCTTCAGCAGATACATAATTATATATCGATAATGCTGTGTTGTGATTGAACATTAAAGTAAGCATTTATCCGTATGAAAATTCTATCAAAACGAAGAATTTTAAAAATACTAATGCCTCCTTTATGAAGTCTTAACATACCTTTTTCTTTTTTTTTTTTATTTATTTTCCACAATGAATAAGAAAATGCATCTTTTAATTGTTCTTTGTCTATAACCAATTTTATACCAAAAACAATGTCCTTTCTTCTTTTCAAACTGGCTTTTACATATTATAATCAAGTTTTAAGTTTATTCGGTTGATTGAATTCATACAATGTTCTAACAGAATATATTTTCGATTTTTGGTTGAACCGGTTTAACTATCGGTTTAATAGTATTTCAATTCAATATTAATAATAAAAACTCCCTTAACTTATGGAAAATAAATGAGAAATAGTAAGGATTTTAAAGCGAAATGAATGATGTTTAAAGTTGACTTATTCCCCACTCAGTAGCTTGGAGCTGAAGATTAAACATTCCATTGGCCATTGGGGTTTGGCTAATTCCGCTTTTTTCAAAAATATACACATAAATTTTTCTCAACATCATTCCTAGTGCCGCATTCTCCTTTTTTTTTTTTTTTTTAGTCTGTAGTCGGCACTCAGTCATAGCATTAGTCGTCGATCACTGAATTTATTATTTTTTATATATTTTTTAATAAGAATCTCTGCCTTTGTGGGATACTTTTTTCTTTGTCTTTGTGTCACGTTTTTTCTTTATATTTGTAATTTCGTTTCATCTGTCTTTTTGGCGTGATTTCAGCATACGTTAGTGATTGTTTGGTGCTCGTACATAAATCTTCACGGCACTAGTTTCTGATTATAATTCTGTCGGTGGTCATAGAAAGATAGATCCTCACTCGGTTGATGGTTGTTTGCTGATGTAATCAGTCTTGGGTAGCGAAGCAATCTGCCTGATAGTTTGGCTCGCTCACCACTCTTTTTTCACCCTGTAATGCGTCTCGTTTGGATAGAGACAAGGAGATTTAAGAAGGCTTCTGGATTTTGACGGTATACTAATCTCTATGAAAGTATTTACTTTTCTTTGCACTTTTGGGTTTTTTATGAGATTATGGTGGATTAGTCTCCATTATTCTCCCTTCTGGATGCATTGTATTTGTATGATATCTTCCATAGTTTTTTAATAAAATTCAGTTGTCATTGTCAATATATATATATATATTTTACATATATAGCGACGAGTTGGCCCAAGGAATTTGGCTATTGGGGACCTTGTGTATGTAAAAAAAAGTTGAAAGACTCACCACCAAAACCAAATGTACGACATAAGTCAATTTAGATTAATCTGAAAAAAATGTTATAAAATCGAGAGGACAAAAAAAAATATACATATATAATTGTAGTCACACTGGCCGTACAAACATGCACCAACCAAATTCAACAGATTCTGAATTGATTATTATCACCGAAGAAAAACCAGTAATCAAACGTACCAGAATGCCTGTATCTTAATACTAACCCGAGTGTTTGAATACATAATAGTCTAAGAGAGATTTCAAGAAAACCTCACAAATCAGCCTGACTTTATTATGAACAAGAGTAATTTATTTATACAAGTGTTAACCTGGACAGCTGGTCAAGAATAACAACTCTATAACGTATTAATAACAGAATAACAGAAAAGACTCTTTTTTAATTTTCTTCTAAAATGTTTAGATACATATGAATATCTAACACCGAGTTTCAAAATTGATCTGCTCGCTCATGCAATAATTAATTAGGAAAAAGAAATGATTGAAAACTACATGTAAAACAAGCCCATCATATTTCGTCGAAACAATGGCACCACGCCTTTTCTGATAAATGGCTGGTCCCCATCAAAATCTCTGAATCAAAACAATTTTCCCATCATTTTATATTTTAAATTGTCGTTTTGTTTGTAGATAATTTTTTAGGGTTTGGTTAGTATTTGATTGTGTGTCATTTTGTGATTGAATTCCACTAGAGATTAAATAATATCGAAAGCGTCATGTTACGCTATCAAGATGCACCCAATGATGTATTTGGTTTTGTTTATGTTGTGTAAATCCATGGACATTAAAATAATTGATCCAATCACATAAACTTTAGCAATTTCCTTGTTAACAAGGGGCCAAGTGCTAAAGAATCATTCTCTTGATGTGTTCCCCCATTGCTAATAGTTTTAAGATCAAATTTGCTTTGTATTTTCTTATTTTAATGTTATTGGAGAAGATTACAATTGTAGGGTTTCAAATAGTTAACCTTTGTATTTATATATAGAGAGAGAAGGATACTTCAGAAATTTGCCTTGATTCATTTCTCTACTCTTTTCATTCCTTTAGTTCCCCCCTCCGTTAAACACCCTGTCCGAAACAAAAATTCTCAGCTTTGATGGGTATTGATGATGATGATGCATGTAATACTGGCCTCGGTCTCGGTTTAGGCCTCTCATCGACCGTGAAGTCGCCAACGAAGCCGGGCCACAACCGAACTCCCAACAAGATTCCATCGTTTCTCAAGCTTGAAATCAACGAGTTTTGATGATGAAAGGGAACCCTCGCTCATGTTGGGGCTTTCTGGTGGCGGTGGTGGTGAGAGTTACCGAGTTGGGGCTGCTGCTACACAGAAGGTTGATGTGAAAGCTGCCGTCGGCGGTGATTTGTATCGTCAAGCTTCGTATCTTAGTTCTGTTTATTCGTTCTCAAGTGGTAACGTCAAGAGGGAGAGAGAGTTTAGCAGCGAGGAATTAATGGAGGTAGAGAAGAAGAATTCCTCTAGACTCTGTGATGAAGAAGATGAAGGTGTTAATGGAAGAAAGAAACTTCGGCTCTCCAAACAACAATCTGCTCTTCTCGAGGAAAGCTTCAAACAACACAGCACTCTCGGTCCCGTAAGCTTTCAACAATTCTTTTATCTGAATATATATATATATATATGTGTGTGTGTATGTATGTATAATTGTAATTGACTGAATCATCTTTTGTTACTATGTTTGATTCTAACAGAAACAAAAGCAAGCTTTAGCAAGGCAATTAAAGCTGAAGCCTAGACAAGTTGAAGTATGGTTTCAAAACAGGAGAGCCAGGTAATAAATCAAACAGCAACATATTTATTTATAAAAGACCAACGAAAGTTGTATATATCAGCTAAATCCATTCAAACTTCGTTTTTATTATTCTATTTTTGGGGCAGGACAAAGCTGAAGCAAACTGAGGTGGACTGTGAGTTATTGAAAAAGTGTTGCGAGACACTGACGGATGAAAACAGGAGACTGCAAATGGAGATTGAAGAACTCAAGGCACTGAAGCTGGCTCAACCCTTTTACATGCAGCATCTGCATGCGGCCACCCTCACCATGTGCCCGTGTTGCGTAAGAACTAGAGGCATCGGCGACCGCGATGGCGATGGCAATTCCAACAACCCATATTCGATGGCTTCCAAGCCTCGCTATTTCTATAACAACAATCCCTTAAGCAATTCTTCTGCAGCATGTTGATTAAGATTTTTTTTTTTTTGAAACTTAGTATGAAAAGAAAGAAACAAAATAGATCCCAACAAGCTAACAAACAACCCCTTGATTTTTTTTTTTGGTTGAGGGCTTCTAGTGAATTAAAACTAGTTATAATTAATTAATTTGTAGAAACCACTCTTCTTTTTTTGAATTCATGTTTGTAAACGATCATTAGAAAAGATATACAGTATATATGAAAGGATTCCTGTTTTTGTACTTAGTATTGATTCTTTTGTTTCCTGTATAATTGTTTTGATCAAATTTCCCCTTTAAAATACTTCTCTTACCTTCAATTAATGGCTATGGATGAAACAGTGGATATATAAAAAAATTATTTGATGATGACGAGATCATTTTTTTTATATTATCAATATTTGAAATATTGATCGATTAATTTAAATAAATTATTGGAGTGATTTATTACAAGAATAATATAATTTGAATATGACTTTATTTAAAGAACTTAACATCTCATCATGTTAGATCTACTTATAGTTAAAGAATTTTTTTAATTGCAGAAAAAACTGTACTTATATATTTGTTAATGTAGAATAAAAATAATGATGTTCACGTTGACTATCATTTCAAAATGAAAAAATATGATTTTTATTTTACAAATACACTTGCTTTGAAACTTCTTTTTACACACTTGTCAAAAAAGATCATTGGTGTAAGAATTTAATAATAAATACTAATCTTTGTTGGCATAAATTGGCAATATAAAGTATTACGTTGAAAGAATGGTACAAATATTGAAAGGTTCATACCATTTATTGGTGGAATAGTGTCCACCTTTTTGGGTGTCTCAAATGAAGAAGAAATTGGGATAACTGATAAATCGATTGGAGAATATGATTAAGTGGGAAAGGAAAAGGGTGTGGGGAAGGAGCTTAGCTCACGTTGATTTGTCTCTAATTCCGTTTGTTTTATATGCACGAAAGTAGACTCCATAATTTTTAATATGATACAAATCATATAGGCCCTATTTATAAATATTGCTTTGGACTAAAAATTAGAGGTTTGAGTTAATATTAGATATTTGACTGATCAAATCTGCTAATTTGGATATTTAATGAATAACGGATTGGGTTGAAACCTCTAATTTTAGAAAAGCTGCTAATAAGAGCTTTTTGAAATTAGAAGTTTTAACTTTTGACATAAGTGCTATAAAGACCCTTTACCCTTAACAATTATAAAAAATCTCCAAATAACTTAAATTTAGCCTTTTATTTTATTTCTTCACTTAAAGTAATTACATAGTGGCATTTGGAAACTAATATTTTTTTATTCTCACACATTTATATTTATATTTAATAATTAATTAAGTTGTGTTAAAAATAATTATATAAATAATAAATTAATATATATATAGATCTATGAAATATGCTTAGTAATGTTATATAAAAAATATTTTTATAATCTAATTAACATTAATAGGTAAAAATATTGATAACTAATAAACTATTTAAACAAGTATAGAATATAATCATGTACTTATGTGTCATTTTACTTGTTTAAATAATCAAACAAATATCAGTTAAATTTTACCAAACACTTTTATACAATCAGTTAAAATAATATACTAGTCAAATCAGCTAATGCAATCAACTATCCGCTAATTGCCAAACATGGCCATAATCAAAATATTGTATAGTATAAATTATAGGCTTAAATGAAAAATAAGTACCTAAATTGTACCTCTTTTGAAATTTAAATGCTTAAACTATTTTTTGCTAGAAATAGGCGTCTAAAATTTACACCGTTAGAATTTAGGTGTCCGATAGTTAACTGCCGTTAAAAAATCCGTTAACCAATCAATGCTTGACACATGACAATAATTTATTTTTTAAAAAAAAATTGAAAAAAATCAATTTTTTAAATTTTTCAGAAAATCCCAAAATTCACAAATTTTACCAAACAATCCCTAAATTTCTAAAATTTCCCAAAACTAAACCCCCAAATCCCTACCGCTACCGCTTCTACCGCCGATTGTTGTCATTGAGCACACCCCTTTGACCAGGTTATTTCCCTCAACACAGTGTCATCAGAAACGACGAACGACGTGCCAACCGAACATCGATTTGACGTTCAACGTTCGGCTGACGCGTTGTTTGTTGTTTTCAGTGGCGTTGTGTTGGTGGAAATGACCGGCTAGGTCTGGCGCCTAAAAGGGTGTGTTCAAGGGCAGCGGTCGATAGTGGAAGTGGCGATGATTTGAGAGTTTGAATTTAGAAAATTTTAGGGATTTGCGGACTATTTTGTAAAAATTGGAGAGTTTTAGGATTTTTGAAAATTTAAAATTTTTGTGTAAAAATTTGTTTTAAATTTTTAATTTTAAATAAAATAAAATAAATATATCACGTGTCATGTTTTAATTGGTTAATGAATTTTTTAACTGTAGTTAACTAATGAACACCTAAAATTATAATGGTAGTATGATACATATCTTATAATCAAAATATTGTATAGTATAAATTATTGAAGTACATTAAAATTTATAGGTCAAATTTTAGTTTCATCCTTGAATTATGCTCAAATTAAAATTCTAACGCTCCACTTTAAATTAACATAATTCCATCGTCTACTTTTACAATGTATAGTTAATCTAAAAACTAAAACTATCAAGTATCCCACTTAAAGTCAACAATCTCTAGAAAAATTGGTTAAAAGTTTTCAGTTGACACCTTTCCTCCTCCTAAGTTGTGGGTTCTAGACTCATTAGTAGTAAATTTCTCATTCACCTCCCCTAAATAGGAATTGTTCAAAAATAAAATGTATCCCACTTAAAATTCCGTATGATTTTTTTTTCTCTTAAAAACACCCTTTTCTAGCTCTTTATGTTGGCAGTGATGATATTTTTTTGGGTTAACTACACCACATATCACTCAACTATGGTCATTTACTCGAAAATACCATCGAACTTTAAAAAATATAAATCTAACACTGAAATTTAGTTTTTGACTCAAAAATATCATTCCATCGTTAACTCTTAATGTCCTCGTTAAGTCAAAATGTCTTCGTTTTAGTGCGGCTGTTGTGAAGCCTGATTTTTCCCAAAGTGACGTTTTGCTGGAAGAAAAATATTAAAACCATGCACTATGAGAGATTTGAACCCTTGACCTTTAAATTCAAGGGTTACGCCTTAACCATTAAATCAACATGATATTATATAATATTTTACCACATATTATATATCTCAAACCACTTGAGATTAATTCAAATTATGTTATGAAATAAATAATACTATAAATAATATTAATATATAATATAAAATATATTTAAATTTATATATATTGATAAATATATAAAAAATCCAAAATATTCAAAAAAATAATATATTTATATTATTAATAATATATAAAAAATCCTAAACCCTAAACTATTAGCCCACAAACCCCAACCCTCAAACCTAAATCCTAAACCTTAGAGTTTAGAATTTAGGGTTTTTATATATTATTTTATGAATATTTTGGGTTTTTTCAAAATAATATATTTATATTATAAATAATATATAAAAAATAAAAACAGTATTTTTATTTAAATTATATAAATTTATCCATTTGGTTCAATAAAATTATTTTATAAAAAGTAATACTAAAAATAATATTAATATATAAATAATGTAAAATATATTATTCACATATATATCAATATATAAATAAAATATATATTATTTTTAGAAAAATAAAAAATATTCTTAAAAATAATATATTTAAATTATAAATAATATATAAAATACCCTAAACCCAAAGGTTTAAGGTTTGGGATTTAGGGTTTAGACTTTGTGGTTTAGGGTTTTTATATATTATTTATAATATAAATATATTATTTTTATGAATATTTTAGGTTTTTAAATAATATATAAAAATAATATACTTTTATTTATACATATTGATATATATATAAATAATATATTTTATATATTAATATTATTTATAATATTATTTATTTTATAAAATAATTTGAATTAATTCAAGTGGTTTGAGATATATAATATTTGTAGTAAAATATTATATAATGTTATTTTGGTTCAATAGTTAAGGCTTAACCCTTGTAACCTCCGAGTGTATGATTTTAATATTTTTCTCCAACAAAACGATGTCGTTTTGATTTAACGGGGACGTTAAGAGTTAACGATGAAGTGAAATTTTTTAGTCAAAATTAAAGTTCAATGTTAGTTTTGTACTTTTTTAAAGTTCGGTTATATTTTCGAGTCATAGATCATAGTTGAGTGGTATGTGGTGCAGGTAAACTTTTTTTTTTTTTTGAATGAAAGAAGACAAAGCCTTAACTAAACTAGTATAACAATTTTGATATAAGGAGGACCTAAGATGTTTCTCTGTAACACAGACAAGATGGAAACCGGAGCTTCTGTGAAGGCATGCATAAGATAGTCAAGAGGAATCACGGGTTTAGCCATTGCATCCGTAATCATGTTCTCTTCTCGTGGGATCTAGAGAAACTCTGCATACCAATGGCGACAATAAAGTGTGTGGATGGCTCGAACGAGTGGAAAGAGATTTTGGTGTGCATCAGGAAGTGATGATTTTTGTGTGTGTGTGTTGGGGGTGGAGGTGTATTTAAAAAAACACATTAATATTTTTACTAGAGGAATATATCATGTTAAACTAAAATACAAAGAATAAATACTAAAATTTAAATATAGTAGAGGAACAAAAACGTCAATTTGACCAAATTTATATTACTATTGAAAAAGGTTAGAAAATCGCAAAAAAAGGGACAGTTAATAATAATAATAATAATAATAATAATAAGAATAATAAAAAGGAAAAAGTGGGGAGAAGCGTGTAGAAAAAAAAAAGAAAAAAAAAGGGAAAGGAAAGGAAAGAAATGGATGATTCACTAGAAAAACCCAAAAGGAGAGGAAAAAAAACCATGGTGTGGAGAGATGCCTCGGTGTTTAAGGGAACTGGTGGGTCATGCATCATCCATCCACATGATGTCACACTGAGTAATGATAATTTTTTTTTTTTTTTGATTAATTTATATCGACCAACGTTGTACATCTAATTTTGGTAGATGAATGTTTTATGTAAATTTTTTACATACATAAAACTTTGAACTCAAAACCTGCTTAAACGATGCCAAACTATATATCATTTGAATCAATCCCATTAATTAACAATAATCATATTATTAATAGCAGTTACGCTCCCAAAAGGGCGGATGTTGACCCAATATTACAATTGCGATCGTTGTGTCATTACTATATTTTTAAATAATAATTATAATTTTGCGATGACTTTTAAAATTGTTATAATGCGTATGTTATATTACATTACGACCCTAATTTGCTACTATGACAATGACTCAACCTCAACCCTTTTATCATCATCCCATAATGGAGGGTCAAACGCAGGAGCCTGCTTCTATTACCATAGAGATCCTCTTAAAGCACTCTCAAATCCCCCACTTTTGATTTGAAATTGTAAAATCTCATCCAAAAAACCTACATATTCGAGTTTTTATGTAAAAGGAATCTAATAATCTCTCCATCTATCTCAGGTTTCATCACTTCATCAAGTGGAGGGTGTCGAGTTAAAAAATTATTAGATGACTCTGATTCATCACATAATTTATGGTCCCTTTAAATAACATTTTTTTCATATCATTTTAAGGTAAAATTTTATTTCTTTCCTCCATGTAACTAAAGAGTGAGTAATTATTTAAAAGTTACACTGAAATAGGTAAATATTATTAGATGAACCATCAATAACGTGATGAACCGGGTCCATCTAAGAATTTCGTTCCTATTTGCAAGTTAAATGCACGTATTCGTTACAGGCACGCTACCATCACTGCTGTCGATTGTAACATATGAATGATTAGAAACTTTATCTTATCGAGTACTACTACCCCCACTGCTGTCGATTTTAACACCAGTTTCCTGGAAAATTAGGGTTACTTTCCGGGAATCTTTCTCTGTCTCTCTCAACCTTTCTCTCTGAAAACTATATGACAATCATGAACCCTTCAACCCTCTTTAGAACTTGAAATATAGAATATAAGCATTCACTTTTAGTTTGCAAAAGAAATACTAGTAGTTAATCGATGATTCCATTTCTTCTGTATACATGATTATGTTGCCGACGTAACTCATAAATGAAGAAAAGAATAACAAAAGACACGTGTCTTGAGTTGGCTAATTTGCCGGTCCATCAAGCATATATCTTTTTGTTGGATATGGCATTTCGGACAGATCTTTTGCTTTATTTGTTTTGTACGTTTGGAGTAGGAACGAAGCTTGGAGCTTTTTTAAATACAACAACAAGATCCGGTTAAAACAAAACAACGAAGCATTTACCTGTTGTTTTGTAGTACTATTAAATATGCTGTACTATCGCCCTCCAATTATTGATACCTTGAGTGCAATTCTTCTGCTATAGCCCAGGATATAACAAAATAGTATGGAAGAACCAGTCTGTTAACACAAACGGGCTGACTAACAAATTTAACAACCCAACTTCCTTTCAGTTACAATTAACCAATTTGCCAATTTGCAACAGCAATAGCCTTCAACAAGACCTTCATCACATCCTCACACAAGAAAATGACCACCCTTTCTTATAAAATTCAAAATTAAATCCATCGAGGCTTGGAACCTTGGACCTCTCACACTCCCATATAGCTTTTCGAACCTCATTTTTCTCAAAGTCCGCCTCCAATGCTTGTCCTTGTTCCAAAACTGAGTGTACAAAAGCATACATCTGCCTGAACCCAACATCGATGGCTGTAAAAAAAATGTCTCCAAATTTTTTTAAATATTTGCATTTTCACTTTATCTGTCGAGGTTATCCAACGACCCCTAATGCTTAAACCCCCTAATTCTTGCCACTATGTGAAAAATCTCTTATTTCGATCCCTCACATTCAACTAAAGAGACTGAGATTTCTGTCTCCAAATGGATTCCCTAAACCTCATTCACTACCGCAAATCTATATGCAATTTTCGTATATCCACATTGCATTGTTCATCTCCCATACCACGACTAACCCGAGAGTCTATGTCCCCAATCAAATTTTCCGTGACTTCAATTTTTTGATCTACACTACCAAATGATGATTTACTCCACACAAACACCTCTTGCAACGACTTCCACACAAACAGCTGACTCTCAACCGCACAAAGGGCATATACACTCACCATCATAGTGTCCCAATTGTCATCGACCCATTGTCCCCTAACCATTACGAAGTTCTTCACCACAATCGATTCCACCATATGAAATGAGCCAGTTCCCAGACAACCAATATACCCTCGACCAACCCTAGGCAGAAAAATAGATAAAATCAAAAGAATTTGTAAACCATACATTTCGTACAATTTGTTGTGTTACCCCTTCTATTTTCGTTTCCTGAATAAACACCATATCGTAATAATACTATCTCAACATATTTTGTATTGTTTTTTCTTAGCCACAGGCCCCATACCTCTGATATTCCATGACAGTACTCGCATTTTCTCCCTCTATTGGCACTTGTCTCGATTTTCAATGATCGAATTAACACCTCTTTTAAGTCCGTCAATTCTAGAATTAGAAGGAAATTCACAATATTGATCTTTAAAATTTACTAACAATAATAAATTTTAAAAATTACTAAGTACAATAAAATCATTACCTTTAGTATTTCACATCTTTATTCTCAGCATGTTGCGGGATATAGACAAGAATTTGTATGACTTCTTGATGTGAGTATTTGATTAGAGAATCGTTCCAATGTTTATATGTTTTGTACCATTTTCTAATCCTCCTGTTGTCTTTTAAAATTTTCTCAAAATAAAATCATTAGTACAACAATAGTTAACAATCACTTGCATTGGTCTCTCACAAGTAACTTTACACTATTTTATTCACAAAAAGGGTCCAAAATATCAAGTAGTTGCCTACATTTATAGTCATTTAGTGACGACTTTACTTGTATTTATATTCTTTGAAGAACTAAACTTCTTTTACAATTATTACCACTTTATTTCGGTACTCCACACTTGAATGAATTGTTGCACATGCGAACCAATTATCACTATTTGCTTAACCAATACAACAACAAGCACGTAAATGCTATTTAAAAATTAGCACAAGGAAATGCCGTATTAATCAGGATTAACATACCACAAGACATCATTAATAAATCGATTCCAATCTAATAATTGATTTGAAAGGTTTAAGCTATAATGTGTTGAAAATGGTTTCCAAACATTTCTTCTTTGTGCCATTTCAATCATTAAAGCATTGAATAAAAAATCTCAAGTCTTCAAAATGCTTTAAATTACACATTTAAAGTTACACTTTAAAACTGTACTTTAATTTCATCTTGATGTTTCAAGACCAATGATATTGAAAGTTGAAACAAATCATTATCTCTAATGCATGCATTTAAAATATTTGTAGATGTTAACATAATTTTAATACAATCATCTCTATATCTTTATGCTCAACGGATCATTCTCTCTAATGCAAGCATTTAAAATATTTACACATGTTAAAAATCGTGTGTTAACAACATCTAGAGCAATTAGTTAAAAATACTTAGTTGAACAATAATGGAAGAATTTGCTTCTAAATTATTGAAAAAAATAGACTGATGCAAAATAAAATATTAGTATTGACTGAAAATTATTGAAATGAAATTAGAACTAAATTTAATTGTTTCGTGGTATGAACTACTGTCTTAGAAAATTCATCCCAATTGGTATGATTATTGTACTGGACGTTTTATGAGGTTAACACAGTCCGATGGCGATATTGCACTTCTCTTCTTAACATGAGGATTTACAAGTCTTTCACATCTTTAGCATTACCAACATTACGCAGGCAAATTATCGAGTTTAAACACTTTTAAATCCAGTGGTACTATGCAGCCAGGAGTTGGAAACCAGATGCCACAGCAACAAGCTCAACCGATGACGCCGCATTCACTTATGGCCTCACGGGCCTCGATGTTGTAAGCTCAGCAACCATTTTCAGCCCTGCAACAACAACAACAAGCCTTTCACAGTCAGGTTGGCATGAGCTCCGGTTGAAGCACCGGCCTTAACATGCTAGCACTGCAGGCAGCAGTGGAGCACTCGGGACCCCAGGGTTCAGGATTTTGTGCGTGTCTCTTCCGGTGAAGGCTTACACGGTGGTGGCAGTGCAATGGCTGGTGGAAGCAAGCTAGACATATGGAGTGCCGCTGGGTCACCTGAAGACCGTGGTGGTAATAATATAACATTTAAATTCGTAGGATTTTCAGGCTTTATCTTGATTAATCCGGATTGACCCACGGCGCACACCTAATTTTGCTGAGCAAGTCTCCGAGCAGAAATTTTTTGCTTACACAAAGACTCGAAACTTGAAACTTGCTTAAGCGATACCAAGCTGGTTACCACTTTGACTAATCCCATTGATGAGCTAATATTAAAATTTAATTCTCTTTTCCAAATCTCAATTTTGCCAAATTTAATTATCTTCTTATTCTTCTCCAATCTAACGATGAAAAAATAGATGATACAATATTTTTCAAGTTTTTTATTTAATGTTCAAAATTAAACTCTATACTATACACAGTTCAATTCCTTCAAATTTTCTTAACAAAACAATGAAAATAATGTGTTTGACAAAGTTTAATCGTGTTTTTATGGTTTATCAATAAAATATTAAATTAATTGTTTAAAGTAACGTATACGAATGGTATGCCCTTGAGTCTCATATTTTAACTTTTGCAGAAGTGAAGTGAGCGTGTGGAGGAAACAATTACAGAGGTGTGTTAATTTCTTCTCTAGTAATAGAGTGTGGTTCAGTTAGAATCTTGAAGTCTTCTATCTAGTTCATGTCGGAGTATAATTTTATTTCCCCCGCAAATAAGTGAAACCTGCAAACAAGTTGTGGTCACTTGATTCCTGCTTATGTCCTTTATGTCTTATTGGTCTGGTACACCCAGTACCATTGCATAGAGGTAGGATCAAAAGCTACCTGCCCATATGCTTCAGTTGCAACTAGGTACTGGAACACTACTTCTGAAGTCTGATCAAAAGGGACCTACATAAAAGTTGAAGGGACAGTGTAATTTGGATGCCTTCTGGGATTAGATCCATCTGCAGTATTTAACAAGCTTTCAAAGGCATAAATACATTGTCCAAACATTCCTAAAGATTCTAATTATGCTTAATGATTGTAATGATTTTTTTTTATTTTGGTGACTAAAGTAAAAGTTTCCTAAAAGTTCAATGACTATAAATGTAGTTTACAAAAAATGTTAGCACAAACCGATCTTCAATGCCCTTGAAAGGCTAAATTAGCGCTAGGGGCCTTTTTCATCTCATAGCATACAGTGCTTACTGGGGCTATAAACGAAACCAACTTTTAACGAATCGTTCGTAAACTGTTCGATATGAAGTTCGTTTATTTATTAAACGAACAGACATGAATAAAATTTTATGTTCGTTTAATTAAATGAACGAGCAAAAAAAATGGCTCGTTTGTTTATTTATGTTCGTAAACATTCGGTAATCAGTTTGTTTATGTTCGCTTAAATTTATTTACATATGTATTTTTCACCGAGCAGTTCACTAACCCTTTCATTTCATGATAATAAAAAAACACTAAATTGCTTTTGCTCCTTTCAAGCTCCACCCAACCTTAGCACGAGCACCACTGTTGCACCACCAGGCCGTGACCATCAAAGACCGGAAGCCAGGTAAGCCGCTATCATTGTGGTTTATGTTCGTTTGTGTTTGTTTGTCATTTTAACAAACGAACATGAGCGAACACGAATAAGTTACATCTTTAACGAACAAACGCGAACAATAAATTTAGTTGTTCGAGTTCGTTCGTTTGTTCGATTAAAGTAAAATGAACAAATATGAACATACCCTAGTTCGTGTTCGTTCGGTTCGTTTACATGAATAATGCTTACCATGCACTTTTCTTTCTATTGTTTCCTTGGCAACTTGGTTTATGATTGACTTGTGAGTGCTTGTATTCCAGGTTATTCAATGTGTTGTTAGGAAAGTGTCCCTACTGTTCAGAGCCAATTGCAGTGAAAATCAATGCCACAAAGAACTAGAGATCTCATAAGTCTTATCTATAATCCCACGCTGATTCATCATGTCCCTGAAGAGGCGGGTGAATTTCTTAACGGCCAAAACAGCAAAACTTCCGAGGTCATGAAGTATAAATTCTGAACAATAAAGCTTCTCTTGTCCATGCAGCTACTGAAAATCAATTCCATTTTGCAGAAATAGGAGTAACACGGCATTCAGTGTTTGTTTGTGACCAATAATGATTTGTAGCTTTCCCTTCGTTATGTTTTGTTTGTCTTATCTCAGGCCATATTTACTTTAATAAAAAAATGCTTCACTTGATTGGTTGTCTTTGCCCCAATACATTCATTTTTTTTTTTGCTGTATGTCATATTCCAACACTATTAAATGGGTGGTTTACCTGGAATTCAAACATGTTTTGTTTCACACATTGATATTGATTGCAAGACAGCATTCAGTTCAAACTTAAAACACCCACAACGAAGTGTGCAAATTACCAAGTAATTATTTCATGGGATTGGGGAATTATTTCCATCTCTGGACTTGTTTTTCCTTTGTTTTTGAAGGCGTGCTGAAATCTGAATGAATGGGAATGGAGACATTGTTGCTGCTGCTACTGCTTCAGAGGATGGCCCCTTTCTGTAGCTTTAATGGTTTGCTCGTACGAGGATTTATGCCTGTTGGGGCCCTGGCCTGTAAACCCTGATAAATCCACCTCAAGTACCAAAGATGGTCGCCTCTGCCAAGTTGGCTACTTCCTTGCTGTGCTGAATTTATAAATCTTCCTTTACCCCATTTCAGTTGCCAAATTAACTAACCAAAAGATTAAGCCAATAACATTCGAGTAATTTCCCTTCTTCACCTATGAGCCATTAATGCAAAGCTTTGTCTTTATCAGCATCATTTTTTTTCTTTTCTTTCCCTCTTATACAAAATTATTGCTTATTGTTATTATAGATTAGAGTTCGATTCTTGTGTTGCATTTAGAAGAAGGGAAACAATCTTAGGCCTTCTTTGACAATTAGCGGATAGCGGATTATATTAGGTGATTTAACTAGCGGATTGTATTAGCTGATTATATAAAAGTGTTTGGTAAAATTAACTGATAACTGATAGATGTTTGTTTATTTGAACAAACAAAATCACATAAAAAGACAGGATTATATATAGAGGTGTTCAAACGGTTAATTTGTTTAACTGACCGAATCGAACTAGCTAAAATTCATTAACCGAAAATTTTCTCCTTTAACCGTTAACCGAACCAATTTTTTTTTAAAAAAAAAATTAACTGAACCAAACTTTATTCGGTTAATTTTTGAATTAACCGAAATTACAATGAAAAGTACCTAAAAACATTTTGAATCTAATTATTAAGCATGAAAATAACAAAAAATATTACATATAAAATAGTTTGAATCTATTCTAAATATTAAAATAACAATAGACAATATTAACCGATAACCGAACTTTCAAAAAAAAAATTAACCGTTAACCTATCTAACATATAATTAACCGACCGATTAACTAAACTAAATTTCAGTTCGGTCGGTTAATTTGGTTTTAATCGAACAATGAACACCCCTAATTATATACAATACTTGTTTGATTAATTTATTAGTTATTAATATTTTTTATATATTAATATTAGTTAGATTATGAAAAATAATTTTTTTAATATCATTATTGAGCATATATAGAGGATGTATATTTTCATTTATTATTTGTGAAATTATCTTTTTAATTAAATTTTAATAATTATTAAATTTAGATGTATGTATTAATTTCTTGTTTATGAAATTATATTTTGAATATAATTTTATTAATTATTAAATTTAAATGTATATATACTAATTTTTTTTATTCATAGAATTATCTTTTTAATTTTATTAGTTATTCAAATTTGTGTTATTTAGAGAAATTTTTAGTAATTATCAAGGACTAAAGAGTCTTTACAATTTTTTTATCCAAACATCTAACTCAAAAAGCTCCTAAAATGAGCTTTTTTTCAAATTGAGAGGTTTCACTCAAATCCACTATTTACTAAACATCTAAATTAGCGAATTTGACAGGTCAAATATCTAAAAAATTATTCAAACCTCTAATTTTAGCTATAAAAGTTGTTTACCAAACACACCATAATAACAAGGGTAAATTACCCTAGATACCACCAAACTATTAGTACTGACTCGTTTATACCACTGAACTTTTAAGTTGTTCAAATCTAACACTAAACGTTAGTCTTCGATTCGTTTATATCACTCCGCCGTTAACTCATTAAGGGACAGTGATGTGGCTAATGGCAAACCACGTAGACGCTACACTAAAACAACTTCGTTTTGTTGGAGGAAAATAATAAAAACATGCATTCAGAGGCATGAGGGGTTTGAATCCAAGACTTTCAAATTCAAAAAATAAGCCTTAACCATCAAAACAACAAAATATTATATAATTTTTTATCCCAAATATTATATATGTCAAAATACAGTTGGGATTAATTTAAATTATTTTAAAAAATAAATAATATTATAAACAAAATTAATATATAAATTATATAAATGATATAAAATATATTAATATATAAAAATAAAATCATATAATTTTTATATACTACTTATAATATAAATATTAAAAAAAAACTCAAAATTTTCAAAATTTACAAAAAAAAAACAAAATCCCAAAAAACCTTATACTAAAATCCCTAAATCTACTTGTCCCCGTCGTCTATCGCCAACTCTCCACTCACCCTTTTCTTCGTTGGACCCTCACGATAGATTGCCACACTTTTTCGTTGTCGAAAATCAATGAACAGCGTGTCAATCGACTGTTGAACTTAAACACGAAAATTTCAGTTGAACGACGAAATTGTACGACGAACAACGAATAAAGACAGACGAACTATGAATGACATGCATGACGAAAGGATGCGACAACGCCGTCGTGGAGATCAACGGTGGTAATGGGTGTATTTGGGATTTGGGGATTAGGATTTCGAGGGTTTGGTGGTTTTTTGAAAATTTTGAGAATTTTGGATTTGTTTTAAATTGATTTTTAATTTTTAAAATAATATAAATTATCATTTAAAATATAGAAAGTATATTGTTTATTTATGTATTATATTATATATTAGTATTATTTATAATATTAATATATTTTTATGTATAAATATTAAATATAATAATAATAATAATAATAATAATAATAACAATGAGTTATTTGAAGAATATATCAAAGTATATTTTCTATAGTATTATTTATTTGATAAAATAATTTGAATTAATCTCAAGTGTAGTTTGACATATATAATATTTGTGGCAAATTTTTGTATAATTTTTTGTTGGTTTAATAGTTAAGGTTTAGTTTTTACATTTGAAGGTCCTGGGTTCAAACCTCTCCAAGGTCATGTTTTTATTATTTTTTCTCCAACAAAATGACATCGTTTTAAGCTATTTTAGGTATCAAAACAACCCCACAAAAATGATATCGTTTTGATGTAGCGTTTATCATCTTGTTAATGAGTTAACTGCGGAGTGACATAAATAAGTTAAAAACTAAATTTTAATATTATATTTAAATAATTTAAAAGTTTAATGGTATAAAAAAATCATTGCTAATAGTTGTAGCGATGTCTTTTTTCTTATATCGCTAAAAAAACGTGGGTTTTCGAAGGGTTTGAAAGGTGTTTGTGATTCTTTTGGATATAAAATATTTATTCCGTGGGGTTTTAAAAAAATCGCATTTTAAGAAAAATGGAGTCGCCACCGGCCACTTAGGTAGGCCGGACACCATAAAACCAGAGATTCAAAAAATGGGTTCGGGAGTCGGTTACGGATGGGGAAGGATTAGCACCCCCACACCGCCCAAAATTGGTACTTTAATAATTACCGCTTTATTAATATTGGATTTTTCGGGTTAAAGTGACGATTATTTTAAAATTCGGTCATAATTGCGAATAAATTCTAAGGGCCCCGTTATCCGAGAGTAAACGCCCAACCACTATCACTACGCCTGATACTGGCCCCGTTTACGCTCGGATAAAAGGGCACTGGATTAACAATTCATATACCATATGCAATCTTAGTGACAAAAATATAAGACATAGCAGATAATTTAAAAACAGTAAATATTCACATAACAGAATACTAATTTAACATAAATAAAATACGTAATTAAAACACACATTTACATACCAAGCTTAATATTAGATAAAAGCGAACTTAACATGCCACAATAACAAGGTAGGAATAAATACATGTATAGACAAAAACACATATTTCAAGAAGACATACATATTAGAAATAAAATATATTTCAATATATATGGAACAATATATTATACATAAAAAGAAGACACACTAACACGTAACCTAAAGGTCAAGAGAACATACAATACATACAAAAAAATACAAAACATGCCATATACGAACCAACTAGAACATAACGTACTTAATACGAATAACCAGAACAAAAGATACATAATCATTATAAACTTAACACACATATACATGTAAACATAAAAATACAAGGCATATACGAGGATATAAAATAAGACAAAAGACTACATTAACATATACGATTATAATACGAACATGAATATTTACATGGAAACAGATCAAAATGAAAAAAATAAAAGTCAAGTGGCGAAAATTAAAGAACAATAATATGTAATTTAAGGACGAGAATGCGAAATAGACAGAACCTAAAAGGATCAAAACTATAATTGGACCAAGGGGGGACCAAAATGAAAAGTTCAAAAACGGGATGGTTAGAGGGGTAATTTTACCATTTAAAAACTGATTCGGTGTAATTTAGGGACTAGATTGCAAGATTTTGAAATACAAGGGGACGAGTTGTAAATATACCATGCGGCGAGACAGAGTGAAAATATTGAAAGCGCGGGGATTTATTACATAATTTCCCATTTCACAAAATAATATCACTATAAAACCCCTCTTTTAGGTCAAACCAAATTTTCGCCATTTGTTTCATTTTTCAGTTTATAACCAAACCCCTTCTTCATTTCCTCTCAATTCATCCCTAAAACCCGAGAATCGGCGGCCGGCCGCAGTGTTTCTCTTCATGGCGCGCCCAATCAAACCCAGGCGCGAGCCTAAAAAAACATACCAAAATAACCCCCATCTTACCCTCGACACGAATCCAAGGTTGGATTCAGAGGAAAAGCCTCAATTTGCCCTAGATCTAGGAAATACGAAACGAAAAACCCTCTCTTTTTTGTTTTCAATCCAAAACAAAGCCACAAAGGGGTCTCTCACTCCTTTCAGTTCACCACGTTCGGCTTGGGAAAGCCGAAAAGGCTTATCACTGGTGAGGGGAGACCCACCGACGGCGATGGTAAGACTTCTAACCCTTTTTTTACCTATCTTTTGTGTATGCATGCAAAAATAAAAAAAGGGACGAGTATTTACCGCTGGACTGACTTTTTGTATTTCTTTCCTTTCGATTACAACTTTGCTTGTTCGATTCCAACTTGTTGTTGCAAAATATTTGTTTCGTACATATATATGCCTGTCTTTGGTTTTGGTACAAGTAGTATAATATTTGCTTTTTCAGATCTGGACTGCTAATCTGACATATTTCTTTCCTGCTGTATTTTGACATGTCTGAGCGCGGTGGTTGAAGATCGGCATGGTGCAACATGGTGGCGGTGTGGGCTCTGTCTTCGGCTAGAGGCGTTCTCGGCCGTTAGATCAGATCTGATCTAACGATCGGGATAGCTTGAAGGATGAACGGCCCAGATGAAGCCTCGATTGGTGAAATGGCTCCAGATCGTGCCACGTGGGGCTCAGCAGTCGAGGGGTTAGAGCGCGTGGGATATCAAAGAGTCCGCTCGTGGACCGCACGCGTGCGTGGCACTCAAACGGTCCAGACGTGATGTGCACGCGGCTGGCAGATATTTTGGTTCCTTGCTTGGATCGTGGCCGTTGGATCAGATCTTGATCCAACGACCCATAGTCACCTGCACAAAAAATAATTAGAATTAAATAAGTTTGGGTTTGGGCCAACCGGGCCTTGTAATAATATTAGATTTGTAATTAGACTTGGACTATAATTCATTTATTTGGGTTTAATATATATTTTTTGGATTTTCATTTTATATTAGCCCAATAATATTAATAATAACAATACACATACAACAATACATACATTTATACCTATGCAAACATTAATTATAACATACCAGTATACATACATATATAATTATACACATAATTAACCATAAAAACAAATACGCTCGTACTAAATATAGATGCATACGCGACACACATACACCGTATTTAATACGTATACATACATAGTTTATAATATACATGCACACATAAACTAATAACACTCATGCACATATAATATAATATGTATACATGCAACACTAATATGTATTTACAGATAAAAATGAGTTATTACAGTTGCCCCTCTTTGCTTGTTCTCATGGAATGGGAAACAAAGCAAAGATTCATAAGCACTCATTTTTATCAGACTTCCCTATTTGTAGCTTTGGAAACACGTGTTCTTTTGGACATCTCCACTCTTCCTCAGCTGAATCTTCAGGCTCGTAAGTTCTTCCTGTATAGAGCTTCGTCACCTTCCGATCTTGGAGCTACAGGCTCTTCCTATATATAACCCTTCGCTCTGAAGCCTCAAGTTATGAGTCCCTCCTATATAGAACTTTTCACTTCGAGACAGTAAAGCTTGGAGTCCTTCCTATATAGAACTCTTCGCATTCAATGCTGGTTTCTCCTATATAAAACCTTTTGCGCCGCTGATGGATTCTTTCGACTGGGAGTTCCTCCTATATAGAACTGCTAGTCTTCAAACCCTAGAGCCGTCAGTCCTTCCTATATAGAACTTTTTGCGTCTGAAATCTCAGAGCTACAGGTTCTTCCTATATAGAACCTTTCACTCTAAGACAGTGAAGCTCGGAGCCTTTCCTATATAAGACTCTTCGCTTTCGACACAACAGGTTTCCTATATAACCTTGTGTGTCATAGGTGAATTCCTTCGACTGGAGTTCTTCCTATATAGAACTGCAAGTCTTCACCTTGGAGCCGTCAGTCCTTCCTATATAGAACTTTTTGGCGTCTGAAATCTTGGAGCTACGAATTCTTCCTATATAGAATCTTTTACTCTAAGACATTGAAGCTCGGAGCCCTTCCTATATAGAACTCTTCGCTTTCGACACAGCAGGATTTCCTATATAATCTTGTGTATCATGGGTGAATTCCTTCGACTGGGAGTCCTTCCTATATAGAACTGCTAGTCTTCACCCTGGAGCTGTCAGTCATTCCTATATAGAACTTTCAGCTTCTGAAGCCTCGGAGCAGAGGATTCTTCCTATATAGAACCTCTCTCTGGAGCTTGGAAACATATGCCTTTTGTATGTAAAAACATTGTCTTCTCATTTGGGATTCACACCACGATGGCCATCGATGTCTCTTTGAATCTGCAGATACCTGTCTGAGATAAAAACAAAATGCTATGAATTGACATGCTCCTAATCCTAGTGATGTCTGACTATTCATGATGCATGAGTGTCAATATCTTGGTGGGCTTGTTTTGGTCCTTATTCGATCTTGATGTTCACTTTCTTCTTTCTCACGGGCGTCGATACCCCACCTCGCTGTCAGGTTCAACCATTTCTTTCTTTTTCTCCATTTACGACTTGGAATTCTAAAGTGCCCTTTCGGGTTTTCACTTTAGAGAGAGTTTTTTTTAGGGGTGTCCTTCTGGGTTTTCACCCAAGAGATCTCTCTTGTTATCTCGCATGCTTTCCTTGAATAGACAAGACGTACGCCATTGGTCATCCTATCCGGTTGTTTGAAGCTTTCCGCCTTCCCTATCAACAGCCATTATGTAGGGAACTATAAGGCGGAGTTAACATCGTTTTCTTTGATCACCTGCATTTTTAAGGTTAAATCACAGTAATGCTCCGAAATCTCTTATTTCACTATAAGCCTTTGTTAACTTATTTGACTGAAATTAGCAAGAAGGCATGGAATGGATGCTCAAAAACACGATTTTATTACGATTAAGGGCTTGGGATATCTTAAAAAAGGCATGACACACATGAGAAAGAAGAAAAGTTAAGTATGAAATACAAGATCCCTTATTATCTTCGATATGAATAATACATGATCCTGTCAACCGGTGTAGAATTTTTTGCTTGAAGCCTCCTCTTCATGATGTTCATGGGGATACCCTTCTCTTCGGATATTCAATTTTTCAATTGACCCGAGCCGCCCTTTACGAGTTTTCAACCCGGGTCCTCCCTTTGCTTCAAGACGCCCGGTTTCGGGTTTTCGCCCTGAGCTCTCCATTTTTGTTCTCTTTTTTATTATTTTCTCTTTTTCTTTCTCTCTTTTTTTTCAAAGATAGTATTTCTTAACGGCATCAGAATTTATGGGATTTTTCAGCTCGTCTCCATCCATTTCTGTTAGGATCAGGGCTCCTCCTGAGAATGCCTTTTTTTACGACGTACGGTCCTTCCCAGTTGGGCATCCACTTTACTCGAGAATCTTTCTGGATATGGAGGATTTTCTTGAGCACCAGATCCCCTTCTTTGAATTCTCTTGGGCGCACTTTTTTGTTGTATGCCTGCACCATCCGCTTTTGGTACATCTGACCATGACAAATGGCCTTTAGTCTCTTTTCATCAATGATATTTAGCTGGTCGTATCTGGTCTGCACCCATTCGACTTCTTCCAATTTTACTTCGTTTAAGACTCGGAGAGACGGGATCTCTACCTCAATTGGGAGTACTGCTTCGGTACCATACACCAAGGAGTAGGGTGTTGCCCCCGTTGACGTGCGAATGGACGTCCTATAGGCGAAAAGGGCAAATGGCAACTTCTCATGCCAATCCTTGTAGGTATCTGTAGTCTTCGCTATGATCTTCTTTATGTTCTTGTTTGCTGCTTCCACTGCTCCATTCATTTTAGGGTGGTAGACTGTGGAATTATGGTGTGTTATCTTGAATTAAGTGCACACGTCCGTCATCATTTTGTTATTCAGATTGGAAGCATTGTCGGTGATGACCCTTTCTGGCAATCCGTATCGACAAATAATCTCTTTCTTTAAGAACTTACATACTGTAGTCCTTGTGATGTTGGCGTAAGACGCTGCCTCTACCCATTTAGTGAAGTAATCTATGGCGACCAAAATGAAACGGTGTCCATTGGAAGCTTTCGGATGAATCTGCCTGATGACGTCCATGCCCCACGCCGCGAAAGGCCACGGAGAATTCATGGTGTGTAAAGGCGTTGGGGGTGCGTGAATTTTGTCAGTGTAGATTTGGCATTTGTGGCATTTTCTGGTGTAATTGATGCAATCTCCCTCCATAGTCAACCAGAAATAACCATATCTCATAATTTTTTGGGCTATAGACAGCCCGTTGGCGTGCGTTCCACAAAGCCCGTCATATACTTCGGCTAAAATCTCCTTCGCCTCCCGGGCATCCACACATCTCAGCAATGTCTGATCAGGACTTCTCCTATATAGGATTTCCCCATCTAGGACATATCTTGTTGCCATTTTTCTGAGCGTTTTTATGTTATTGTCGTTTGCCCCTTCTGGATACTTTCGAAGCTTGACATATTGCAAGATGTCATAGTACCATGGGTTTCCATCAATCTCTTCTTGTACATTATAACAATGAGCAGGCCTTTTAAACGTCTGCATCTCAATGGGCTTTATTTCTGCCCCGGTATTTGTTTTAAACATGGATGCCAAGGTTGCCAATGCGTCTGCCATCTGATTTTCTTCTCGGGGCAAGTAATTGAAGCTGACCTTTTCGAACTCTTTGGTGAGCTCTTGGATCAATTCGTAATATTTGACCAACTTCGGGTCCCTGGTTTCCTATTCCCCGTGCAATTGGTAAATTACTAAGGATAAATCTCCGAATACTCGAAGTTCCTTAATCTTTCTCTCAATAGTTGAGTTTAGTCCCATAACGCAAGCTTCGTATTCAGCTATATTGTTTGTGCAGAAGAATTCCAATCTGCTGGTGAAAGGATAATAGACGTCCTCAAGAGAAATTAGCACTGCTCATATCCCATGTCCGAGGGCGTTAGAGGCTCCATCGAAGTAAAGCTTCCATGGTTTATCATCTGAAACCTCTTCTTCGGTTGTAATGCACATAAAGTCTTCGTCTGGGAAATTAAAGTTCAATGCCTCATAGTCATCCGAAGCACGACTAGCTAGGAAATCTGCTACGGCACTCCCTTTTACGGCTTTCTGGTTAACGTATACAATATCGAATTCGGATAAGAGCATCTGCCATCGGGCCATCCTTCCTGTTAGTGCTGGCACTTCCATTAAGAACTTCAATGGGTCTAGCTTGGATATCAACCAAGTAGTATGGTACAGCATGTACTGTCTAAGCCGCTTGGTAGCCCAAACTAGAGCACAACACAGCTTCTGCACCGGCGGGTATCGCGTTTCGCAATCATTGAATTTTCTGCTTAGATAATAGATGGCTTGCTCCCTTTTTCTTGACTCATCGTGTTGCCCCAATACGCATCCCATTGAATTCTCAAAAACTGTCAGGTAGAGAATTAATGGTCGACCTGGTGCTGGTGCGACTAAAATTGGAGCATTTGTCAGGTACTTTTTGATCTTTTCTAGGGCTCTTTGACATTCCTCATCCTACACACCAGGATTATTCTTTCTAAGAAGTCTGAAGACCGGGTCGCATTGGTCGGTTAATTGGGAAATGAAACGAGAGATATAATTCAGCCTCCCCAGGAAACCGCGAACTTCCTTCTGAGTGCGGGGTGGTGAGAGATCCTGGATGGCTTTCACTTTTTCTGGATCAATCTCAATCCCTCTTCTGCTTACCACGAACCCTAAGAGTTTTCCAGAAGTAACGGCGAAAGTACACTTGGCAGGATTGAGCATCAGCTGGTACTTTCGTAGTCTTTGGAATAGTTTCCTCAAGTTCTGTATGTGTTCTTCCTCTGTTCGG
Source organism: Hibiscus mutabilis (assembly GCA_019671005.1). Taxonomy (NCBI): domain Eukaryota; kingdom Viridiplantae; phylum Streptophyta; class Magnoliopsida; order Malvales; family Malvaceae; genus Hibiscus; species Hibiscus mutabilis. Next base: position 44,126,234 of record CM033728.1, on the reverse strand, counting down.
GATTTGGCAATCATGTCGTCCACATATACTTCTATTTCTTTGTGCATCATGTCGTGGAAAAGAGTCACCATTGCTCTTTGGTATGTTGCCCCCGCGTTCTTTAACCCAAACGGCATCACTCGATAACAAAAAGTGCCCCACATGGTTATGAACGTGGTCTTCTCCATGTCGTCAGGGTCCATCTTTATCTGGTTGTACCCTGAGAAGCCGTCCATGAATGAAAACCATGAATGTCCTGCAGTGTTGTCAACCAGCGTGTCAATATGTGGTAAAGGGAAGTTGTCTTTAGGGCTGGCTCGGTTCAGATCCCTATAATCTACACACATACAAAATTTCCCGTCCTTCTTTGGTACCGGTACAATGTTTGCAACCCATTCGGGGTATTTGGCTACCTCCAAGAATCCAGCATCAAACTACTTTTTCACTTCCTCTCGGATCTTTAACAACATATCTGGTCTCATTCTCCGAAGTTTTTGCTGTATTGGTTTGCACTCTGATTTTGTTGGCAATTTGTGCACCACTATGTCGGTATTCAACCCTGGCATATCTTGATAAGTCCAGGCGAAGACATCCTTGAATTCATGAAGTAGGGTTATCAGTTCGTGCTTGGTTTTTGAGGAAATCGTCGTTCCTACTTTTATTTCTTTTCTCTCTTCTTCAGTCCCCAAGTTCACAACTTCTGTTTCTTCTTGATGGGGCATGATCTGCCTTTCTTCGTTGACCACCATTCTCTTTAACTCTTCCAGGACCTCACTTTCTATCCCATCATATCATTCCTCAATTCCCTCTGAGACCTCAGGGCATTCAAAATTCACTCTAGGATTGGATCTGGTATCATTCATATCGTCAATCATGAGCGACCTGCATTAAATGAGAACGAATTGTATTGGGAAGGAGACGGCTTTATATGAAGGGAATGAACATGAAGAATGCATGAATGAAATAAATGAAACTTTGGTCATTTTAGGAAAGTGGGGATATTTTCATTTCAATCAAAAAGTTAACATAGGTGCCCCCTACAAGAGATCCCCATTGTTTACGGGCAAAAACAAAAGGTTGATTCGGAGCATTACTCTGATCTATTCCTAAAAACTACAGGTAGATCAATGCAGCTCCAGTTATCGAGTGTTTCCCCGGGACGACAAGGGCGGATGTTGGTCAACATTTTGCTACCTATGTCCTTTTCAGCTATCATGTTGATGTACATCCCTTCAAATAATTCACTGAGTATCTCCTCCTGGTTGAGTATTTCATTTTTCTTCATTGTCTCTCCAACCTCTTGACCTGGCTGGTAGAATCCTCCGGAAACAAAAGTGGTTTTTAAACTAGGAAATGACATCGGTCTCCACGGAATGTCTTCTCCTTTAGATCTGGCTTTTCTTTATTCTTCCTTTCTCTTGTATTCCTCTTTCCTCTGTTGGACACTTGGTTGGTAACCAGCCCCTTTCCTATTTTGGCTCCTCGGCCCAGAGTTTCTACGATGGTCATCTTGGTACAATTAGATAACCTGGGGTAGGGGATCCGACTTCCCTCCAAAACGAATGTGGCATTTACTAGTTCCAATGCTCGGAACGAGCATTCTGCAGCATCTTCATCATTTTGAATGTAGGGGGCGTCTGATGTTACAGAAGCAACAATTTCCTGCTCTTCCTCTACTGTGACCAATTTGCCTTCGACTACAAATTTTAATTTTTGATGCAATGATAAGGGGACAACTCCTGCGGAGTGGATCCATGGTCTTCCCAACAAGCAGCTGTAATATGGTTTTATGTCCATCACCACAAAATCGATCACATATTCCGTTGGTCTGATCAATAGGGGCACCTCAATTTTCCCCATTGTTCATCTTTGCGTACCATCAAAGGCTCTTACCGAATTGTGGCAGGGCTTTAGGTGAGAACCATCTATTGGCAGTTTTTGCAGGGTCGCCATAGGCAAGACGTTCAATGCTGACCCGTTGTCGATCAGTACGCCTGGTACTACATACCCTTTGCAGTGGGTAGTGATGTTAAGGACTTTGGTGGACCCCATTCCTTCCTCAGGGATCTCATCATCACTGAACGTTATGTGATTATAGGCAGTGATATGCCCCACTATCATGTCCAGGTTTGTCACAGAAATGTCCTGGGGCACGAAAGTCTGATTTAGCACTTTTAATAACGTCTCCCGGTGTTTTTCTGAACTCAAGAGTAATTCCAGTACTGTGATCCTGGCCGGTTGCTTTCGTAGTTGTTCCACTACGTTGTACTCGCTATGTCTCAAGAACTTTAGAAATTATTTGGCATGGGCCTCAGTTACCGGCTCATTCATCTTTGGGGGAGGTTCCTCTCCAAATATCTGCGTAGGGCTAACTGCTGTACTCTTCCCCTTATCCTTTTCAGCTGCTTTCAAAGTCTCGGAGGAATAACATCTGCCGCTCCTTGTGAAATGGCCTGCCTCACCAGCATTTACATCGTTCTGGCTTTGTTGGTCTTTCAGTGTAGGCTCTTTTACCTGACCGTGTTCTGGTTTTTCTGGCGTGGTCACATTTACAACATAATTCCAGGGGGTTTGCCACATATCTTTGAATGGGAATGGAGATGATGCTGAAATGATGATCTTGGGATTTATCTTGTTGGTTTCTCCTTGGGAGACACCTGCATTCCCTGGCCTGGGGGAGATGATAAAAGGTCTATACTTCCCGTATTTAGATTTGGGGCTATCCGTCATGTGTACGTCCGACCCCTTCTTCCCCATGGGCTCCTCGAAGAATTATATTTGTTTTTCATTCGTTAATTGTTGTACCAATCTCTTGAACTCATCACACTCTTGGATATCATGCCCTTCAGTCTGGTGGAATTCGCAATACTCTGCACATCCCTTCTGCCTTGTTATCATGCCTTTGTCGATCACACGAGCCATGCATAACTGTTGAAATACCCACCGTAAAGGAGATTTGATTTCTGACACATCATCCTTAATCCTCCTGGTAAAGTATTCTTCAATAACATTTACTCATCTGTTCCCATGATTAGGCAGCAGGTTGTTGGCTACACTCGGCTCTTCAAACTTCAATATCCCGAATCGATTAAGTTACGCATGCAAGTTTTTTGAAAGCAAGGTAGTTCTCAGTGGGATGTCCAGGGGTACCGCCGTGATAGTCGCAATGCGCGTTCAGATTATACCAAGACGGGAAGGGCAGATTGACAGGAGTAACGATGTATGGACGGACCAGGTCTGCTTCATACAACTGGGAATAAAGTTCTGAGTACGAAACAGGCAGGGGAGTGAAAGTTCTTCTCTCTTTCTTTTTTCTGGCGATTCTCTCATCTATTTGATTCGAGTTTTGTGTTTTTCCCACAGGTGCTTGTGGCTGTGAGACTGTGAAGTTCTTTGGGGTGGTATAAGTGCTGGTCGTGTTTACTTCATTTCTCTTGTTATACTTCCGAGACCCTTCCCCGCCATCAATCCTACCACTCTTAATTGCCAGTTCAAGGGACTCCCGACCCCGATTAAGTCAGCAAAGCAACATGTTTGTGTTATTAATGAGGCGATCAAAGAGTGCCCCTTTCAGAGTATTAACAAATAACGGCGTAATTTCATGTTTCGGGATAGGTGGCTGAATTTGGGCGGCCACTTCCCGCCACCTTTGGGCGTATTACTGCAGGCTTTCGTTGGACTTTTGTCCCATATTTTCCAACATAATTCTGCTGGGGGTCATATCTGTTACATGCTTGTATTGCTCAGTAAATGCTCTTGACAGATCTTTCCATGTCTTAACATTTGCTTTGCTCAACTGGGTGTACCACCGTAATGCCGCCTCCATTAGGGCTGTCCCGAAACAATGGATTAGTAGCGTTTCGTCCTTATGGTAGGCCGCCATCTTTCGATAGTACATTGTTATGTGCGCGCGGAAGGACACGTGGTTCCATCGTATTTGTCGAACTCGGCGTTTTAAATTTTGGCGGTAGGACAAGATCGGACACTGCACTTAAGTCGCTAGCGTCATTTCTGATTCTTCATTAGATTGTAACGTTTTAAATTTTTTTCCTCCATGAGGCGAAACCTTTCCTCCCACTTTTTCTCTACCTCGGTCCCGATCCTTTCAACCATGTTCAGTCCGCACCTCTTCTTCATAGAGTGCTTCAAAGATCGAGGGGTTGAGTCTCAGGTGCCCCTATTTGAAAATTAGATGACATTCCTGCAGGGTCGATATACACCTTCCTAGCCGGGTTTGGTGCAGTTGGTTGAACCTTGTAGTGAGCTGGGGTACCCTCTGGCTCTTGAATGGTTTCTCCTTCCACTCTTTTTCCAAGACTCTTAGCCAAAAATACGGTTATGTCGGATACTATAGATGCTTGCGACTGCGCAATCTGATCACTGAGGCTTCTCTGGGCCTCTTCAAGCCTTGTCTCGAGCTCTTTTTGCCCTTTTTCTAGACAGATTATCCTGTCTTCCATGAGTTTGCTTTGTAACCGGGTAAAGTATGGGTGATGAATGATTGCGGGTTAACTACACACAATGCCACAACATTCATAATGTTAATATGGTTGCAGGAATAAATGCATGTATAATGATGCGAATATCATGATGCAAATGCAAGAATGTATGCAGATAAGGTACTGATTCCGCTGGTAATCACCCTTTTGAACTACTTCCACGGGAATTAAAGGGTCTAGATTACAACAGAGTTCGTATTAAAAAATAAAGATCCCTAATACAAAAGATCTAATTACAACACAGAGTCCTATAGATAAGCCCTAGCTCTATCTCCTAATTTTCCAATTGCCCTGAGCAGCTTGAGGAACCTGGGAGCTTCTTCCATTTCCGGGACTATGAAAGGTCGGAGAGTTTCAGCCTCGACAGCTAAATCATTCACATGCTTGGCGACTCGCTGTATGTCCACTATTAGGTTTGCGTAATATTTGTCCTTATCTTGTACCATCCGGGCAGCGTCACGCAGTCTCTTTTGCCAATAGGTGTCCCCTCCGGCTGCATCCTCCTCGAACACACTAATTCTTTCCTTGTAATCCTCAACAGTTGCTTCGAGGGACTCAATTCGTGCTCGTAATATGCTTACTTCGCGCTCTCTTTCTTGAAGCTCAGTGAAACCATTTCTGTGGCAGTACATTCGAAGTGAGTGTTCAACTTCCGCCACCTTTCCTTTTAATTCGCCATTCTGACTTTGGCTTTGCTCCAGACTTTGAATAGTGTCATCGTATAGATTTTGCATCTCTAACAGTCTATTTCGGCTGCTCTTAGACTTTCTTTTCCATACGGTGATGCTTTCTTTCTCATGATGGACAGCTTGTTTTCCCTTGCTGATTTTTTGCCTGAATCTTTCCTTTTCCTGATCAATGGCCTTCTTGGAGGACCTTTTTTCTTCTTCCATAGCCAACCGGCAACTTACTATCTCTTTCTCGATTTCTCTCTTGCTAATTTCTCGTTCTTCTTCCACCAAACGGATACCATTCATTATTTCTCTTTCCACGGCTATGAATTGACTCCGGCTGGCCTTCTGTATTTTTGCTTGTAGTAGAAGGGCATCTTTTTTATAAAGAGCATTCTTGTCGTTCAAATCTGCATTTAATTTCTTCAACTGCCTAATTATCCCGTCCCGCTCGTCAACCTCTAAGCTTGCCTTATAGAGCTCGCTCGCATGTTGGGTCTGTTGGATGTCCATCCATTTTCCTTTTAACTTCTTCGAGTTCACTCTTTAAGATGTCAGCTTCAGACGGTATCACCCTTGTAAGCTCTTCGAGTGACACTGCTGGTCTTTGATCAGATTCGGGAATCACATTATTAACCCTCAAACGTCTCCAAAGATCGTATTCTGGGGTAGTCATGTGCTCGATATCTCCTTCCACCCTGATCCGATAACAATGGTCCCAAGCCCTCATGATGGTCTGAATTTTTCCTTTGAACTCCCCTTTGAAAAGAAATTCAGTTTGGCTTAATCCGGCGGTATTGGGAATGAACTATCGTGATCCGAACTATCGAGACACTAAAAGCGGAGCACAGTCGATCCCTCCATGCAATCCCAACATCATCAACCAGTTGAAATCACCACAACTGTATAGAAAATAATTAACTTTACCGAGCCATGGGACCCTCCATGCTATGTCTTCATCTTGAATGTTCCTGAAGAAACTAGTCCACATTTTTGTTTTCAAATCCTCTCGCCATTCCTTTGCTAAGTACTCACGTAAAGGCGAAAAACCTTGGAAGGATATCCTCGGCAGGACCCTCGTCGGTGTCTTCCACATGTGACTCTGAATCCATACTTGTAACAGGTGTACGTATCCTCGAAAACGTTCTTCTTCATGTTTCCGGCTAGCATTTAAGTAAATGAAAGTCTCGACCAAGATTGCTGGTACTGGGTTTGCTTTCCGTTTTACCCGCTCAAATAAGTCCAAAATGGCTATGTCAATGTTCCCGAGTACTCTTGGAAATATCACCAAGCCATATATTCCTAAGGCGAACAAGTCCATTTTCTTTGCCTCGTCTGGATGTGTCGGTATGATGTCCCGAATACTTTCCCATGCAAAGACTGTATTGTCTCCTCGGATCTGAAGGAGGCCATTAACCCAATCGTCACTCATTCCCGCAAAGGTTTTGAGTTTCGCAGTGTAATTATGATTCCTTGGAGGCTTCGCGTAGATCCAATCTTCCTGAATATTTTTCTGGTTAAGTAAAACAGTGTATTCTTCTACTGTAGGCATCATGTCCTGCCCATTGAAGGTGAAGCAGCAAAAAGCCAGATTCCAGAACTGGACTATAGCTCGGAGTAGGGGCTGGTTAATCCGAACATATAACAGCTGTGCAATGTCGCCATAACTATCGCAGAACAAGTCTTGTAGTCTTCGGTCCCATCTTTCCCAAATGCTTTGAAGATCCCATAAGTAGTTCTGTTGGAGACTCACATAGGTGTACCCTGCTATTACGCGCTTGTTCGGCAAACTGTCCCCTTGGGTTTTCTGGTTGACCTCTGACCAATGTCTGACTGACAAATTAAGCTCTTCTTTCCTAAGACACCTTTTTTCCATGGTGAAAGACTTTCTGATCAGGCAAACCACTTGATCCAGTACCTTTATGTAATGCAAATGTATGATGTATGAGAAAAAAACAAAAATGAAAAGAAAACAAGTTAGTACCAGATAAAATTAATAAATACATAAATAAAAGGACAAAATTAAACAGAATAAACACACAAAACAACCCTATTTATCCCGTCTAAAACACCTAAGGTTATCCGCATGGCTCTAACAGGGTGGGTTTCTATGTATTCTCTACATGCAGTTTTGGTGCTAATAGGTACCCGAATTGTCCTTGTTGTCCCCTACTAAGGGTAGCAAGGCCCCCGATCATCACCCATTATAGGCTCTTTTCAACCGGGTTCAATTCAATGGGACCCATTCGCTTATGCCCGTACGAAGGAACGATATTCTTACGAAAGCATAAGGTACTCGAGCCCCGAAGGTACTTGCTAGGCCCATACAGGAGAACGATATCTCCACAAAAGCATTAGCGTTTTCCCCCCACTTAAAAAAAATGGGTTTATATGCCATATTTTAAATGCGTTAAAATAAACGCGCAATTATGACCGAATGTTAATTTAATAGTCACTTTAATCCGGAACTTCCAATATTAGTAAAGCGATAATTATTTTAAAAGCTTGACTCTCATTTGTTTTTGAAAAAAAACAAAAAATTCCCCAGCGGAGTCGCCATCTGTAGCGATGTCTTTTTTCTTATATCGCTAAAAAACGTAGGTTTTCGAAGGGTTTGAAAGGTGTTTGTGATTCTTTTGGATATAAAATATTTATTCCGTGGGGTTTTAAAAAAACCGCATTTTAAGAAAAATGGAGTCGCCACCGGCCACTTAGGTAGGCCGGACACCATAAAACCAGAGATTCAAAAAATGGGTTCGGGAGTCGGTTACGGATGAGGAAGGATTAGCACCCCCACACCGCCCAAAATTGGTACTTTAATAATTACCGCTTTATTAATATTGGATTTTTCGGGTTAAAGTGACGATTATTTTAAAATTCGGTCATAATTGCGAATAAATTCTAAGAGCCCCGTTATCCGAGAGTAAACGCCCAACCACTATCACTACGCCTGATACTGGCCCCGTTTACGCTCGGATAAAAGGGCACCACATTAACAATTCATATACCATATGCAATCTTAGTGACAAAAATATAAGACATAGCAGATAATTTAAAAACAAGAAATATTCACATAATGTAATACTAATTTAACATAAATAAAATACGTAATTAAAACACACATTTACATACCAAGCTTAATATTAGATAAAAGCGAACTTAACATGCCACAATAACAAGGTAGGAATAAATACATGTATAGACAAAAACACATATTTCAAGAAGACATACATATTAGAAATAAAATATATTTCAATATATATGGAACAATATATTATACATAAAAAGAAGACACACTAACACGTAACCTAAAGGTCAAGAGAACATACAATACATACAAAAATACAAAACATGCCATGTACGAACCAACTAGAACATAACATACTTAATACGAATAACTGAACAAAAAGATGCATAATCATTATAAACTTAACACACATATACATGTAAACATAAAAATACAAGGCATATACGAGGGATATAAAATAAGACAAAAGACTACATTAACATATACGATTATAATACGACATGAATATTTACATGGAAACAGGACTGAAATGAAAAAAAATAAAAGTCAGTGGCAGAAATTAAAGAACAATAATATGTAATTTAAGGACGAAAATGCGAAATAGACAGAACCTAAAAGGATCAAAACTGTAATTGGACCAAGGGGCAGACCCAAAATGAAAAGTTCAAAAACGCGGGATGGTTAAATGGGTAGTTTTACCATTTAAAAAATTGATTCGGTGTCATTTAGGGACTGGATTACAAGATTTTGAAATACAAGGGGGACCAGAGTTGTAAATATACCATGCGGCGAGACAGAAGTGAAAATATTGAAAGCGCGGGGGATTTATTACGTAATTTCCCCATTTCACAAAATAATAACAGCTATAAAAACCCCTCTTTTAGACCGAAACCAAATTTTCGGCCATTTGTTTCATTTTTCAGTTTTATAACCAAACCCCCTTCTTCATTTTCTCTCAATTCATCCCTAAAACCCAGAATCAAACGGCCAGCCTCCGCTAACCGACGCCGACGAGCCTTAAAATACATACCAAAATAACCCACATCTTACCCTCGACACGAATCCAAGGTTGGATTCAGAGGAAAAGCCTCCATTTGCCCTAGATCTAGGAAATACGAAACGAAAAACCCTCTCTTTTTTTGTTTTCAACCCCAAACAAAACCACAAAGGGGTCTCTCACTCCTTTCAGTTCACCACGTTCGGCTTGGGAAAGCCGAAAAGGCTTATCACTGGTGAGGGGAGACCCACCGACGGCGATGGTAAGACTTTTAACCCTTTTTTTACCTATCTTTTGTGTATGCATGCAAAAATAAAAAAATGGACGAGTATTTACCACTGGACTGACTTTTTGTATTTCTTTCCTTTCGATTACAACTTTGCTTGTTCGATTCCAACTTGTTGTTGCAAAATATTTGTTTCGTACATATATATGCATGTCTTTGGTTTTGGTACAAGTAGTATAATATTTGCTTTTTCAGATATGGACTGCTAATCTGACATATTTCTTTCTTGCTGTATTTTGACATGTCTGAGCGCGGTGGTTGAAGATCGGCATGGTGGCGGTGTGGGCTCTGTCTTCGGCCGGAGGTGTTCTCGACCGTTAGATCAGATCTGATCTAACGGTCAGGATGGCTTGAAGGATTAACGGCCCAGATGAAGCCTCGATTGGTGAAACGGCTCCAGATCGTGCCACGTGGGGCTCAACAGTCGAGGGGTCAGAGCGCGTGGGGCTCACGCACGTGTGGGATATCAAAGAGTCCGCGCGTGGACCGCGAACGGTCCAGACGTGATGTGCACGCGGCTGGCAGATATTTTGGTTCCTTGCTTGGATCGTGGCCGTTGGATCAGATCTTGATCCAACGGCCCATAGTCACCTGCACCAAAATAATTAGAATTAAATAAGTTTGGGTTTGGGCCAACCGGGCCTTGTAATAATATTAGATTTGTACTTGGACTTGGACTGTAATTCATTTATTTGGGTTTAATATTTTTTTTTTTGGATTTTCATTTTATATTAGCCCAATAATATTAATAATAGCAATACACATACAACAATACATACGTATATACCTATGCAAACATTAATTATAACATACCAGTATACATACATATATAATTATACACATAATTAACCATAAAAACAAATACGCTCGTACTAAATATAGATGCATACGCGACACAAATACACCGTATTTAATACGTATACATACATAGTTTATAATATACATGCACACATAAACTAATAACACTCATGCACATATAATATAATATGTATACATGCAACACTAATATGTATTTACAGATAAAAATGAGTGATTACAATAGTTTAATGGTGTCTGGTGTAATTTTATAATTTATTTGACAAATTATTTTAAAGTAAGGACTCCCCCTTTTAAAGAAAAGAAAAAGAAAAATGCCCAAAACCTGGACGTCAGAAAAGAAAAAACAATATGGATGAGAAATCAAGGAACCCACGACTAATCCTGACCACCAAAATGAATCAAATTTGGGCCAAAAACGGGACCATTAAGAGATCAAATTAAGCAAAAATTTCAAACACTAGTAGTGAATTTCTAGCATTCAGTCATTTCCTTGTTTCTAGCAATAGTTTTGCCTTGGGTCTGAAAACTGAGAATTTGATGTCATAATAATAATGGAAAAAGAGAGAATAAAAGTTAAATTAAATAATTGCACATTTGACTAATCCTTTTTAACTGGGCACAAAATAATATGCACCAAATACAGACATACATTTTCTACAAATAGGATTGACTTTTGCACAATCCACTTCCACAAATAATTTGCACACAAGACCCATTTATTTCCCTTTTTATACCTCGAATTTTCGCATGGCCCTCTTATGACACATATAACACTATTATGGTACAAAGGGAGAGAAATATACGTTATGTATGACAGGAAAAAAGTATGGAATACCAAACATTCTGGACACTTGAGTTGGATACGGAAACTTTAGATGGCATTTCAGACGCCGGACATGCACTCTGGTGGGGTAACTGGGTACCGGGACTTGTCGGTGCAGTAATCGTAGATCATGTGGTTCATACGAACCCACCTGTATCTCCTAGCTTCCATGGCATTAAGAGCTTGATAACCAGCGCCCTCCCACCAGTTACCAGCGTTGGTGGCACAGTTTGCTGGCCCTGGAATCGGACATCCTTCAATGTCAAAGTCCTTGTAGTAAGCTAAGAAAGGGGCTTTGCTCCAATCGATTTTCTCTAGGCCTCCTCTTGTTGCCCAATCATCGGCTTCCCACAGCGTTGAATACACCCCCATAGGCTGCATTTTTGGGTATGGGATATTTCTTGCTTCATTGTTCTTATAAACTCTGATCGGCACTTCATCAACATAAAACCTATAAAAACACACACCCGACGGTCAGTTTAAAACAATCAGTACTTCGTAGCTCAGTAATTGTTGTCTTATTAAAACTTACACCCTTTGCTCCCTATCACCTTTTCCATGTGCATAAATGTTGGTTTGGACAGTATAAGGCTGCCCAGTTCGGCTTCCCAAGAACTCGAAATCTAGCTCATCTCTTACGGTGTCTGTATCAGAATTCATCTCCAATCCAGATTATTAAGGAAAAAAAACAATTATTTTCAGTGTTTCAAAACGTCGTTGAAGAATAGGTCGATAGCGTTACGTACGTAAAAGGCAGTGACTATTCCGGCAGAGTCACCGGGGATGAGCTTGATCTTCATGCTGACACGTCCAAATAGATACTTACTTTTGGAAGCAAATCCACATCCTAAAGAAGAATGAATAACAACAGATTATTAAGGGTAACATTAACATATATGGTTTAATTTTATAGCAAAAATAAATTAAAAAAGTGACCCCACGAGAAGTTTAACCTGAACTTTGGTCTAGAACAAGTTGGATGGCCCTCCCTCCATCGATTTGCCTGATGTGGGAATCGGACCAAGTGATTCTAAAATCTTAGAGGAAAGTGGCGGGTCGAGCCAAGACCGAAAGCGGAACGGCAAGAAAACAAGAGAGAATTAGAACAGAAGCATTGCATAAAGATGCCGTTGTCATCATGTTTTAGGCAAGATAAAAGAGAAGTTTATCAAGTTTGATTTGAAGATGAAATTGAAGTGAAGTGTATATAATGTATATATAGGTGGGAGAGAGTAGAGAGTGATGTAGACCGCCGCATTGAAATGGAAAGAGACATCATCAGATTAGCTTTCGATCCAGCTAATGGCAAGCCGTCTCAAGGTCCTACCCCAACTGTGTTCTGATTTCTCCCTTTGGGAACCTAATCTTTTTCATAATTCTAATTTAATGCTTCCACTCCATAACTTTATTTCATCTTTCCATCCTCTTTGTTTTTATTCCCAAACCCAAATTAACATGATTCTCTCTTAAATAAAATCGTAGCCCGGAAATAATACAAGATAGTATAGATATCAGAAATCATTGATAATGAACTAATCGTAACATCGTTATGAATTTTTATTCGCAAACTACATGAAAATTGCAACGGAAAGTGATTAATTACATGTTGATGAATCGGATATTTGGTTCAAGATTTCAATAATGAAATTGATAATGTATGAACCTAACGTATATAAACTGTAGAAAAGGACTGAATCTATATACCAATGGGGCGTGACTAAAAATATTGGTCAACTAGGTTTGGTATTAAATTCCAAAGCCAACCTCCTTCAATCAGACTTATCTAACACATCTGCGGACAGCTTAGAGATGGCGATTGATATAGAACGGCCAGTTCGGCCGAATCCGCTACTACCAAGGTTTTTGGGCCTCATCCTACCGTCTGGTAGGGGCTGCACTTAGAGATAACAAACAAGGCGAGTAGGGTGCGAAGTGTACTCTTTTCACACTCATCTCTGTAAAGAATTTTTATCTTTATTCTCATCCCACACCCCGCTGCGAATACAAAATTCAAAACCATCCATGCACCGCAACCCGCAAGACTAAAACTATCACCGTCCTACCACCCACGTGGGTCTTAAGACCCTCCTAGTCCCATCTTACTCGCCCCATAACACATTCATATAATATATTTATAAGTATTAGTTAAATAAATATATATCAAATTTGTTACGAAAAATATGAAATATCTGTCATTCGGACTTCCACCAAATATGTTACATTATTCCAATGGTCACCATTTAAAAAATAATAATAATATACGAAATTAAATTTTGTACAACACAAAAGTTTGGATTAGAAAAATACTAAAACCTATTGTAAATGACCAAAAAATAGCACAAATAATATGTAAAATAATATTTTAATTATCGTAACAAATAAACAATATAGAAAGAACTAAAAATAATAATGAAAAAACAAGCTTTAGAAAATAAGAACAAATATCAATAGAATTTAAATAGCATACAATATTATGAAAATAAAATTAAAAGAAGAAATCAATAAACCTAAATATTATATATATATATATATAAATTTTCATAAATATCCAAATTGATAAGTTAATATGAATTATCTTAAATTTGACTTTGATCCAAACTGATATATATATATATATAGTGGAACATCTATAAATTAATACTCGATAAATTAATAACCTCTCTAAAATAATAATTTTTTTGGTCCCGACTTGGGCCCAAGGTCTAAATTAATATTTTCAATACATTAATAAGATAATAATTTTCCAGAAGACCCTTATATAAATTTATGGTCCCTTCAATATTATAAATTAATAATTCTATAAAATTACAAATATAGCTAGGATAACATAGTAAAATATGATTCTATTGTTGTTTACTTCTTCTTAAAATTTAAATTTAGCTGCATTTCATCTCTAATTTTCCTTAATGTATTCAAAAGTTCCAGTGTTCCATTCTCAAACTTAGGGGTGTAAATGAATCGAGCTTGAACGAACAAGATTATGTTCGTGTTCGTTGTTTATTTTTAAAGGTGTTCATGTTCGTTTAAATTTTTAATATTATGTTTACATTCGTTTATTTATTTTTGAAGGTGTTTGTAGTGGCGGAGCCAGGATTTTTATTTAGTGGGGTCAGAGTGGAGTATGAGGTATAGGAGAATCTCATACCTAGAGCTGTAAATGAGACGAGGCAGATAGCGATTTGCTTGAGTTCAACTTGGTCAACACTTGACTTGAGCTCAAATTCGAATTAAGTTCTTAACGAGCCGAGTTGAGCTACTTGATACCCGACTTGAAAAGCTCGCAAGTTACTCAAAAATATATTATACTAATTTTTTTAAATGTAAAATCTAAATTCCTAAACCTAAGACCCTAAAACATAACTCCTAAACACTAAAATCTAAATCCTAAATTCTAAACCCAACAACATAAACTTCTAAACCCTAAACTAACACCATAAATCCTAAAATTAACAAGCTTGTGTAAAACAACTTGTGTATCAAAGTTTTTTTTCCTAATAGAGCTTTAAATGAGACGAGACAGATTGCGAGATACTCGAGTTCGACTCGGTTGAAGCTCATCCAAAACTCGACTCGATTAAACTCGATTCAAGCTCAAACTCGACTCGAGTTCTTAACGAGTTGAGTCGAGCTCAAATTATTCAGGCTCGTTAAAAACTACTCAAGCTTAAACTCGATTCAAATTATTAACAAGCTGAGTCAAGCTCAGCACTACTCGAGCTCAACTCGGCTCGTTTACACCCCTACTTATACCATTAAAATAAGTATTGTTGACCCCATACCCAATAAATCAAGTGGGGTCAATTCTAATATTTCATTTGAAAATTCTATATTACCTCCTTGAAAACCCCATATCCAACAAATCAAGTGGGGTCAATTCCACCCTATTGTTTCCATATACATCCACCCATGGGTGTTCGTGTTCGTTTGTTTAGTGTTCGTGAACGTGTTCATTTAAGTGTTTGTTTAAGTGTTCGCAAACGTGTTCGTGAACATGTTCGTTTATTTGTTCGCGAAAATGTTCATTATATGCTAAAAAATGTTAACTAAATTAACAATAAATAAAATAATAAACCAAAAGCAACAAAATAAAACTTACATTTCAACATGAACTTATATAACATCTTTAGCAACGACAAATAATAGTATTTAGATACATCAACAAACATTTTTATCCTATAAACGAGCCTATAAATGAGCTTGTTCATGAATATAAATGAACTAAACACACCTTTGTTCATGTTTGTTCATTTGTTAAACGAACATAAAAAATTTGTTCATACTCGTTTATTTAGCTTAATAAACGAACGTTATACGAATGGTTCGTCGAACGCTCTATTCATTTACACCCATACTCATACTGCAACAAAAAATTGTGAAGAGTTGTTGCCGCTATGAGTGCTTCCTTCTGCATAATTGGTTGCAAAGGCATTGCAACATCTTCAGTTTCATCCTCAATAGGATTTTCAATAACACTAGCTACAATTTCTTCTAAACTTTGGACCTCTAAACATGTATCATTTTCACCTGGGTAATCCAATAGATGATTGACAATACAATGTATATGTTTTATTCATGAAGAATAATGTAGTTCATTGAATCAGAAAAAAAAATCTCTTTAAATTAATAAATTATTAATTTATATATTAATTAATACATCTTTAAATTATTAAAATTATGTGGTCCCTATATTATTAATTTATAGAGGTTTTACTGTATATTTATATTAAACTTCTCGTTAATATCCCAAGACAAATCAATGTGAATTACCTTAAATGATTCAAACTAATAGTATTTAAAGAATATTTATATATTTGATCTGATTAATCTCAAACTCAATTATATTTTTAATAATATTGTTGGGGTGAGTGAGGATGATGCGGTGTGGGTGGGGATAATGCGAGGCGGGTGCGGATGAGGAGGGTACAAAGTAATATTCAAGCATGTCTCACCACCCACAGCGGATATAATTTTTATATTCATCGTCGTCCCCCGATCCACAAAATTTGTAGCTATTCTTGCCCAATTGGATGCGAAGAAGGATGAATCCCCGCAAAACCCGCCCCACTAATATCCCTAAGGGTGAGCGGGTGCGAATACCCCCTCCCCATACCCATATCCACCTAAAGTTTCATATTCGCCACTTACCCACCACTCATATCAGGTACAATTTTCAAATCTACACTTAAGGATGACAAAGGAGCGGGTTTTTGGCCACCCCAATCTATAAACCTCTAAACTCGAACTCACCCCAAATTAAAATATTAATTTATTTGTCCCTCCCCGATGTACCGACTCTTAAACCTGACCCTGACCCAACCCGAAAAATTAAAAAAAATCTTAACTTAGCCGACGATAAAAACTAGATCCGGTCAATCCACCATCACAGTCACAAAATATAGTTTCGAATGACTTTAAATCTATATAAAAATAAAATAAAAACAATTTTAAATTACACATAAAAAATTACACATTTAAAATAATAAACTTGAACTATTGACCGTCAGAATTAGATATGTTAGAACTTGAACAACTTCTAAAGAATTATAATAAGCACAAAAAAACAAAAAATAGCTTAACAACCATAAAAGTGTTTATATATAGTGGTATTTTTATAAATATAATAATATATATTTATTTAAATATATAGCGGGGCGAGGCGGGGAATTCCTAGCATATACCTAAACCCCCGACTTGACACTTTCAAAAACCCACCCCGCCCCGATCCCCGAAATTCAAGACTAAAAACCCGACAAAGTCGGATCGAGAAACTTCGGGTTAGGTCGAGGTCAGGTAATTTTACCATCCCTATCTACACTCACCCATGCGCGTACATTCTCAAATTCACTCCACATCCACTACCCAGTTAAATACCCACCATCTAGTCCATACCCGTCTATACATACCAAACCTATCAGCCAAACAACCACTAATATCAAACATAACAAAAAAAATATTTTTTCAAGTTAACTTAAATTAGTAGGGAATTTATACCATATAATTTGGGCAAATTACAAGGCATAACCCTTTAAAACCCTAGGGTTTACAGAATAGCTCGTGAACTTACCCATAAATTCATAATGGTCCAGAATTCATATGGTGGGTAGTGGGCAGGAGGATGCGGGACGGGCGAATATAGAGCGTGTAAGGTCTCAAATATAAAGCGTGTAAGGTCTCAAATCTATCACCTAACCACTACCCACATTCATATCCACCTACTACCCACCAAACTCAAACCCATAGTTGCACCAACTAGGGAGGATACTGTGCAGAATCCACGGAATTGTACTCATCTTCCACTCTTAGCTGCACTTATTTTCGTGTAAAGGAAAATTATGTGCCCAAGCACCATATCTGGGTCTAGGCGGGAGGGGCAATTGTTTAGGGCTCATAATTAAGAAGTCCAAATACTTATCGGGATTTAATTTACAACTAAATTAATTTTTTTGTCTATTCTTGAAATTTAATTTTTTTCAATACTTGCTATTAGATGTCCAGTTTATAAGCAAATTATTTTTATCTAATCTTATTTTTTTTAATACTTGTTATTAAGATTCCAATTTTTAAATTTATCCTTAGACCAAACAAACATGAACTTGTTTAAAAAAATTCATTATCTCGTTTTTTAGCGGAAAGTATAAATTGACATGGACAAGAACACAATTATCATTGAATTTAGTAAATATATTGTATTAACTACAAAATTCTTATGCGATATAATAAATAAAAAATCTTTAATTAATGTTTATAAATAAGGATGAGTCTATAATGGGCGACACACACTACCAGACACCATTAACATAACATACCACTGAACACCATTAAATTTTTAATGGCTCTTAAATTATTATTAAAAATCTTAAAAATTGAACATGTAATTAAATTATTTTAAAACAAAATCAAAATTTTGATTTAATAAACCATTCATTTTTGTTTTATAGTATTTTTTAATTAAAAATATTAAAATCAAATCCTTATCCTCCACAATCTAAATCGCTAACCCTACTCCCCTAAACTTTAACCATAAACTCTAAATTTTAAATCCTTAAACCCTAAATTCTAAACCTTTTTCTACGGCTGTCTACCTTATAAATCGTATGACTACTCCTACTCTTGATGGTCACTCCCCATACTTTAAACTCCTTGGAGCTCCTCTTAACTACAATAAACTTAGAAGCTTTGGTTGCCTTTGGCTCCATCCTTATACCTCTCATAAACTCGAACCCAAGTCAACTTCTTGTCTTTTTGTCAAATACTCCTCCACTCAGAATGCCTATCTCTGTCTTAATACATCCTCCAACCGCTTATATGTGTCTCGTCATGTTCGCTTTGTTGAATCCATCTTTCCATTTGTTGTAAATGATTCATCTCTTCCCAGAGTAACTTCAACCACATCTTCTAAATAGTACTTTATGACCCTCCCAATCCTTATATCATCCACTCTTTCACATCTCACTACACATGCCACACATGCTACACTTGCTCCACCTCGCCACTTTACCTGACCAAAGCCCATCTTTTCCACCTACCACTGCACTCGACCCTAATCCTTCATCCTACGCTTTATCGAACCAGCAAACACATGTCTCACCTCTCTTCTCCCCCGCACTTACCGAACATTTAAGCTCAACCACCTGTCAACCACCACCACCGCCCGGAATCATCACTCATTCCAAGCATAACATTCGTAAACCAATCCAAAAACTAAACCTTAATACCGAGTTACATCACTCAACCCTTGCACCCACCGTCGTTACTTAAGCCTTAAAAGAAACCTATTAGAGGCGTGCTATATCTGAGGAGTTTGATGCACTTGTTCAAAATGGGACATGAGAACTTGTTCTTTCTCGGTATACACAGAACTTGGTCAGATGTAAATGGATCTTTCGCGCTAAATATAACCCCGATGGTTCTATTGACAAGTACAAAGCACGGCTAGTAGCAAAAGGGTTTCATCAACGCCCCGGGGTAGACTACACAGAGACCTTTAGCCCAGTTGTTAAACCATCCACAGTTCATCTGGTTCTCAGTCTTGCGATCAGCCAAGGTTGGTCCCTTCGCCAGCTCGATGTTAACGATTCCTTCCTCCAAGGCACACTCTCTGAAGATATATTTATGTCCCAACCACTAGGCTTCATTGACCATGATAATCCTCATCATGTGTGTCGACTTCGAAAGGCTATTTATGGGCTTAAACAGGCTCCGCGTGCTTGGTATCATGAATTAAGATCCTTTTTGCTTTCATCCGGCTTCCACAAATCTGTTGCCGATGCATCCTTATTCACTTCCCACAGCCAAGGTCACTATTTATCTACTTGTTTACTTTGACGATATCATTGTTACTGGTAACTCCACTTCCGCTACACAATGGTTCATTCACCAATTATCTACTCGCTTCTCAATAAAGGATCTTGGTCTATTACATTACTTCCTTGGTGTTGAGGTTATTCCCCATGCCGATGGCTTGTTCCTGAGCCAATGCAAATATATTCTTGATCTTCTCCACAAGACACAGATGAATACTGCAAAATCGGTCTCTACGCCGATGTCTACATCAACAACTCTTACTTTGCATTCTAGTACGCCCTTACCCGATGCAACTGCTTATCGCACCGCTGTTGGAAGCCTCCAATATATTTCTTTAACTCGCCTTGACATTAGCTATGTTGTTAACAAGCTCTCTTAATTCATGCATCAACCCACAGATGAGCACTGGACTGTTGTCAAAAAGGTGTTACGATATCTATTTGGAACCTTGGATCATGGTCTCACTCTTTGCTGCAATTCTTCTCTTAATGTATGCTTTTTCTGATGCTGACTAGGTTGGTGACAAAGATGATTTTACGTCTATAACTACTTACATTGTCTATCTTGGTCGCAATCTCGTGTCTTAGAGCTCTAAGAAACAGAAAACTGTTGCCAGTCTTCAACTGAAGCAGAGTATCGCTCAGTGGCAGCCACAGCTGCTGAGATGCGCTGGCTGTGCTCCCTCCTGTCCGAACTTGGTGTTATCATACCCACACAATCGGTGATTTATTGTGACAATGTCGGTGCAATGAACCTCTGTGCCAACCCAGTCTTTCATTCTCGCATGAAACATGTTGCGTTGGATTACCACTTCATCCGTGAGCAAGTACAAAGCGGATGTCTCCGCGTCTCTCATGTTTCCACTCGTGATCAGCTTGCCGATATTCTTACCAAACCGTTGTCGCGCCAAAAATTTGTCACTATCATCAACAAGATAGGACTCACTTCACCATCGTCCATCTTGCGGGGGCATGATAGCACACTGCCGCAACAAACTTGAATTCAATTGTTGCTGTTATGATTCTCCGCAATCTTAGCAACAATACTCCTCTATCTTATCTCTTGTATTTGAATTTAAATTTCTCCACTATTAGTTGCAATCTCTGTTGTATAAATAGGTTGCTTATGATTGAGGTGAATGATTCCTAGCATATTTCAGTTCTCTTCTTATCAAAAGGAAAATATATGAAATAACTTCAAAGCCAGTTCTTTCTCAATAATGCAATGGCTCTAACATATATTATTTGGTATTCGAGAATGTTAGTATTTAATCACAACTCAATTATTTATAACATATACAAAAGCTTAGGTGGGCAACAAGGTTTAATGTATTTGTTTTTGGCGGTAATTGAGTATGACAAAGCAACAACAATAATAAGATATTTGATTAAAAAAAACAATAATAAGATACATCTTTAATTAGAGGCAGGCGATGGGCTCTACTATCCCCCCTTTTCGTTTTCACATAATTAATTTGGATTTATTTATTTTATTTCTGATAATGATTGAACATAAAAGTTTTAATGTCATAATGAGAAAATTGGAGATTTTATTTCAGATACACAAAAATGGGCTACGAGAGAAAGAGCAATTGCACGGGTGGATATGTATATTCATAAAATATGTGGAATTTTGCGTATCTACGTGTAATGATATATATCTGAAAGGTATGATGTCAACATCGGGAGGGGGCCCAGGTACATGCTTGAATTTAACTCCTCATTTTATGAATTATTTTTAGCTTCTTTATATTTGTTTAATAGTTTTATTTGAAGTCTTTTAAAGTAAAAATTTTAAATTCAATTTCTCATATTAGCAATATAATGTATCTTATCAACATATTTAATATTTTTTATTCAGAAGAAAGTTTATGGTTGTGTTTATTGTCAGATTAGTAACTACGAGGGATTGATTCAGAAATTTAATTTTTAAAAATAAAAGGTAAAAATCTAAATGAATTGAAATTTGGGATTTAAATAGATATATAACTCAATTAATATTAATAAAATTTCTATATATTTTTAATATAAAAAAATTGGGGGCACTGCCCCTCCTCCTATACACAGTTTGCCTTTGGTATGGATTTAACATTTGTCTTTGCTACAAATCTGCCTCTCCTCATATACGCAGATTGGCTCAGGAATGCATTGCGGCTAAAGGTTCTCACGCGCAGCCTGCTCGATCGCCATACCCGTTGGACCGGGGTGTTGTGTGTTGATGGATGATGTAAGTTTAATTTTAATGGGGCTCGATGTCAGTTGGATGGTCAGACAATATGTAGAGGGGTGATTTGAGGTGATCAGGGAGAATGATTATTGGGGTCCTCTAAATTCATCGGTATTTGATCAATTTTGGAGGTTGGATTATGGGGAGTACTTGAGGGTCTCCAACATGCATGGAGGCTGGGTGTCCGACGTGTATGGGTTGAGTTAAATAATGGTGATGCGGTCCAGCTTTTGCGAAAGCAATCGAATAATGGAAGACATTGTTCGTTTGTTCATCATATTGAGCCATTGGTAGCAAGGGATTGGGAGGTTCATTTTGCTCAGGTATATCGAGAAGCTAACACTGTGGCAGATAGTCTGGCCAAGCATGATTTAAATCTGGTGCAGGGTGGTCAGATCTTTACACAACCACCAGATATAGCCTTAGTCGCAGTTCATGCGGATCTTAGTGGTCCTTCAGTTTGATGTATTGGTTAGCTTGTCGAGTTTTTTACCATGTTTCTATAAGTTACTAGGTGTACTCTTTTCCTTCAACTAGGATTAGGGAAATTTTAATGAAGCGCCTGGATAACTCAACTTTTCTTTATCAAAAAAATACTTTATGTATCCATTTGGTACATAAGGCCTTTTTTATTATCATTTGATATACAAGTTAGTTTGTCTATTTAGGGTATAGGGGTTAGTTTAGGGTTTAAGTTGTAAGGTTTATAATTTAGAATTTAAGGTTTAGTATTTAGAGTTTATGATTTAGGATCTTAGAGTTAGAGATTTAAATTTTAGATTCTCCAATTTAAATAAAAAAGATTGTGTAATTTGTTGTACACATCTTGTGTACCAAAATATACATTTTTAATTATTAATTAATACATATATTTTTTAAAATGTCTATTTCAATTGAATCTATGAATAATTATAATTGAACATTGGGTAAACTACATAAATAGCCACCGTACTTTTAGAGTGCTTTCATTTGGGTCACCAAACTTTAAAAACTTGCAATACAATTACTAAATTTTTAATTTTAATTACTTTTCATTACGATCATTGTTGTGAACTCCCGTTAAAAATATTGATGTTGCACGTTGAAGTATCCTTTTTCCCCCAAAACCCTAAGTTTCTCATACATGAAATTGACAGATTCGTTCCTCAATTTACAGTCGTTTCTGTTGTCATTCATTGATTTTTCCAGTTGAAAAGAATTCTGAACTAATATTCTTTTATTTCTTTTCATCGGTTCAAATTCATCACTTATAATCATTAACAAACATTTTTTTCATTTTCATAACTCGTAATACAAATTTTGATTTAAAAAAAAGAAGTTTATTAACATTTTAGATTTTTCGGAACCTTTTTTAAGACAAGTCCTCAATTTTCATCCTACAAATATGCATTTGTCGAGACATTCTTAACATTGTGGAAAATTTTCTTGGCCTCATGCCATCAACAGCCTTTTTTTTTTTCATTTTCAAAATGGGTTTATCTGTAGTGTCACTTTTGCTCTCTCTACAAGTCAAACTGCACTTAAAATAATTAAATCAATTCCTTTTAATGGGAAAAATCACCAAATGGAAACAGAAACAACGACGTACGGAGGAGCGATTGCTCACTTTTATGTTTGAGAAATTTTAAGGTTTTGGAGGAAGAAGATGACTTTAATGTGCCACATCAATATTTTTAACGGTAGTTAACGGCAGTGACAGTAAATCGTAATAAAAACGAATCTTTTTGAATATATTGCAAATTTTAAAAGTTCAATGACCAAAATGAAACGTCCTAAAAGTTCATTGACTATTTATGTAGTTTGTAATAACCCGTTTTCTCCCGGGCCTTAAGCCCAATACCCAAAACCCATTTACACTCAAACCAAATGACTAGACCCAAACCAGTACCCGGATCTTAAACCTGACCAATTTTGGGCTGTAATTATTAAAGTACCAATTTTGGGCGGCGTGGGGTACTAATCATTCTTCATCCGTAATCGACTTCCGAACCCAACATTTTTAAAATCTCTGGTTTTATGGTGTCTGGCCTACCTAAGTGGCCGATGGCGACTCCATTTTTTATAAAACACAATTTTTCTAAAATCCCGCAAAATAAATATTTTAATACTCGAAATACCCCTAAACACAATAAAACCTCATTTTTTTACCGAAAGAGGATCGCTACATAGTTTAACCTTAATAATTTTGGATCTAAAATAAACTTAGACAGAAATGAACAAAATAATTTAAAATGTTAATTAACTCAGTTTTAATTGACTTGAACCAAAATCAAACTACAGTTCGCGGATCCGGAAGAATAAACAGGGACTTTTTCCCCTTGGTTAAAATTAAGAAGTTATATTTTCCATTTTTCTAAAAAGAATTAGGGAAAATGACACGGTTGGGCACCCAGCTATCACTTTTTTCAGTTTTGGTCACACAATTAATTTTTTTATCAAAATCATCCCTCCCATTAAATACCTTTCATGTTTTGATCCCTACTTTAAAACCTAACTGTGTGCTGACGTGATTTTTTTAATATTTTTAAAATTATTTTATTATTTTCTCTCTCCTTCATATATTATTTTTAGAGAAAAAAATTCAATACACAGTCTGTGTAAATTTTAGTTTACACGGACCTTTTAATTTTAGGGGTTAAGGGTTTAGTTTAGGGTTCAAAATTTAATGTTAGTGTTTAGAATTTAGGGTTTATAGTAGAAATAGGCAGGCTTGTATAAAATATTTTAAATTTAAACCATATTTTTAAAGTTTTTATTCAAACCAGTATGGTAGTGACATAAACAAAGAAAATAAATTAGATTAAGAGGTGGGCTGAGAATTGAACCTGTGTCCTCAAGGTATGGGTGCATTAGCCTCCGGACTAGACAACATATATAGTCAAATCTTAACACAAACTAATTTTAAATTATAGAAAAGAACCTAAAAACCCAAAAAAAAATTATAAATATAAAAGACTGAGAATCAGACCCAGGTCGCCTTGAAAATTCTGCCGAGAACTTAGCAGCTACGCTAAATATTATACATGATCACATTTTTACTACAACTTAATTACAATTATAGAAACAAACCCAAAATATTTTAAATCTTATTGTTTAACATATACTTTTACGCTTAAAAGTAAAAACAATAAACGTTAATTCTGAAATAAAATAAAAGTAGATAAAAATATTCAAATGCTATTCGAAATATTTGTTTATTTTGGGTTTTATTTTATAATTTAAAATCAAGCTGTATTGATATATCATCATGTATGATTTTCTTTTCATTTTTTTGGGTTCTTCTCGCTATTTTAAAATAGATATGTGGTAAATTTTGTTAGTATATACTCTTTAGCTCAACGGTTTATACAACCCTCGTGGTGTCTTGAGGACATAGGTTTGACTCCCAGCCTTGCACAATCTAATTTATTTTCTTTGTTGATATAATGACACATGTCACCACCACATTAATCTAAATAAAAATTTTAAAAATAATATGTGGAGGAGAGAAAATAATAAAATAATATTTAAAATATTAAAAATTTAAATCAGCATCGCAGTTAGGTTTTTAACGGAAAGTACCAAAACAAAAAAAAAGTATCTAATGGGAGAATAATTTTGCCGAAAAAATTTGTTGGGTGACCAAAACTGAAAAAGAATAATAGTTGGGTGAACTCAGTGTAATTTTCCCAAAATATTAATAATTCAATTTAACCTTTTTACACAAAATATTTGACTTTAGTTTTTCCGAAAACTACTAGCGTGAAATTCTTGTCCCATCCCTAATTTCCTATTATCTGCTAAAACTTTTTTTCGACTTAAATTTTAGAGCATATCATACTTCAATTTCCTTGTGGCTTTATCAGGTCGATTCCACAAAAAAAAAATGTGGGGGTACGTGGCTCAAGGAGATTGGTATAATGGTATTATACAAAAAGGAGGAAGTCATAGATTGGGGGTTGTGTGATTTTGTCATCTGTAGTTGGATTTGAATGCTTGCTTTTCTTTGCCTTGCCCCATATTTCTTTCTCCCTTTAAAATCTGGACATCAGAAAATGGGCACCCACTTGCTCCCGATTGATCACCAAAAATTATCTCCCACCCATTTATTTATTTATTTTGTGCGAGAGAATGGATAAACATTGTTGGCCATTATCACGACGTGCATACTACGACCACCGTCCGATTAATAAGCCAGGGCCGTAACCTTATAGGTATATTAGATAAAAAAATTATTTTCACATTGTAAAATTTTTAAGTTTTACATATCTTTAGATAGTTTTTTTTTTAAAATACATCCGAATTTTATTAATCACCATAAAAGATAATGCAATACAATGCATCAAAGAGAAAAAAAAGGGGACAATCTTTTACAATGGTGAAAAGAAAAACATACACTTCCATCGAGATTAGCATACTAAACTCCAGAAACCTTCTTGAATCTCCTTGTCTCTTTCCAAACGAGACGCTTTACGGGGTAAAAAAGAAGTGGTGAGCGAACCAAGCTATCAAGCAGATTGCTCTGCTATCCAGGTCTGATTACATCGGCAACCAACCATCAACCGAGTGAGATCCATCTTTCTAAGACCACCGACATAACCATAATCAGAGATTGTCATGAAGATCTCTGTACGAGCACCGACCGACCGCTAATGTATGCTAAAAATCATGCCACAAGGACATATGAAACGAACCACGAAAAGCAAAGAAAAACGTGTCACAAGGACAGAAGAAATGCATGCCACAAAGGCAGAGATTCTTATTAAAATATATATAAAAAAGAAAAATAATAAATCCGGTGGTCGACAACCAATACTAAAAGTGATTGTCGACCACCAAGCAAAGGAATAAAAGCAAAGTTGCAGGCGGTAAAGATTTGAGAGAGATGGGCTAGGTTATATTTTTATATATGTTATATATTTTTAGATATTTGAATGAATAAAAGCGAATGGTTAAAATTAACAATATAAAATAAGCATATTTTATCGAAAACAATAGATATTCCTCAATTGAAAATATCTAAGTTCAACTATTAATTTTCACTCATTACACTATCTAAAAAATTAGGGTATAGTACACCAATGGTCACCGAACTTTTAGGGCGCTTTTATTTTGGTCATTAAACTTTTAAAATTTTCATTGAGGTCACCCAATTTCACTTTCATTTTGGTCCCTCCCGTTACCATTTGTTAGAGAATGCTAACTTGCCTGTTAGTTTTCCTTTTCCTCAAGGGTAAACTACATAAATGGTCATCGAACTTTTAGAGTGCTTTCATTTTGGTCACCAAACTTTTAAAACTTTCATCGGGGTCACACATTTCCCACTCCCCCTCCTTCCATCGTTTTACTATATTCTTTCTCCATTCTCTATTCTGCTACCTTTATTTAGCTGCATTGTTTAATGAATTTGTCATGAAAATAAAAAAAGAGAATGGAGAAAAGATATAGGTTGTGATGAAAAATAGAGTAAGAAAAGAAAATCAATGACTAAGAACAAGCTGCAACCAAACACAAAGGCATCTATCAAAACAACACCGCTCATGATGGCAAACAAGGACAAAGGGATGTATGGGTTGTGTAACACCCATAACGTATACTCGTAGTTGAATATACATTATAGATGTTACTTAAACATGCTACTGAAAGTTAAGCTTAAATTTTTTTTATACGATTCATTGTCTAGCTGATTATTTAAACTATCATTATAATTCAATTTAATGCATCATATACTATCAGTAAGTAAATAGTTTACATGCCCACTAGAGATTATCATAATTTAGAATGTCTTACTGATGTTCTGCAGATTGTAGCTTGAACAACATACTTGACTCCTCTTCAAGCTCCAACTTGACCTATGTGTGAAACAATCAAACGCTAAGTACAAACTTAGTGAGGCAGTTAAACTTGTTTATTTTAAAAACATGAAATAATGTAATACAATATGTCATATATAAAAGTGCATTTCGTTTTCTCTATAACATGGCAAGTATATCACAATGTACATATGTCATGTATTATAACTATCATATAAATCATGTTATTATTGCATAATATATTCTCTATCATGGACATGCTTTCATCATGTAATCATTTACATATCATGTACTCTATAATGTCATGCTTTTATTATGCAATCATTTGCATATCATGTGCTCTATCATGGTCATGCTTTCTTTATGCCATCATTTGCATAACATGTATTCTATCATGGTCATGTTTTCATCATGCCATCATTTGTGTAACATGTATTCTATCATGGTTATGTTTTCATTATGCAATCATTTGCATATCATGTCTTTCATGTAATCGTCTTGTGATCATACTGGCTGAAAAGTCCTTTAAGACTTCGTAGCCTTTTATACTGCCTGAAAAGTCCTTTAAAACTCCATAGCCTTAATATTTCTGGCTGAAAAGTCCTTTAAGACTCTATAGTCTTAATACTTGAGTACGTACTCAAGGACGCTCTTTGCTCCTCATAAAAGGACGCTTTTTACTCCTTATAATCGCACCTCTTTAGTGCTCTTGGCACCATGGGCGTGGATTCCCAGGTGCAACACCAAGGGTGCGGGTCCCCAAGGTGGTTACTTGTTTCATTTTAATCATATCATTATTCATGTAATTCATGTATCATATTGTCATATGAATCATGTATCATCACTATCATGTAATTCATGTTTCATATTATCATATGAATCATGTATCATTACTATCATGTAATTCATGTTTCATATTGTCATATGAATCATGTATCATCACTATCATGTAATTCAAGTAAGCATAATGCATCAACATTTATGCAAACAATAATTCGTACCTGGTATTCCATCAAGCTTGCCATGTCGAGCAATGTATCATCTCATGTATTATAGAGAAATGCAAATGCCAATTTCAACATAATGCAAACATATAGAAATGCACTCACCTTGGCCATTTATTAATATGCCTCACTAAGCTCTATTGATCATTTCCTTTATAGTACCTTGAACTTTCTTTTGATTCAGATTCGATTAAAAATCGAGTTTCGGGGCTTGAATCGAAGTTGAAAATTTCTCTCTTTTTTTCTTAATTTCGAATTGATGAAGATGAAGACATCTTCATCTTCCGATCACTTAATTTTAAATCTCTCCCATTTATGCCACTTGTAATATATAAATGAATTTTAAATTTATTTAAATAGTAAAATTACTAAAATATCCTTTTAATCCAACGATTGAGATTGATCTTATCATTAATCAAGGGCCAAGATTTAATATTCCATTTTCTTCTTCCAAAATTGTCCTTGTAACTTTTTAAATATTTCAAAAATACCATTGGGGCTAAATGACCAATTTGCCCTCCAACTAATTTTTATTTACTAGTTTACTTCAAAAATGCCATTCCATTACAATCAAACTAAAATAGTTCATTCCCAACCGGTCACTATTCTTTAAATATTATTTTATAACTTTTCCATGGCTTATGGAACAGCCTCTGAAATTTTGATTCGATTTGATCTCTCGATATTCGTAAAATACTTCTACTGTGATTTTACCTTTTCCGAACTATCAGATTTATTCCAAAAATCTCATATTTCCATATTCGAGAAATAAACTCTATTATCTCATAAAAACTTCCTTTCCTAGAACTTAGACTGAATTTTCCTAACTCAGTCTACTATTCCGATAATTATCAAAAATCTCCATAGAATAAAATTTCTCTTAGAAATCCTTTATTGACAATCCATTCGAATATTCTTTACTTTTACTAAGTCCAAAACATCGATCAGAAACACTTTTATGGGACCTTCCTGAAGGTCACCCATCCTTGTATTTCTCTGGCCTAAGCACGCTTAACAATTTCATTCGATCCAAATTCGGTACCTTTTTCTGCATCTTAATTCTTAAAACCGATATCAAGGTACCTATCTCGATCCGATTCACTCTTATACTGAATAAAATTACTTGTTGGGGAAATTTACACTTTAGTCCCCAAACTTTTCCAAAGTTTATACTTTATTCCCCTAAACTTTCAAATTTTACATTTTGGTCACTGACCAAAATTTGGGATGTTACAATTCCTCCCCCTTAAGAAAATTCGTCCTTGAATTTTCAATGCATACATGTTCCAAACAGGATTTCTTGTTCTGATATCTAAAACATGATTTCTTATTCTCATACTTAAGCTTCCTACTGCACCAGTAGCTCAATCCAGATAGAAATAAAAAAAGTTCATACTTTATTTCATTTTTACTATTACGAGTATCTTTATAACCCTTGTAATCTGATACTCTTGTTCTTGTCTAGAAATATTTCTAAGGAAATTTCATTTAATCGAAACAATCCTCAACTAAACACACTTCATTTGACTTCATTAAGGAACTAATTCTTTTTTAAAATTTAAACGTTTCTTCTTATAATCACTTTTACCTTGTGCACAGATAACCAACTTATCTCAATTACACTTCAGGTTCCCGAGATGATACCTTCATATTACCTTCTAGTATTTGATCACTTAGATCATTAGAAAACCCTTTTCCCCGCAATCCACATTATTTTAATGTTTGTCATACTCATCATCTTATAATACTGATTGTCTTTATCAAAACCTTTCTAAAAAGATATCTTAGCTTATCCATTACACTTTAGCCCTACCTTTATAAGGCTATGTTGTCAACTATTCAGGTAGAATTAACCTCTTAGTTATCTTCTCTGAATACTCTTTACAGATCAATTTCTTTCTTAGTTTCTTTTCTAATTATCTCAGTAGTATCATTACTTAACTTTCCAATTCTCCCTTATATGTAATGACAGTACAACATCTTATAATAAGATACTACTAAGTTATTTTCATCATAACTTCAATCCTTAACTTATCTTGAGTAAATCGCCAGATTACATTTGCAACAACTACTAACATTGTTATCTTCAAACATATATATTTATAAAGTAAAGATACTTCTTCTTCTTACTCATTTGTATCCGAGTATCTTATAATTATTGTATCATCTCTTTACTATTTAGATAACTTATTCTAAACAATAACTAACTTCATTTTATTGTATCATATCCACTATGGGTCCTTTCTTGATCTCTAAGATTCGTCATCTGTTGAAATCTATTATCGTTTTACTTTCCTTATTCTAGTATCATTTCACCTTATACTAATGAGGAGCAACATCAAGTCATACAATCAATACATCAGTAATATGACATCCTAGGGGCATGTACTTACTAAAAACTTCATATCAAACTTGGTTTAGCATCCAGAACCGGCTAAACCTTTGCTCTGATACCAATAAATGTAACACCCTTAACATATACTCATATTTGAATATACATTGTAGATGTTACTTAAACATGCTACTGAAAGTTAAACTTAGCTTTTTTATACGATTTATCGCCTAGCTGATTATTTAAACTATCACTATAATTCAATTTAATGCATCATATACTATCAGTAAGTAAATAGTTTACATGCCCACTAGATATTGTCATAATTTAGAATGTCTTACTAACGTTCTGCAGATTGTAGCTTAAACAGCATACTTGACTCCTCTTCAAGCTCCAACTTGACCTACGTGTGAAACAATCACATGCTAAGTACAAACTTAGTGAGGCAGTTAAACTTATTTATTTTAAAAACATGAAATAATGTAATACAATATGTCATATATAAAAGTGCATTTCGTTTTCTCTATAACATAGCAAGTATATCACAATGTACATATGTCATGTATCATAACTATAATATAAATCATGTTATTATTGCATAATATATTCTCTATCATGGACATGTTTTCATCATGTAATCATTTACTCTATCATGTCATGCTTTCATAATTCAATCATTTGCATATCATGTGTTCTATCATGGTCATGCTTTCTTTATGCCATCATTTGCATAACATGTATTCTATCATGGTCATGTTTTTATTATGCAATCATTTACATAACATGTATTCTATCATGGTTATGCTTTCATTATGCAATTATTTTCATATTATGTCTTTCATGTAATCGTCTTGTGATCATATTGGCTGAAAAGTCCTTTAAGACTTCGTAGTCTTTTGTACTGGTTGAAAAGTCTTTTAAGAATCCATTGTCTTGGATACTGGCTGAAAAGTCTTTTAAGACTCCATAGCCTTAATATTTCTGGCTGAAAAGTCCTTTAAGACTCCAAAGCCTTAATACTTGAGTACTTACTCGAGGACGCTCTTTGCTCCTTATAATCGCACCTCTTTAGTGCTCTTGGCACTATGGGCTTGGATTCCCAGTTGCAACACCAAGGGCGTGGGTTCCCAAGGTGGTTACTTGTTTCATTTTAATCATATCATTATTCATGCAATTCATGTATCATATTGTCATATGAGTCATGTATCATCACTATCATGTAATTCAAGTATGTATAATGCATCATCATTTATGCAAACAATAGTTCGTACCTGGTATTCCATCAAGCTTGCCATGTCGAGCAACGTATCTTCTCATGTATTATAGAGAAATGCAAATGCCAATTTCAACATAATGCAAACATATAGAAATGCACTCACCTTGGCCATTTATTAATATGCCTCACTAAGCTCTATTGATCCTTTCCTTTATAGTACATCGGACCTTCTTTTGATTCAGATTCGATTAAAAATCGAGTTTTGGGGCTTGAATCTAAGTTGAAAATTTCTCTTTTTTTTTCTTAATTTCGAATTGATAAAGATGAAGACATCTTCATCTTTTGATCACTTAATTTTAAATCCCTCCCATTTATGCCACTTGTAATATATAAATGAATTTTAAATTCATTTAAATAGTCAAATTATTAAAATGCCATTTTAATCCGACGGTTGAGATTGATCTTATCATTAATCAAGGGCCAAGATTTCATCTTCCATTTTCTTCTTCCAAAATTGTCCTTGGAACTTTTTAAATATTTCAAAAATGCCATCAGGGCTAAATGACCAATTTGCCCTCCAACTAATTTTTATTTACTAGTTTACTTCAAAAATGTCATTCCATTACAGTCCAACTAAAATAGTTCATTCCCAACAGGTCACTATTCCTTAAATATTATTTTATAACTTTTCCATGGCTTATGGAACAACCTTTGAAATTTCGATTCGATCTGATCTCCCGATATTCATAAAATACTTCTACTGTGATTTTACCTTTTCCGAACTATCGGATTTATTCCAAAAATTCCATATTTCCATATTCGGGAAATAAACTCTATTATCTCATGAAAACTTCTTTTCCCGGAACTTAGACTGAATTTTCCTAACCCAGTCTACTATTCCGATAATTATCAAAAATCTCCATATAATAAAATTTCTCTTGGAAATCCTTTATTGATAATCCATTCAAATATTCTTTACTTTTACTGAGTCCAAAATATCTATCAGAAACACTTTTATGACCTTCCCGAAGGTCACCCATCCTTGTATTTCTCTGACCTGAGCACGCTTAACAATTTCATTTGATCCAAATTTGGTACCTTTTTCTGTATCTTAATTCTTCAAACCGATATCAAGGTACGTATTTCAATCAGATGACTCTTATACTGAATAAAATTACTTGTTGGGAAAATTTACACTTTAGTCCCCAAACTTTTCCCAAGTTTATACTTTAACCCCTAAACTTTCAAAATTTACATTTTGATCACTGGCCAAAATTTGGGATATTACAGGTTGCCCCTCCCAATTTTAGGTATAATAGTATTTTAGGTCCTTATTAGCTCAAATACTTATAAAAATAAAAATTTTGCCTCTCCCGATTTTTATATTTAAAGGTTTAATAGACTCTTATCCCTCCTAATGTTTGATTCTAGCTCCGACTCTAATGGCAAAGTAAATTAATGTTTGAACTTAAACATGGGGTGCATCAAATTTGTTTGCATATTCTGAGAAATTTGTGGAAAAACTTTCAGAAGTAAACTAAAATGCTATACTCTTGGTCAATAATTAACCTCAATGTTTATTTTTTTCTCCCCTGTACTTATTAACCTTGAAGTAGCTTGAAGATGAGGTTGCATACAGTGTGATCTATAGATCAAAATAATGGCTTTACATTAGAGATAATATTCAAGAACACGATATATAAAAAAAATTATGTTGGTAAATACATCAATCTACACAACGAGTTTTTTCATAAAAAATATTGTTCATCGATAATCATAAGGTAAAATCTACTTCTTACTTTTGTTTTTTTATACATTGAAAGAGTTTTTTTTCTTAAACCAAAGGGGTTGCTTTAAAGCAAAACAAAAGTTGGGTGACCCCAATAAAAGTTTTAAAATTTTGGTGACCAAAATAAAAGCGCCTTAAAAGTTAGATGACCATTTATGTACTTTACCCTTGAGGAAAAGGAAAACTAACGGGTCACGTAAGCATTTTCTAACTGAAGGTAACATGAGGGACCAAAATGAATGTGAAATAAAAGTTGGGTGACCCCATTGAAAAATTTAAAAGTTCAAGGACCAAAATAAAAGCACCCTAAAAGTTCGTTGACCATTGATGTACTTTACCCAAAAAGCTAAAACAAAAAAATACATTGTATAAGCATATCCTAACTATATATATATATATATAATTTTACTAACTTTATTTTTGAATTTTTGTTTTTATTAATATATGATTCAATGAGGGTTTCACATAATCAACTATCAGTTGGTTTAATTAGATGAGACGTTAGGTTTGTTAAACAAAGTTTAAGGTTGAAATTCTGACTTTGCAAATAGAACAAATTAGGTTGGAATGATCATCTCCATAATTGATCTGTACAATTTTTTATTCAAATTAATCGATTAATTTGAATATTAATGGTATAAAAAATTAAGGTATTGACAAAACTATTAAAGGATGAGAATCTAGGGATGACATACTGGTACAGTTTTACAGATTATGCACCCTCCCAGTTGGGGTAGGGATGGATATGAGTTTGGTGAGTAGTGGACGGATGTGGATATAAAAACTCATACCCGTTATAGGTAGTAGGTAGGTGATGGATTTGAGACCTTACCCGCACCGTATCCGCCCGTATCCACCCGCCCGACATTCGTCTGTCCCGCCGACTAACTACCCACTATATGAATTTTGGATCATTATGAATTTAGGAATAAGTTCGCAACGTATTATGTAAACCCAAAGATTTTAAAGGGCGTGCCTTATAATTTAGCCAAATCTTAGGGTATAAACATTCTTTACAATTGTCTACCGTCGTTAGTTAGATGTATTTAAATAAAATTTATACCGACATAAATGTGCTTTAGTTAAGTTAGCTATAGTTAGTTAGTTAGTTAGCTGTAGTTAAATTTATACATGTGTAAATGTATTATATATATGCACTTGATCAATCAATAAAATATGTGAAGTTTTACTCTTTTTTACACAAGTCTATGGTTTGTTTTTACATAATTCGATATAGTGGTTGCTTGCTAAGTGGGTAAGGGCGGGTACATGTTGGGTGGTGGGCATCCAGTTAGATAGTGAGTGTGAGGGTGGATTTGAGAATGTACCAACTTGAGCGGGTGTGAATTTAAAAAATGGTACCCGTCGTGGATGGTGGATAAATAGTGAATATAAAATTTTAATTAAGTATGGATATGGGGAAGGGGTATCCGCACCCGCCCCGCCCAATTGCTATTCCTACGAGAATCTATGTCCTCGTGTATCTATGTTTAAGTTGCATCCTATGTAAATCATGTATGGATTTTTTTTGTTAGTTTTAGCTCTATTTCATTATAGTTTAACTTAGTTTTGAAATGGTTATATAGTTTAATGCTTGTGATAATTGATTATTGTTACTCTAATTGAAAGTTGTAATCTAAAACAAATAAGCTTAATGCATGAATTAATCTTCTAAAGCATTTCGCTTTTCCAATTTAGTCTTTTAATCTTTTTGGTCTAGACCAGAACTTAATATTATTATTTATTTCTTATTAGTCCTTGTTGTTACCAGTGTCGCTAAAAAATGAACACATGGCACCTACTAAAATGCACCACGTGACACCTCCGATCAAAAGTAAAAGGATAGAAGTGAGAGGAGTATGTTTTAGAGACCAAACCATGCATTATGCCCTAAAAAATTAAAAAAATAAAAATAATTCAATATATTAGAACCCTTTAATTTTTACGTGTTAATTTGTCGATGAATATCCATCGGTAATGTATTAATTTAAGTGGGATAATTTTAGAACATAAAAAGAATAAATTTAATGAGACATAGGGAGTATATTTTAGGGACTAATTCATGCATTAAATCAAATCAAATAAATAACGGCCTAATTCACAATTTGGTCATCTAAGTATACTTGTTTTCTCACTTTTACCCTCAACTTTTTTGTCCCATTTCAACCCTTAAAATGTATGTTTTCACATTTTGTTGTTTGAAACAATTTGGACCAATGAAACCACGTCATGTGACAAGTGATAAGAACAAAATCAAAATTAATATGCAACGTGACATGAATTGATTGGTCTAAGTTATTCTAGGATGCAAAATAGGAAAACAAGTATACTTTAATGGGATAAAAGAAATTGAAGATGCAATGTGTAATACCCAAATTCTGTCCCGGTATATATATATATATATATATATATTTTTTTTTATAAATAAAACCAAAAATAGTAAATAAATAGATAAATAAAACAGTCTATATGTAGTCTAAATCCTTCATAATATCAGTTTTATACATAAAGCCCAAAGATACAAAACAAGGCTAAGTCCCCAATTCTTACAGCTCTATTATAACTCATATCTGATAAGTGCCAGCCCAACACAAGTAACTTTAGCTCTTTCCCGCCTAAATTTACATCTCAATGGACACATGTCAATCTTCCATTAGCCGAAATGAAAGTATATATATTGTACTTGTTTAATCCAGCTGGTACAAACATCGTAACGTCATCAATGAGTCAGCCTATAAAAGGGTAAAGAGAGAGAGTCTAAAATTAAAGACATATCATTGAAACTAATAATAATAAATATAAAATAAAAGAGGAGAGAAAAAATTACTTGAGGAATTGAACGATCGAAAGCTGAAGAGATCATCGGAGAAGACGATCGAACGTTGTGGAGGTTGTCAAAATCATCGTTAACATCATCAAAAGATATATT
This sequence comes from Hibiscus mutabilis, assembly GCA_019671005.1. Lineage (NCBI taxonomy): Eukaryota > Viridiplantae > Streptophyta > Magnoliopsida > Malvales > Malvaceae > Hibiscus > Hibiscus mutabilis. Next base: position 44,089,540 of record CM033728.1, on the reverse strand, counting down.
CTTCTTGATCTTTTAATTCCTGCAAAGAAAAACAAAGTTAACTTCTATAAATAAATAAAAAAACATAAATGAAAGTCTAAAAGAAAGGGAGATCAGGACTTATATTGTTGCCGGAGTGTTTAAAGATTAAAGGTGGAGTTGAAAATGGGTTGGGATGAGTAGTTAGCTTTTAGGTGGTTGAAGATGAGAGATCCTGTCGAATCGGGTTTAATTTTATATTTTAGGTTTAAAATCAGAACAATTTGAAGAAATTTAGGGTTATGGCGACGAAAGAACAGCGGCCAAAAATTATCCTGTGACAGTCATCGTCGCCAGTGACGATCATCATCGCATGCGACGGCCGAAGAACAGTAAAAAGTGACCGAAGAAAAGCTGAGATGAATTTGGTGGCGAATTATTCGGCGTTTTTTTGCCGGCATTTTCCGTGTCCTTCGTGTTTTTCAAAAAACACCATACTCAAACATGGTTTTTAGATCGATTTTAGGTAAAGTTTATGGGTACAAAGAGTTTGTGGGCAGATACTTTGAAAGAGAGAGGGGGTATAGAGAGGTTGGCTTATCTAAAATGGGGAAAAGGAAAATTTTGGCTTTATAAAGCCCATTCGAAACAGCGTCGTTTGGTGTCGAGGTAGGGTGGCCCGCTTTTTGGTCGGGTCGGATCTGATGACCGGCGCCCTTCTCTTGGAATTTTATGATTTGGGCACCAAAGTTTGTAATAAGTTCAATTCAGTCCCTTAATGAATAAAAATCAGAATTTCAAGTTTCGGTTCTTTTAATTTAGTCCTTTTTTAGCTTTTAATTATTTAATCTAATTGCTTTGTTTATTATTTGATGATGCATAATTTAAATTGAACATGTAGTATTAATTGTTAGATAATTAAAACATCTAGTTTAATTTAATTAGTATAAATGAACCTTAGCCTTTAAGTTCTTATTAGGCTTTAATAATTTGATTAGGTAGATAATATTAAAAAATTAATATATATTAAGTGGGAAGCTTTGAAGTTTAAATTTGAATAGTGTCCCAATGTAATGGGGTGTGTTCAAGATGAGCTTCTAAGTAGAAAACTTAATATTCATTAAAACCCCTAGAAAATTGATAAATGATCTAGTTAATTAATTAGAGCCTTATTAGGCCTAGCACCTTAAATAATTACTTTATTTAAATCATTAGGGAATATTATATATAATTTTGAGGTTTAAATATGGATGGTGCCCAAGCAATTGGGTATTGTCTCATGTAAACCTTTGAATTAAATAATATTCATAGGTTAAGCAATACACAAATTTAATTAGATCATTTTTAAGTTAGAACTTAAAATTAACAAGATCATAATTAATCATGTATGAAAACTTTTTATATGTGAGATACATTTTTTGGAATATAAATAGAGATACCCTGAGCATATATGAGTGTTTTCAATCTTATATTCGAAACAAAAATATTTTTTCTTATAAGAGGAATATTTTTATTCAAAACATAAACTCACTTAATAATGAATGATTAAATTATATTCAAAATATTATTTGAAAATGTCAACATGCTACGCAGAATTAAAGGTACCAATATCGGACATTTGTGGGTGTTAATTTTTTCTCACACGTAATCGACTTCTAAGCCTCAACTTTTAAAAGAACAAAAATCTGATTATTTTTATAGTATCTGGTTTACTAAAGTGACCGATATGATTCTAAATATTTTCAAAATCAAACTAAAAAAGAAAAAAAAACATTTAATTTCCAAATAATCGTCTAAACTATTTTACCGGGTTAAAAAATGGTTTCCACGCAATGAAAAAAAGGGGTATACTTAAAGGGCTAGTTTGTGAATTGAGCTAGATATAAATGACCGACACTCCTATAAGCTTTTGCCCTTCCACATTTCTGTCTTGTCTATCAAATTCATGGCAATATTACTCAGTCTCAGCCTCTTCTTTTGGGTACAATACTCGGTCTTAGCCTAATTAAGTCGATTCATCTTAATTGACCCTCCACTCACCAAATTACTCGGAGATGATCCTCCGGAACTACCCCACTGACCATACTCAACTAACACTAGTCAAGGGGTCTTCGAAGTAACTTTATTTTAAAGTTATAATGACTTCGATAAGACAGACGGTAAATTCACTTACTTACTAGCTAAGCTTATCAATCAGAAAATATGATTACTTTGCCTTGTTAATCATATCATACGAAGATTAGACTTAACACCATCGTCAAACCTCCATATATATATATATATATATATATATATGATAAACTATCAATTTTCTCCATACTGAACCCCACAATAAGGTCAACCAAACCCTTTTTTTATTATCCCGAGAGACCGCAGCTCTTCAACCAAATCATCCTGAACCGCCTAAAAGTCCTCCACCACTCTCACTTTACGATCATCAACACTATATTAAGAAAATGGTAAAATTCAAGTACCATAGAAAAAATGATAATGTATCATAAACTTTACCAATATCGGGAAATAAGTTAGGAAAATTTATTACAAAAAGAGCTACATATAAAGTAAAGCACATTTAACGTTTGCATGGGAATTGCGCGTGCAGGAATATATGCACACGCCTGAAAAAGACTGCTCAAACATCTCTTCCCTTTTTTTCTTTTGATCAACGTAAGAACTCTTCCTTTTTTTTCTGTTCAAATGAAACATCTCTTACATATAAAGACTTTTGGCTGAAATTATATCCCCAATCATTTAACATCTCTTTCCCTCTTTTCCTAATGTCAAGCCAGCCATTGGCACATACATACATACTACTGGGGAAGAGTTTTTCTTTGTAAAATTCTAAGCTAATTCCTTGTGAACAAATGTTGTTAAGGATATGGGTTTTGAAAATAGAAATTCTATATTTATTTTTTGTGTCCGTATCTATGTCTCTATATTAAAATATAGAGTTTAGAGTTAAAATTTATAATTAGAGTTTAGAATTTAAGATGTAAAACATATGATTTTATTTTTAAAATTTATAGTTTACTATTTAAGATTAAAAATTAGGACTAAAAGATAGAGTTTAATTTTTTTTTATTGTTAGGATAGATAATTTTTGTTCGATTTTGAAACTCAATGCCTTTGAATAAAAAAAAGGTACAGCCTACGATATAAAGCCTATAGGGTGGGCAAGTGGTCCTCAATCCATGTCGGTTTTGATTGATTGGAAGCCAGGTTCAACGAATGCTACTACTTTCCAGTTATAGGGTTGAATTTCATTTCATATCACCATATCATTTTCATCGAAATAAGGCTATTTATGTTCATGATTCATTACCCAACTGATTTTGGAGAAAAAGAATAAATTAGAAAATATCGAAAGCTACATGCATATGTAATTTATGAGAAAACGAAAGGGATAATACAACCATCTCTTTTCAAAACTCTTAACATCAGTGTCTTCCTCTCAAAATTAGGGTTAGGTACGCCGGTTAGGTAGAGTTTAATTTAAATTATAAATGTTAGAACAAGTGGTTAAGTATCCCATTCATTTAACGGCGTGACATCTCCTTTCTTAGGTCATGGGTTCAACCTATCCATATAGATTGTAGGTTATGTTAAAAGAAGTTAAATAAATAATACATTAAGTGAATCTAATGACTCAATGAAAAAGTGCACGATGTTTTGAATACGTTGTTCAAATTCAAACAATTTTTTTTATCTACAAAATATGCTTGAGTTTTATCCGGAACAAATAAACAAAACGTGTACTACAATAAGACAACTTAAAGAATGATAGACTACGAAATTCAACGATTGATAACCAACCTACTTAACTATTTTAACCAAAGATTAAACAAAATTAGCCGAAATAACTGACTGGATGGAAACCAGCAAAACTCAATGTATGGGTTAAATCTGTTTTAATGAATATCCAAAAAGAGAAAATTGGTGTAGGCCATTTCATGTGATTTTCATCCTATTTTCTTATGGGCTGATCATGCAATGGACCGAACTTGATTCATTCAAAAATTCCTTGACATTTCCAAAGAACAATTTAGGCCTATATAATAATAACAACAACAATAACCACCCTTAATACTTGTCACTCTATTTAAATAAGTTTTCACACTTAATTACATCCAAATAAATATGTTTAAACTTTAATCTATATCCAAACAAGCTTTAGTCCGGCACAAGTACACACTATAAAAATAGAAATAGAGATTATTACTCAATCGAGATAATGTAAGAAAACAAAAATTTGTAGTGTTGACACTTGATTAGGGGGTAATACATCTATTTAAATTATAATATCTCCTAAAATAATTCAACTAATTTGATAAAGAGTAGCTGACATACTCAAATTTTATTTACACAAATAAAGGACCAAATGTGTTAAATGACTCGTAATAAAATAAAAGCTTAAGGGTATCATAAGCCCTTTAATTTAAAAAAAATTAATAATCTCTGAAACTTTTTTTGCACCCAATTAAGTCTTTATACTTCAAAATTGCATCTATTTATCCTTTTGACCGGCGTTGATTGTTAAATCTAACAATTTTTTTTGGACCAATTGGTACAATATGTCGTATTACAGTGTTGTCACTTGATATTTATAGAATTTTTTATTTTATTTAAAACATTCTTTAAAAGTTCTATAAACATCATAAAAGACTTATAAAAATTATAAAAAATATTTTCTAAAAAACTGTAAATATCACATGACAGAACTATAGTGTGTCACATGGTAGTAATAGCTTAAAAATCGTCAAAAATTAATGGTTAAAATTGGTCAAAAGACTTAATTGATTCAATTTATTGGTTCAAGGACTTAATTGGGTGTAAAAATATTAAAGACTTTATTGATTTTTTTTAAAGTTCAAGGGCTTCAAAAACTCGTAAGCCAAAAATAAATAACTTGATCAGTTCTAAATAGCAATAATTAACTTTAATAAAAATAAAAATTTTGCTATGCGATCCTAAGGGCTATACATAAAAACTAACAGATTTCTATAAGTAATGTTTATTTTCATATTCAATGGAATCTAGTAGAATGTCTAATATAATTAAATTGTAGATGTAATTAATACAACAAAAAAAAATCTCAGCCGCTTAACTTTACCAAAAAGGTTATCATTTATGAAGTTAAGCTTTATAGTTTAGGCGAACACTAAATTAAAATTAGGGGTGTTCAAAATCAACTTAATGGGTACTCAGGGGCCCAATAAATCTAATTTATTATGTCACTAAATACTTATTGGGCCGGTTTTGAACACCCCTAATTAAATGATGTGATGTTTCTTTCTCATATTTCTATTTGCTATAGTTTCGGAAGCTATACTTTTAAATTTTAGATTAATAAATAACTAAAAATCGTTTTGAATATAAAATTTATTGAATACATCGAGGAAAAGAAAATATAAAAAAGCGGAATTAAGAGTAATTCTGTGATTCATATGTTGTGTAAAAAATTTATACAGATATGCATGTTTACTCTTTTAAAAATTAAAATTTAAATCTAAACTCTAAAACCTAAAACCTAAAACCTAAATCTTACAAACTAAACCTTAAACTCTAAACTAAATATCTAACCCATAAAACAAAAAAACTTGTATAATCTATAAAATATATAACACGTGTGTTGAATAATTTTATTGTAATTAATTAGAAACTAATGAATTATTAAATAATATTATAATATAAATTTTATAATTAGAAAGCCGATTTTCTTGTATATACATTCAAAAATCAAAATTATATATTATTTGCAAAGGAAAACAAACATTGTATTACAAAATTATATAACTAATTATGACCTAATATTTTTAATAATGTTATATATACATAAGGGAAAGTAACTTAGTTTTACACATAATGATTTGTTGGATATGAATCAAAGATTAAAGGGTTAATTGAGTATCAATTAATGTTTAAGTATACATAAAGGAGACTCATAGCAAATATATAGACAAAACTGATACCGTAAATCTAACTCTGTGTAACATGGGGATCACTTCATAATCTCTTTATATGTTTATTTTATGTTGTTTGTAGCAGTTTTCGCTGCTTCTTTAGATATAATAAAATATTTTATCCAAAAAGAAATTAAGGTTTAAGTCTTATCTAATTCGAATAATTTAGGCATTAAGTCAAAAAGCGCCCTTAATGTTTGACTGAATAGTTATTTTAGCCCATATTTTTTTAACCAATTTAACCTCCAATATTTCGTTTTGGGTCAAAATAGCCCCTCCGCAGATAAAAACTTTAATTAACTAACGGTAATTGACTTAAAATGACGTGACAAATCTACATGACAGTGCACGTTGATATTACAATGTCATATAGATAAAGATGTTGACTTCAAAGAATGTCACATCAGTCCTCAATTAATTTTATAAAAGTATTTTTTTTCTACCGATGTGTCATTCTGTCAAGTCATTTTAAGCTGTTTATCGTTAGTTCACTAACAACTTTCATCCGCAAATGGGCTATTTTGAATCAAAATAAAACGCTAGGGATTAAATTAGTTTAAAAAAATATAAACTAAAATGACTATTCAGTCAAATGTTAGGAGTATTTTTTATTTTGGCTTTATGCTAATATTTTACTATGGGTGTTTGATGGAGATTTCAATACAATTGAGCTTGGATGAGAGATTGGAGATTCCCAGGCTGGGTCGTGTATCAATGCTGGAGTACAAAACTTTAGTTTTAGCAGCTTGATCGTTGTTTAGGCGATGAACGGTGGTTGTTGCACAAGGCCTTTTCGGTTCATATAAGCCCAGAAAATCATTCGTGGATTTGTATGGGATCATACCGATGGGAGGTTTGGTATCAATCCGGGGATCAGGTTTTTGAACCGATTAATAAAGGTCGGTTGAGTTTTAAAAATAAACTCAAAATGATGCCTTTATTAAGAAATTAGCCACGTCATCTATAAAAAGATGAAAAATAATATATATATATATATATATTGATAGAAAATAAATTTGACATTTAACTTTATGAATTGTAAAATGGTATTATCATTAATTTATATAGATATAAGTAAAGTGTTTTTTTTATTTCTTATCGATATGTGGTTTATGAGTTAAATAGCAATTTAGAGGTAAATGCTTTACCTCATGAATATTACATTGATAGGAAAACATTCAACTTATGCCTATATAAGCTAATATCAATATTATTTTATAATTTATAGAGTTAAATTTTAAAATTGGTTTTCAATTTTTTTCATTTCGTCCTTTAACGTAAAGAAAAAAAGCCACTTATGTAGTGTGCTTTCCAAAAGTGTGGGTGGCATGGTGTACTTTTTAAAAACGCAGTTGACTTGATGTGGTTTCTAAAAGTATAGTTAATGTGGCTCGCTTTTGTCTTATGTTATATAAATAAAAGTTATTTTTTAAAATAATTTTATATGAGTGTTATTTAATTAAATAATCATGAAAAGGGTATTATGGATAAATTAACCAAAAAAATAAAGTTTTAAAACTATACATATATAGTAGTAATTTTGTAAATATGACATATAATTAAAAAAAAAAATTTAATCGAGTCAGAGAATTCTTATCATGACACTATTTTTAATCAAAACCCATCATATACCCGAATTTCAAAAAAAAATCCACCCAAACCCATCTCGAACAAATGCACCCCTATCGAATCAGGTCGGATCCAAAGAAAATTATCTTCCCTAGCAATAATGCAAATGAACCTATATTTCCTACAAAAGATATGGCGTTATGAAGTGCTTAGAAACAGACCAAACACTACAAGAAATACTAAAAAAACAAAAACAATCGTAACTTTTTAGAATTGACAAGGCAAAGGAAAGCGAAAACCCAATTTCCCAAAGCTGTTATTTCATGTCCATTTATGTGAAGTCGTTGGCGTTTATGTTGTTCCGTTGCTGTTTATTGTTCCTACTCTCTATCTTCTATTACACTAACTTGTCTCTGTTTCCCAAAATCTTTGTTGGTCTCTGTAGCTTAACAGGTCGGAAACCGGCTCAACAAACGAGGTTTCCCTTTTCTTTCTCTTTGATTTCTGCATTTAACTTATTTGTCCTTGGATCGTTCCATCATTTCAATAGAGTGATAGATCGCTTATATTATTTTCTGTAAACTCATTCACTGAAACCATTCGCTTGTTCTGTTATAAAAGTATCCAAATTTCCCTATTATATATTTACTTCTTCTCTGTTCAGTTCTTAATGCTCTTTTTAGCCTCCTTGTCTTCCTTTTATTCTCTTCATCAAAATGGTTTGTAGCTGCCATAGTTTCACATTTTGCCTGAGACCATGCTACTTTTCCCTTCTTTTTCTCTTGATTTTAAGCACATCTCAACTGAGAAACAAAGCCGAAGGTAACTAATCTCCCTTTTCATCAAAATCATAAGTTTTTACAAAGTTTTTAAGTTACGGGTTTGAAGTCGATTTGTTTTTGAAGGTAGGCCAAATCCCAAATCTGATAGCTTTTCCCATGCAGTGAATGAAGAGAAGGCAAGATTGAGAGCACGGATAGGTTCAAGGCCGCCGAGGTGTGAGAGAAGATGCAACTCGTGCAAGCGCTGCGAAGCTATTCAAGTGCCTACGAATCCCCAGTTCCGCAAAGGGAGCAATACTTCTCCAACGTTAATCTCTGTCTCTGCTGTTCTTGCTTCCTATGAAAGAGGAGATGGAAACTCCAACTACAAGCCCATGAGTTGGAAATGCAAATGTGGAAACTTCATCTTCAACCCTTGAAATATAGACTGGTTTTCTGTTTCCAAGATCATAAACACACATGTTAGGTTCTTGAATACCCATTGTCCAACCTGACAGTATTGGTCTATTGTAATTTCTTGATTATCTGAAAGTGATTCTATACTATTTGCACACGTATAGCTCGTACAGATATACGATTTCTTGGGAAAATGTTTACGATGTCATATTTTTTTGTCAAGCAGAAAAGATTCCCAAAGGGGACAAAATCTAGAAATTAGGGAAAAGTAGGGCTTTCTTACAGTTTCACCACACGCCAACCAACATTATTATAGAAAAACCAGACACCAAGAAATTGAACTCATCTGTCACTCACTCAAACCTCAAATGTGTTGTTTAGCCTATGGCAGATTCCAGTTGTTTTTGGTTATTTTCTTGGCGTGTAAGGAAACACCTAGCAGCAAATCCTTTCCCCTCGAAACTTAAATTTGCACAAAGGGTAAGTCTCTGCTTCTCAAATGTTGCAGAATCCATAATATGAGCACAAATCAAGTAAAAGGAGGGGAGCAGAAAAAGGGGTTTGATCCATTTAAACAAGTACAACCCACAAGACATAATAGATAACTGTTTTTATGTAAGAGGAAATGAAAAGATTGAAGAGAGAAAAAGGAAAGGGAATCGATCAATCAATCATGGGGATTATGAAGATGAAAGTTGATGGGATATTTCATTAGCCCTAATGCTCCTACATAGTATATCTGGTTTTCTCATTTCATCTGCCATACTACAAAATGCATGCAGACATCTTTCACGTAGACATGACTAAACAAGGGTTTTCCTTGCATATAGCCAGGTACGAATTTTGGCTGTTTAAAGCAATCAAATAAATAAAAATAAACGGTAGCAAAGCAAATATATTTAATGACAGTAGGTAATAGATACTTAGGCAGACCATCAGCTGCTGCAGCCAAAACTCAAAAGTCATGACCTTCAGGTGTTCTTGGCTGGCTTAAGTTTCGACAGGCAAAATAAATAAATTTTCACTCGATTTTTAGGGGAAAAAGTTTTTATTATCCCAACGTTAAATATGTTTTGATCACTCAACTTTTAGATGCTAATATTTTAGTTATTCATACAATTTTTTGATATCTTATAAATTTATAGTAATTTTTAATTTAACGTTGTTTTTGTGAATTTTCTCTATTACGAAGAAGGAAGAATTGTATTTCACTGAATGCATACTTGAAAAATAACTAAATCAACAAATGATTATTACCGGAGTGATAAGAAAATGTTTATAATTTTTTGGCCATGTGTTCGTATCTCAAAATAATATATTTTAGTCATTTTATTTAACTACTTAAAAAATACGAAAAAAAACAAAAATAATAGTATGAATCATACTTTAAAATATAGACATTTGTCATTTTCTAAGTTAGTGATTGATTAAGCGGTGATATCAAACTCAGACAAAGAATTAAATCTAATAGAATAGATATCACATATTAGTAATATCATCCAAAATTTAAAACATGGATTAAATCCAAAACGCAAAAGCCACGATTAAAAACAATATTTTGAAGAAAAAAATCCAGATCAGGCTTGCTAGATTATGCAAACCCTTTTCGATCTTCAAAGAAAAGAGTTGCATTAAAATCGCCTAGAATAATCCATGATTCAAACATATGTGAGACCAGAAAGTGCAAATACGATAAAAAAAAACTTTATCTTCAAATTAGTAAATTAATAATTATTAAATAATTAATATCTCTTTAAATTAACAAAATTATGTGATCTTAATATTATTAATTTATAGAAGTTCTACTGTATTTAGTTCATTGTTCCACCACGGTATATGGCATCCAAAACGGCACTGGACTCAGAATTATGAGATGGGCCAACTTCATGCGTCGTGGAAGTAGATTGAGCCCGAAATTCCAACCCCTTTAGCACTTGATTTGCGTGAACCAATTGTGTGACATGGGCTGCAACTCTGCAAATTAATAGGTTGAGTCGTTATTCCTGGAAGGCCAGGAAGTCCGTGCCATAATACGACTTAGATATGATTGAGAAGTTTGGAAGTCAATTGACCAAGGCTCAACTATTAGGTGATGCCCAAATATGGTCCAAGGATTCTCTAAGATAACCGTTTAGAGCGTTAAACTTGACTAAAAATAGTCATTCTCATATCTATTAACTTAATCAGATACAAAGGTTTTCAGATATTATAGATTCGGTTATGTAAAGTGTTGTACTGACTCTTCAACCTAGAATCTTGACAATAACTACGAGTTTCATACTCTTAATGGTAAAAAGTTGAACAAGCTCTGAGAAATCAATACAAGAAATTAAATTAATTCATCATCAATCGCATCTTCTTTTAAAAGTTCAATATCTTCATCATCTAGTAACACTCGGTTATCATCGAGTGAGGCTTCATGATTTCCCACCACCATGTCCTTGTAAGAGAGTGTGGGATGATAGTTTTCTGACAGATCACAATATATTTGAGTTTTAGATCTTTTTCGATAAAAATCATCAGAACCAGGCTTCATCGCAACGACACTACTTTTTGGTAGCCTAGAACTCTTCGAATACTCTATTGAATAGTGGTTTTAAAAAAAATTGGATCATTTCTTGATTTGCGCATTTCATTTTTGCTCAGGAGCCATGTTAATTTTTTCTTATGGTTCCGATTTTAAAATGCAAAAAGAAAAAATTAGACTACGTTTGGTTTCCAAAAGCATTGTGGGCCAACTGGAGGGTACGGATAAAGCTACAATCCATGGGTCAGTTACTCAAGAAGGTGAAGTCCACTACCCATGTGAAACCGACTTTTAGGGATATGGTGATGGGTAACATTATGGCCGAGTCTCGAGCTGGTTCAATATGCGATCTGGAGGTGATTGTTACTGATGAGGATGTTATCATCGGGAGAGACAGTCTCTTACCGGAGATCAAATTTTCTGAGCGTGTTCACAAATCGGTAGATGAAAAGCTTGCGAAGTCCCTAATAGTACAATTACTAGGTAAATCCATTGGCTACAGGGCTCTGCTGAATCGGATATAAGCGCTTTGGTCTCTAACGGGTGCTATCAGCTTAATTGATTTGGATAGCAACTATTTCCTAGTTCGTTTTGCTATTGATTCTGATTATGACAAGATTCTTTCTGGCAGCCCGTGGGTGGTGTACGACAGCTATCTCACTGTCCAACCGTGGAGTCGTAATTTTTCAACATTCGCTGATTACCCAGAGAAAATCATAGCATGGGTAAGGTTGTCGGGCATCCCTTATCGTTATTATACTAAGAGTCACGTTCGCTATATTTCAGGAGTCATTGGAGATGTTGTCAGAGTTGATTACAACACGGCGGAAGAAAAACGTGGTTGATTTGCTCGTCTAGCAATTGTGGTTGACCTGGGTAAACCACTTATTTCAGAATTCGTCATTGATAGGCATAGACAAATTATTGAATATGAGGGATTACCGATGATATGCTTTACATGTAGAAAATATAGCTACTCTAAGGAATTATGTGGCAGTGTGAGTGAACAATCCACTGTAATGTCTCGTCGATCTTTGGTGGGGGAAGACTCTAATTCTATCTATAGCCCTTGGATGTAAGCTCCAAGTCGCAAACGCTGTGGTAACCAAGCTCGACAACCAGCCCCTACCAGGGTTAAAATTTTGAAAAGTAAGGTAGGTGGGCAGGGGTCTCATTTCCATGCCTTTAGCTCTAGTGGTGAGAGGGATGCGGCCGAACCTGACCATATTGATGCCCAGTTGAAGGATTTGGTTACAAGTGTTGGTCTGGTGCTTTCAGCCAAGGGGAAAGTGGTAGGTGCCACTAGAGAAGGTTCTAGAAAAAATAATGCCACAGTGGAGAAGCAGCCGCAATATGTGATCGAGTCTATAGTGGACCGTATTGTAGCCACTCGGCCCCCTCACACCTCTTTGGGAAGTGACGTCCCTGCTTGGCGATAGACTGATAACCAGGTTTTTACTTCTAAATCTGCTTATATTAAACTAAGTGAGAATGAGGATTGGGTGTCTAATGCCGATTGGAATCTAATTTGGAAGAAGAAGGTTCCGCAACGTGTGCGAACTTTTTTGGCTCACACGTAGTGATCGCCTCCTTACCAACGTAAAACGGGTTCGACGACACCTTGCTAGCTCTCCGCGATGCCCCCTCTGCCAATATAATGAGGAAACTGTTGAGCATGTGGTGCGATTTGTCCTATGGCTCTTAATACATGGAGTCACATTGTTCGACCATTCCTTTTGATTTCTGATTCATGGTTAATTTGCGTAATTAAGGCTCCTTTGTGAAAGAAGCGGCATGTTTGGACACTCTTTTTCCTACTATATATTGGTGGCTTTGGAAGAAAAGATGTATTATTTTGGATGATAACTTATTTATTGTGTTCGTATGGCTACTGAATTTGCAAACGGTGCTAACTCGCAGCTGATTTCGAGACACAATGTGTCAAATGGTGACGAGTCGGATGTGAGGGTGTGGAGAAAGTCGAGACAGGATTGGGTTAAAGCGAATGCGGATGGTGCTTGCAACATTAACATTCACAAATCAGTCGCGGGTGAGATCATCCGTGATGAGCACGGGGAATGGCTCTTTGATTTTTAAGAAGTTTAGGGACGTGTTCTAGCATTATGGCTGAAATTTGGGCTGTTCATAATATCCTTGTTCATGCTTGGAGACTTGGGTTTCGATTTATTGAACTTGAAACTGATAGTATTGAGGTGGAGCGTATTCTCACCGGTACTTCTAATGCTCTCCCGGGTAATACAATTGTGGATGATATTCAGAAATTAATATCGTTGGAGTGGGAGATTGTCTTGCGAAAAATCCCCAGAGATATGAATAAAGTTGTGGATGTGTTGGCCTCGATCATTCATGATTGTCCGGTGGGAAAGAAATACAAAAGATCATTCTTTAACACGGGAAAGAAATACAAAAGATCAGCAAGGAACTAAGGCAAGGAATGAGGTCTTTCGATGTAGCCCTTTAATAGATTTTAGATGTCTCATGAAATCTTTAAGCCGTTGATCTTGTTGTCTTTGATTCCTTCTTCTCCATTATTGCAGATCGCTTCTCAAGTTCAAGCCTTCATCTTTTTTAGCGCACCACCTCTCTTTTTTTATCCATTGATTGATCGGCTTCTTCTTTAATAGACATGCGTGAAAACCTTAGGAGGGGTTTGAAATTCAAAAATTGGTTGTGTAGAAGGATAAGCGCGTTATCAACTTATCATCTTATCTCCTTATCCGCTTATCTCTCTATTTGAAATTTAGGGTTGATGTCATCGGCTGTCATTCTTTTGCCAACGAAGCTTGGCATTCTTCAACTTTCTTTTGCCGGCCAAGCTTGACATCATCCTTTATTATGGCTGACATCATTATCTTTCATTAGGGCTGACATCATCATCTTTCAATCTATTGCCAATCGAGCTTGGCAATTCTCGTACAACTTTGCCAACTACAACTTGACATTTCTCTAGCTTTCTTCTCATGTCCTGCTCTGCCAACCTGCCATCAAAACCAGAAAAACAACATTTCACTCTAGAAAAATACAAATTTTAACTCCTTAATGTAAATGCATGATTTTACTAACTAAAATGCATATATGTATACTCAAAGGCAAGCAAAACCATTGTAATATATGCATGAAAAGTAGTACTTTTGAGGAGTTAACAAGATGCTAATTATAGATTGAATAGAAAGACCATTTCAGTTATTTTGTGACAATAAATATGCATTAATTTATTCTATAAATAATAGGAACATCACATAAATATTAAGTTCCTAATTGTCAAAGAAAATTCAGAGTGGTTGTGTGTCTATAGAGCATGTTGGTATAAACTCCATAACTGCACCCTTATTAAGAAACTGACACCCTAGGTCTTTCATGAGCACACTACTCATGTGGGTGTAATGCTATTTAAGGATATTCAGTTTTAGTGAGAGTTTATAATTTTGAAAAATGCTCATTCGTTTTAAACACAATTTCGGTTAATTCAGTTTAAGGATATTTTAAGATTATTTTCTGCAAAAATAAAGTTCTTTTGGTTTATGCACACTCTGAATTCAGTAAAGTTTGATCTCACTAAGATTTAGGAGTACCAGTAGGAAGTAGATATGTTCGATTCACATTTCATGTAATTTTCCATGCTAAGCATCCATGATTGATCTATGTCATTTGACTATATTTGTATATGTAACCATTGATGGGTCTAGTCATGATTGATATGACAAAGGTTGTTTTGATCCTATATGGATATAGTTGATGGACGAGATTGTTATAGAATACCTATTATATAATAGCAAATTTTTGAGCTCATAAGGTTGTACATTTATTAGGAAAATCACATAAATATTAAGTTCCTAGTTGTTAAAGAAAATTCATAGTGGTTGTGTGTCTATAGAGCATGTTGGTACAAACTCCATAATTCGATTATTAAGAAAGTGACACCCTAGATCTTTCATGAGCACACTACTCATGTGGGTGTAATGCTATTTAAGGATATTCAGTTTTAGTGGGAGTTTGTAATTTTAAAAAATGTTCTTTCGTTTTAGACACAATTTCGGTTACTTCAGTTTAAGGATATTTTAAAATTATTTTCTGCAGAAATAAAGTTCTTTTGGTTTATGCACACTCTGAATTCAGTAAAATTTGATATCGCTAAAGTTTATGAGGACCAGTTGGAAATAGACATGTTCGGTTCACATTTCATGTAACTTCCATGCTACGCATCCATGATTTATCTATGTCATTTGACTATATTTGTATATGTGACCATTGATGGGTCTAGTCATGATTGATATAGCAAAGACTGCTTTGATCCTATATGGATATCGTTGGTGGACGAGATTGCTATAGAATACCTATTATATACTAGCAAAATGTTAAGCTCATAAGGTTGTACATTTATCAGGAAACATATGTTGCCCAAATGGGAGATTGTTGGATTAAAATCCGCAAGTGTAGGAACATATGTAAAATGTATGATGCTATTATAAAGTATGACACAAAATTAAGTGACCAATTATGTTAAGCGTGTCATAGGTATTAAAATATCATGAAAATAAAAGTGTAGATACCATAAGATGTATTTATAATTCAATGAGGGACAAAGTTATAAATACTTAACAGTTGATTTAATAATCAACTATATAAAGAGGTAGTGGTCCCCAAGAAATAGGTTAACTTGTATTACTTTTGTCTCCGTCAGAGAGTTTTTACAGCAATGGCTAACCTATCTTCTTGGAAGATCACAACCACTTCTAGGCGATTTTCATTAAAGGATTTGAGGTTTTCAGTCTATCAATAAATTCAGGTACGCTACCGCATTCAGTTTATTCGGTTTATTATTCTTTATGATTTGACATGGTAGATCTTGATTATTAGATTTCATATTTAATTATGGTTTGGTTCTAACAAATAACAATGAGAATGCAGCTGCAGAATGAAATCCGTAATGGTTTGTTGTTCACTATGACTCTTTACTGTCACTTAATTTTTGTTTCCTTCTTCCTGAGATGGGATCAGGACCTTGTATGTTCTTGGCTATTTGTGGTTTATTGTGATATTAGTGCTGAAAAATATTATTTTGTACTTGTAGATTTCTAGTAATAATAATTGAAGTTGCAAGTTTTCGTAAGTGACATATTTGTATCTAGCAAATATGGAAGTCATAGGTTAGATTCAAGTTTCTCTGCAAATGTGTTTATGTTCTTGTTTAAACCATTATACAGAAATAGAACCGCCAGATTTTATTTTTGCCGAATCCATGAATTTGTAGCGTAAGGACCAGTGGGATTGGATAAGTTGGTTCCCCAACACCTAAACTTTATCTGAAAACTCAGCCATCCATAGGCCTTATTCTTTGACGTCCTAACCCCCTCTTTGTCAGATGTCTTTTACGAAATGATTATAGGTGCACTGTTTTCACATACAACTGCATTTCGGTACGGGGTTTGCATGTACAATCTCTCTATGGAAAGAGATAATGGCAAAATAAATAGTACTAACTTATTTGACTAAATAATTATTTTATTTTTTATTTTTTTAAGTATTTTAATCTTTGATGTTTTATTTTGAGACAAAATAGTATATATATATATATATATATCAGTATTGACATATTTTTTAGGCGTAAACGTTAGAAAGGTGCCTAAATTGATGCCTAGTGTTTACTCTTGTAACTCAAATCAGGCTTTCCGATCAACGACTGTTAAAAAAATTTCATCATCCAATTATAACGTCAAAAAGGTGCCCAAATTATACCTATTTTTTTAAAAAATACTAATTTCTTAGAAAACTCACAGTTTTAATTTCTTTCTACCAAACCCTCGAATCACATCTCTCTCATTGTCCGACATTCTCACGAGTCGGTGTTTCACCGTTCACCGTCCAAGCGTCACGTACCTTATCATTCGAAATCCCCCACCCTCTAGATATCAGTTAAAAACCCAGTCGACCACTTTTTTCCTTTTTGTTGAATGCTCGTCGATGGAGTAATCGACGGTTCATTCATCAATTTTTAACGATAGAATGATGGAGTTTTCAGTCGTGAGGGTGTGACGAAGACAATGGTGGCCGATGGTGGTTGAATCGGTGGTTGATGATGGTTGAATCGGTGGTCGGAGGGGAAAATTTAAGGATTTAGGGTTAGGGGTTTTATAAAAATTAAAGATTTTAGGGGTTTTTTATAAAATTAAAGAGCTGTTGTTTATTTTAAATAAAAATTAAAGAAAGTAATATGAATATGCCATGCGTCACATTTTTATTGGATAACAAAAAAATTTAACATCTGTCTCGAAAAAACTTTGATTTGAGTTACGAAATTAAATGTTAAACACCAATTTAGCCCGTTTCGAAGTTTAGACAAATAACTAATAAAATGTATAGTTTGAGCACATTTCTGACTCTTAAGCCTATTCCTTAAAAAATATAGTATTTTTTTGTTTGTCGATCTTATCATTTACACTCAATTTCAACTCTCAATCATTTTGAATTCAGTTATCATTAGAATTAATGATAATTTTACCAAACTTGACCCTATAGGACATGTTGAAATTTACGGTCCGAGTTTCATATTGATTCGACCTAAAAATTTCAAGGGGTGACCTAGTTAATGTAAAATTAAAATTGGAAGAAAAATGAGATATATGATAGATGCGAAAGGAGATGATCGAAGATGATATTGAACTATAAACTCGATCAATTATCATTTTGTCCCGTACCATGATTGATCAGAGTTTATTTAATCAATAACTCGCACCACCAAAATAATGGGAGTCTAAAATCAGAGTTTTAAACAATGGGATACGCAAGGTTGAAGTGGAGTAGGATAGCCGAGATGCTATTTCATGTATTGAGGACATCAATGGGAACGGTAGGAGGAATGCTCTTGCTATTCTCATTCAGGAGATGTTGAAGCGCGATTGGGAAGTTTCTTTGAAGCATGTTGGTCGTTCTGCTAATGCCGTTGTAGATAGATTGGCTGTTTCTTTGTGTGGTCAACCGATTGGGGAGGTCACATTCGAAAATCCACCGCTGCAAGTCCAGGATTAGTTGATTGAATACTTACTGCTGTCTTCCTCTAGAGATTAGAATTTTTAGTCCTTTACTACTAAAAAAAATCAGAGTTTTAAAAGATATACCGAAATTATTTAATCCAAAAGCAACACATTTCATGTAATTGTCACATTAAAACATAAGCATGGTGTGTTGACCTTATATCATTTATTAAAGTTCTTTTTGCATGTAAATAGGATTGTTTAGCTCACCAGAGATTTAAGTTCTTTTTTTTTTTTGTATTAAGTTATTAGAGTAAATTCTTGACTGTTAAATTTAACGCTGAGCATCCTAAAAAAGGGTAGATTGGATGAAGCAATTGTTTGGGTTCAAATTTGTATGGGATTGAGTCTTGGACATTTGCCATTTAGAATGTAAAAACTCTCTACTTAATCAAATAATATGATTCATGTGAGCTTCAATAGAATGTCTAAAAAGAGAGGTGACGGAAAGATCCACAAACCGTTGATTAATCTTATTATTGCAAAACAGGGGCACATCCATATAAAAAAGCCTGATGGACTTGCAATGCAAAGTTTAGAAATCCAGAAACAGGAGAGGTGCTAATATTACATGAAAAGACCCACAGTGTTCTGATTATAGAAATGTCATAAACTTGGAAAGATACGAGTCGATTGCGCCATCCGTTGTCCTAATGATGCTTTTGCTCAAACTAGCCATCTGGTCCTGAATACAATGATGAATAAAAAGATAAATAGATTGAATCAATTATCACTCATTAACAAAAAAACAAACAAAAAACGTGAACAATAAACTTATTTCATCCACTTCCAATATTTCATGCATAGATTCCTTTATCAATTATCACTCATTAACCAGTCACGTTTAAATAGGCTCATCATTCACAACAAACAATGCTAGCTTAGTCAAGGACAATCAACCTGCAACGGCAACTAATGACATCAGCAAGGCCAACAACTCTCCAAATTATCATAACAAATAGCAATGCACTTGGTATATTACTTTATCTTTTTGATGAAAATGTATATTACTTTATGAATACAGTTCACATGCACTATGATTGTCGAACTCAACAACAAGCAAGTAACAGGAATTAAAATTTCTATCAACCTAAGAAAAGGAAAAAGATATTATACATTAGTTTTCATGAAAAAAACACAATGAAACACAGCATAAACTTGATTAAAAGATCCCTAGGTTGGTACTAAGTTGACAAGATAAAATTGTAGACCGGCTAAACCCAAAGAAGTAACTGTAAAATGATTGAATGAAAAAGAGTTTTAGACCACGTTTTATGTTTTATCTAACTCCTAGCACGCAGGGACAACACGACAAACGAATGTAAGGTAGTCTGAAAGGGAATTTCAACTGGAATTCGGTACAGGACAAAAACTAGAGTCATAGTTTGCAAAGTATAATACAGCATAAGCTAAGAGGAAATATTCAACATATAACACCATTATCACTTCACACCGAATATACCATGAGATAGTAAGTGGGCGAGTGAATGAGAGGAATCAGGGGAATGGAAAACTAGTAATTACCAGTAACTAAACTATGTAAATAAAGGCTAAGTGGCTAACCAAGATTTGGTTGGCGGATGGCATGAATTTCCATATTATTTAAAGCGAAAAATATCACTATGAGCTGGCAACTTTTAAGTTTCCATATAAATTACGTAAGTTAGCGTTTGGATGCTTAAAAGAAAAATTATATTTAACAAGATGAATAGGATTTACAACAAATAATCAACAACAATACATGTCTATTTTGTTCAGGTTCTGAACAGGACCCAACTTATCTAAAATTGTCTAGAATTCCTTTCATTCGTTGATTTTTTAGCAATTGGCAGATAAGGAAAAGAAACCCCAGCTATGTTATCAGCTATAATTTCCATGGAAAGACCCAATAGAGCTCGAATATCAAAATCTAAATAAGAAAAACAGCATTCAAATTGAACCAAAAGAAATTGAAACCGGCAACAATAAGAATAACATACCCCATGGGAACTCCTTGTTGCGAATGTGCAAATATGGGTACGCCTGCAAACATTCACACATCATGATGCATCCAATAATCAGAACTAATAACAATATTTCTTAAAATTATATTTATATATATATATACATATAAATTAAACCGAGTAAACATAAATTAAAGGATAATGTATTTCATCCAGGTGACCCGGTGCACGGCGTGTGTTATTAAAATGCTAAGAAAATTGAACAATACTACCTTATAATCACACATATTCAAAATAAATAAATAAATAAACCGAGTAAACATAAGCTTACAGGAGGCTCTTCATGGTGGGTATGACCTTTCGATAGATTTTAAATGGCTAAAACAGTGCACGTAGCGATACCCAAATATGTTATCTTTTCCCATTTTGCCGCTTCATCTGAAAAGGAAAACGATAAACTCATGTTACAAATAATTATATCTGATATTTCTAAGCTGTTCGCAATTTTAAACACATGAATAATTTTTTATGATGTCCAAAACTTCAATTTGTTAAAAAAATCTAAATTGATTTTACTTATTCTCTTTCTAACACAGATTCGATTAAAATCAAAAGGGTAAACTAAAAAATAAAAACCTAAAATATAAAAATGGAACTACTTAAATTTAAGACATCGATAGGTTAATAAATATAATTAATTCAAAGCAGAAAAAAAAGAATTTGTACGAGCAAAAAAGAAAATAAAGAAAGAAAAACTCGCATACAAGCATCGTCGTGACGAGAAGAGGAAGCAAAGCCCCGCTTGGAAGGAGCAGTAGGACGAGAGCCGCCGCGAAGGGCTGCGCGGAGGAGTCCAGATCGCACGCTCGCCATCGCCATTTTTATCGATTTTTCTCTGTTAAAATGTGACCTGGAAGGAGAAGGGTTTCGCACGTGCGATGTGCGTCGCTCTTGCCCTGACTTTTTTTTCATATTTTGAAGGATAAATATTAAAACTATGTAAATTTTGGTTAAATTTATAAAGTAATATTTTTTTATTAACTATGTAAAGTAATATAAAACGTTAGTGTGATGCAGTTACATATACAAAATTTTAATTCTAATTTAATTGTATGTATTTAAAAAATAAATAAATTAATTTACTTTTATATAAAATTAATATAATTATTTGTGTGTAATAAATATAAAATGATGTTACATTGATAACCATATAAACGATAAATGAAAATTGAATCAAATTAAAACTATATATATATAATTATTAAATTAAAGTTTATTTTATCACATTACACATCTGATTAAAGTCATGTTACACATCTAACTAAGCTTCATATAAAGTTTCAATATTCATTCTTTTTACTAGTGTAATTTAACTTTAATATTGTTTTTTATTTTCACTTGTAATTTCTTCATATTTTCATAAAATAAGTATACATTTAAATTAAACAAACATATTTGCAAATATGTTCATGAATATATAATAGAATATGTATATCAAAACAGGATTAGGTCAGTAAATAATCATACAATAATATCATTATTAATTTTATAATATCAAACGATAAACAAACTTCAAATCATTTACTTTTTGATTTAATCACTAGTATCCAACCAATTGATTGATTAATCAGACTAAATACTGCAGAAGCCTATTATGAAATTGACTCTCTCGCCCCAATATGAAAAAGTGTTAGGTAAAAACGTGATTTGTTAATTTAGGTGTTTGACATTGTTGTCAAAAGTATCGTGGGAAGTTAAAATGCTCATTTTAGACTTGCTTATTTGAACAAACAGAATGACATATAAGTTTATGTTCAATACTTGTTTGAATAAGTTATTGATTATCAATATTTGATATTTATAATATGTATTAGATTATGAATATTAATACTTTTTAACGTGGTATTACTAAGCATATTTAAATAATTATATATTAATTTCTTATTTAAGAAATTACCATTTTACAACAATTTGAATAATTATTAAATTTAAATAATATTTGAAGCATATGTATTAATCTATTTGAAGAAAAATAATTATTTAAAGTATATATAAGAGTATGTTTTACTTCAAAAAATATATATAAATTATTTAAATACAATATAAAATTGTGGGAATAAAAATAAAAAAAATATTAGTTTTCAAACGCCACCAATACTCTAAACAGAAACCATTGCTCCTAGCTACTTATTTAGTTTTATAAGATTCCTCACAATTCGTTGTTACAATTATTTGTTTATCAAACAACTAAATTAGCGTATTTGACTAGTTAAATCTTTTAAATTTACCTCAAAACTTTATTTACTATACAATATCATAATTTTTTAAGCTAAAAGTGTTTTTCAAGAGGTAAACTTTTTACCTTTTGCTTTTTTTACAAAATCATTCATTTTTCATTATTTATATCAACAATTCTTTTATATTTTCAAAAACAATGTTTACAACTAAACTTTTTTAACTATTTAAAACTATTTATATCACTAATCCAGAAAGAACTTTCAAAAACAATACCAGATTGAAATTTAATATGACTATGAATTTAGATGTGATTACAAACCTTACAAAATAATGATATTGTTTCACTTACGTTTGATAATACAAGTATTGTTTTTTTATAGTTTATATTTGAGATTCATGGCTCTTCCTCCCAACAATGTCGTCTTCAAAGTTCGAACATGTGTTTGTTAAAACCAAACCATAACTAAATATGAAATCTAACCCAGGATCAATGTAACACCCCGATCCCGATCTGGATTCGAAGTACTACATTCGGTTCACCCAAAACCATCCCATCAAAATTTCAATTCAAAAAATAAGTTTAGCCATTTTTAAAATATCAAATCATTCATAAATCCATGTAATCAAGTAAGCATTTAAATAAGTTTACAAAACAAGAGCTCCGAGTTTAAAACACCGCTTAACAAAACAATATTTTAATTTGAGTTACAGACTCACAGTGGTAAGGTCCTATGAATACATTAGACCAAACTAAAATAACAAGTATTGTACTCTGACGCAACCGCGGTGCTGGGGAAATCCTCGTCGATGTGCTCCTTCAAAAGATGACCTGTCAAACCTACGCACGGAAAAACCACACATCTGCACACTGAGCTAACAAAGCTCAGTGGTAAATTTCTACTCTACCACAATTCTTGATTATCATAAAATAAGCATGCAAGATAAAACAGTCTAGAGAGCATAGATAAGGCTTTTTCTATCTATGAGTTATCGTCTAGCCTACACTAGCTAGAGTCCTCAGATCAACTATATCAAGGCATCAACAAGTCAACAAGAAGTCTTACAAGATCCCCAAGCTTTGTCATACTCGAGGTTACACAACCTATCGAGATACTCGAGCTCACACAACCCATTGAGTTAATACATGCCATACCCTGATCACTTAGCCATATGGTGCATAAGCTATCAAACTATAGCAACCACACAACATACATAAATACATCCATACATCATCCACATAATGGCCAACGAAGCCCTACTTTACTCGTGCTCACATAGCCGTCGGGTTGAAAGGACCGTATTCGGATCACCATAGCCACGGATACATCCTAGACATACTTGGCTCACATTAGCCACAAGTAGTCTTTACCTAAGGTCATTCAGCCAATTAGGTTACTCGATCTCACTTAGCTTATCGAGTTAATTACCTTATTCGAATTACCATAGCCACAAATAGGTTTCTAATTGCACCCAGATCACTCAGCCCGTAGGTACATCAGATATATTTGATCACCCAGCCCGAAGTACATATCCTCTTATATAAGTATCGTAGTACTGACTCTAGGACATCCAGATTCATTTACCAAACTCATATGTAACACATGCTCCCCCGAGCATTCATACACCTCACCAAGAGGTTAGCGGCACCAAGTCAAGCCATCACAAATGCCCCAAGGCGTAACACTAACCATCATGATTATCAAGTCGTCATTTACCAAGTTATTATAGGTTACTCTCATATGTGAGGGTTAAAACTCAGATTCTCAGTTTTACTATTTATTTTAGCACATTAGAAGCCCATTAGGCCCTAGCCCTCGAATTATAAGCCCTTCGAACTTAAAATGTATTTTTTGAGCAAATTGCCTAGTGGGTACCGATACCCACCCAAAAGTATCGATACTAGTCTCTGGGTACCGATACCCAAACTAAGTGTATCGATACTCGACTTCATGGAGAAAGGGGTTAACTGTTGACCTGTACTGGTACACGATCCCCCCGTACCGATACCACCTAGGTATCGATACGGTTCCAAGCGTACCGATATCATTTTAAGCTACTGGAATTTCAATGGAACAGTAAGTATCGATGCCCTCGCTAGGTGTACCGATACCCCCTTTAAAACTCGTTTGTGTTCATCATATATAACATAGGGTATTGGTACGGCTCCCCGCATACCGATACCGAAACCCATAAATAGCTTCCAAGGTTCAGAAAATCACTTTTCAAACCCCCAAAACGTAACCCTTAACCCTCTAACTTAATTCTACATCTTATGGGAGTTAATTAGGGTTATTTGCTACCATTGTTACACAATATTAACAACTAATCTAAAATTCACCATTAAAGGGCTTAAAGCTACTAAAACACCCAACTAGCAATCTTCAACCATAAAATCAAGCTAGGCAATTACTTTATGATATTCAAGAATCAAAGGATTTGGAGATGTACCGACCTTTAGGTACTAATCCCGAAACCAAGCTTCCAAGCAAACCCCTTCCACTTCTTTGACTCAAGCTTGAAAGAACCCCCAAACACCTTTTTTTTGCCACAGAATCATGGAAAATGAATTAAAACTTGAACTAAAGGATAAGGAAGACCTTAAGTACGAATTAGCAACCATAACTTAAAGAAAAAACCTTTAAAGCTTTGAATCTCCAAAAACCCATTGATAAACATCTCATCTTTTTGCCACGAGAGTGAACTTTTCTTAAAGCTTATGAGGAGGGGGTTAACATACTCGAATCTTGAATTTTGGGTAGAAGAAATGATTAAGAAAGGTGGGAGCTTTAATTCAAAATAGCCATGGAGGTTTTGAGAGAAAAAGAAATGAAGAAAGATGAAGAAGAAGAAGAAGAAGAAAGGGAATTGTGACCTTACTAAAGACACTTTGTCCCCCAAAACCCCACGTCCAAACAAGCTTATTTGGGAGAAATCAACCATTCTTTCCAAAAAGGGTAAAATTACAATATGAGATATTTCATCTTCACCTGTAATACAAGACGGTCACCACCCAAGCAAATAAAGCTAATTTCTCATCCAAAAAGGCCCAAACTTGGCCTAGTGGGTCCAATTATTCCAACCAACACAAAGGTCCATAACCCGGGTCAACGCCTAAATGTTGACTTAGAAATTTTGGGTCGTTACAACTCTTTCCTCTTAAAAAGAAATTTTGTCCTCGAAATTTAAACGAAAGGAGGAGATGCAACCATCTTAGATCCAACCATTTTCAACTTGCATACGTTCACCTTGATTATGAACTTTTTCCACCAAACTTCCTTAGCCCAAGCCCACAACACTGAACCACTCAACACCATTCTTATGAATTCCCAATGATTTATTTCTAACAATCAAGCCACATACACATCAAACTCTAAAGCAAAATAACATATGATAACCTCAAACGATATTGTTCAAACATCAACTTAAGAAATCACTTTAGATGAGCTTCATCTCGGTTATCAATCTTTTCGATCATCATTCGTGGTTCAAAACTCCTAAACTCAAACCTTATTTGTGTTCGGAACGCGACACCTACTCGAAGGTATGTTACTTGGAACATTTCTTTTTCTATTATTAAAACTCTAATTAAACATTTCAAAAACATGCAAAACCCTACAACCGAATTTTACCATCAATCTATGTTGAATTAAAAACCTTTCTTTCTGACTTGGCTAGCCAAGACGGGAATTTGCACTTCACTTAACTAGAATCTCGCCATAAATCGAATATAAGCTAACTCATGATCATGCAATTTCACTACTCAAGCAACTTGTTTCCAACCAATAACAGTTGCTGCTTACGAACTCTTACTAGAGATCAACACTTACCCAACTATCATTGAAGGTCCGATCATGCTCTTCCAACTGAACCACTTAATTCTAACGAGCAGTTTTACTAAAACTCTAACAAGCCTTCACAGATTTCAAATAATTGCTTCAACAAAATCTTTTACAACACAAGAATCCCAGTTCTACGTAATCCTAGTCGATAACCTTACATATTCTGCTACGCTACTCTGATAATTCTCACACGATTTACCATACATGTAGGTAACCCATCTCAAAACTTGATAGAGCAACACTCAAATCATCAAACTCAAGATTATACCAATACACTTGTGAGTCCAACTTATCTCACGACTTGTCATTGAGGTTCAAACATTACCTCAACACAATCTTTATCATAACTTCTTTTTAACATTTAACTTACGATACTCAAATTCTGGACAATCATTCGAAAAAATTGAATCTCTTCAACCATTTACAAGATCATCAACGCAAGGAACGGGTAGCAGTCCTCTATCGTTACACGTTGACTTACCACGTCCAATGCCACCACTCCTCGCTATACCAATATAGGTACGTCTCAAGGTAAACCACTTGGTGACGACACCCGTATCCACTCACTTTTGTGAATGTGTCCTCACTCTAAAAGTTCAATCGGTTTCATACTACAAGGTGATGGATACAAACACTAAACTCAACATTACCTCTATCGTGGGTTCTAATCCATTATCAAGAGGTAAGCCTGCTCATTCCTCGAAAAGCACTCTAACATTCTCTTAATCGTTCGTAACTCTAAAGCTTAGACTCTCAATCCTCGTATTCAACGTGGTCTAAGAACATCTTGTATCCCACAAAACCCTCTTGAACAAACATCACAAGAGCACAACCTCCATATTAAAGAGGCAATGGTTCATCGCATCCATTACTAACAACCTGGTTCACCTTGAACCCGAAACTTCGAGACTCTCACTTGAAAACTAAGGCATACATCAAACTCACACGATTAACCTACTTCAAGGGTAATATCTACCAACTAGGTAGAGAGTAAATCTAACAAGTCTATGAGGACTGTTACTCTCAATCCCTACTTACCTCCCACGACTATAACACTACCTACATGAACTTACAAAATTGACAAACTAATCAATCCAACAACAACCTCTAGATCTTACCACAACACTTATCCAACAATAAACAAACCATTATATGAACGAGAGATCAAAATTTCATTATTACAATAACTGAAACCAAAATAAACACATGTACCTGACATATCATCAGTGGCAAAACTATCATCTTTGGCCTGAATAATAGACTGTCTAGCATTAGCTCGATCGTTGACTCTAACGGTAGATCTCATAGGACCTTTACCATGATACCCAAACGATGCCGTAATACTATCTCTAGCAAAACTCTGACCATGCCAAGAAGAAGTCAATCTCTAAGACTTAACATATGTACCATCATCCATCACTTAATAGTCTTTTTCCATATAACTTGGGGCCCGGTACCTATAGCAAACCATCTAAAGCAAGAAGCACACCCAAGGTGATGCCGACTATAATGCTCATAAGCTGGTGGAAACGACACCCCGACTGAACCCTCAACACTCTTCTCAAAAGCAAAATTTAATGAACCCCTACGAACCCTCGGCCTAGATCCCTAGCTGTCCCTAAATAGCTGATCCAAAGCAACTCTATTCATATCCCTCGAAGTAGGGAACCTGCTAGATGGAGCCTGAGAAAAACTTATGATGTCCTAATTCTCGTTAACATAGCCTCTAGAGTCCTCAAATTGACTAGATGTCAAACCCTAAAGTCATTCAAGTTCCTTCACACTATTGGGTAGCTTAGAGAATATCCCAAGTAGACCCGATGTCACATGCATCTGAAGGTCAACCTTCAATCTATGTTTGAACCTCTTACACCTTAATTTCTCGGTAGCAACTAACTCTAGAGCATAATAGCTCAACCATAGAAAATCTTGCTCATACTCAAACACTTTCTTGTCCTCCTAAACTAGATGCAAGAAATGATCTCTCAAATCATCTATATGAACCTCACTGATGTAATTTTTCCTAAACTCTTCCAAGAAGACATCCTATGTCAGAAGTACATGTTGTAGTCCCAACTCGACGGTCTTCCACCACTCATGTGCATTGCTCTTAAGAAAAGAGATAATGCAATCGAGATCATCCTCTAGACTCCCTCTCATCTATTTTAAAATCCTCTAAATATCTTTTAACCACTGGTCAGCCCTGATTAGGTCATTCTCACCCAAACCTTCGAAGTTTTTTGGCCCAAAACGGTGAACCCTCTTAAAAGGGGTCTTGCGAGGCGTCTCGAATTACCTCAGGATAGCTTGTACCACTTGTAAAAGAGCAGAGGTAAGATTATAGAGGTGGCTCACCCCTTCACTTCTGAGACCTTCCAAAACGCTTGTGTCCCCAACATCCAGGATAAATTCCTCACTAGAGTCTTCCGCTTGAGAGACAAGACTCTTCTCACGACTTTCCTAGTCACGTTTGGCATCACTCGCCACTGAAATTTTTCTAAAAACACAAGGAAACAAGACAACATCATTAGGATTCCTAGTCTTAGAAGAGTACAACTTAACTTTAGGGGCTTGTATTCACTAGACACCTTACCACGACCTCTAGACCATCTTGGGTTTCCTAGACCCGGCTAAATCTAAGTTCTAATACCACTATTATAACACCCTAATCCCGTTCTGGGTCCAAAGTACTATATTCGGGTCACCTAAAGCCAACCCATAAAATTTCTAACTTAAAAATATAAGTTTATTCATTTTCAAAATATCAAATCATTTATAAATCTATATAATTAAGTAAACATTTAAATAAGTTTACAAAACAAGAGCTCAAAGTTTAATGCACCGCTTAACAAAACAACATTTTAAATAGAGTTACAGACTCACAGTGATAAGGTCCTATGAATACATTAGACCAAACTAAAATAAGAAGTATTGTATTTTTTAGCAACTGCGATGCTGGGGAAATCCTCGTTGATGTGCTCCTCCAAATGATGACCTGTCAACCTACGAACGAAAAAACCACACATCTACATGCTGAGCTAACAAATCTCAGTGGTAAATTTTTTCTCTACCATAATTCATAATTATTATAAAATAAGCATGCAAGATAAAATAGTCTAGAGAGCATAGATAAGGCTTTTTTATCTGTGACTTATCGTCTAGCCTACACTAGCTATAGTTTTTAGATCAACTATCTCAAGGCATCAATAAGTTAACAAGAAATCTTACAGTATTCCCAAGCTTTGTCATACTCTAGGTCACGCAGCCTATCGAGATACTCGAGCTCACACAACCCATTGAGTTAAGACATGCAATACACTGATCACTCAGCCATAGGGTGCATAAGCTATCAAACTATAACAACCATACAACATACATAAATACATCTATACATCATCCACATAATGGCCAACGAAGCCATAATTTACCCATGCTCACAAAGCCTTTGGGTTACCCGTGCTCACACAGTTGTCGGGTTAAAAAGACTGTATTCGGATCACTATAGCCACATATACGTCCTAGACATACTTGGCTCAGATTAGCCACAAGTAGTCTTTACCTGACGTTACTCAACCAATCAGGTTACTCGAGCTCACTCAGCCTATTGAGTTAATTACCTTATTTGGATCACCATAGTCGTGGATAGGTTTTTAATCGCACCCAGATTACTCAGCCCATGAGTACGTCGGATGTACTTAATCACTCAGCCCGAAGTACACATTCTCTTATATAAGTACCTTAGTAATAACTCTAGGACATCTGGATTCATTTACCAAACTCATAAGATAACATATGCTTCTCGAGCATTTATACACCTCACCAAGCCAAGCCATTACAAATACCCCAAGGCATAACACTAACCATCATGATTATCTAGTCATCATTTACCAAGTTATTACACGTTACTCTCATATGTGAGGTTTAAAACTTGGCTTTTTAGTTTTACTATTCATTTTATCATATTAAAAGCCCATTGGGCCCTAGCCCTCAAATTATAAACCCTTTAAACTCAAAATGTATTTTTTGGGTAGATTACTTAGTGGGTACTGATACCCACCCAAGAGTATCGATATTGGTCTTTGGGTACTGATAGCCAAACTAAGAGTATCGATACTCTGTTTTATGAAGAAAGAGGTTGACCGTTAACCCGTACTTATACACGGTCCCTCATACTGATACCCCCTAGATATCAATATAGCTTTAAGCGTACAGATACCATTTCAAGCTACTAGAATTTCTATGGAACAGTAAGCATCGATACCCTCGTTAGGTGTATTGATAACCCATTTAAAACTCGCATGTGTTCATCATATATAACATAGGGTATCGTTGCTGACTCCCCGCGTACCAATACCAAAGCCCATAAATGGCTTCTAAGGTTCGGGAAATTACTTCCCAAGCCCTCAAAATTTAACCCTTAACCCTTTAACTTCATTCTACATCTTATGAAAGTTAATTAGGTTAATTTTCTACCATTGTTACACAATATTAACAACTAATCTGAAATTCACCATTAAAGGGCTTTAAGCTACTAAAACACCAAACTAGCAATCTTCAACCATAAAATCAAGCAAGGCAATTACTTTATGATATTCAAGAATCAAAAGAGTCGAAGATGTACTGACCTTTAGCTAGCAATCCCGAAACCAAGCTTCCAAGCAAAACCCTTCCACTTGCTTTCTTTGACTTAAGCTTGGAAAAAACCCCAAACACCCCCCTTTTTGCCACAGAATCATGGAAAACTAATTAAAACTTAAACTAAAGGATAGGGAAGACCTTAACTACGAATTAACAACCATAACTCAAAGGAAAAACCTTTAAAGCTTTGAATCTCCAAAAACTCATTGATAAACATCTCACCTTTTTGCACAAGAGTGAAATTTTCTTGAAGCTTATGAAGGGGGCTAACATACTCAAATCTTGAATTTTGGGTAGAAGAAATGATTAAGAAAGGTGGGAGCTTTAATTCAAAATATCCATGGAGATTTTGAGAGAAAAAGAAATAAAGAAATATGAAGAAGGGGAAAGAGAATAGTGACCTCATTAAAGCACTTTGTCCCCTCAAAACCCCACGTTCAAACAAGCTTATTTGGGAGAAATCAACCATTCTTTCTAAAAAGGGTAAAATTACAATATGAGGCCTATCATCTTTATCAGTAATACAAAACGGTCACCACCCCAGCACATAAAGCCAATTTCTCATCCAAAAAGACCCAAATTTGGCCTAATGGGTCCAATTATTTCAACCAACACAAAGGTCCATAACCCGGGTCAACGCCCAAATGTTGAATTAGAAATTTTGGGTCATTACAATCAATCATGTTAAATCATCAAGAACAATAAAATAAATGCAGAAGTGTACCTAAATTCATTGATAGATTGAAAAAACTTGAATCTTCATGTTGAAATCCCAAATCTTTGGTATTGATCTTCTAAGAAGATAGGTTATCTCTTGACGTAAAACTCTCTACGGGGAAAGATAGGAAAACAAATTAACCTATTTTTTGAGAACCACTACCTCTTTATATAGTTGATTATTAAATCAACTATTAAGTATTTATAATTCTTCCCCTCATTGAATTATAAATACATCTTATGGTATCTACACTTTTATTTCCATGACAATTTAATACCCATGACACGCAATTGTGGATTTTAATCCAACAATATCCCACTTGGGCACTTAATTTTGTGTCATACTTTATAATAGCATCATACATTATACATATGTGCCCGCAATTGTGGATTTTAATCCAACAATATCCCACTTGGGCAACATATGTTTCCTGATAAATGTACAACTTTTTTAGCTCAAAAATTGCTATTATATCATAGGTATTCTATAAAAATCCCATTTATCAACTATATACATATAGGATTAAAGCTGCCTTTGTCATATTTATCATGACTAGACCCATATACGGTCACATATGCAAATATAGTCAAATGACATAGATCAATCATGGATGCGTAGCATGGAAGATTACATGAAATGTGAACCGAACATGTCTATTTTCAACTGGTCATCCTAAACCTTGGTGAGATCAAACTTTACAGAATTCAGAGTGTGCATAAACCAAAAGAACTTTATTTCTACAGAAAATAATCTTAAAATATCCTTAAACTGAAGTAACCAAAATTGTGTCTAAAATGAATGAGCATTTTTTCAAAATTACAAACTCCCACTAAAACTGAATATCCTTAAATAATATTACACCCACAAGAGTAGTGTGCTCATGAAAGACCCAGGGTGTCAGTTTCTTAATAAGCGCGCAATTATGGAGTTTGTACCAACATGCTCTACATACACACAATCACTTTGAATTTTCTTTAACAACTAGAAACTTAATATTTATATGCTTCAAATTTGAAGTGTTCCTATTGTTTATAGAATAAATGAATGCATATTTTATTGTCACAAAATAACTTAAGTGGTCTTTCTATTCAATCTATAATTAGTAGCTCACGTGACAGAATCTTTTGCATCAATATTCTAATAGAATCGAAGTCTATAAACTTGATGATCTCTAACTTACCAGAACTCCGATGCATATAATTTTTGTTCTCTAAAGATATCTCATAACCATATTGATTGCTATCCAATAGTTTATATTAAAATTACTTAAATATCTGTATAACATTTCAACAATGTACGCAAAATACAAACACATACATACTTGAGCATAAATTAGATTCTCAATAGCTTATGCATATGGAATTATTTGTATTTTCTAAATTTCAAGGTAGTTTTAGGGCATTGAGTAAGTCTATATTTGTGTTCTTTAGAAATATGATTATCACTTGATTTACTCCCACTGAACTTGTAGTATATACAATTGTCAACCAAATTTAACTCAAAACCGAATAAGATAATCAATATGAAATTTATAATTTCATTAATGAGAGACTTACTTAAGCTCATAAATGAATTTCTTTTATGTACATATCATTGATTTTGTATCATTAGACACAAATATATAATTGTACCATATAATTCGTTTATTTAATGTCGCCATTGAAAAACACAAGCTTAACATCTATTTTATGTAGCTTGGGATTAAAATAAGCAACAAGCTTCATGATTATCTTGAAAGAGTCCTTCAATGAAACTTGAGAGAAAGTATCAACAAAATCAATGTCTTGTTTTAGAGTATATCCTTTAGATACAAGACGTGTCTTACACTTATTCACATTACTATTTCTATCCCTATTAATTTTAAATATCCATTTACAACCAATTGTTTTACACCTTAAGGTAATGAGACAAGTTCTTAAACTTTATTGTCTTGCATAAAATTATACTCTTCTTGTATGACATCAATCCACTTTTGAGAGTTAGAACTTTCATGGCTTGATAAAAAATGATTGATTCATTTTCTATCATTTCATTGTTATCCACATTTTCTTGAGGAAATACAATATAATAATCCATAATAGTATTTCTCCTTTATCTCGTGGATCTCTTTAATGAAATTTGTTTTTAAGGTTGTTGAGTTTGTTCTTCTGAAACAATTATCTTATCATGAATGAGAGTTGTTCAACATTGTCTTGTTGAGGTTATGGATTCACTTCTTGATCAATGATAGACATGAAAACCTAAACATGTTCAAAAGTGATAGTAGGAATTAAATTATAATCCAATTCCTCCTCAAAAGTAATGTATCTAACCTTATTTCTCCCTCCAAACTCAACATTCTAAAAAAATTATAAATCTCTCCTTAAAATAATCTTAATTGTGGGATCATAAAATTTACTGCCCATGGATCACTCAAAATAACCGAAGTAGTTGCTAACTTTTAAAGTTTAATTACTTCACATGTGTCCTAACTTGTTACAAAAGAAATCAACCATTTGTAACTTATTATTTCTTTTGAGTTGGACCCTTAACAACTTTATTTTAATATTTTCTTGTATTGCCCTTATTCTTAGAGACACTAACTAAATAAGCACTACCAAATGAGTAATTTTACACTTATAATGCTTCAAATTTTCTTCCTCTTTAGCGCAATGAGAAATAACCTAGTTAGAGCTTATTTTTTCCTTTGAAAATTGTAAC
This sequence comes from Hibiscus mutabilis, assembly GCA_019671005.1. Lineage (NCBI taxonomy): Eukaryota > Viridiplantae > Streptophyta > Magnoliopsida > Malvales > Malvaceae > Hibiscus > Hibiscus mutabilis. The sequence goes on along the minus strand of CM033728.1, from coordinate 44,055,220 downwards.
TTGAATTGGTTAAATTGTATAGGGAGCGGTGCCAAAACCATAAGAACAAACAATTATTAGAAAGCTCAATCTTATGTTCATTAAGTTTTGAAGCAATATTAAATATTTTCATAATGTACTTCCTCACATTTCCTTGACCCTTATACTTCATAGACATCAAAGAATGCATAAGTGATATCATCTTAAACTTAATGTTTTGGGTAAAACATTTCTTAATTTCGTCAAGGAAACTCTTAATATGAGTAATCTCTTTAGATTTTTGCTCCTAAAGACTTATAGAATGTTGTTCATTATGATCATTAGACTCATGCAATTTGAACAATCTCACCTCTCAAAATCCCTTTTATGGGTGCTTATTGCGGTGAGAAGTGCAAGTTATTCTTCCCTTAGTACAAAGTTTATGTTCATACAACCAAATACTATATGTAAGTGTCTTTTCTATTCCTTGAAATTAGTTTCACTAAACATGAGTGTAGAATATATTTAACAGATATTGTGACAGCAAAAGATAAATTACCTAAATATAGAACAAAAATAAATAATTAAATAAAAACAAGCTCACATAAATATTCATAAGTAAATAAATAAATTAAAAATAATGGTTAGTTCCCCTCAAGATACCAGACACAACATTAATATCAAGTCTTTAGACAATATTATTAACTATAAACGGTATTCTTGTTGTAGCAATCAAACATTGACAATAAACTATGTCAAATAATAGATTAATCTTTGGACTAACGTAATGTTCACATAAAATACTTTATAATTGTCACACATTTATCGCCACAGTTGTCGTTGTAATTCTACCAAATATTAACTTTCCTTTGGGTCAATTAATAAGCGCACGAATTACAAAAACTCATAATCATCTTAATATTTTAAATAAATTAATCTACACAAAAACGATCACTTTGGTGACATTATGTTTCAACTAATCCATTAAAAATTAGACATCTGAAGCCAAAATATGAATTTAATTGCTTCAAAATATTTTTCTTAATTTTATCTTTCAACTAAATTAAAAGATAACCAAAATAATAATAAATTTGAATAAAGGTAAATCTCATATCAAGATATCAGACACTCTACTAATATTTTATCTTTGAATAAAACATTAACTTGCAAGTGATATCTTGGTATAGTAATCAAACATTGATAATAAGAACATGCAAACAGAAATCTTCCTTTGGGCCGATTTATTGCTCACATGTAAAACTGAATAACTATCACATGTTTATTAACACAGTTGCACATGTAACAATGTCAACTATTAATCTTCCTTTGGGCCGATTAATACTAACATAACCTGAATTACAGGAACAAATCCTGCTATATCTTTAAAATAAAATAATTTCCACAATATAGGTCACTTTGGTGACTTAATGCTTCAATTAATTTAACTCAAAATATATAATATAAATATACCAATAGTCAAATTTAAAATTTTATAAAAGTCAAAACTGAAATTTCTGATAACACTTAAGTTTCCGAAATAATCCAAAATAAGGTTGTTTGAATGGGGCTATAAAAAATCGAAAACTTAAATCTTTGACTGTTTCTCAAAAAAATTCCTTAAATATGCATTTACCAAAATTTTCACTATAATCTTAAAGACAAGATTAATAAATTATTAAACTAAATGCATTCGACCCTAAACATCATAAATTACCAAAATATTGAATTCAAAATAATCAAACTTAACCACAAGTAAAATATATATATATATATATATTAATGAATTCAATAATGATCACAAGAAGCTTTAATATTAGTATATGTTTTTCCAAAGATCAAAACCAAATGTGATTCAACAATTCAAGCAAGAATTATTAGAGATAACCTGAATAAAGTTTCGAGAACTAACCTGATTATAAAGTTTTTAAGTCAAGGTAAATTTACCACGATAAAGCTCAAGTCAAACTTTGTATTTTCTTTCTAAATTACTAACGACCAAAACTAAAACTTTTGATCCAGCCGAAATAAATATATATTAGAATTAAATATTAATATATATTCTAAAAATAAAATAAAGATAACTTTATTTTTTAAAAAATAACAATAGCATAATTATCATGTCTGATAACATGTCATCCAAACTTAAGGCATTCCTCAAATTTCATACCTAATAAAACACGAAACAATTTACCTGACTTCTGAAAAAAAAACATTAAAAAATACGATGCTTTAATAATTCCGATCCCATAAAGCCCTAAAAACATGATTTCATAAAAACAAAATAAAACTTTTATACATCTCAGATTCGCATATGTGCACACCCTATTTTCTTTGTGAATTTCGATTTCAAATACTCAACCATATCGCAATAAAGCTTTAAAACTAATCCAGAAGCCACTAATTATAAGGGCTAAATGGTAAATAATTGATCTCTTTATATCAAATAAATATAAATATCTATTTGATCTATAACCATAAATTCATAGAGCATCGATTTCATTAAATAATTTAAACCTAAAGATTCAACATCAATAATTAATTTGAATACAAACTCAAAATTTGAAACCCTTAAAAGGATTTCAAAACGAATCGATCAAAAATAAATAAATAAATTGGTTCTCAATAATTTAACACGACGAGGCTTTGATACCACTTGTTAGAATCAAACCATAACTAAATATAAAATCTAATCTATGATCAATCATGTCAAATCATCAAGAACAATAACTTAAATGTGAAAGCGTACCTTAATTTATTGATATATTGAAAATTTTGAATCATCATGTCGAGATCTCAAATCTTTGGTATTGATCTTCTAAGAAGATATGTTATCTCTTGACGTAAAACTTTTGACGAAAAAGGAGAGAAAAACAAGTTAATCTATTTCTTGGGAACCACTACCTCTTTATATAGTTGATTTAATAATCAACTGTTAACTATTTATAATTATGCCCCTCATTGAATTATAAATACATCTTATGGTATCTATACTTTTATTTACATGACACTTTAACACACATGACACGTCTAACATAACTACTCACTTAATTTTGTGTTATACTTTACAATAGCATCATACATTATACATAAGTGCCCATAATTGCAGATTTTAATCCAACATTGTTATATCCTTGAGAATGTAATATATCTTGTCATTGCACCCAACACTTGTTTGTGATAATTCATATATTTGTAATATGTTTATTTTTCTTCAAAAGTACATATTATAATGTGTAATTACCTATAATCTTTCTATCCTTAAACTAAAAGTAATTGTGTTTAAGTATAATCGACTCTTAAATGTTACAAAAACAATAATAACAATCAAATTATATTTAATATATATTTTTATATAAAGTATAACCTGTTATATATCGATATCTATAGTAAATACCAACTAAACTAGGAAATGACAAAAATAATTTTATATTCAGTTTTAACATGCATACAAAACAGAGGGTGTTTAACGTGAAATTTTAACATGCATCTTTTAAAATATATTATTTTAAGTATCATCTATGCAAAGGTTTTATTTCACTTATATCGTGAATACGGCATAATTTAGCACACTTTTATGTAGATTTGTTTGTACTCATTTTTATAGATGAATAGAAATATTCTCCTTTTCGGTGTTGTATTTATATCCTCACACTAAAAAATAAGTTCAAGGTTTAGGGTTAAGATTTAAGGTTAGGGTTTATGGTTAAGATGTAAGGTTAGGGTTTAGGGTTAAGATTTAAGGTTAGAGTTTAGGGTTTAGGGTTTAGGGAATTAGGGTTGTTAGTACCTACAAATACCCACCGCCACGTGTCAAAGCCACACAACCAACGACGAGCAAACATGATTGCGAACAGTATCATACGAAGGCTCCGTGATGTATGACGAACGTGAGATTGCAGGCAACACCCTGCCAAGCGATCTCGTAACAACATAACGAGATAGTTGCGTGTGACGATATGAATCTACGACATCTCATCATAGCCTGTCCAATCAACACGCCACGACTATCTGGTCGTGACACATGTCCCAGAGGTATAAATAAGACATGCAATGAGAGGAACGAGGAATCCCAAACTAGAGAGGCACCATAAATCACTATAACAAGAGCAACATACGCATTCCTACACAATACCACCATCCAAACCTCCGTTAGACCATCGTCACTGACCTCTGTTGACTTTGACAATCAACAATTGGAGCGGCAAACGTAAACCGAACACACGACCTTTAGATTTATCAGTTACCCTAAAACCCCTAAAGATAAGAGGAGACGACCAAAAACACCCAGAGAAAGATATAATAGAGGAGCCCACATTGAAAACTCAACAAATGTCGGTGACTGGAGAAGATAATATTACGATAGGGCAACCAGCATCGGCTGTCTCACAATAGCTACAACAACTTCAACAAAGTTTTCGACAACAGTTATGAGATCAACCTCCCTCATGGTTTACAATAGGACTAAATATGCAGCAAACAAGAGGAGTATCCCCGTCGGAAGGCAGCAATCAATAATTTTTGGAAATGATAGACCAACTACAGAAGAACTTTCAGAGCATCTAGAGCCTTCGACAAGATGATCCTTCTCGGAACCCCCGAAGTTATAAAAATAAGCCCTTATCTGAAAACATCCTAGAGCAACATGTATCCACGTCTTTCAAGGTCCTGAAGCTGATGTATAATGGAAGAGGTGACCCTCAGGATCATCTATCACACTTTTTGAATCATATGGATTTGTTTAATGCCTCCGATCAAGTTAAATGTTGAACATTTTCAACGACTATCAAGGATTTAGCTCAAGCATGGTATATCCAACTCCCAAAGAACTCGATTTCTAGTTTTGATCAGCTGGCAGAATTGTTCATGAGATATTTTTTGGCAAATAAGGTATTGAAAAGGTCATCAACGTAGCTTCTGTCGATCATCTAGGAATCAGACGAATCTTTGCATAAGTTCATCCAACGGTTTCACGCTGTAACTATGCAAACCAAAGAGACATCCAATGAGTTTGCAATTTCTACCTTTATCAATGGTACTTCTCACTAGCACCTAAAGTATAATTTATTGGACTGACCACTAGCAACGTTATTGAAATTGTATGCATCCCTACACTGGAAATGAAGAGGCAAACAACATGAAGGCCTAGGCACACAATTCACAACATGAGAACCATAGACAAGGCAATCGCAGCCCCAAACGGGGCAAACCCCCTATCTATCAGGGAATTGGTTTAGGAAACCTACAGTTCCACCACAGACCATAATATGTTTAGAACAGCGGTCTGTCGTAGCGACGTGTGCAGGAGGATCAATAACGTGTGACAACCCAAGAAAGGTTGTACGCGTACAGAACCTGTCATAAATTGACAGAGTTGTCTTCGCAAATAATGCACCAGATTAAACACACGAGAATCTTAAGACCGCCATTGGTAATAATAGAAAGCCAGCATAGAAATTGTTTCGGGCGACGATGCAAATTTCACAAAGCTTAGGGTTACTCTATAGATGATTGCATACATCTAAAGAACGCGATCGAGTCTGCATTAAGAAGAGGGCAGTTGGAGATATTCTTAGTTTTTTGCTACAGCCACGTCGAGGATAACAGAATGACCATGTAGCCTGAGTCGTAGGTGATAGAAGAAACAACTCGGATAACAGTGTCACCCTACATATGATAATCAGAGTAGACGATAAATGAAACCAATCAAGCTCCAAGCGCAGAGCATATGTGCAGAGAGTAATGTCAATTTCAATAGGAATAATGAAGAAACCAAAACAAAGAGACACGTGGTAAGTGTTTTTCTTAAAAAAAAGAGGAGGATGGTATTCTCAATGAAGAATATAATGACCCCTTCGTTGTTACAGTAATGATAGCGGGTTTTACTGTAAAAAAAATTTAGTGGACACGGGTAGCGTTGTAGAAGTGTTGAACTGGAATGCTTTTAACCAAATAGGAGTTTCAAATGCAGAATTAAAGCCAGCTAGTCTTGTATATAGGTTTAGCAACTAGCTTATCGAAGTAAAGGGCTCCATCTGACTCCCCGTAACTATAGGATATAGAGACACAAAGGCACACAAATGGCTAATTTTTTAGTCATCGATAATCCATCCGCGTTCAATGTTATTTTTGGGAGGCTCTTGATATGGAAAGCCAGAATGATGGCAGCCCATTTCTGCCTACAGGTCAAATTCCCCATGCCCACAGGGAAAGGCTTTATGCAAGCCAAGCCAATCAAAAGACAACAAGGCAATGCTACATATTTTTACTACAATTCGCATAGAGGCAGATAGGTCACGATCACACACGCGAAGATGTCCTATCCCAGCAAAAAGGAACTACAATTAATGTTCTGAGCAAAACCGTGATGACCCTCAGTAGCCTGAACTTCAAAGAGGAAACTGAGCAATCTAAGTAGACGAGTACATACAAGGTCGATGTGAGACGGTGGAGCAGGTAGAAATCTTGAAGATATGGGGATTGTTGGATCTCGCAATATCTGCCACTTGCTTCAAAGTTTATTTCAATACCTCATACCTTTTTTCTTTCCCGACTCTTTTTGTTTTCCACAGTCCTGCATATTTTGTACATAGCAAACTCAAGGGAATGCATGTTTGAAACGATTTTATTACCTATAAGAAGCTACTATCGTTCGCCGTTTTTAAAAAGCGTACATAAAAGATTCAGCTCAATGATCGCCACTTCCTGAGTAAGCAAATAAAAGAAAACAAAGGATCGTTTAGGCGTCCACCGCTTTTAAGAAGCACGCATAAAGGAATCACCTCAGCGACCGCCACTTCATGAATAAGTGAATAAAAAACAAATGATTGTTTGGGCGTCCGCCACTTTTAAGAAGCGTGCATAAAAGAATCAGCTCAACGATCGCCGCTTCTAGAATAAGCGAATAAAAGAAAACAAAAGATCTTTTGGGAATTTGCTGCTTTTAAGAAGCGCGCATAAAAGAATCAGCTCAGCGATTGCCGCTTTCTGAGTAAGCTAATAAAAAAAACAAATTATCGTTTGGGTGTCCACCACTTTTAAGAAGAGCGCATAAAGGAATTACCTCGGCGATCGTTGCTTTTTGAGTAAGCAAGTAAAAAAACAATGAATCACTTGAGCGTCCGCCGTTTTTAAGAAGCGCGCATAAAGAAATCAGCTCAGCGATCGTCGCTTTCTAAGTAAACGAATAAAAGAAAAAAAGGTCATTTGGGCATTAACCACTTTTAAGAAGCGTGCATAAAGGAATTAGCTCAGTGATCTTCACTTTCTGAGTAAGCGAATAAAAGAAAACAAAAGATTGTTTGGGAGTCAGGTGCTTTTAAGAAGCGTGCATAAAGAAATCAGCTTAGCGATCACCGCTTTCTGAGTAAACGAATAAAAGAAAACAAATGATCATTTGGGCGTCCGCCGCTTTTAAGAAGTACGTATAAAGGAATCAGCTTAGCGATCGCCGCTTCATGAGTAAGCGAGTAAAAAAACAAAGGATTATTTGGGCGTCCACCACTTTTAAGAAGCTTGCATCGAGGAATAAGCTCAGCGATTGCCGCTTTCTGTGTAAGCGAGTAAAAGAAAACAAATGATCATTTGGGCGTCCCTTGCTTTTAAGAAGCTTGCATAAAAGAATCAGCACAGCGTTCGTCGCTTTCTGAGTAAGCAAATAAAAGAAAACAATGGATCATTTGGGCATCGACCGCTTTTAAGAAGTGTCTACCGTATTTAAGAATCGTGCATAAAAGAATTAGTTCAACGATAGCCACTTCCTGAGTAAACGAATAAAAAAGATCGTTTGGGTATACAAATCATTATGTTAAACAAATAAAGAAATAAACGAGAATAAGGCTACAAAATATCTACGATGGAACTAAAAGTAGCGAGTCATGAGTAATGCATGTTGATTCAACACCTCTTTCCACAACCATTTTCAGTTGTCGATCTCAATATTACAGAGTAACCTAAAATTTTGTCAGTATTAATGAAAACACTCAAAATTTTGAATTAATATATAGGAATATATGTCCAGAATTCCAATGAATAGTTACGTCATCTAGGGGGCAAGATTGCCCACGGCTAAAAAATACAATATATGAACACGAAGGGACAGATAGTTCCCTTCATAAATTTGTGATATCCGCAAGACATTTTTATGGTTAGCACTTGTAGAAGGAAATATTTAAGAGCTTCGCACAAAGTCCAAGTGCATCAAAAACTATAGTCATTCATATTTGAGAAAGATAAGGGTCGTTAACCGCCTCCAAACAAGTATGCATAATAAAGTGACCAATCGCTAAGTCAAAGTTCGCTAGCCACCTCCAAGAAGACACGCAAATATACGTTGCTCCCAATTAAATTGAAAGCAAACAAAACAATCAAGCAAAGTGCATTGCAGGACCGTCTAGATATCCATCACTATCAAACAAATCAGCAAAAAGAGGCAACACGTTGCTATCTATTCATTTTTACAAATTGCAACACAATCAAACACAAGTATTTTTTTGATGCTATAATTTACTAATCACAAAGTTCCTCGTCACTTGAGGGCAAGAATTCACTTAAAACATTGATGTACGCAAACTTTTTTTTCACTACAAACCAGTGATATGAAAAATATATACACTAAAATGCATACTTTATTCCAAAGTTTTACCTCCAAATTCATAAAAACTAAAATTACAAAATAATCAGCGAAGAAGGCAAGCATTCGTTGCCTATATATTTTGTCAATTTACAATCTTAACAACTTCTAGTTTACTCTCTACTAGTTTTTCATCGCCAAAAGGCTCACTCGACATGTCCTACATGGTTATCCGACTTATCCACATATCTAGCATTGAGGGCATATATATCTGCAACAACTGCTTCAAGCTAGAAGTAACAGGAATACCACGTCAATTCCAAGAGGTGTACAGATCTCCCTAGAAACTCGCTGGAGATAACTATAAAACCCCCTAGGGTAAAAGTAGTATTTTTAATATAGCAGGCAGAGTACATGGAGATGACAAACACCTCTCTTATTTTTGACTCCAAAAGCTTCTACTTTGCACCAAGAGGAAAATGGTCAAATTCCAAGGCGAATTAACTGCCTCAGCAATATGCCCCTACCTCGCCTGCCTCCCCTTAATGTAGCAGCAAACGCCAACAGACAATAGTACTTAGAAAACCTCGCAACCAAGACCTTCTAAATACATTGTCTGTTGGCCTTCTTTGCTATAGATGGCTAATTATAGCCTTCTGAATACTATTGTCTGTCGATCCAAGTAGCCTGAATTTCAAAACTAACAATCCTTTAGGATTTATGAGGAGCACTTTTTGCTCACCACTCTTACTTATAAACATATTTTCTTATCCTTCCTCAAAATAAAGCAAGTAAAATCGTAATTAATGGAGCATAAAAGAGAGTTGACCACTCATAAAGCACGTTATGAAAATACAGGCCCATGAACTCCCATTTATAGCAACCAATTGGAATGGCAAATGATGATGTTTCACATTCTTAATCCGAAGGGCTGCAGATATGAGTATTTATTTCTCAAACCCCGAAATCTCAGGTGAATAGCTGAAATCACGCAACTTTCAAACTTTCTATCAATAACTGCGTAGGTAGGCGCATGCACCTATCACACCTAGTCAAAAGTTTTCTTTCATCATGATCTATTTTGAATTGTCCAAATCATCGCGACAACCCAATAGATACCGAGCACAAAAAACTAAACCAATAAGGAATAAGCAAAGAAACAACACGTAGTATCTTGTTTCTTAAGTTATCCATGATTGGCACAATTTTCCCCAATATTAATCCCTCTATACAAAGGAACATGTGAGTGGATACGATCTTTCCCAAAGCAACACACACCGTTTTGCTATGTTAACTCAGCTAACAATAAAGACATATATTTGTAAGTAAGACAATCATAAAGCAAAGTGATTGGCTTACATAAATAGCAGCGATTGTATACACTAAACCCACATCATTTGTAGACCAACAAAACTAAATAAAAGGTATAAAGTAAGAAATTATGAGTTGTAAAGATATTAAAAGCAAAAACAATTCCAAGCTCCTCAAGCAACCTTAGTCCTCTTATAATTGGACTTACAATTTATTGTACAAAAGGAAAATTACGTAGAACATTCTCCTAAAATCTAATAACAGAGAAATATTCAACCAATCGCAGTATAGGAAGACAATATCTCTACCACTTAATATAAGTATCCCAATTAAAGGTAACAACTAAGCATACAAGACGAGAATTTTCACCATAGTCTCAGCAAAATTAAGTTAGAAATAACATCACATAAGCAGCTCGCAGTGCTTCATGATGACATTAAAATGCATTATAAAATTATATAAAAAATAGCAAAATATATAAAAACAACCCTCAAAACAACTTCCATTCTCCGCGAAAAGTAAAAATAAATTACAATGATAGTTATACATCTCTATTATCATCACTTAAAACACCATCACCATCTAGTTTATATACAGCACCGCCGCTATCATCCAAAGAAGAAACTGCAACTGGAGCCAAGGTAGAAGAGACCACCATATCTTTATACTTCGCAATAAAGTCTTCCCAAAAAGGCCCGACAAGATTCCTCATGTCGAAATCCGTGGTTACTTTACAAAAGATGTTAAAATTCACACCCCTAACATCCAAAGGGCCACATGCCAGTTGAAAACTAAGAATAGAGTCATCTTAAGATTTTTTCTATTCTTTCAATTATCAAAGCAGAGGTGGCATCTGCAGCTGCCTTAACCTTCTCCGCTATATTGACATCATGAGTAGCATCTAGCACCATAATCTTATTCTTGTGTGATTCTTTAAGCTCGATTAACTTTCACATAAAATTTGCAAAATTCTCGTTCATAGTATTTTTGGTCTCTTCTAGTTCCTCTTTGAGACCTTGAATCTCACTTTTGAAACTCTGTTTCGTAGTTGCGAGCAACTTATTTTTAATCCTCAGAACATGATCAACCTTGATCTCTTTCTTGGAAATTTCCTTTGCATGCCTCATGTGTAATTCTTCTAACCGCACCCCAACGTCCGCTTCATATTTTTCCTTTAGCTCCTTTAATTGCAACCACAACAACTTATTTTCCTCAACAATACCAATGTAGTTCTCCATTCGCGAGTGAAGCCTCAAATTTTCTTCAGCAAAAGTCTTCGTGTTCTTCTCTATGTTAAACTGAACGTAACCAAGTTTTTGGATAAGACCCCAACCCCCCTCAACAGAACTCTTGATACTACTGCAGGATTTTGAAGCACTAGGACTATCCGAATACAAGTCAAATAATATTTTAGAAGTATATTCGGGATAAAACCAATTCTCTGTCTTCAGACATCCTCTCTAAGGATAGAACACACTTCATATAGTCGAGGGCCTGCAACCCACACTAGAGGGGACATCAACACACAATGCCATAGAGGGGTTTATTGCAACACCTGAAAGTAACACAGCAGGTATAACTACAAGGGGATTTATCTTCAGTACATAAATGAACAACTATGGAATCTGTAGCACTTACATCTGCAAAAGACTAATCGAACTAAAACCATATCAGAAAAATTAGGCAGCTAAATTATTAAATTAAAACTCAAGCTAGTAACACATCACCTGCGACATTTGAGGCTACACGAAAAGTATGCGGGACATCAGCCAAGTTGACAGAAGTAGTGGTCCCAACAGCACCACTTGTCACTATTTTAGAAGAATTGCCAAGCTCAAATAAAAAGGGTAAAATAACACAGCTCAACTTTGATAATTCCAGCATCACACGATGGTATTTTCCCTAACATTTTCTCTTCATCATCCAAAAAGCACCTTCTTGAGCTATAAGCCCTTATTTGTCTTACCATACTTTCCCGTGTGGCCTCTACAATATCCACTGAACCTCTATTAGAGATATTTTGGGCATCGAACGAAACCTCTAGAAAGGAAACAATAGACACTACACCTATTGGGGACGATGTTGTAGTGGTTGGAGCTAACACATATGGCACACTTATTTTTACATTCCTAACAGTCTCTGGGCTCACCATCTCTATCAGCCTTTGTGAAGTTAATAGCGTATTACTCAGCATAGTTAGCGGCGTCTCCTACACACTAATCCCAACTCCTATTTCGTTACCAACTATTCGCAATCGAGGAATTGATGCCCCTACAAGATAAGTAAAAATAATAAAAAAATGCAAATAATAATAATAATAGAAATATACCAATAATGAAAGAAAGTACGCATGTTGAGAATTCTCATCTCAAAGGCTATAACCAACTAATACATATATCCATTCGTCTCTTTGACCTGCGTTCTAAAGGAGGACAAATTCTTTCATCTTTTGAGTTAGATGCGACAAGCGAGTTAGAAACCACACATTTTTTACCTCCTACACCACGACTATAACTAGGTAAGCCAACGTTAACACTACTCCTTGGAGCGATAGAAATGGATTCTCCACTAGCCTCTCCCGAGAAGGCATCCTTTTCATGATACCTCTAGGGGAATATACAAATGTCAGTATACTCAGAAAGAACTTCTTTAGTTCATCTTTATCACCCATAAGAATCCTCGCTACTCACCCGTTACCCCCTTTACCAAAGGGCCAGGCTTCATCGCAAGTAGGCACGTTTACCAAAGAGCCATTTAAAAATGTATCAAAACCTATTTTGTTCCAACTATTGGAGCTTTTCTCCTCTAGACAGTGCACCCATATATTTTTGAGGGTGCATACTTTTTTGAAGCGAGATGGTGGATTACCTTCTAGTCTTCCGAGAAGTTTTACCTCAGCAACCAACATTTTTCCCATATCGGGTAGTGCAACCTTATCCATGGCCAGCCGATGCCATGTAACGAGAAATAAAAACTTTTTGACGGTACACTCCACTTTTATATACTTTGTCATATCCAGACGAAGATTATCAGCATGATCACTCATCACTGACCTTTTTTCTTCTACGATGAATAATAGTTATAAAACCTTTCGTATTCTTATCGTGACCAACCAAAACATTATAAAAATAATGGAACATATCGATAGAAGGTTCATCCCCATGAATTTTACAATTCAAGAAGTACGTCACCAAGGTCCACCAACTACTCCCACTTAGCTGACCTGGTGCAATACTGAACCAATTTAGCCACTTTACAAAGAAATGATACAGTGGTAAATGAAACCTGGCCTCAAAAGCAAAAAGATGAATCAAACACCACGACCTCCCCTCATCAGAACATGCGCTCAGGCAAAAGATCCCCTTTGTCAGACTGAATCGATACAAAAAATGATTACTGCGAGAATACCTCAGCACTCTAACATTTTCAACAACTTATCAGGCTCGATCGTACAACAAAATTCGTCACTCACTACCACAGACGAACCAGCCATTACAATAAAAACAATTGTCCTTTTTTCTCCACAAGACAAAATAAACAAGATAAAGCTCAAAAATACCGATAAAGTATATTTATAGTCATGAACCGTGTCTTACTCAACACGTTTCATCAATACGGAGGTTTGTCCTATGAAGTTTCATATGCAACGGTTTGTTCTGAAAGAGAACCAACCTACTTATTACCACGATCCACTACATGACGTTTCGTATAAACCTTTGCAAATCGTACGTAACAATTTCTATTCCATTATAATAATAATAATAATAATAAAATCGTTACTATTAAAATTCCTACTTGAACAAGGCCTTCTCAGTTTCCTCAGGCTCGCCAAGGTCACTTTAAACCTTCCCTCACCTAAGGGGAAATTGTTAGTACCTACAAATACCCACCACAACATGGCAAAGCCACACAGCCAACATCGGGAAAATGGGGTTGCGAACAGTATCATACGAAGGATCCATGATGTATGGCAAACGTGAGATCGCAGACAACACCCTGCCCAATGTTCCCTTAACAATGTAGCGAGATCGTTGGGGGTGACGATATGAACATACGACATCCCATCATAACATGTCCAATCAACAGGCCACGACTACCTGGTCGTGGCACTTGTCCCAGCAGTATAAATAGGACATGCAATGAGAGGAATGAGGCATTCCAGACCAGAGATGCACCACAAATCACTATAACAAGAGCAACAGACACATTCCTACTTAGGACCACCATCCAAACCTCCGTCGAAGCATCATCTCTAACCCCTATTGACTTTGACAATCAACAAGGATATGGTGTATTTTTTAGAGTTTTATGATTTTTTTATCATAGAGTTTATGGTTTATAGTTTAGGAATTAGAATTTAAAATTATGGCTTAAAATTTAATTTTTTAATGTTAGGGCATAGAAAGAGACACCGAAAAGGAGTAGAGTATTTTTATCCTTTGAAATATGTCATGACCTAGTTTGTAATATGTAGATGTAATCTTATATTATATTTAATTATTTTTTGGTGCCATGTTTAAAATTACAGAAAAAATATTACTTCTACTCATCAAATCATTGATGTTTTAATAGCTAAAATATTTATTATTATATTTGTATAATTATATTTAAAAAGAAGAATTCAAGAGTCTTTCATGGAAATGCATTGGACTTGGCCCTTCGGTGAAGGCTTCAACTCAAGCCATAATTGGGGTCTGGCGACTGGAGGAGTGTGGCTTGGTCCCTGTATACTTGACCCAACCACTACGGGTCGACCAATAAATAGAACCCATTTGACAGGGTACATGGTCAATGTTAACAAAATCAAAACCATAATAAAAAGGTTCAAATTCCGGATGGTGCGACTCATTTCTATAATAAAATAATTAAAATATAATATCAAATTATAACTATAAATATGATGTAAATATATGAATATAACAAATATAAAACTATCAATTTATGATATGAACACGAATTATTGAATTTGCTTGATGATGACGTTGAAGTTTTGCATACAAGACAGGTGTAAACTTTGTTTTTCTTTTAGATGGAGAGAGGTGGGCGGTGGGAATGGAATATAATTTTGGGTGTTTTTCTTGGATGGGAGTTTCAAGTGGCTGAAATTTTAGGTTAATGCATTAAGAAAATAAATCGGTTTTCTTATTTTTAGGGTAAACTACATAAATGGTCACCAAACTTTTAGAGCGGATTCATTTTGATCACCATACTTTTAAAATATTCGATAAAGTCACTCAACTTTTAGATTGATTTCGATACGGTCCCTCCGGTTACCTTTCTTTAGAAGTTGACGTTAGTTTTCGTTTTTCCTTAAAAAAAAAAAAGTAAACTACACCAATCATCACTCAACTTTCTTCTCACACCTATTTTGGTCACTATATATTAACAATCTTCTCACACCAAAACATCTTAACATGCTCCTAAAACACAACCAACATAATCAAGAATCAACCTGATAAGTGTTCAAAAGTACTATTATTCTTACCCTTTTTACTCATATTATTGTTAGACTTAGGCTCATATTAGTTGCATAATTAGCCATTCATGCATTAATCCATGTTTCCTTCCATCGTTGATCTTGATTACATAACTTGGTAGTTTTTGTGGGAAAAGATGGTGCTTTGGTGTGTTTGTGTGTATGTACAGGATCACTTGCAAAAGCAAGACTAGAGCTAGTTGCCAGAGCAATGCATGAAGGAGACGCCGAGCCGGTTGCCAGGGCAATTGTCGACAAAGAGAAAAGGTGATATGGTAGTCGAAATTGATGACTAGACAAGCCCAAGATGACGTGGAGCAAAGCCCAATCCCAAAGGAATTTGATTTCCATGAAGAGATTAAAGAAGAATTAAATTCCAAGAAGATAGGAAAAGTTCTAGTAGGAATATAATTATAATAAAGAATTATATTCTTTAGAGATAATTTAATTCCAACTTAACTTCCTCCTCAAAGAAGGACTTTGATCTAACCCTATAAATAAAAGGCCATATCATCAACTTCAAAAGAGAGAGCAAGAGAGGGGAATTTCGACAACTCCAAGGAAGGCAAGAGGAGAGAATTTTCGACAATCATCTAGGGCAAGTAGGATTTCGACAAGCCTCCTTCTTCATCCTTTTCTTTCTTGTTCGATTGGGTTCATGCTAGGGATTATTTATCTTGTGTTTCTTTGGAACCAGCCATGAACTAAATCTATTTGGCTATGGTTATTGTGTTTTGTGGTTGTGAGAAACTATTGGTTTTTGTTTAGGTAATAAGAGTTTGCACTTTTCTATTCAAGGTTTATTCATTCTTGGTTCTTATTCTTGTTTGCGAGTGAATTGGGAGAGGATCTCATGACTTCATCTATTTATCTAATATCGGGAGAGTTAGATTCAAGAAACGAATGAATATGATCTTTATTCAATCTATTGATGGTGAAGATTAATCCGGCTTAGGAATAAGTTAAGGATTTCAACGGCTAAGAGGAGCGCAAGATTGGTTGTTGTTCACCCTTGATTCACGCAGGGATGTATTATCAAGGCATGCACAAGTAGCTAGAGTTTCGGCTTGGGGATAAGAAGAAACCATTGAAGAACGCTCTGTCGAATCTTGAAGATTGCTGCCTAGACACCCAACTAGTTGCCCAGGCAACCATCAATTAGTTGCCAAGGCAACCCCGTTGTGCAAGTTGCCACGGCAACTGAGTTGCGCGTGCACTCTTTTACCAAGACGATCCAATAGGCTATCACACCTAAACTCACGATAACCTGGCCTATCTCTCTCTTATTTGATCTCATCTATTCTTTTACTTTATTGCTTTCTAGATTAGTTATTAGTTAAACTCCTATAATCCTTTATTTGTGTTTTTACTTTTTACAGTGCGAGAGACTAGATTCTTGAAGTGGCACCAATCACTGTGGAGAAGATATCGTTTATACTATAACTTGCAACGTGTATACTTGCACAATTGCGTAGCACTTATTACGCGCAACAAGTTTTTGGCGCCATTACCGGGGATTGGGAATAGCGACTTTGTTTTTATTTTCTTGCACTTTCTTTTTACTTTTCTTGTTTAAGATTCAAAGGGCTAACAAACTTTGGTTTTGCATTGGTATATGACCAGGGAGAGACCGAGTACACCATAATATCCTTTTGATCCAGAAATCGAACGAACCTTACAAAGACTTAGACGAAGGATAAGAGTAGTAATGGCTAATCAAGACGGCAATATGAATCAAGATGTTCTAGCAAGAGGAGGAGTGATTCTTGCACGAAACAGAACTATTCGAGACTATCTTGAAGAAGATCTTGATGGACTTAATCCAGAAGTTGTCACACCTGAAATCGAAGCTGACCACTTTGAGTTAAAACCGATAATGTTTAATATGATCAACACAATTGGTCAATTTGGCGGCTCAACAACTGAAGATGCACGGCAACATCTGAAATCTTTCCTCGAGATTTGCAACTCGTTCAAAACACACGGAGTCACCCCCGATGTCTTACGATTAAGATTATTCCCCTATTCACTCAGGGATAGGGCGAAAGCATGGTTGAATAGCATTCCTACCGGATCAATAGCATCTTGGACCGATCTTTGTCATGATTTCCTTGCTCGATTTAATCCTACAAATTTGGTTGATAAGCTTCATAACAACATTACTTCTTTTCGGCAGGCAGATGATGAATCCATGTACGAGGGTTGGAAGCGATATAGAGAACTTCTACACAAATGCCCCCTACACGGATTCCCGGTGTGGACTCAAGTAACAATGTTTTACAACTCCGTGAATACACCAACAAGGATGATGCTAGATGCCTCGGCAAACGGCATACTCCTAGATAAGTCGCCGGAAGAAGCAATGCAAATTTTAAACAGGCTGGCCAAGAATGATTATCAATTCCCCTCTACTAGAAGAGGAGGAGTTAGACGCCAAGCCACAATACATGAACTAGGATCATCAGATTCAATTTTGGCACAATTGGCCACTTTAACTGTTGCGTGTAATAAGTGCTACGCAAAAGTGCAAGTATACACGTCGCAAGTAATAAAGTGATACGAGTATCGAGTATCGTCTCCACAGGGATTGGTTTGGGCCACTTTGCTTAAGTTACTGCACTGTGAAAATAAAAACACAATTGATAATAGAGGTTTTAATTAACGAGAAAAGAAAAAACGATAAACTAAAAGAATAGATGAAGTTAAAATAGAGTAAATAGGCCAGGTTATCGTGAGTTGAGGTGTGATAGCCGATTGGACCGTCTTGGTAAAAGAGTGCAAGGGCAACTCAGTTGCCGTGGCAACTTGCACAGCGGGGTTGCCTTGGCAACTAATCGATGGTTGCCTGGGCAACTAGCTGGGCAACTACTTGGGCGTCTGGGCAGCAACTTCAAGGTTCGACGGAGCGTTCTTCAATGGTTTCTTCTTATCCCTAAGTCGAAACTCTAGCTACTTGTGCATGCCTTGATAATACATCCCTGCGTGAATCAAGGGTGAACAACAACCAATCTTGCGCTCCTCTTAGCCGTTGAAATCCTTAACTTATTCCTAAGCCGGATTAATCTTCACCATCAATAGATTGAATAAAGACTATACTCATTCGTTTCTTGAATCTAACTCTCCCGATATTAGATAAATAGATGAAGTTATGAGATCCTCTCCCAATTCACTCGCAAACAAGAATAAAAGCCAAGAATGAGTAAACCTTGAATTGAAAAGTGCAAACTCTTATTACCTAAACAAAATCCAATTGTTTCTCACAACAACAAAACACAATAACCCCAACCAATCAAGTTAGTTCATGGTTGGGTTCAAAAGATATACAAAGAATAATCCCCAAACCATGAATCTAATGAAAGCAAAGAAGAAGAAGAAATCGAACTCTCTCCCTCCTTGCTATCTTGTCAAAATTTCTCTATTTTTCTCTATATCGATTGTCGAAATCTTCTTGTTATTTATAGGGCTAGGCCAAAGTCCTTCTTTGAGGAGGAGTTTAAGTTGGAATTAAATTATCTTTAAAGAATATAATTCTTTATTATAATTGTATTCCTACTAGAACTTCTCATATCTTCTTGGAATTTAATTCTTCTTTAATCTCTGCATGAAAATCAAATTCCTTTGGGTTTGGGCTTTGTTCCACGTCATCTTGGGCTTGTCTAGTCATCAATTTCGACATCCCTATTGCATTTTCTTTTTGTCGACAATTGCCATGGCAACTGGCTAGGCGTCTCCTTCATGCATTGCCCTGGCAACTAGCTCGGCATATCATTCATGCATTGCCCTATCAACTAGCTCGGCATTGCTTTGGCAAGTGATCCTGCACATACACACACAAAAATACACCAAAGCAGCATCTTTTTCCACAAAAATCACCAAGTTATGTAATCAAGCTCAACAGTGGAAATAAACATGAATTAATGCATGAATAACTAATTATGCAACTAATATGAGCTTAAGTCTAACAATAATATGAGTAAAAAAGGTAATAAAAATAGTACTTTTGAACACTTATCACGCCCCCAAATTCGAACTATTGCTTGTCCTCAAGCAATGCAAACTAACAATTACCTGCCAAGACTTTAATCATCAAAGACATGCTTCAAACTTGAATTCAAACCTCGGAACCGTGGCACAAAGTATGATCACCTTTTAATTTTTTGGATAACACAAAAATTACCCGGAACCAAACTATAGTGTTCGTGACAATGTGTGCGTAGTTGTGTACAAGTTGATTTTCAAGATTCTATGTGAATAGTAGGCTTTTATCAATTTAATTACTGGGCATTTTTTTTAATTTTCACTAGAGCCAATTTCGGGCACCTCTAGTAAAGTAAGCAATTTCTCATTTTATTTTAGTCGACTAGAGCCAATTTCGGGTACCTCTAGCGATTCTCTAATGTGCATTAACTACTAGAGCCAGTTTCGGGCACCTCTAGCAAGAATGTGCATTTACTACTAGAGCCAGTTTTGGGCACCTCTAGTAAGAAATTAACTTTTAATTTTCAATTTTAAATTTACCCAAATTTTAAGCAACCTAAGTTCACTAAGTTTCTTTCAATCAACAACCCGCAACCGTGTAAAAAAAATTCAGCATCATAGTAAAATTCTAAGTTCTTTTCATGCAATCCTAAAATTAAAGGTTCTTTCAATTAAGTGCAGTGGCGAAAATTCATCATTGGGTATTCAACAAGTCTTAAGCAATTAAATCCAATTAAAGGAATGGCAAGTAACATATGCAACCTATATGTGATTGCTAAAAATGAATGCAACTAAACATGAAGCTAACTAGAAACCAACACCCCCCCAAACTCGAGAGAAGCATTGTCCTCAATGTATGAAAAAGTGAAACAAAATTTAAAAGAAACTAAATGAAATGAGTTAGTCGAAGAGGTCGTCACCTCGAGTGATAAGTTTTCTTCGTGCCGTTTGCTTGATTCATTTTTCAGTCGGTGGTTGAATACTGGTGCCGCGTGAATAGCATTGCTTTGATTTGATCCATGTTTACCGATGCAGGTTCACTTGCATGGGCATCAGTAGTTCCCGAAGCCATAGTTGTTGTCTGGGCATCGCCAGTTTCTATTGTGGTTACTGTGGCAAGTAGTCGGTAGTGAATTTCCTTAGCATGGTGTTTGTGAGTCTTGTTGTGGAAAAGAAAACCTGGAAACACTTCTAATGTTACTGCATATCTGAGAAAACTTGAGGAGAGTCGTTTCCAATACTTATTATAGTCCATCCGTACCCTCCATCGTGTGACAATATTGCCCAAAAAGAGTTGGGCCAATGTGCTCCCAGCTACTCCCTTTTGCATTACCATGGTGGAGGTGTCTTTCTTCTTTGTTCGCTTGTAGTCCATGTATACTCTCCACCTTGCTACTATTCCTGAAGGCACAAATATATTAATAGGAAAAAATATATCCATTCTCAACCATTCAATTACCTCATTCTTGTCGACTTCTATCATGGTTGGATGTAGCCTTTGTTGTCGTGGCAATTGCTGCTCAAGCCAATTGCCGTGGCAATCAGTTGTCAAATTTTGCTTTAAGTCAAGGGAAGAATCAATTTTCTGAAGAGCTTTATGAATCCAAACACCTTTTTCTTTTGGCCTCTCAAACATCTTCATCAGTAGAGATTTCGATGGCTTCAAATCTACCAACCTCGGTTCCTCAAGACATACTTGCAATGGATGAGGTGAGTTTTTAAAGAATTCAAAAGGTTCAACTATTACCTGCTCATATTCCATTGGCAAAGTATTATTATCTCGTTGATCTTGCATGTGGTCGCGTAATTGCCGTGGCAATTGTAGATGAGAGCAATCTACACATTCCTGCTTCAACATCAACGTTATAACTTTCTGGGCATCAGGTTCCTCAGAATTTGCTGTAGTATTGTTATTCTCAGCTTCACCGAGTGTTGTCGCGACATTTCTCTGTTCAGGCTCCTCAATCATTGCCGAGGCAATTTGTTGTTCAAGCTCATCACGTGTTGGGCAGTCTCTCTCATTGGCATCCTCTTGACTTTGAGGTTCTAGTTGTTCCTCACACATCGGAGAGATTTCTTTGCATTGCTCCTTATCCTCTTGCCTTGGGACGTCAGTATCCCTAGGAGTGAATTGTTGGTGCATGTTATCCATGACATATGTGGATCTCCCCAATTGATCTTCTGAATCCCCTAAGGTTGCATCCCACTGAGCTATCCTCGTATCCATAGATTTTGATAGTTCTTGAATCTCTTCAATTGATCCATCAAGTCTAGCCAATGAAGCTAGTAACGTTTCCTCCAAGGAATTGGAATGCTCTTGAAAAGGACTACATTGCCATGACATATCTGTTGCTGCGGCAAAATTGTTATGGTAAAAAAAAATTTGAGCTTTTTGACCATACCATGAAGAATTTTGCTGCTAGTTCCCTCTATGGTCCTCCATGTAGTTATATGCACCGAAAATGTGAGGGCAATTTTCAAACACATGATGTTCTCCACACATAGCACAAGATTTTTCCATGGTATAAGTTCTTTGGGCTTTTCTCGGTTGGTATAGGTAATCATCAAAGGGTGCAAGAAACTCTTGATTGGATTGATTCATATCTTCCAACATCATCTCTCGAATAGATTGGCTTTTATTTCCCGACATGTTGATGTCCCTTAACTTGTAGCGCACCTAATTTTTTTTGATAAAACAAACAAAAAGAAAAGTTAGTAAAACTAATAGAAAAAATGCAATAGCAAAAACAACTAACACCAATTGCCAATCCCCGGCAACGGCGCCAAAAACTTGTTGCGTGTAATAAGTGCTACGCAAATGTGCAAGTATACACGTCGCAAGTAATAAAGTGATACGAGTATCGAGTATCGTCTCCACAGGGATTGGTTTGGGCCACTTTGCTTAAGTTACTGCACTGTGAAAATAAAAACACAATTGATAATAGAGGTTTTAATTAACGAGAAAAGTAAAAACGATAAACTAAAAGAATAGATGAAGTTAAAATAGAGTAAATAGGCCAGGTTATCATGAGTTGAGGTGTGATAGCCGATTGGACCGTCTTGGTAAAAGAGTGCAAGGGCAACTTGCACAGCGGGGTTGCCTTGGCAACTAATCGATGGTTGCCTGGGCAACTACTTGGGCGTCTAGGCAGCAACTTCAAGGTTCAACGGAGCGTTCTTCAATGGTTTCTTCTTATCCCTAAGTCGAAACTCTAGCTACTTGTGCATGCCTTGATAATACATCCCTACGTGAATCAAGGGTGAACAACAACCAATCTTGTGCTCCTCTTAGCCGTTGAAATCCTTAACTTATTCCTAAGTCGGATTAATCTTCACCATCAATAGATTGAATAGAGACCATACTCATTCGTTTCTTGAATCTAACTCTCCCGATATTAGATAAATAGATGAAGTTACGAGATCCTCTCCCAATTCACTCGCAAACAAGAATAAAAGCCAAGAATGAGTAAACCTTGAATAGAAAAGTGCAAACTCTTATTACCTAAACAAAATCCAATTGTTTCTCACAACAACAAAACACAATAACCCCAACCAATCAAGTTAGTTCATGGTTGGGTTCAAAAGATATACAAAGAATAATCCCTAAACCATGAATCTAATGGAAGCAAAGAAGAAGAAGAAATCGAACTCTCTCCCTCCTTGCTTACTTGTCGAAATTTCTCTATTTTTCTCTATATCGATTGTCGAAATCTTCTTGTTATTTATAGGGCTAGGCCAAAGTCCTTCTTTGAGGAGGAGTTTAAGTTGGAATTAAATTATCTTTAAAGAATATAATTCTTTATTATAATTGTATTCCTACTAGAACTTCTCATATCTTCTTGGAATTTAATTCTTCTTTAATCTCTGCATGGAAATCAAATTCCTTTGGGTTTGGGCTTTGCTCCACGTCATCTTGGGCTTGTCTAGTCATCAATTTCGACATCCCTATTGCATTTTCTTTTTGTCGACAATTGCCATGGCAACTGGCTCGGCGTCTCCTTCATGCATTGCCCTGGCAACTAGCTCGGCATATCATTCATGCATTGCCCTGGCAACTAGCTCGGCATTGCTTTGGCAAGTGATCCTGCACATACACACACAAAATACACCAAAGCAGCATCTTTTTCCACAAAAATCACCAAGTTATGTAATCAAGCTCAACAGTGGAAAGAAACATGAATTAATGCATGAATAACTAATTATGCAACTAATATGAGCTTAAGTCTAACAATAATATGAGTAAAAAGGGTAATAAAAATAGTACTTTTGAACACTTATCATTAACCAAGATGGTCCAGAACATGCAAAAACCAAACAACACACATGAAGTCAAGGTAATGGATTCTTTTTGTGAGTTATGTGGTGATAACCATAATTCTTCTGAATGTATGCAGAATCCAGAATCCAGCTTCTATGTGGGGAATTACAATCAGAACAACAATGTGATGTCCAATACATACAATCCAGCTTGGAAGAAGCACCCGAATTTTTCATGGAGTAATCCCAACAATGCTCTGAACCAGAACAATCATAATGCACAAGCATCAGGATTCCAGCAGAATATGCCACGACAACAGTTACCGCAGCAACAACCGACAACATCTAGTTCTTTGGAAAATTATCTAAATGCTTTTATGATGAAAACTGAATCTTATATGGCTGAGAATAGTAACTTCATAAAAAGAACTGATGCTTTTATTAACAGGACCGAGATGAGATTGCAAAACCAAGAGGCGGCAATCAAATCATTGGAAAATCAAGTCGGACAGTTTGCTCAAAATCTGAATACTAGACCGCAAGGAGGTTTACCTAGCGATACTGAAGTCGCAAGAGGAACTGGCCATGAGCAATGTAAGGCAATCACCACTAGAAGTGGCCAACAACTTAGAGAGGCTCAAACCCGCTCATCAAACAAAACTCCATAAAAAGATCAAGACGAACCTAGCGGCAAAGCGTCAGATGCTGAACCAGGAATTGTCGCGGCAACCGGAAATAAGCATGCCTCGACAACCGACGATAAGGATGCTTCGGCAACTTGTGATAAGCATGCCTCAGCAACCCTAATTGATAATGCCTCAGCAACTCCAGTTGTCCCGGCAATGCCGTCAATCAGGTTCTAAACCAATGAAAGGATCGAAGATATCTGACTTCCACCACCATTCCCACAAAGGTTGAAGCGACAAAAGCAAGAATACCAATTCAAGAAGTTTCTTGATATCCTAAAGCAAGTCCACATCAACTTGCCATTGGTGGAAGCAATTGAACAAATGCCAAACTATGTCAAGTTTCTTAAAGACATTGTGTCCAAAAGAACAAGGCTATGAGAGTTTGAAACAGTTGCCGCAACAAAGGGATGCATGGCAATGTTGCACAATCGTATGCCACCAAAGTTGAAGGACCCCAGAAGTTTCACAATACCATGTTCTATTGGAAACCACTATGTCGGAAAAGCATTATGCGACCTTGGGGCTAGCATAAACTTGATGCCTCAATCGGTTTTCCAGAAACTAAGAATCGGGAAGGAAAGACCTACAACAGTTATGCTACAGCTAGCCGACAGATCATATGTGCATCCAGAGGGAAAAATCGAGGACATACGGGTAAAAGTTGATAAATTTATTTTTCCCGCTGACTTTATTGTTTTGGATTGTGAAGCAGATGAGCATGCACCCATCATTCTCGGGAGATCATTCCTAGCAACATGGAGAACCTTGATCAATGTTGAAAAGGGAGAACTCACAATGAGGGTGAATGACCAGCAAGTTAAACTAAATGTGTTCCAAACACTAAGGCATGCCGATGATCCAGAGAATGCCAACTTCTTCATGCCACGGCAGAGTTTAACTTCGACGAGGAATTTAGTTACCTTGGTAACTATATTGCCGATCAAGAGGAACCTGAGGAGTATGAAGAACCGGTAGATGAGGAACAACAAGAAGAGGCAAATTGGCTAGTCAATCGACCAGGTACATACTTTGAACCACTGGATTCCTCAGGTAAGGAAGGTAAACTCGAAAAACCCTCTATTGAACAACCACCGATTCTTGAGTTGAAACAATTGCCAGAGCAACTAAAATATGCATACTTAGGAACCGATAATACATTGTCTGTAATTATTTCTTCTAAGTTACAGCCTGACCAGGAAAAGAAGCTGATCAAGATGTTGAAGCTACACAAAAAGGCAATAGGGTGGACAATTGCCGACTTGAAGGGAATTAGCCCGGCAGTGTGCATACACAAGATTTTGTTGGAAGATGATCACAAACCTTCAATTGAGGCCCAGAGGAGACTGAATCATGCCATGAAAGGGGTTGTAATGAAAGAAATCATCAAGTGGCTTGACGCCGGCATTATATACCCTATCTCTGATAGTACATGGGTAAGTCCGGTACAATGTGTACCGAAAAAGAAAGGTATAATGGTAAGTAATGAAAACAATAAACTCATTCCAACCAGGATTGTGACCGGTTGGAGGGTTTATATGGATTATCGAAAGCTAAACAAAGCCACCATGAAAGATCACTTCCCATTACCCTTTATTGATCAAATGCTTGACCGTCTTGCAAGTAAACCCTTTTATTGTTTTCTTGATGGTTATTCAGGTTACAATCAAATTGCCATAGCACCAGAAGATCAAGAAAAGACAACCTTCACATGCCCATATGGTACTTATGCCTTCCGAAAGATGTCGTTCGGATTGTGTAACGCCCCGGCAACCTTCTAAAGATGCATGATAGCACTCTTTTCAGACATGGTCGAAGACTTCCTTGAGATCTTCATGGATGATTTTTCTGTTTTTGGTAATGACTTCGACAGCTGTCTCGGCAATTTAGAGAGGGTGTTGGCAAGATGTGAAGAAACTGACTTAGTCCTCAATTGGGAGAAATGCCATTTTATGGTAGATGAAGGAATAGTGCTCGGCCACAAGATTTCATCCAAGGGAATTGAAGTAGACAAAGCCAAGGTGGACGTGATCGAAAGATTACCCCTACCAAGTTTGGTTAAAGGAATTCGAAGTTTTCTTGGACATGCAGGTTTTTACAGAAGGTTCATTCATAATTTTTCTAAAATCACTAAACCCTTGTGCAATTTGCTTGAACAGGATAAAGTCTTCGATTTTGATGATTCTTGCACCCAAGCATTCGAAACCCTAAAGAAAAAGCTTGCCTCGGCACCCATTGTCATTCCACCAGATTGGACGCTACCTTTTGAGCTCATGTGTGATGCAAGTGATTTCGCGGTAGGAGAAGTCCTAGGCCAACGCACAGGTAAGACCTTCCATGTGATATACTACGCTAGTAAAACTCTTAATAGTGCTCAAGTGAATTACACAACAACGGAGAAAGAGTTACTAGCTGTAGTTTTCGCATTTGACAAGTTTCGATCCTATTTGATTGGTACAAAGGTAATTGTTCATACGGACCATTCTGCAATCAAATATCTATTTGCTAAAAAGGATGCCAAACCACGTTTGATTCGTTGGATATTACTTTTACAAGAATTTGATATTGAAATTAAGGACAGGAAATGAACAAAAAATCAAGTGGCCGATCACTTATCACGTTTAGAACGCAATAGGGAGGAGGAGAGATATGCGATGCATTCCTGGATGAACAACTTTTAGTTACCTCGACAACCATAGACGTGCATGCCTCGGCAACCCTCGATGCCTCGGCAACCATGGATGCACACGCCTCGGTAACTCTCGATGCTGCAGCAGCCCTTGACGTGCACGCCTCGGTAATTTTGGGAGCAGTCGCCACGGCAGCACATGCCTCGGCAATACCCTGGTACGCGAATTTAGTTAATTTCTTTGTTTGTGGTATTTTACCTTATGGCATTTCTCACCAAGGGAAGAAGCGGTTCCGCCATGATGTGAAGCATTACTTTTGGGACGAGCCTCTTTTGTTTAAACAATGTGCAGATCAGATTATACACCGATGTGTCCCTGAAGAAGAGCAACAGAATGTACTCCGGCAATGCCATTCTTCACCCTATGGAGGACATTTTGGAGGAACTCGTACCGCGGCCAAAGTTTTGCAATCTGGTTTGTATTGGCTAACATTGTAAAAAGATGCACAAGACTTTTACAAGCAATGTGATCGTTGCCAGAGGACGGGCAATATCTCTAGACGACATGAGATGCCGCTCCAGAACATCATCGAGGTGGAATTGTTCGATGTATGGGTGATCGATTTTATGGGACCTTTCCCATCTTCATTTGGCAACCTCTACATTCTACTTGCCGTCGACTACGTGTCTAAATGGGTTGAGGCAGTTGTAGTTCCCAACAACGATTCTAAGACCGTGCAACTATTCTTGCAGAAAAACATATTTACACGGTTTGGGGTGCCGAGAGCAATTATCAGTGACGAAGGCAAGCATTTTGACAACAGACTAATTGCCAAGATGTTGCAACGCTTCGGCATATCACACAAGATCGCCACGGCATATCACCCACAAACCAACGGGCAAGCAGAATTTTCCAACTGGGAATTGAAGGGTATACTCAAGAAAGTTGTAAATCCCTCTAGGAAGGATTCGTCATTAAGACTAGATGACGCGCTTTGGGCATATCGCACTGCATTCAAAACACCCTTAGGTATGTCCCCCTTCCAACTTGTCTATGGCAAGACATGTCATCTACCGGTGGAAATCGAACACAAGGCATACTGGGCAATCAAGACAGTGAATATGGATTGGGAAAGTGCCAGAAAAAAGCATTTGTTGGACCTCAATAAGATAGAAGAATTCCGTGCACTCGCCTATAACAATGCACGAATCTACAAGGAGAAAACGAAGCAATGGCATGACAAGAAACTATTGCCGCGTCAATTCATGCCAGGGCAACTAGTTCTCCTATTCAATTCTCGGCTAA
Source organism: Hibiscus mutabilis (assembly GCA_019671005.1). Classification (NCBI taxonomy): domain Eukaryota; kingdom Viridiplantae; phylum Streptophyta; class Magnoliopsida; order Malvales; family Malvaceae; genus Hibiscus; species Hibiscus mutabilis. Next base: position 44,027,050 of record CM033728.1, on the reverse strand, counting down.
AACTTTTCCCGGGAAAACTGAAATCAAGATGGTCGGGACCATTCGAAGTCGTCAAACCATTCTCTCATGGTTCTGTGATAATCAAGTCCATCTCTAACAACCATGAATTCAAAGTTAATGGACAAAGATTGAAGCACTACAATGGTGCCCATGTGGAACGTAACAAAGAAATGGTCACCTTAGGAGATGTATGAGCATGCTCTCATTTCAATATTTTCTTTTTCTTTTTATTTTTCTTTTTATTTTTAAGAGATATTTTATTTTTCTTCATTATCTTTAGTTTCAAGGTTTTCTTTGTTTTATTTTCCACAACAAGACTTACAACCACTATGCTAAGGAAATTCACTACCGACTACTTGCCACGGCAACCACAACAGATGATGTCGCGGTAACCTACATCGTGCCTGCACAAGCTGATGCCACGGTAACCAACCCTGAAGATACCACGGCAACCAAAGCTAAAGACATCCCAACAACCACTGCAAAAGCCAAAGGTAAAGCACCTTATGCCCGAATCAACTCCTACGGAATCATTTTCTGATTTTTCAGACTCGGACGAGTCCTCCATTGCACCAACAAAGACCGCATCAATTGAATCCTCCAAGCGAAAAGCCAATGACACTGATGAAGAGGACGATGAGGACAACCCCGTACGAGGATCGATTACACCACCGGCAACAAGAAAACAACCATCGCGTTCAAGCAAGAGAATCAAGACACCGACCAAAAAGAAACTAATCATCTACGATGACGAACTCTCGGAGTAAGTCCTCGTATGCATTATATTTTTTTCGTTATTTTTATTTTTCTTTAATGCATGCATTGAGAACAATGCCTCACTCGAGTTTGGGGGGGATTGTTATTAGTAGTTACCATGTTTAGTTACATTCATCTTAAATATTACATTTAGGATACATAAATTGCTTGCCATGCCTTTAGTTGGAACAAGAATTGCTTAGATTTGATGAATATCCGATGATGACTTTGCCAATGCACTTAATTGATAGAATTTTTATTCTAGGATAACCATGAAAAAACTTAGAATTTTACTATGATGCTAAATTTGATGAAACACTGTTGTGGTTTGATTGATTTAAGGAATTCTAGTGAACTTAGGTTGATAATTAACAAATTGGGGGATTAGAATAAAAATTGGATGAATGCTAGAGGTGCCCGAAATTGGCTCTAGCATGTGCTAAAAAAATCGATCACTAGAGGTGCCCGAAACTGGCTCTAGTATGTGCTAAAAAAACTTTTTTGATCGCTAGAGGTGCCCGAAATCGGCTCTAGTCAAATAAAACTAAAAACAAAACACTAGAGGTGCCCAAAACTGGCTCTAGTTAAAACATGTTAAAAAGAACCCAATGAAGTAATTTGAAAACCTCTTGTTTGCATAGAATCCGAAAAATCAACTTGCACACAACTCCGCACACACTCACAAGCATTATAGTTTGATTCCAAGTAATTCCTAAGTTTTCCGAAAAATGAAAAGCCAATCATACTTTGTGCCCCGGTTCAGAGAATTGAAATCAAGTTCAAAGCTAAGTTTGTGAAAATTGAAGTCTTGGCAGGTAATTATGAGTTTGCATTGCTTGAGGACAAGCAATAGTTCGAGTTTGGGGGTGTGATAAGTGTTCAAAAGTACTATTTTTCTTACCCTTTTAACTCATGTTATTGTTAGACTTAGGCTCATATTAGTTGCATAATTAGCCATTCATGCATTAATCCATGTTTCCTTCCATCGTTGATCTTGATTACATAACTTGGTAGTTTTTGTGGGAAAAGATGCTGCTTTGGTGTGTTTTGTGTGTATGTACAGGATCACTTGCCAAAGCAAGACTAGAGCTAGTTGCCAGGGCAATGCATGAAGGAGATGTCGAGCTAGTTGCCAGGGCAATGCATGAAGGAGACGCCGAGCCAGCTGCCAGGGCAATTGTCGACAAAGAGCAAAGGTGATATGGTAGTCGAAATTGATGACTAGACAAGCCCAAGATGACGTGGAGCAAAGCCCAATCCCAAAGGAATTTGATTTCCATGAAGAGATTAAAGAAGAATTAAATTCCAAGAAGATAGGAGAAGTTCTAGTAGGAATATAATTATAATAAAGAATTATATTCTTTAAAGATAATTTATAATTCCAACTTAACTTCCTCCTCAAAACTTAACTTCCTCCTCAAAGAAGGACTTTGATCTAACCCTATAAATAAAAGGTCATATCGTCAACTTCAAAAGAGAGAGCAAGAGAGGGGAATTTCGACAACTCCAAGGAAGGCAAGAGGAGAGAATTTTCGACAAGCATCTAGGGCAAGGAGGATTTCGACAAGCCTCCTTCTTTATCCTTTTCTTTCTTGTTCGATTGGGTTCATGCTATAGATTATTTATCTTGTGTTTCTTTGGAACCTAGCCATGAACTAAATCTATTTGGCTATGGTTATTGTGTTTTGTGGTTGTGAGAAACTATTGGTTTTTGTTTAGGTAATAAGAGTTTGCACTTCTTTATTCAAGGTTTATTCATTCTTGGTTCTTATTCTTGTTTACGAGTGAATTGGGAGAGGATCTCGTGATTTCATCTATTTATCTAATATCGGGAGAGTTAGATTCAAGAAACGAATGAATATGATCTTTATTCAATCTATTGATGGTGAAGATTAATCCGGCTTAGGAATACGTTAAGGATTTCAACGGCTAAGAAGAGCGCAAGATTGGTTGTTGTTCACCCTTGATTCACGCAGGGATGTATTATCAAGGCATGCACAAGTAGCTAGAGTTTCGACTTAGGGATAAGAAGAAACCATTGAAGAACGCTCTACCGAACCTTGAAGGTTGCTGCCCAGACGCCCAAGTAGTTGCCCAACTAGTTGCCCAGGCAACCATCGATTAGTTGCCAAGGCAACCCCGTTGTGCAAGTTGCCACGGCAACTGAGTTGCCCGTGCACTCTTTTACCAAGACGATCCAATCGGCTATCACACCTCAACTCATGATAACCTGGCCTATCTCTCTCTCATTTGATCTCATCTTTTCTTTTATTTTATTTCTTTATAGTTTAGTTATTAGTTAAAATTCCTATAATCCTTTATTTGTGTTTTTACTTTTTACAGTGCAAGAGACTAGATTCTTGAAGTGGCACCAATCCCTATTGAGACGATATCTTTTATACTATAACTTGCAACGTGTATACTTGCACAATTACGTAGCACTTATTACGCACAACACAACCCACAACATAACACCAAAGATTCAACATCGCTTTATGGCATTTTGCATCAAATGTAAATCTATAGGCATGCAACCTAGAAAACCATTCAAGTAAAACATGAAACTCCAAACCATCACCAAAATCAAACCATAAAGGTCATTCACAACTCAAGAGCATCAAAATAAACTTGCTCAAACAGGGAGTTTAACAAACACCTCTCAAAACAACAATGGAACCCTCATTGCCCTTATTACTTATAGTCTATACCAAAAACATACTTTGGCTATCGAGTCTTGTTGTGATCCCTTGCTTCCCGCTGCCTTCCAAGCTTTTAATTCTCTGCATTGATGGACAAAGAGAGCGTAAGCACGCTAGGCTTAGTGAGGAGTGCTAAAAAACAACACACCATCAATGCATTAAAACCATTTCTTAACATTACGTTGAAATCTCATTCCAATAATCCTTTAAAACATTATCATGCCTTGAAAACCATGCACTTAACAACTTTAAAAACCAGCATATTAAACCATATGCAACATGTATCATTAACCAACAACAAATCTCATTGCTCAACCTCAACTTAAGCCTTCCCATGTGCAAAGCTTAAAGAGTAAACATGTATAAACCACATTATACAACATAAACCTTTCAATGATACATTAACAATTATAGTGGCATACAAGTGAACATAACCAAGTTCCATTTCCAAAATAGTTCATTGGATACACGGATTCAAACAAGTATTCTACCAACACTTCAAGCCATCTTAACCGGAATAGCGATACAATCACAATCAAGGTACCAAAACAATCAGGTACACTTTCAAACCACGAGGACACCAACCCCTTACCTCGGTTAGATGCTTAATCCACTAATGTGAGTTTATGGTACTGTATAACCCCTCTACCGTTAGGGTACTTGCATTGAGTTTTTGGTATACGGATCTAAACCCCTCAACATCCAAGTCGACTTATTATAGTGCACTATCAATCCTATGGCCGGCCAACTATATCTGATAAAAAATTTTAAACCACGTTACTTGCCAATATAATTAACCATTTACCATATACCTCATTGTTTTACCAAGCATTAAACCAAACCATTTTCCAAAGCAACAAACCATGCTTTAAACCACAAGTATAAACCATATACTTACAAGGATCACTTACCATGTGCATCCTTCAGTAACTCATCCTAAAAAATAGTATCTCATATACTTAAAATCATGCTTAAACAGTAGGTTCAATGTAAATCAAAACATGTGCATAAAACCATTCAAACTAGTACGACCGAGAGAGAAAACCACATTATACTTACTTTTGAGTTTAAACCAGCATTTCAAGCTCAGTTTAAACTCCCATAAACCATTTTTTAAACATTCCAAAGCTGGAATCCACGTTCACGCGAAACCTTGATTTACCGACGCGAAAATCAAGCGTCTGAAGCCTTCAAAGCTTCACCGATCACTTCCAGATCAACCTCTTCTATTTTCATCACATTGCAACAGAGGATTAATGCATCTCAATGCATTCAAAACACCAACAACAAATCCTCACAGACTTCTACAATCCTCCCAAATTACCCAACCACAACAACCAAAAACATCACCTAACCCTTCCCAAACATAACCCAACCATGATATATCAATCTAACACTTCCATAATCATCAATTAACACTTAAAAATAGGAATAAATCATCCAAAAACTTCCAGCAACTACACAGCCACCACAACTCCACAAAAACACAAATCTAACAATCTAAACAACTAGGGATTCAAGAGTTTCGAGATTCCAATGTTAAAAACAACTTATCAACATGATAACACATCCAAAATATGATTAAAATCAATCCTTATTACTACAAAATAGATCCAATACGAATCTTTCACTATTTCATCAAATTTATCCAATTAAATCAATTAATTCAATATAAAAACACAAAATCAGATTATAAACCATAAATCAAGGATCAAACACTTGGGAATATCAATAAAGAACCATTCCGTAGAGGAGATCACAGACCTTACCCCTATTGCGTGATTTCTCCCTCAATTGGCTTGTTTAAAGCTAAGAAAACACATGATTTCAATGAGGTTTTGTAAATCAAAGTTAAAGAATCAATTATAAATCAATAATCTGAGTAAAATGATCTATCACCTCTGGTTTTTGATGAAAACTTGAGTGTCTGTCTGAAAAGAAGTTGAGAGAAAAGTTACGTAAATTTTCTTTAAAGTGATAACTAACTTTTAAAACACATGTTAAAAAGAATTAATTGATAGGAGAAATCACCAGAAAAAACTTGGTAAAATAGCTTCTTAAGGATTCTAAGAATTTGACCCTTTTCATTTTAGTCACCTTTAAAACCAGTTTTCAAAAATCGCATTTTGGTCACTAACCAAAATGTCACACTTCCAAATCTTATTTTCCAAAATTGTTTTCACCAATATTAATCATATATTAAAATATGATTTTTAACTATTTTCTATATTTTTATCTTACCAAAAAATATTTACTCCTGAATCTGACTCGAATCCCTAACCCAATCCACTTGACCGTCTAACAAGCCTCAAAATTGCTAGGCCTAAAACTGAGGCGTTACAGTGATTATGAGGGTATTGATATACTCGAGATTATGGATTGCATTATTCCAAAGATCCTACTATTTAAAAGGATACTCTGATACCGATGGGATATTTGATATTCAAGATATCAAAGGCACAAGTAGATGAAATCCTCAAGAAAAATGCTTATAACCAGATCCATAATAGAATCTGAGTTTGTAGTTCTAGACAAGTCTAGAGAATAAGTCGAATGGCTTCAAAATTTCTTGGAGGATATTTCTGAATGGCCAAAGAATGCCCACAATATGCATACATTGTGACGACCAAGCAAAAATTGGTAGAGCACAAAGCTTTGTGTATAATGGTAAGTCGAGACATATGCGTTGTTGACATAATACCATTAGAAAACTGATCTCAAATGAATTTATCTCTATTGATTTTTTAAGATCAAAGGATAACGTTGTGAATTCGCTAACCAAATGGTTAAATCAAGATTAAGTTGAAAAAACATCGAAAGAAATGTGACTAAAGCCTAGAGAAATTTAAGGCACTATGTGAAGGAAAACCCTACCTAGTTGACTAGAGATCCCAATATCTAGGTTCAAAGGGACAACCTAATTGCATACACTTGTGCATTCATTGTGGGGGTTCTTATCCCCAAGTTCGTTCCTATGATCTAAACAGTGATCAAAAGTGGAATAGGCTAAGCAATACTTTTAATGACCATTGTGTATTTTGGTGAGCCGAACAACATAAGTCACCTATGTGAGAGTGAAGTGTGGCCGCTTCAAGGAGACTATTGGTACATAGTTCTCTCAAACTCTTGCAGAACCAAGGAGATGTTCACAGCCATATGAACATAACCATGAGAACTAAAAACCTCACCAGTGAGGTAGTTGTGTGAGGTATATCATCATTTACACAAACGACAGACAGTTTAAGGACATCACATCTACTGATCAGCTAGTAAAGAAAATATACTTTCACAAGAGAAGGTTCAAGGGTGGACACCTACCTATCCTATGCAGCTATCAATCGTAGAATCTATCACCACATCAAGTCAAAATGTTTTGATTAAATGATCAATTTCATTCATGTGGGAGATTGTTGGAAAAAATGATATTTTGGAGCTTTGAATGAGAATTTGATTTGTTGAGGAAAAATGTGGAACCAATTGTTGGTTCATAAATGTGCAGCTGTGCACGATGTGGTAATGAAAATGTTCGGACCGGTTGGGTTATCCGTGGGCCTGTGAATATTTTGACTCAAATTTGAAATAATTTTTTCCTCAAATAAGAGTATATATTTACCAATTTCTAGTTTGGAATTAAAAGGGTAAATATTAAAAGTTATCTTTAATTTAGATAGTAATTCTGGAAATTGCTCTCTAAAAGAATCAATTGACTCTCAATATTAAATGCTCCATTAGGTAAAAAATTTCCAATAATTTACTATGTGAAACCCCTATAAATACCTTGTTAACCTACTAGGTTAAGCACAACTTAAAAACACAGAGAATTTTCTATTGTTTTACTCTGTGATTTTCAAAACTACTTTTTGGTGATAGAAGAATGCGAGATTACGGTTCGTTGATCACTGCAGATGTGCTACTGTTGTGTTCATTCCGTTGTTGTTTATTGGGAGATAGATGTCCAATGTTTCTCAAGCACCATAGGAGCGGACGAATCTGTCTTAAGGAAACTGTGTGTTACACAGGTCTCAACAAGTAAACGATTTCAATTTATTGTTTTAATATTTGATTTATATTATGAATATTCTTGTATTTAAAATTATGATATGTTCGATTTATCAATAATAATTCCAGTAGTTTGTTTTTTTACTATTTATTATTTTCTTGGATTATTAATGTTATTTTCTAACAAACTTTGCTCTTGTGGTATGTTTTACTTTATCTTTTGGTACGTTTTCCTCTGCTTTTTGGCACTTTTTTTTCTTTATCGGTTGTTTGATCGTTCTTTCATTTGATTTTTTATTAGGGTTGAATTTGACGTCGTCACGACTGATCAAGATGACGTTCTTTTAGTTATCATGATGATCTCCCAGTTTTGGACCCTCGAAATGGATTAGATACATGCTCACAATCATTGTTTATTGTTTGCGATTGAGTTGTAGTAATGGCCGTGTTGTCAACGTGCATGATTGTAATATGCATTTTATGCTGTTTGCTGATGACTTTACTTTTCATCATTGATCTTTGGTGATATTTGTATCTATTTTTTATTTCGAGTCTTTGAGTTGAATTTTTACCTTTTCCTTACATGGTCATATTATGATCTCGAGATGCTAGTTTCTTGTTTTAATGATTATAAAAATATATCCGGACTAAATATTTAATTAATCAAATCAAATCATTTAATACAATTCACTATCAATTATCACTTAAACATCAAACAGAACTTATATATTTCGACCCTTAAACACTTCTAAAAAGCAATTTAAAACATGAGCTAAGACCAAGAGATCATCAAAACTATCTCCTGCTCACCACTACAAGCCTGTCAATATTTCAACATATACTGCTTTTTTGTCAATAAAATGAGAAAGGAATCATTGACCATAACATTATTTTATATTTCTATATGCATAAATCATAAGAAGCTGCCTTTTGTATGTCTGAAAAAAAAAATCACTACAAAATAAGTGAAAATCTTTGTGCAAGGAAAATTGCATGGCACGTTGTATTATGAGGTGAGGTCCATTATAGTTGTAGTGTCTGCACTTCATTCGACTGTTAGATTCTTCTATTTCGATGATCGTCGTCCTCAACAAATGCAATAGCTATTTGGAGATTGAAGTTCTAAAAATGGCTTTCCTTCACCGTCGTCGACATCAATGATATCGTCGAGATCAAGAGAGTACATGACATCTTCCCTAGTTCATCCCGCTCGTAATAACACAAACGACAAAACCCGCACGTGCCGCGTCGCGCCCTCTATGTCAATCAACGACAAGGTCGCATTTTCCCCTTTGTTCTCGCTGTGATCACAGTCGTCTATCATCATCATCTCCCTCACCTCTTCCTCTCTCCACCCTCCATCTCGCAATCTCCAAAACGCTTCCTCCAAACACCCGCCCAACCCGAAGTCATCATCCACCGGGTCACCCCTACTCCACCACCCCTCCGTCACACCACGCGCCACCACCCTCCTCCCTCTCTCCGCCACGTCGGTCCAAAACTCAATCCTCCGTGCGGTAGTGGCCGCCCAAACCGGTACCTTGTTGTTAACACCATTGCTTTTCCTCCTCATGAAAGACTTGAAAACCCCGCCTCTTCTCAAAAATTCAACTTCTTGAAAAAACCTTGTAACATCAAAGCTCAAGATTCGAACTTCCTCCCCGTCAACGTAAAAAACAGGGTTTCCAGCCACGTTTGGCGTGGAAGGGATATAACAGTTTCTATATATGGGAACCAAAAGAGGCGCCGTCGTGAACAATTTTTTAACCAAAGCCAGAGCTTCGTTGGGATTCGAAGGTTTAGGCCCCCATGAGTCTGACCAAAAGTTGTGCAATTTAATGTTCTTGGAAAGAGACAATAAAGGAAGGTTGAGGAGAATGTTGAGTTGCTGAGGGGACGAAGAGCGCCAGTTGGGGAAAGAAGGGTCGACGGGGAGGCCTTCTTGGAGTATAGAGCGAAGGTCCGGAGGGAAAGCGAAACAGAAAGTTGATTGGATGGAGGAGAATTCTTGGTCGGTTAGGCCGGGGAGGATGGGGATGTGGAGGGATTGGAGGTGGTGGATAAGGGCTTTGGAATATGCAGCAAAAGAGAAGAAGACAAGGTTTGATCTTTGTGGTCGAGCTTTGAGTAAAGGGTTTGGAGGTTGAGTTTGGGTTGTTGCAGCCATTGAAATTCAGCTTCCCAAATGCAGCTGCCTGCAGGTTTAGGTTTGATGAAGGAGATGGGGGAACAAATATGGGAGAGAGATCGATGGAGGAGAAAGGGGAAGTCACATAGAAGCTTTGTACGTTGACAATGTTGTTTCTTCTGCTTAGATATATACATATCATTTTTTTGAACAAAATAGATATATACATATCAGAGTATAATAAAGGTACATAAAATCATGGGTAATTATTGTAAAAACAAAATATTTCCACAAGAGTCTTACTTTTAAGATTTAGGGTTTAAAGATTAAGAGTTTAGGTTTAGCGGTTTAAAACTGATGGGTTGTAGTTAGCATTTAGAGATTGGGATTATAATTTAGGGTTTATAGGTAAAAACTTAAATCTCTAATCATATTACACTAAACTCTAAACTTTAACCTCCAAACTCTAAATCCTAACCCTAAATCCTAACTTAAATTTCTAAATTTTAAATCTCTAACATCTAAACCTTAAATCTAATATTAAATCCTAAAACCAAAGCTCATGAAAAGTTTTAGTTTTCACTATTTATATATTGAATATAAATCCTAAAATCATTAATACGAGCCTGCTATGCTTCCTTGTTTTTTACTTGAATAAATAAAAAAAAAGGCTAAAGCCAAAAAAATGGATTTGCAAGGTTGGAATAGTGTGACATCTCCCTAAAGCCATCACAAAAAAAATCCTCTACCTTTAATTATATTTTTTTGTTTTATACTAAAAAATATTAAAAAATAAATTTTAAACTCTAATCTTAATTTTTACACTCTAAACTCTAGACTTTATACTCTAAAAAATATTCTACCTTAATTCTCTAAACCTTAATTATAAATTTTAAACCATAAATTTATTTTTTTTAATGCAAAGCATCAAAAGAAACATAATTAAAGGTCAGACATTTCCATTCAGCCATCACCCCATTCCTACGACTAGGATGGTATTTTTTTATCACCTCCACCGAACAAGAAAATCTAAAATATCATAGGCTACTTTGCTTACCCCAATTAAACGAGTGAGTCCAAAACATGAGGTTTCAATTAGAATAATATTTTGCGATTTTATTATAAATATATATATGACACATTATTTATATTAGAATTTATTTCAGATATTCTAAGCTTAATAAATTTTCGTATAATACAAATTATTTATACTAGATTATACTTGTTTAATTGAGGAATATTTTATATTTTGTTTATGGGAAAAAATTTATTTTTTAATAAATATACTTTCAAAAAATAAAAATATATGATAAATTTTAAAATGAAATAGCATTTTAAAAGGATTATGTTTTTATGTTGGATAAGGGAATAGGAGAAATTGTTCAAAATTCTTTCAAAAAAAGAAATTGTTCAAAATTGAATCCAATATCTAAATAATGACAATTTTCAAAGGGAAGTTAATTTTTGGGCAACGATGTTTTTTTTAAGAGATTTGGAAGTTTTTTTTATTAGTTTTTAACACAATATTTTTTAAAGAAGAGAGTGAGAGGTTTTTAATAGCTCATTAACTTTTTAACATACAATTTCAAATATGATGTTTATATTGTTTAAATTCTTCTACGTTCATAAAATGAATGGTATTATCCTCATGTATATAAATCACATGGAAGGATCTATATAAGAGCCTTGAGGGGCTTACCCCCAAAATTAAAAAATTTTCTTATTACATCCTTTAAATTTTTTGAAACATCTAATTAAACCCTTTAAAATTATAAAAAATTTCATTAATATACATTTATATGTAGGTGGCACAAGTTATTTCAGTATACTAAGATTTTAAATCTAAGATTTTAAAAATGTATTTTTTGTGATCCATGAGATTATTGTTGCTTATATGTTAAAATAGACATACGAAGGAAACTTGTAGTCTAGGATGATGATAGTGGTTAACATTGACCTTGCCCCTGAATAATGAAATTGTTATTTAGCCCAATAAAATTTGAAAACTATCTTTTGACTCCTTCAAAAATGAAAAATTAATTTTATTTTTTAACATCCTAAAAATTTAAAATTAAACTTTGGCCCCCCAAATCTTTTATTCAGTCCTTATGGTGCACACAAGATAAAAGGTGACGAAATCATATTAACTTCGCACCAAAAAAATCTTTTAATATAAAATTTTCAACTTGCAACCTTCTAATGTAGGGTCAACCAAGTTCAAACAATCTTGTCTGAACTTTTCTTTGGTGATCTAACAGATCATCTGCAACAACAACAACAATAACAATATTTTTTTTCATGGTCGAAACGCCATACAAATAATGAGATAAAGCAGGACTAATTGATTAAAAAGCACAACTAAGAGAAGCAAGAAGACGAAAGCATATGATTAGTTTTGCGAGAATGAGATGGAAACCAGCTTTATTATGATAACTACTTAAAGCCATAAGAAAATTCCAACCAATTAAAAAACCAAGTAATTTGACTATGTCCCCCACAAATGACACGATTTTCTTCTTCATCGCCTAAAACAAATTTAATATCCCCATAACCAAAGACCAGAAATGGTCTAATTAACCACAACACGACACCCTTTTTCATCCATTTTCAACATTTTTGTGAAAAGGGTTACAATTAAATAATATTGTTGGCAAAATCAGTTTAAAGAAGATCTTGATTATATCTCCTCTAAAAGGACCCACAAATCTATACTTCAATAATGGAGACAACAAATGGCAATGGGGCTTCTGGAATTGAAACAAATATAGCCATATGGCACTAGCTTCGCTGCTACATTTTGGACTTGGCAAGGCTAGCAGGCATTCTCTTATTATAGATTGTTTACCTGTTTGTGTTATTTTTGTATTTACTATACTGATCTAACATATATTGCTTTGCAACATGTAACTAATAAACAATTTATAACAAACAATTAACTATTTAGAATGAGGATCATTGTTCCTCTTTCTAAATTGATTTCCAAACTTTTGATTGTTTTAGTTTCATCCCCAGATTATGAGCTTCATTTTAAATTGGTCTCCAAACTTTTCATTGCTCCAATATCATCCTCAAATTATCGTTATGTAACATCATATTATTACATGATACACTACATCGTTTACATGACAGTTAATAATTTTTATAACGATTTTATAAACATAAGATATGATTAGCATATATTGATATTTTGGGATAAATATGAAACATTCAAAAGTTCGGTGACCAATTTAGAAGAAGAATCATGTGTCGATGGCTCCCCAATGCCGCACGGTGTTGTGGGAGGAACGGCCTCATGTCTTTGAGGCAAAACGAACAACCCCGACGTGAATTGCACCAAGAATTGAAAAATAGAATATGAGTCATAGTAGGAGATGAAATTGGAACTTTCAAAAGTTTGGTGACCAATTTAGAATGAGAGTCTTAATTTGAGGATAAAATTGAAAGTAAAAGTTTAATGACCAATTTAAAATGAGAATCATAGTTTGAGGATGTATGGTGTAATTGAATCAAGAATAAATGTAAGCCACGGCCTGCAAGTAGGCCTCTTCATAGTATTCCATAATCCATATAAAAATGGGTCAACATCACATGTTTAGTAGTGAAAACAAGGTCGGGCCACATTGTTTACATCTTTTTGTCTTTGGGCTCCTTGTTAATACCTTTTTAGATTTATACTAGAAATAAATTTATTTTTATTGTTTTTTTAATATTATGATACGATTACATGATAAATGTAAGTTTTAAAATTTAAAACATAATAAAAAAGACTGACTTGTTTCATATTTCTTATAAACCTATTTCTAAGATGATGTTTTAAGTTATTGTATTATTATTATTATCATGGTAAAATTTCAACTAAACCCTGTTATTGCAATGATATTGTAACTTAAGTTTTAATTAATATTAAATTATGATTTATAAAAATAAAATGAAATATTTTTTTACGCTAGATTGTTTTGTCTTACCTTAACGATAGAATGAAGGTTGTGTTTAGTCATTGGACAGATTCCTACATGACAAAATAAGGATAGATCTAATGATATTATGAGAATTGAAGGGGAAAAAAAACTGTGATCCCTAACTAATTAATTCATTTGTAAAAAGGCAAAACATCCCATGTTACATTTCTGACGCATAAACCAATTAACTAACCCTCCGAGAAAATGTTTGTCTTCAAGGTCACCTTTGGTCCTTCAGCAATTCAACAACCTTTCGCATGGAAGGTCTGTTAATAGGAAACACTGAAGTACAGATGAGAGCCACATTCAAAACTTTCTCCATCTCCTTCAAATCGGATGCCGATGCCTTCATCCTTGGATCGACAATCTCAGCTAGTCCTAAATCCCCGTATTCGACGGATGTCGACGGCGATGACAAAGATAAAGCTACCTCCGTAACCCACTTCACTATGTCCTTATTCTCACCAAATGATGGGTCATTTGGCCTTTTGCCCGTAATCAATTCTAGCAACACCACGCCAAAACTATAAACATCACTCTTCTCTGTCACTTTCAGTGTGTAACTATATTCTGCAATCATTTCAATTGTAAAGAGTAACGACCGCTGAGCTAACTGCCATCACAAATAGTTAAACCAACATGTTGCAAAGAATGAAAAGGCAGCATAAAAAAGAGTACCTGGCGCGATATAGCCATGGGTTCCGGCCACGCGAGACATGACTACACTGCCACCATTGTTCCCGGCCTCAATCTGCAACGTTTTCGCCAACCCGAAATCCGCCACGCGTGGTTTCATCTCAGCATCCAGCAATATGTTGTTACTCTTCACATCGCGATGCACGATGGGAGGCTGACAATCGTGGTGCAAATAGGCCAACCCCTGAGCGGCGCCGATTGCTACATTGAACCGTTTCGGCCAATCCGCTAAACCCGCGCACTTGTCACTGTGCAAAACGTTGCCCAAGCTCCCGTTCTCCATGTACTCGTAAACCAGTATTCTGAACTCGTCTCCGCTGCAACACATGAGTAATTTCACTATGTTGCCGTGTCGGATATGACCCAACGTCTCTGTTTCGGATTTGAAGACATCTTCCGCCTCACGTTTAACACCCCATAATCTCTTAACTGCCACAGTTTGACCGGTTTTGAGTTTCACTTTATAAACCCGACCCGACCCACCTGTTCCGATGATACACTCGTCTTTTAGAAATGGGAATATCTCCTCTTCGCTAAATTCAATTCGTTGAAACGAGGTGATTTTATACGGGCGCCGGGTTTTGCTTACAAATTTGGAGCGGGTTCTAAAATACCATATCAGCGTCCCGATAAGTAGTAGAAAACAGGATGTTATAATAGCCATGACATAAAATGTAGCGGGTTTGATTCTCGGGCATGGCGGAAGCGGTTGCAGGTTGGGGCTACAAAGATTCGGATTACCCAATAAACCCGAAACGAAATACTCGTGGTTGAAACCCGACGGAACTTTGCCATCCAGAAAATTACCCGAGAGGTTAAACTGGTTCAGCCTCAGCTTCGTTAAATCCTCTGGAATTTTACCACTCAGTAAATTACCGGACAAATCGAGGTAAAGTAATGCCGGTAGGCTACCGAGGGAGGGTGGGATTTCACCGGTGAATCGGTTTCTGGCGAGGTTCAGCTCAGTTAACTCTGTCCACGAACTCACTGAATCTGGTATCTGCCCTGTTAACTCATTATCTTGCAAATCAAGCGTTTGCAATTTCAAATCAGTGATACAAGACGGCAGTTCACCGGAAAATCGATTTTTGCTCAGATTAATTTGTGTCAAATTCTCCAATTTACAAACACCCTCGGGAATCTCGCCGGAGAAATTATTACCGGAAAGCCGAAGACTGGTTAGTTGTTCAAGTGCTGAGATTGAAGAAGAAATTGAACCCTCCAAATGGTTGTTTTGTAATTCAAGAAACTGGATTAAAGGGAGACCCCAAAATTTTTCAGGCACGTTACCGGAAAGTGCATTATCACCCATTCGAACATAATTCAAGGATTCACATTCGCCGTAGGATTCCGATATGTTCCCCGAGAACCGATTCTTAAAAACGACAATGCGATGTAGCTTCTTTTTGTAACAAAGAAATGGCGGCAACTCCCCGTTGAAATTGTTTGTAGAAACATCAAAGTCTCCCAAAGGACAAAACTTACCGAGGTCGGACGGCAACTTTCCAGTAAAGCTGTTATTGAAGAGTTTTAACTGAGTGAGATATTGATTCGAAGCTAAAACTTCAGGAATTTCTCCGGTGAAAAAGTTGTCATTGAGATTCAAAGACTCGAGTGGCATTGCGGCGATTTTCTCCGGCAATTTCCCGGTGAGGCTGTTCTGTGAAACGTCGAGTCGAAGCAGAGCTGGCAACTCAGCTAAACTCTCAGGTAACTCACCGGTTAATTGGTTCTGGAACAGCTCTATTTGCACCAAATTCTTTAACATTGATAAGCTTTCTGGGATTTTACCGCTCAAAAAATTGCATGATAAATCGAGACTGGTTAACGAAACGAGATTACCAATCGAAAATGGAATTTCTCCGACGAGATTCGAGTTCGATAACCGTAAAAATTCGAGCTTCGACAAGTTTCCAATCTCCTTCGGCAAATGACTCGCTTTAAAAGGATTGGACTCGAGTTCGAAGTGAGTTAACTCAGAAAGATTACCCAGAAACGAAGGAATATTTCCGTCAAGTAAGTTCCCGGCTAGTGAAAGAAATTTGAGAGATCGCATCTGTCCGAAGCTGGGGGGAATATCACCGGAGAAATTGTTGTTAGAAAGTTGAAGAACTTCTAGGTTCTCCGATGAGAAATCCGGTAACTCGCCAATGAATAAGTTCTCCGAGAGGTCAAGCTTCCGTAGACGAAAACATGGAGAGAAAGCCTGAGACGATAGTGAACCGTTGAGGTTATTATCGGCGAGATCAAGAATTCGGAGGGTCCGAATCAGGCAAAACTCAAACGGAAACCCGCCCGAGATTCCAAACCCAGAAAGATCAATGGAAATGACAGTATGGTTCCGAGCTTCGCAGGTAATGCCGGTCCAATTACACGGGCTTTGATTGAGCGTCGAAACAACCCAATCATGGAGCTTCCCATTCGGATCGTGGACCTGGGAATTTCTGACCCGACTCAGGATTTGAGAGTCTCCATTAAAAGAGACCACAAAAGGTAAAGCAAAAGAAACGCAGAAAAGCAAAGTTTTGAAATTAGGGTTTCTCATTTCAAAGCAAAAACAAGAACAACAGTTGAAAGATCATGTCTTTGTCACGGGTCTGGGTTGTTCTTGTAAGAGTTTAAGACTGTAACTGTTGGGAGAGAAACTAATGCATGAATATGGTGACGAAAACAATGAAAAAAAATGAGATTAAGATTCAAATTATTTTTTTTCGAGAAGTTCACATGGAAAGTGAAGAAAAAGATGGAGTGAAATCACAAGTTTGGAAACTTCTTCTACTTTTCCACTGGTTTTCTTTCTTTTTCAGGGAAGGACATAATTTGCAGCATTATGATAAAAAAGAATAAGAGATGGGAAATTTGAGAAAATAGGGGAACCTGGAAAACGTGAACTCCTTGTTCTTTCGGCAGTTTTAAGGAAGGGAAAGTGACAAAAGCAGGTGGGTTTGGTTAAGCAAGCTCATCCGAGTGTCTTTTTGGGGTTTACCAATATGGATTAAAGCGAGATTAATGTGGTGATAATTATCATAAATTATTCCTTTAATTGGATTCTGAAAAGGTCAGGTTGTTTTGTTTGCATTAGAATCAAATCGTACCGAATTTGAATATAAAAAAACTTTGACAAATACGATTAATCAAAAACCAAAAAAAATAGTTTTAATAGTTTTTTTTTAATTTATTTCGGTTCAGACACGATTTGTAATTTTGAACAAAATTATTATTTTCGGTATATATATAATTTGTAATTTTAAAAATAGGGTTGGTCGCTACAAATGCCAAGGTGCTACAACAAGAATTCCTCGCAGCTCCAGGAAGAGATCAAGCTGGCCTGCATGCCCTTTCTCAATGGACCTGTCCAAGTGCTTGCCTTGTTAAGATGAACGTGGATGGTGGCATGGTGCTTTTGATTCCAGATCGAGAGCTGCTACGATTGGCGTACTGGCTCGTGATAGTTCGGGGGAAGGTGCTATGAGGCTTGGCACAGGTTATGCATGGCTGCATGAAGTCCGTTTTGGCAGAAATTCACGCTTTCACTCTTGGTCTTCACATCGCCATCGAGCGTGGCCGATCCAAGGTGATTTTGGAAGGTGATGCGACGACAGTGATTAAAAATTGAAGAAGAATCCCCTGACCTCTCGGTACACAACTTCCATCTCAGTGATGCTCGAGAGATGCTTTCGACATGCCCATTTCTAGGTAGCTGACTTGAGGCGTTCAACAAACTTAGCAACTCATACGGTCATACCCTCGCGAGTTGGGCCCTTAGGAATAACATTTGTATTTACTTTGACTCGGTTTGTCCCTATACCATTTCTTCAATGGTTCAAGCAAATGTAGCTACTTAATTCAATTTAATCTTATTTTCACCTTTTTTCAAAAAGGGAAAATTGTAGAATAATTAGGGTAAGTAAAATTCAAATTGATTTCGAAAAATAAAATATATTTAAATTGAAACAAACAAAAAAATTAAACTCGAATTGTAATTTCATAAATTCGACTCGGTTCGAAAAAAATTTAAATAAAATTTGAGTTATAAAATAACACATAAATAACTCTACATTTTTAATAAATAATAAATCGATTTTCAAGTTTAAGTCAAATTCTTCGACTATACCTAATATATGTATATCACATCAAGATAAACATGGTCTCCTGTAATATAAAATTTCATAATGATATTATTATTTTTGGATTCTCAATATTATACGGTAGGCGTAACTTAAGATTATCAATAGTAAACACTATTTAGAAATACGAGTAATATCTTCCATTTCTTAAGCATGAGAGTGTTATATTTGGGATAATTTTTTCCTTAAAATTTATTATTTTATCAATATAATCCTTACATGTGAAAATATATATTATCTAAATTTAATAATAAAAACATATAAAAATTAGTATAAAATCATTATTTTATTATTTTTCAATTAAAAAATAATAATTTGACTGGGAGCATGTCGGGTCTAAGTTCAAGTGATTTTTTTTAAATAAGATCTTGACTTGACCATGGACGAATTAATATATTAGACATGACATAAAAAAATATTGGTATATATATTTAATTGTATTAATAATATGAGTATTTTTAAAATATTATTTAAAATATTAATTGTATTAACGATGTGTTAAATATAAAATATTATTTAATAAATTTTGAAAGATTCACTTATTGGCGTAATGATAAAAAATGCCCATATTTTTCATTTTATATAGGTTTAAATCTCAACATTTGTCTTAAAAATAGAAGACTCTTCGTCTAATAAAAAATATATAATTTTCATAGTCCTATAGAAACAATTATATAAGCTTCCGGATCAATTCTACCAATTGAACATTAAATGTTGATCTTATTTTGAAAAATCAATTTGATTAACAATTTAATAAATAGACTCCAACTAATCTCATATTCTTCTAACTAAACACAATAATTATACATTATAATCAAATAATTCAAACAACATAACATAATATAATACTTTTTAATTAAAAAACATAATATAATATTCTTAATAATATATTAAATTAATTATTATTTTAATAATTTTATTTAAAAATAATTTTATATTTCGTGAATCTAATTATTTGATTTTGCGAATGGAGCGTGGCCTTGAAATGTGAGATTTTGAAGGTCAAAGATGGTTTGGGGAAGTAGCAGCATCTACTGGAGTCTGCGTCGCCGTGAAGACTCGGTTGTTTGGACTCCCCGAGGCCCTGTGTTAATTAATAACCAAATTAGGAGTGTCTAGACACAATAAGATATAATAAATAAAATAATTCATTCTTTTACTTAATTAATGCCTGCAATTATTAGTGAGTATATTGCTGAATAAGATCAAAATATTAGTATTTAATTGATGCTTTGTTTAACCTATCAAGATGTATTTAATAACATTAATTAAGTTGAAGATTTTATTCTTACATTTAATAAGAATTTCATTTAACTCATTTAATAATATTAATTCTCATATTGAGTTATTTAGGGTTTAATATTTTAGGTTTTAAGTTTAGGGATTTTTTGAGGTCTAGAGTTTTATGGTTAGGGTTTTATGATTTAAGGGTTTAGCGTTTATAGTTTAGTAATTTTAAAATTTATGGTTTTTGTTTAGGGTTTTAGGATTAGGGTTCATGGTTTTAGTGTTTTAGGGTTTAAGTGTTTATGATTTTATGTTTAGGGTTTTTTGTTTAGGTTTTAAGGTTTATCATTGTTGTTTAGGGTTATAGTTTTGATGTTTAGGGTTTTATGGTTTTGTATTTGAGATTTTAGGGTTTTAGGGTTTGGGGTTTTAAAGATTAAATGAGTTAAATAATCAAATAATCCTCTTAAATGAGATTCTTATTAAAAATTTCATATTAAATGCAACAATAAAATTTTATACTTAATTAATATTATTAAATACACTTTAACCTATGCCCTAGTATTAGTGTTTTAGACGTAATAAGAAGCGATTATGTGAAAATCACAAATGATTAACAAATATCTCAAGCTTTATATATTATTTAAGCTTAAGCATCAAATAAGTGCCCAAATTATACATTACTTCAGTTAAGTGCCTAAATTATATTTTGGGTTAAATATGTACCTAATGTTTCATTCCGTAAATTAAATAAGGTTTTTTCATGTCAACTATCAAAAAATTTCAGTTATCCAATAAAAATGCAACATGTGACCTATTTATATTTTTTTTTTAATTTTTATTTTAAAAAATTAGAGAATCTTTAATCTTATAGAAAACACAAAAATATTTAATTTCTCTAAAAAACCCCAAACCCTAATCTTAAATACCTAAATTTGTCCCCTCCGACCATTGATACAACCACCACCGGGTATCATTGCCTTCGTCGGACTCCACAACTCAAAACCCCTTCATCCAATTGTCAAACGAATGACAAGTGAACCGTCAATGAACATCCAACAATAAAGAAAAAATAGGTCAATTGGATTTCTTATCGATTGTTAGAGGGTGAGGATGCCGAACAGTAAGGTATGCAATACTTGGGCGAACCACCGACATTTGAGGATGACGAACGGTAAGGGAACATGTGATTTGAGGATTTGATGGAATGAAATTAGAACTTTATAATTTTTAAAAAAATCATAAATTTAAAAAATTATATATTATATTTTAATTAGATGACAAAAATTTTAACGATCGTTAACAGCCAAATATTATATTATTTAAATTACAAAATAAAATATTAAACATATATTTAAGTTAAAAATAATTCAAACACTAACTAAAAAATAATATAATTGTTGCACTTATTTAATAATAAACCTACTATTTAATGAACAAAACACAGCTCGGCTGTCAGTGTCAACTAATCTTTTGGGAATTCCAAAAGAGAAATAAATAAAAAAAGCAACGAATTTGGAAGTCCCAAGAGTGAGTGAGAGCAAGTCAAAAAGTTCAATGTCAGTCTAGTGGGCTATTTTCACTGCTTTACAAAACGAACCCAAGTTTAGTTTTACCTTATTATTTGTTTTTTTATCGAATTAATTGAATCCAAAATTAGTTGATTCGTTAATAATTGATCCTCAAAATTTTTTAATGTTCTAATTCTATTCTCAAATACCAGTATATACTAATCAAAATTTTATGTTAATAAAACCCGTTACAAAAATTATTAATTGTCAAGAACATTAACATGTATTATGTAGTAATATAATAAATGATCATTTGAGGATAAAATGAGAATATTAAAATAGTTTGGTGACCAATTTAGGATGAAGATCATAGTTTAGAGATGAAAATATAACATTCAAAAGTTTAGGGATTAATTTAAAATGAGAGTTATAATATGGAGATGAAATTAAAATATTTAAAAGTTTAGATAGCAATTAGAAATGAGGGTTTTATTGTGCATGTGGGGGTGGATCCAATGGTCGGCCCTATGGAGACCACAGGATTGGGCAGAAAAGCATCAGAATGGGTTTGAAAGGGTTCTTACAGGGGAAGTTGGGCTTTACAAAGATGAACATTAACACTGTCTAACCTATTTATACTACAAGTACCCCTTAATATAACACTAATTACATTTTTCAGACAACTATTTAAAATCATTTCTGTGCTAGCCTGCGGAGTGTAGAAATATCAAACCATTCTTTACATAAGAAATTCTATTTCCTCGAAATCCATACAAGTTTTTATTGGTGGAGGAATTGTTTGTTTGTTGAACCGAATTTCTTGTAATAAATAGAGAGATGGTTTGTAAATTAGGAATATCTATTTCAATTTTCTTCTAATATAATCAATCAGAAGTTGAATCAAGCTAAGTCTCCCTGGTACATGAAGAAATGTTAGAGGCTCGAGACACTCCCGACATCCTCGAACGTGTTCCGTGTTACTCGGTAATTTTGCTCTTACATGATCAAAGGGTGCTTAAATCCTTGGTTCTGAATGTGAGCAGCCTGTCTGCCTGGATTATATTGCAGCACTAAAGTCCCGCCATTGTTGCCCATCTTGCTTGCTACTACAGGCCTCGTCAGCCTTGCATTTTACCCTGTCTTCACCTTGGTGAAATCTTGCACCTTTACAGCTTTTACATTGAAAGACCGACACAAGAGTCAGCGGGGTGAGTCCAAACTCCCCATATAAACTTGGGCCACTGTACTGGCTGGCTCACAAACATATGCTGCTATTAGTCAGAGTTTTCTAAACCATAAATAAGTCCAACAAATGGGGTTATCTTTCCAATTCTTGGCACATTTTCTGAACCAGACCAGCTTAAAGGATTAAAGTTACAAGGTTTGCTTTAGTATTATTAACATGTAAAGTAAGAGCTTTACCAGTACATATACCATGCTCTTTATGTTTTAAAACTAAAAATAGCCCAGAAAGATTTGAAATTTACATAAATGATTACCTCTTTTTGCAAGATTAATGTAAAAGCCCCTTTTTCTTCTTTTCTTTATGCAAGAAAAGAAGACAAAGTAAGGGTCAGGTGTGTGCCTGAAATTGCTCTGCTTTTCCTAGTAGGTACTACATGACATGATATCAAATTGCATTTAGTGCTACTTTATTTTCTTAAGCTTTGATCTAACAATTTCTACCAATATATTTTTATATCACTTTTCTCCAAAATTTTGAGTCAATTCGTAAGATTGCCATGCATCCATTTAGTACGATTATGATTTATGACTAGTGGTAACTTTTAATTTTTTTTTTTTACCATTTTGCAGTTTGATAATTCATATTGTTTTTATGTTATAATGAAATCAAAGTGTTGTATTTTTTATATAGCAAGCTTCCATTAAATAAATTTTGACATATTTGTATATTCATGTTTTATTTTGTATCTTATTATATTATACTCGTATCATATAATTGATTGATAGTCAAAATTATTGGACATTAATATTTTTTTGATTGATAGTCAAAATTATTGGACATTAATATTTTTTGATATTGATTGAGCTTCCCACCCCACGACTCCACCCCTATATAGCTCCGCCCCTGTATCGCCCCATATTTGTAATTTGAACATACATCACGAAGTTGTGCTATTAGGGTTTTTAAGTTTTTATATTTTCTCTCTACAAGTGTTATTTAAGTTTTTTTTTTCATATTTGTTTTAGCCGACAACAACATTAGTTTTAATGCTAGTCGTCGATCGTTGGTACTCATTATTTATTCTTTATTTTCTTATCTCTTATATTTGTTTCTCTTTTGTTTCTAATTTTTAATAGGAATAACTTTGTCTTTATTGCACGCTTTTCTCTGCCTTTATGACATATTTTCGATCTTTTTAATCGGTTGTTCTTTTTGTTTGTTTTTTCTCAATGTTAGATTTGACATCGCCTCGACTGATCAATATGACGTTTATTTGTTATCCTGTTCATATTCCATGCTCTAGACCCTTGGATTAAATTTGGATATGTGGTTTGCGTTTGTGGATAATTTTCTCACGACGTTTAGCTCTAATTTGTGGTTCTCAGTGATCTTTCAGTAATTTAATCCCCTTTTGTGATTCATTTACCGTTGCATTCAGATTTATTCGTATCTATATTTCGTTCGAATCTTTTGGCTGGGTTTTTAACATTTTCAATGTATATTCTAGTATGATCTAAAATGACTAGTTTCTTGTGTCAAATTATGTATTTAGTTTACAATGATAATTGTAAACCTTATTGTAATTTTGGATGGTTTCTATTTTTCCTAAAACTAATAGCTTCAATTAAAAAATATATTACCCCATAACGTTTATATATATATTTATATAAAAGAAATTATTTCGTTTCAAAAAATAGATTAATTTTTTAAATATATCTTAAAAATTTACTTCTAAAATATTTTAAAATCCCACAAATACTAATATACTTGTTATGAATAATATTAAGTGGAAAACCATTCACTTTTCATCTTCTATATATCTTGGTCTTTCACCCTTTGTACATCCCCTTGTTCATATAGTTCTAGTCCTACAAATAGTGACATCGTAAAATTCATAATATACAATACAATATAAAGCTATCTTCTCTCATATTGGTTCATCTTTTGTCTTTTTACTTCTATAGTTCATAACAAATTTTTTATATACATCATTCATGCATATATGTTTCTATAAATGTTTAAATATGTTAGAAGTTCATGCACTATTTAAAATTTAGTCTTTATATTTTATGTTTATAAAATTGAGTCCTTGTACTATTTTTTTATTTGAAAATCTTGCCCCTCTCTTAACGTTCGTTCAATTTTACTATTAATTGTTGATCCGACAACTATAAAAAGGTAAAATAACGTTATTGTCCTCTTTACATCTTTTTATCAATTTGACCTTTAATTAGCTATAAACACATATTGAAAATTTGTATTGTTCGATTAATGATAATTTTTTATTTTAAAGAATAAGAGTCATTGAAAAAATGTTAACGTGTGAGACTAAAAAAAGTTATTTTACATTTTTAATTGATACACTAACAATTAATAGTAAAATTGAACAAAAATTAGGAGAGAAAACATGATTTTCAAATAAAAAGTACAACAACTACATATTACAAAAAATTATAGGGATGAAATTTTAAATTTTGAGATAATACAAGAAACATTTTTATAGATGGCTGACAAGTTTGAGCTAAAATCCAGAGCTTAAAGAGAGAAATAGTACCATTATATCTAATATTATCAAAATAACACTTAGAAGTCAAATTTTCCCAAACATGCACAATTACAATGAACTCGCAGTAGAAGCGCGATGAGTTCAAAAAAAATTTATTTTGTTTTTTGTTTTAACTTAATTAATTAATTAACGTATCTTAATTGGAACTCGCCTTGCATGCAGGCTAGTTTCAATTAAATTTTTTAAAATTAAACTTTTTTACTAAAGGACAAAAATAAAAATAAAAATTAAATTATTAAAAACAAACTTCGCATCTTCAATGTATTGAAGAACGGAAATAAAAAAATTGAATTATTAGGAACCAACTTTGATATTTAGCTCCATGATTTGCAAAGAAGGATGTTGGCATTAGCTATATTTAGGCCTAGCTATAATGTATTTGTTTCTTATCAATGTGGGATTCTTGGAGCTAAAGAGATTGCTACTATATTTTAGTTTCAAGAATCCCACGTTGATAATAAATAAAGGCTTACACTCTAGTTAAGCTTATATATATATCTAATGCCATTGCCAACGTCCCTTTTTGTAAATCATGGGACTAAATATTAAAGTTGGTTCCTAATAGTTAATTTTTTTTATTTTTGTTCTTTAATATATTGAAGATGAGAAGTGAATTCCTAATAGTTGGGTTCATAATAGTTTATTTTTTATAGGTTTGTAAAAAAATAAGTAGAACTCGCCCAAATTAAGATTTACTAATCATTTGTTAATGCGATTAATTAAGTTCAAATATAAAAAATTGAAGTTTTTTAACTCGCCGTGCTTTTACGGTAAATTTAAAAAATTAAAAAAAATTAATATTTTATTTGAACTCCCTTCACTATAATAGTTCTTGTTTGAGAAAAATAGACTTTCGGGTGTTATTTAGTAATATTATGATGTAAAGGTGTTATTTTTGTCTTTAGCCCAGAATCCAGTTGGTGCAATTTTCTTTTTATTGGCCTTTTAACAAGTCTATTTTGATTAGTAGGGTTCCACTTCCTCTTGTTGAATTTTCAAAAGTACTGAACATGAAAGGTCTTGTCATCTCATCTATCTTTTGCCTTTTTATGTTTATTTTCCCAATTATTTTGAGGTGTCATTGATATGATTTTGGATACCTGCAAGCAATCTGCTTTGCAGCTGTGTGTTTTTAAAAGATGGCTAAATTACACAAATAGTTACTAAACTATCTACAATAATCATCAAACTTTTAAAAGTTATATAATAATTATTAAACTATCTAAAATTACAAAATAATTATAAAATGGTCACTGAGCCGTTAATTGGGTGATGTAGTAGTCACAAAAATTTGAATTGTAGCACATTTAATCCTCCATATTTATTTATTCAATCGATTTAGTCCTAATTTAGCCATCATTATTGATGTATAAATTGATTGAATAAATTATTGATGTATAAATTGATTGAATGTGTAAATATAGAAAATTAAATGTGCTATTATACAAATTTTCGTAACTGTCATGCCACCCCCTTAACAATAGTTAACAACTCAGTGACCATTTTGTAACAAAAAATAAAATTTAATGACCTTTATGTAACTTTTGAAAGTTTAATGATTATTTTGTGTTTTTAAGAATAGTTTAATGACCATTTGTGTACTTTACCCCTAAAAGATTTAAGAATTCAACCTTTTGCACTTCGGTAAAATATGCAGGTTGAAGAATGGTGGTTGGTTTGGTGTCTCTCAATCTTTTTCTTGTTTTCTAATTTCTTGTTTTCATTTCAGGTTTTTACAGTCCTCTACTGTGCAGTTTTTTTTTTTTTTGTTTTTGTGCTTTTGTGTTTTGTTGTTGTTATTTTATGTGTTTGTTTTGTTTTAGGTTGTTTATTCTGTTCCAGTTTATTTGTTGTTGTTTATAAAAGTTTGGTAAACAACTTTTTGAGCTAAAATTAGAGGTTTAAAGTATTTTTATAAGTTTGATCAGTCAAATTTACTAATTAAGATGTTTGGTAAATAGATAGTTATAATAGCGGATTGACGTGAAACCTCTCATTTTAAAAAAACTCATTTTAAGAGTTGTTGAGTTATATGTTTGGATAAAAGACTTGTTGAGACTATTTTGTCCTTGATAATTATAAAAAAATTCTAAATAAAATAAATTTAAATAACTAATAAAATTAAAAAATAATTTCATAAATAAGAAATTAATAAATAAATATAAATTTAATAATTAATAAAATTATATTTAAAATATAATTTCATAAATAAGAAATTAATTAATAAAATTATATTCAAAATACAAATAAAAAATTAATATATACATCTAAATTTAATAAGTATTAAAATTATATTAAAAATATAATTTCACAAATAAAAAATTAATATGTACATCCTTCATATATGCTCAGTGATGATATTAAAAAATTAATTTTTATAATCTAATTAATATTAATAGATACAAAATGTTAATAACTAATAAATTATTCAAACAAGTATCGAATCTAACCATGTCCTTATATGTCATTTTGTTTATTCAAATAATCAAACAGCTATCAGTTATCAATTATCAGCTAGTGTAATTCGTTATCAACTATACGCTAATTGCCAAACAAGGCCATAATGTTGCCTGTTATTTTTCGTTTTCCCCCAGTGTTTGTTTCGTTCTCTTTCTCCCCCTTATATTCTCGTCTCTGCTCGCTATTATATTTATGTATTGTTTGTGAATGAATGTCAGCTTTGTTGAAAGAAAATATGCTAATTATCATCTTCATTTGCTCAATAGTCTTTAACAACTTTTTATTTAAAATTTTTAATGTTTAATTTTTCAAAAGTGTTTGATACTGGATATACTAGGTCAAAAGAAACCACGCTCAAATAATTCTTATAATTAATCCTAATAATTTTTTTCTCTGCAAATTAGAGAGCGTCGTAACTCTCTTTTATTTTTGTTTCCTTAGCCGGTGGTCAGCTATCAGTCTTAGTATTAGTTGACTACCACCGGATTTAATATTTTTTAGTTTTTTTTATATTTTTAATAAGAATATCTATCTTTGTAGCACGTTTTTTTCTTTGTCTTTGTTGCACTTTTTTTTTGTTTTTGTGGTTTCGTTTCATCTGTCGTTTTGGCATGATTTCAGTATACCTTAGCAGCCGTTTGATGCTCGTGTAGAGATTTTAACGGCGCTAGTTTCTGATTATGATTTTTTCGGTGATAATAGAAAGTTAGATTTCTACTCGGATGATGGTTGTTTGCTGATATAATTAGTTCTGAGTAGCAAAACATTATGCCTGATAGTTTGGGTCGCTCACCACTCCTTCTTCACCCCGTTATGCGCCTCGATTGGATAGAGACAAGAAAATTCAAGAAGTCTTCTAGATTTTGATGGTATGATATTCTCTATGAAAGTATTTACCTTTTTTTTTCATTTTTTGATTTAAGAGATTTTGGTGAATTAGCCTCATTATTCTTCCTTCTAGATACGTTGCATTTGTAATATTTTTATACTGTTTTAATAAAAATTCAGTGCCTTTGACAATGATATTAATTTTTTAATAAGCACAAAATTTTTAAACCCCAAATTCTTAAACCCTAATTACTAAATTCACAAACCAAAACACATGTATCTAACCTACGAGCCAAAATGCTATTGCTTGACTGTTTGAAATATGTTTCTGAATCTACGATTATAACCAAATTATCATGCATCTAACCTACGAGCCAAATTATCCCAAATTATCATGCATCTAACCTACGAGCCAAATTATCCCAAATTATCATTGTTTAGGAACGTCCAAATTCTCAAAACGCATGTAAGATTAGAGTTTCAATGGCCAAGGTTAGGGATAATTTCTATTAGTAATTAACCTAATCTATTAGTATTTAACCTAGAGAAATTAAAATTTAAGCGTGGTTGTTAATTTTGAATTTAGATTAGG
Source organism: Hibiscus mutabilis (assembly GCA_019671005.1). Classification (NCBI taxonomy): domain Eukaryota; kingdom Viridiplantae; phylum Streptophyta; class Magnoliopsida; order Malvales; family Malvaceae; genus Hibiscus; species Hibiscus mutabilis. The sequence continues at coordinate 43,998,316 of CM033728.1, read as the reverse complement.
ATTTGAGAATTTGGGGATTAGGTTTTAAGAATTCGGGAAATTAAGGTTATTTAATTCAAATTTTAACTTTATTTTAAAAATAATTTATTGCATGTTGAGTCCTTGAAAATTTTAATATTTAATTAAAAGTCATTAAAAAATTTGTAATGTTTTGTGTTAGCAGTGTTTAGTGTTGTTTGTCGGCCGTTGTATACTCATCCAACTAAAAATAGGGTCAAATTGAAATAATGAGGGTTAAATTTATTATTTCTTTCGAATTAGGACTAAAATGTTTGAATGTGTAAACATAAAGAACTAAATGTGTTATTATACAAAATATTTTAACAACCACATCACTCTTTTAATGGTTATTGATAGGTCAATGGCCAAATTAAAACAAAACTAAAAGTTTAATGGTAACATTGAAGCAATTGAAAGTTTAGTTACCAAATTGAATAATTGATCAAAGTTTAGTGACCATTTGTGAACTTTACCCTTAAATTAAAGTGAATGTAAGAATTATTATAATAATAAGAGTTTAATTATTTTTTGAATTAAAAAATAAAATAAAATCTAAAAAAGTAATGTAAAATTATTTTTTAAGATTTTATTCTAAAAAGGGATAATAACACTTTCAGTCCCTAGAATTTTAAAACTAATTAAAATAGTTAATTGTACATTGCGGTGCATGACATTTACTGTAGAATTATCCAATTTCAAGATTTACTTTTTTTTCCGAACAATATAATCACATTCGATACTTAGCTTTTATTGATATAATAATATATCAAACAATTTTATAATATAAAATTTTCTTCAATTTATGGATCAACACCTAAATTTGGAACCTGACCAAGTGCAAAATTAGACAGTCAAACTGGGGAGAGAGAAAAAAATGCAAAACATGTTAATTATGGACAAAAGCCCTTTGTCCTTTTTTTTTTTTTTATCTTTTTGTACCTAATACTAAAAAATCAAATCCTAAGCACTAACTCTAAATTCTAACACTACGCACTAATAAATACACCATACATCCAATCAGGGATGGATCTAAAGGGAGATTAAAGGAGGCGGTTGTCCCCCTAAAATTTTGAAATTCCTATATAATTTAAAAATTCTTTAGAAATTTTCTATGAATTTCCTATTTGTAGCGATGGCTTTTTCTTATCGCTAAAAAACGATGAGTTTTCGAAGGTGTTTGAAAGGTGTTTGGATATAAAATATTTATTCCGTAGGGTTTACAAAAACCTCAAAAAAATGGAGTCGCCACCGGCCACTTAGGTAGGCCGGACACCATAAAACCAGAGATTCAAAAAGACAGGGGTTCGGGAGTCGGTTCACGGATGGGGAAGGATTAGCACCCCACACCGCCCAAAAAATTGGTACTTTAATAATTACCGCTTTATTAATATTGGATTTTCCGGATTAGAGTGATGATTATTTTAAATTTCGGTCATAATTGCGAATATATTTTAAGGGTCCCGTTATCCGAGAATAAACGCCCAACCACTATCACTACGCTTGATACTGGCCCCGTTTACGCTCGGATAAAAGGACTTCGCATTAACAAGTTATATCTTGATATGCAATCTTAGTGGCAAAAACGTAAAACATGGCAAAATATTTAAATATAATAAATATTGACATACCGTAATACTAATTTAACATGAATGATATTTTAGACTAAAACATGTATATATGTACATATTATTCTAAATAATAGATAAAAACAACTATCATATGTCAAAATAACAAGGCGAGAATAAGTACATATAGGCGAACAAATATTTCAAAAAGACATGCATACTGGTAATAAAACATATTTCAACATATACGGGTCCACATATCGTATAAAAAAAGGGTAAATACACTAACATGTAACCCTAAAAGAACAAGGAAATACACACATATAAAATACAAAATACGCCATGTATGAATCAACTAAAACATAACATGCTTGATATGATTAACCTGGATAAAAACGCATGACCATTATAATCTTAATACACATATATGTAAACATAAAATACGAGTCATATACGAGAGACATAAAATAAAAATAAAATAATAGAATACATCAACATATACGATTATAATACAAACATTAGTATTTACAAAGAAAAACAGATGAAATGAAAGAAAAACGAAATTCATGGCGTGGTTTAAGAACAAAAATATGTAATTTAGGGACGAAATTGCGAAACAAACAAAACCTAAAAGGACCATAATTGTAATTAGACCAAGGGCTGACTCAAAGTGAAAAATCCAAAAACGCGGGATGGTTAAGGACGTAATTTTACCATTCGAGACCGATTCGGTGTAACTTAGGGGCGAAATTGTAACCTTTTGAAATATCAGGGGGACTGGGATTGTGATTATACCATGCGGCAAGACAAAAATAAAAATATTGAAAACGCGGTGGGATTAAGTGTGTAATTTACCCATTTAGCAAAATAAAAACACCTATATAAACCCTCTTTTTAGGCCGAAATCAAAATTTTGGCCATTTGTTTCATTTTCTGGTTTTTGTAAGAACCATGTTCTTCATTTTCTCTCTTTGTTCTTCTGAAACCCAGAATCCGGCGGCCGGCCGCCGTGTTCTCCTTCCGGGCGCCCGCTAATCGCTAACCGGCGCGCGGTAGGCTCCCAAAATACACCAAAATAACCTTCTTTTCGTCCTCAACATGAATCCGTGGTTGGATTCAGAGGATACGCCCTTATTTGTCATAGATCTAGGAAATACGAACCTCAAAAAAAATATTTTTTAGACCAAAACACAACTACAAAGGGTCTTCTCCTCCCTTTAGTTCACCAGATCTGGCTTGTAGAAGCCGAAAGGCTTATCACCGAGGGAGGGAAGACCCACAGACAACGCCGGTAAGACTATTTCCTTTTTTTTCTATTTTTTATTCTATTTCGTATATGCATGTAAAGAAACAAGTAAGAAAAAGAGACAAAAAATTTACCACTGGACTGTCTTTTGATTATCTTGGAAGTTTACAACTTTCAGGGTTTTTTTTGTATTACAAGATCTCATTTCTCTCTTTTTTTTACCTCCTTCCTTTTTTTTCCCTCCTCTGTTACAAAAACCCCGTTTCATATATATTACTCTGTGTTTGTTGCAAGTTGCATCTTCTTTTTCAGATCTGAACTGACATTTTTGCTTGTTGTCTTGGGCATATTCTGAATATCGGCGCAGTGGCGGTGTGGACACTCGCCGGTGGCGGACGTTCTCGGCCGTTAGATCGATCCGATCTAACGGTCCGAGATGGCTTGAAGAACGATCGGCCCGGATGAAGCCTCGATTCGATGAGACGGCTTCAGATTTTGCCACGTGGAGCTCCGCAGTCGAGGAGTCAGAACGCGTGGATCTTACGCGCGCGTGGGATGTTAAAGCGTCCGTGCGTGGACCACACGCGCGCGTGGCACTCGAACGGTCCATACGTGTGGAGTACGCGCCTGGCAGATATTTTTGACTTCCATTGCATCGTGGCCGTTGGATCAGATCCTGATCCAACGGCCCACAGTTACCTGCACATTGTAATTAGATAAGATTCAGATTTGGGCCAACCGGGTCTTGTAATTGGATTTGTAATTGGACTGTAAATTTTTATTTGGGTTTAATATATTTAATTTTTTTCATTTTGTCAGCCCAATAATAATAATAGTATAATTATAACAACAATACATATACATACGAAAATATATACTTATATTATACAATCATTAATTAATATAATATTCTAGTATACGTATAATCATACATATAATTAATATAACATCTATATATTAATCAAATACGCTTATACTCTAGATACATACGCGACATACATACACCCCTAATATGTATACATAGCTTATACATGCACACATCACCTTATATTAGTAACATTCATATAATAAATATACATGCAATATTAATATATTTACAAGTGAAAATGAGTGATTACAGTTGCCCCTCTTTGCTTGTTCTCATGGAATGGGAAACAAAGCAAAGATTCATAAGCACTCATTTTATCAGACTTCCCTGTTTGTAGCCTTGGAAAAACGAATTCTTTTGGACATCTTCACTCTTCCTTGGCTGAATCTTCAGGCTCGTAAGTTCTTCCTATATAGAGCTTCGTCACCTTCCGATCTTGGAGCTACAGGCTCTTCCTATATAGAACCCTTCGCTCTGACATCCCGAATTATGAGTCCTTCCTTTCACTTTGAGACAATAAAGCTTGGAGTCCTTCCTATATAGAACTCTTTGCTTTCAACGCTGGTTTCTCCTATATAAAACCTTTTGCGCCACTGATGGATTCTTCCAACTGGGAGTTCCTCCTATATAGAACTGCTAGTCTTCAAATCCTGGAGCCGTCAGTCCTTCATATATAGAACTTTTGGCGTCTGAAATCTCAGAGCTACAGGTTCTTCCTATATAGAACCTTTCACCCTAAGACAATGAAGCTCGGAGTCTTTCCTATATAAGACTCTTTGCTATCGACACAACAGGTTTCCTATATAACCCTGTGTCATAGGTGAATTTCTTTGACCGGGAGTTCTTCCTATATAGAACTGCGAGTCTTCACCTTGGAGCCTTCGGTCCTTCCTATATAGAACTTTTCGGCGTCTTGAAATCTTGGAGTTACAGATTCTTCCTATATATAATCTTTCACTCTAAGACATTGAAGCTAAGAGCCCTTCCTATATAGAACTCTTTGCTTTCGACACAGCAGGATTTCCTATATAATCTTGCGTGTCATGGGTGAATTCCCTTCGACCAGGAGTCCTTCCTATATAGAACTGCTAGTCTTCACCCTGGAACTGTCAGTCCTTCCTATATAGAACTTTCAGCTTCTGAAGCCTCAGAGAGGAGGATTCTTCCTATATAGAACCTCTCTCTAGAGCTTGAAAACATGTACCTTTATGTAAAAACATTGTCTTCTCATTTGGGATTCACATCGTGATGACCCTCGATGTCTCTTTGGATCTGCAGATACCTGTCTGAGATGAAAACAAAATGCTATGACAAATGAATGAATTGACATGCTCCTAATCCTAGTGATGCCTGACTATTCATGATGCATGAGATTCAATATCTTGGTGGGCTTGTTTTGGTCCTTATTTGATCTTGACGTTCGCTTTCTCCTTTCTTACGGGCATCGATACCCCGCTTCACTGCCAAGTTCAACCATCTCGACCTTTCTCTTTTTTTCAATTCCGACTTGGAATTCTAGAGTGCCCTTTCGGTTTTCACTTTAGAGATTTTTTTTGAGAGGGGTGCCCTTCTGGTTTTCACCCAAAAGATCTCTTTTGTTATCTCGTACGCCTTTCTTGAATAGATAAGACATGTGCCATTGGTTATCCTACCAGGTTGTTTGAAGCTCCCCGCCTTCCCTATCGACAGCCATTAGGGAACTAGAGGACAGAGTTAACATCGTTTTCTTTGATTACCTGCATTTTCAAGGTTAAATCATAGTAATGCTTCGAAATCTCTTGTTTCATTATAAGCCTACGTTATCTTATTTGACTGAAATTGACAAGAAGGCTAGGAATGGATGCTCAAAACACGGTTTTATTATGATTAAGGGTTTGGGATATCTTAAAAAGAAAGGTATAACACACATGAAGATACAAAATCTCTCATTATCCTCAATATGAATGATACATGATCCTGTCAACCGGTGTAGAATTTCTTGCCTGAAACATTCTCTTCATGATGTTTATGGGGATACCCTTTTCTTCAGATATTCAACTTTTCAATTTACCCAAGCCGCCCTTTGCGGGTTTTCAACTCGAGCTCTTCCCTTGCTTCAAGACGCCCGGTTTCGGGTTTTCGTCCTGAGCTCTCCAATTTTTTTTTAGAGATAGTATTTCTTGACGGCATCAGAATTTATGGGATTTTTCAGCTCGTCCCCGTCCATTTCTGTTAGGATCAGGGCTCCTCCTGAGAAGGCCTTTTTACGACGTACGGTCCTTCCCAGTTGGGCATCCATTTTCCTCGAGAATCTTTCTGGATAGGGAGGATTCTCTTGAGTACTAGATCCCCTGCTTTGAATTCTCTTGGGCGCACCTTTTTGTTGTAAGCCTGCACCATCCGCTTTTGGTACATCTGACCATGACAAATGGCCTTTAGTCTTTTTTCGTCAATGAGATTTAGCTGGTCGGTTCTGGCCTGCACCCATTCAGCTTCTTCCAGTTTTATTTCGTTTAAGACCCGGAGAGACGGAATTTCTACCTCAATTGGGAGTACTGCTTCGGTACCATACACCAAGGAGTAGGGTGTTGCCCCTGTTGATGTGCGAATGGACGTCCTATAGGCGAAAAGGGCAAAAGGCAACTTCTCATGCCAATCCTTGTAGGTATCCGTAGTCTTCGCTATGATCTTCTTTATATTCTTGTTTGCTGCTTCCACTGCTCCATTCATTTTAGGATGATAGACTGTGGAATTATGGTGTGTTATCTTGAATTTAGTGCACACGTCCTTCATCATTTTGTTGTTCGATTAGGCGTTGTCGGTGATGATCCTCTCTGGCAATCCGTATCGACAAATAATTTCCTTCTTTAAGAACTTACAAACTGTAGTCCTGGTGATATTGGCGTAAGACGCTGCCTCTACCCATTTAGTGAAGTAGTCTATGGCGACCAAAATGAAATGGTGCCCATTGGAGGCTTTCGGATGGATCTGCCCGATGACGTCCATGCCCCATGCTGCGAAAGGCCACGGAGAATTCATGGTGTGTAAAGGCGATGGGGGTGCATGAATCTTGTCAGCGTAAATTTGGCATTTGTGGCATTTCGTGGCGTAATCGATGCAATCTCCCTCCATGGTCAACCAGAAATAACCGTATCTCATAATTTTTTGGGCTATAGACATCCCGTTGGCGTGCGTTCCACAGATCCCGTCATGTACTTCAGCTAAGATTTCCTTCGCCTCCCGGGCATCCACACATCTCAGCAATGTTTGATCATGACCTCTCCTATATAGGATTTCCCCATCTATGACATATTTTGTTGCCATTTTTCTGAGCGCTTTTCTGTCATTGTCGTTTGCCCCTTCTGGATACTTTTGAAGCTTGACATATTGCAGGATATCATAGTACCATGGATTCCCGTCAATCTCTTCCTGTACATTACAACAATGAGCAGGCTTTTCAAACGTCTGCATCTCAATGGACTTCATTTCTGCCCCGATGTTTGTTTTAAACATGGATGCCAAGGTTGCCAATGCATCTGCCATCTAATTTTCTTCTCGGGGCAGGTAATTGAAGCTGACCTTTTCGAACTCTTTGATGAGCTCTTGTATCAATTCGTGATATTTGACCAACTTCGGGTCTCTGGTTTCCCACTCCCCGCGCAATTGGTAAATGACTAAAGACGAATCTCCGAACACTCGAAGTTTCTTGACCTTTCTCTCGATGGCTGAGTTTAGTCCCATGATGCAAGCTTCGTATTCAGCTATATTGTTTGTGCAGAAAAATTCCAATCTGCTGGTGAAAGGATAATAGACGTCCTCAGGTGAAATTAGCACTGCCCATATCCCATGTCCGAGGGCATTTGAGGCTCCATCGAAGTAAAGTTTCCATGACTTATCATCTGAAACCTCTTCTTCAGTTGTAATGCACATCAAGTATTCGTCTGGGAAACTAAAGTTCAATGCACATCAAGTCTTCGTCTTCAGTTTCAATGCTCCCCTTTACAGCTTTCTGATTAACATATACGATGTCGAATTCGGATAAGAGCATCTGCCATCGGGCCATCCTTCCCGTTAGCGCTGACGCTTCCATTAAGAACTTTAATGGGTCTAGCTTGGATATCAACCAGGTAGTATGGTACAACATGTACTGTCTGAACCGCTTGGTAGCCCAAACTAGAGCACAACACAGCTTCTGCACTAGCGGGTACCGTGTTTCGCAATCATTGAATTTCCTGCTTAGGTAATAGATGGCCTGCTCCTTTTTTCTTGACTCATCGTGTTGCCCCAGTACACATCCCATTGAATTCTCGAAGACTGTTAAGTAGAGAATTAGTGGTCGACCAGGTACTGGTGCGACTAAAATTGGAGCATTTGTCAGGCACTTTTTGATCTTTTCTAGGGCTTTTTGACATTCTTCATCCCACACGCCAGGATTATTCTTTCTAAGAAGTCTGAAGACCGGGTCGCATTGATTGGTTAATTGGGAAATGAAACGAGAGATATAATTCAGCCTCCCCAGGAAACCGCGGACTTCCTTTTGCGTGCGGGGTGGTGAAAGGTCCTGGATGGCTTTCACTTTATCGGGATCAATCTCAATCCCTCTTCTGCTTACTACGAACCTTAGGAGTTTTCCAGAAGTAACGGCGAAGGTACACTTGGCAGGATTGAGCCTTAGTTGGTACTTCCGTAGTCTTTGGAATAGTTTTCTCAAGTTTTGTAGGTGTTCTTCCTCTGTTCGAGACTTGGCAATCATATCGTCCACGTATCTTCTATTTCTTTGTGCATCATGTCATGGAAAAGAGTCACCATTGCTCTTTGGTATGTCGCCCCTACGTTCTTTAGCCCAAACGGCATCACTTGATAACAAAAAGTGCCCCACATGGTTATGAATGTGGTTTTCTCCATGTCGTTAGGATCCATCTTTATCTGGTTGTACCCTGAGAAGCCGTCCATGAAGAAAAACCATGAATGTCCTGCGGTGTTGTCAACCAGCGTGTCAATATGTGGCAAAGGGAAGTTGTCTTTAGGGCTAGCTCGGTTCAGATCCCTATAATCTACACACATACAAACTTTTCCGTCTTTCTTTGGTACTGGTACAATGTTTGCAACCCATTCGGGGTATTTGGCTACCTCCAAGAATCCAGCATCAAATTGCTTTTTCACTTCTTCTCGGATCTTTAACAACATATCTGGTCTCATTCTCCAAAGTTTTTGCTGTACTGGTTTGCACTCCGATTTTGTTGGCAATTTGTGCACCACTATGTCGGTATTCAATCCTGGCATATCTTGATAAGTCCAGGCGAAAACATCCTTGAATTCCTGAAGTAGGGCTATCAGTTCATGCTTGGTTTTTGAGGAAATCGTCGTTCCTATTTTTATTTCTTTTCTCGCTTCTTCAGTCCCCAAGTTGACAATTTCTGTTTCTTCTTGGTGGGGCATGATCTGCCTTTCTTCGTCGTCCACCATTCTTTTTAACTCTTTCGGGACCTCAATTTCTATTTCATCATATCCTTCCTCAATTTCCTCTGAGACCTCGGGGCATTCAAATTTACTCGTGATTGATCCGTATCATTCATATCGTCAATCATGAGCGACCTGCATTAAATGAGAATGAATTGTATTGGGAAAGAGACGGCTTTACATGAAGGGAATGAATATGAAGAATGCATGAATGGAATAAATGAGACTTTGGTCATTTTTTAAGAAAGTGGGGATATTTTCATTTCAATCAAAAAGTTAACATAGGTGCCCCATACAAGAGATCCCCATTGTCTATGGGCAAAAACAAAAGGTTGATTCGGAGCATTACTCTGATCTATTCCTAAAAACTACAGGTAGATCAATGCAACTCCAGTTATCGAGTGTTTCTCCGGGATGGCAAGGGCGGATGTTGGTCAACATTTTGCTGCCATGTCCTTTTCAACTATCATGTTGATGTACATCCCAAATGATTTACTTGAGTATTTCCTCCTGGTTAAGTTCATCATTTTTCTTCATTGCCTCTCCAATATCTTGACCTGGCTGGTAGAACCCTCCGGAGACGAAAGTGGCTTTCAAACTAGGAAAGGATATCGACCTCCACGGAATGTCCTCTCCTTTAGATTTGGCTTTTCTTTGCTCCTCCTTCCTCTTATATTCCTCTTTCTTCTGTTGGACACTTGGTTGGTAACCCAACCCGAAACGATCCTTCTTGGTTATCATATTCTTGGGTCTCAGGTTTCCTTGTAATTTCTTCCCCAGTCCTTTTCCTATTTTGGCTCCTCGGCCCAGAGTTTCTGCGACGGTCATCTTAGTACAATTAGATAACCTGGGGTAGGGGATCCGACTTCCCTCTGAAACGAATGTGGCATTCACTAGTTCCAATGCTCGGAACGAGCATTCCGCAGTATCTTCATCATTTTGAATGTAGGGGGTGTCTGATGTCACGGAAGCAACAAATTCATGCTCTGCCTCTACTATGACCAATTTGCCTTCAACTACGAATTTTAATTTTTGATGCAATGATGATGGGACAACTCCTGCGGAGTGGATCCACGGTTTTCCCAACAAACAGCTGTAAGATGGTTTTATGTCCATCACCACAAAATCGATCACATATTCAGTTGGTCCGATCAATAGGGGCACCTCAATTTTCTCCATTGTTCCTTTTTGCGTACCATCAAAGGTTCTTACCGAGTTGTGGCAAGGCTTTAGGTGCGAACCATCTATTGGCAATTTTTGCAGGGTTACCATAGGCAAGACATTCAATGCTGACCCGTTGTCGATCAAGACTCACGTAATACATACCCTTTGCGGTGGATAGTGATGTTAAGGGCTTTGGTTGATCCCATTCCTCCCTCCGGGATCTCATCATCACCGAACGTGATATGATTATAGGCGATAATATGCCCCACTATCATGTCCGTGTTTGATACGAAATGTCCTGGGGCACAAAAGTTTGATTCAAAGACTTTTAATAGCGTCTCCCGATGCTTCTCTCTCGAACTCAAGAGTAATTCCAAGACTGTGATCCTGGCCGGTTGTTTTTTCGTAGTTGTTCCACTACGCTATACTCGCTATGTCTCAAGAACTTTAGAAATTCTTTGGCCCGGGCCTCGATTCCACGGTTCATTTATCTTTTAGGAGGTTCTTCTCCAAATATCTGCGTAGGGGGCTAATCTGCTGTACTCTTCCCCTATCTTTTTAGCCGCTTTCAAAGCCTCGGAGGAATAACATCGCCACTCCTTGTGAAATGGCCTACCTCACCAACGCTCACATCGTTCGCATTGTTGGTCTTCCAAAGTAGGCTCTTTTACCTGATCGTGTTCTCGTTTTTTCAGGCGTGGTCACATTTACAAAGATAATTCCAGGGAATTTGTCGCATATCTTTGAATAGGAATGGAGATGGTGCTGAAATGATAATCTTGGGACTTATTTTGCTGGTTTCTCCTTGGGAGACACCTGCATTCCCTGACCTGGGAGAGATAATAAAAGGTCTTCCTTCCCGTATTTAGTTTTGGGGCTATCCGTCATGTGTACGTCCGACCCCTTCTTTCCCATGGGCTCCTCAAAGAATTCAATTTGTTTTTCATTCATTAACTTCTGCACCAATTTCTTGAACTCGTCACATTCTTGGATATCATGCCCTTCAGTCTGATGGAATTCACAATACTTTCCACATTCCTTCTGCCTTATTATCATGCCTTTGTTGATCACACGAGCCATGCATAATTGTTGAAATACCCACCGTAAAGGAGACTTGATTTCTGACACGTCATCCTTTATCCTTATGGTAAAGCATTCTTCTATGACGTTTACCCCTCTGCTCTCATGATTAGGTAGCGGGTTGTTGGCTACACTCGGTTCTTCAAACTTCAATATCCCATAATCGATTAAGTTCTGTACAAGCTTTTTGAAGGCAAGACAGTTCTCAGTGGGATGTCCAGGGGTACCGCCGTGATAGTCGCAAAGTGTGTTTGGATTATACCAAGGCGGGAAAGGCGGATTGATGGGAGTAATGATGTATGGCCGGACCAGGTCTGCTTCATATAACTGGGAATAAAGTTCTGTGTACGAAACAGGTAGGGGAGTGAAAGTTCTCCTCTCTTTCTCTTTTCTGGTGACTCTCTCATCTCTTTGATTCGAATTTTGTGTTTTTCCCACAAGTGCTTGTGGCTGTGAGACTGTGAAGTTCTTCGGGGCGGTATAGGTGCTGGTGGTGTTTACTTCATTTCTCTTGTTGTATTTTCGAGACCCTTCCCCACCATCAATTCTGCCGCTCTTAATTGCCAGTTCGAGAGACTCCCCAGTCCTGATCAAGTCGGCAAAACACTGTGTTGTGTTATTAATGAGGCGGTCAAAGAGTGCCCCTTTCAGAGTATTGACAAATAATGGCGTGATTTCATGCTCCGGGATAGGTGGCTGGATTTGGGCGGCCACTTCTCTCCACCTCTGGGCATATTGTCGCAGGCTTTCATTTGACTTCTGCCCCATATTTTCTAGCATAATTCTGCTTGGGATCATGTCTGTTACATGTTTGTATTGCTCAGTAAATGTTTTAGACAGATCTTTCCATGTTTTAACATTCGCTTTGCTTAACTGAGTATACCAACGTAACGCCTCTCCAGTTAGACTATCCTGGAAACAATGGATCAGTAGCTTTTCATCTTTATGGTAAGCCGCCATTTTTCTACAATACATCGTTATGTGTGCAGAAGGACATGTGGTTCCATCATATTTATCGAACTCTGGCATCTTGAATTTTGGCGGCAGGACAAGATCAGACACCAGACTTAGGTCGCTAGCGTCATTTCCTGATTCTTCATTTGATTGTAACGCTTTAAATTTTTCCTCCATGAGGCGAAATCTTTCTTCCCATTTTTTTTCTACCTCATTTCTAATTCTTTCGACCATGTTTAGGTCGGGCACTTCTTCTTCATAAAGTGCTTCAGTATCGAGGGGTTGAGTCTCAGGTGCCCCTACGTGAAAGCTAGAAGACATTCCTGCAGGGTCAATATATACCTTCCTAGCCTGGTTTGGTGTAGTCGGTTGAACCTTGTAGTGAGCCGGGGTACCCTCTGGTTCTTGAACATTTTCTCCTTCTACTCGTTTTCCAAGATTTCTTGCCAGTAATGCAGTTATGTTAGAAACTATAGATGTTTGTGACTGCTCAATCTGATTACAACAAAATTCGTGTTACAAAGTAAAGATCCCTAGTACAAAAGATCTAATTATAACATAGAGTCCTATAGATAGATTCTAGCTCTATCTCCTAACTTTCCAATTGCCTTGAGCAGCTTGAGGAACCTAGGAGCTTCTTCCATTCCCGGGGCTATAAAAGGTCGGAGTGTCTCAGCCTCGACAGCTAAATAATTTACATGTCTGGTGACCCGCTGTATGTCCACCATTAAGTTTGCGTAGTACTGGTCTCTGTCCTGTACCATTCGAGCAGCGTCGCGTAATCTCTTCTGCCAATAGGTGTCCCTTCCGGCTGCAGCTTCCTCGAACACATTAGTTCTTTCCTTGTAATCCTCCACAATTGCTTCGAGGGACCCGATTCGTGCTTGTAACACACCCACTTCGCGTTCTCTTTCTTGCAGCTCAGTGAAATTATTCCTGTGGCAGTACATTCGAAGTGAGTGTTCGACTTCCACTACCTTTCCTTTTAATTCATCATTTTGACTTTGGCTTTGCCCCAAACTTTGAATAGTGTCATCGTACAGTTTCTGCATCTCTAACAGTCTATTTCGACTATTCATGGATTTTCTTTTCCATACGGCGACACTTTCTCTCTCATGATGAACAGCCTGTTTTCCCTTGCTGATTTCTTGTCTGAATCTTTCTTTCTCTTGATCAATGGCCTTCTTGGCGGACCGTTTTTCTTCCTCCATAGCCAAACGGTAGCTTTCAATCTTTTTCTCTTTCCACAGCTATGAACTGACTCCGGCCGGCCTTTTGTATTTTTGCCTGTAATAGGAGGGCATCTTTTTGATAAAGAGTATTCTTGTCACTCAAATCTACATTTAATTTCTTCAGTTGCCTAATGATCCCATCCCGCTCGTCAACTTCTAAGCTTGCTTTATAGAGCTCGCTCGCATGTTGGGTCTGTTGGATGTCCATTTTCTTTTTAACTTCCTCGAGTTCACTCCTTAAGATATCGGCTTCGGACGGTACCACCCTTGTAAGCTCTTCGAGTGACACTGTTGGTCCTTGATCAGATTCAGGAATCACATTATTAACCCTCAAACGTCCCCAAAGATCGTAATCTGGGGTAGTCATGTGTTCGGTATCTCCTTCCACCCTGATCCGATAACAATGATCCCGTGCCCTCATGATGGTCTGAATTTTTCCTTTGAACTCTCCTTTGAAAAGAAATTCAGTTTGGCTTAATCCGCGGTATTGGGAATGAACTGTCGTGATCCGAATCGCCGAGACACTAAAAGTGGAGCACAAGCGATCCTCTCCATGTAATCCTAACATCATCAGCCGGTTGAAGTCACCACAATCAGTATAGAAAATAATTAACTTTACCGAGCCATGAGACCCTCCATGCTATGTCTTCATCTTGAATGTTCTCAAGAAATCGGGTCCACATTTTTGTTTCCAAATCTTCTCGCCATTCCTTTGCTAAGTATTCTCGTAGAGGCGAAAAACCTTGGAAGGATATCCCGGCGGGACCACCAGCGTCGGCGTCTTCCACATGTGACTGATCCATACTTGTAATAGCTGTGCGCAGCCTCAAAACGTCATTCTCCATGTTTTCGCTAGCGTTTAAGAAATGAAAGTCTCGACCAAGATTGCTGGTACCGGGTTTGCTTTCCGTTTCACCCGCTCAAACAAATCCGAATGGCTATGTCAATGTTCCCGAGTACTGGGGAAAGATCACCAAGCCATATATTCCTAAAGCGAATAAGTCCATTTTCTTTGCCTCGCTTTGGATGTGTCGATATGATGTCCCGAATACTTTCCCATGCAAAGGCTGTATTATCTCCTCGGATTTGAAGGAGGCCACTAACCCAATCGTCACTCATTCCCGCAAAGGTTTTGAGTTTAGCAGTGTAATTCTGATTCCTTGGAGGCTTCGCGTAGATCCAATCTTCCTGAATATTTTTCTGGTTAAGTAAAGCAGTGTACTCCTCTACCGTAGGCATCATGTCCTGCCCATTGAAGGTGAAGCGAAGAAAAGCCGATTCCAGAAATCGGACTATAGCTCGGAGTAGGGGCTGGTTAATCCGAACATATAATAGCTGCGCGATGTCGCCATAACTATCGCAAAATAAGTCTTGTAGTCTTCGGTCCCATCTTTCCCAAATGCTTTGAAGATCCCACAAGTCGTTCTGTTGGAGACTCACATAGGTGTATCCAGCTATTACGCGTTCGTTAGGCGCGACTGTCCCCTTGATTTTTTCTGGTTGACCTCGACGACCAATGTCCGATCGACAAATTAAGCTCTTCTTTCCTAAGACACATTTTTTCCATGGTGAAAGACTTTCTGATCAGGCAAACCACTTGATCCAGTACCTTTATGCGATGCAAATGCAATGATGTATGAGAAAAAGAACAAAAAGCGAAAAGAAAACAAGTCAAGATGCAGATAAAATTGATAAATATATAAATAAAATGACAAAATTAAATGTAATAAACACACAAAACAACCCTATTTATCCCGTCTAAAACCTAAGGTTATCCGCATGGCTCTAAATGGGTAGGTTTCTATGTATTCTCTACATGCAGTCTTGGTTCTAGGAGGTACCCGAATTGTCCTTGTTGTCCCCTACTAAGGGTAGCAAGGCCCCAGATCATCACCCATTATAGGCTCCTTTCAACCGGGTTCAATTCAGGGGGACCCATTCACTTATGCCCATACGAAGGAACGATATCCTTACGAAAGCATAAGGTACTCGAGCCCCGAAGGTACTTGCTAGGCCCATGCGGGAGAACGATATCTCCACGAAAGCATTAGCGTTTTCCCCCCACTTAAAAAGACGGGTTTATATGCCATATTTTAAATGCGTTAAAATAAACGCGCAATTATGACCGAATGTTAATTTAATAGTCACTTTAATCCGGAACTTCCAATATTAGTAAAGCGGTAATTATTTGAAAAAGCTCGACTCTCATTTGTTTTTTTAAAAAAAAAAAAAATTGTCCCCAGCGGAGTCGCCATCTGTAGCGATGGCTTTTTCTTATCGCTAAAAAACGATGAGTTTTCGAAGGTGTTTGAAAGGTGTTTGGATATAAAATATTTATTCCGTGGGGTTTACAAAAACCTCAAAAAAATGGAGTCGCCACCGGCCACTTAGGTAGGCCGGACACCATAAAACCGAGATTCAAAAAAGACAGGTTCGGGAGTCGATTACGGATGGGGAAGGATTAGCACCCCACACCGCCCAAAAATTGGTACTTTAATAATTACCGCTTTATTAATATTGGATTTTCCGATTAGAGTGACGATTATTTTAAATTTCGTCATAATTCGAATATATTTTAAAGGGTCCCGTTATCCGAGAATAAACGCCAACCACTATCACTACGCTTGATACTCGCCCCGTTTACGCTCGGATAAAAGGACTCTGCATTAACAAGTTATATCTTGATATGCAATCTTAGAGGCAAAAACGTAAAACATGGCAAAATATTTAAATATAATAAATATTGACATACCAGAATACTAATTTAACATGAATGATATTTTAGACTAAAACATGTATATATGTACATATTATTCTAAATAATAGATAAAAACAACTATCATATGTCAAAATAACAAGGCAGGAATAAGTACATATAGACGAACAAATATTTCAAAAAGACATGCATACTGGTAATAAAACATATTTCAACATATACGGGTCCACATATCGTACAAAAAGGGTAAATACACTAACATGTAACCCTAAAAGAACAAGGAAATACACACATATAAAATACAAAATACTCCATGTACGAATCAACTAAAACATAACATGCTTGATATGAATAACCGGATAAAAACGCATGACCATTATAATCTTAATACACATATATGTAAACATAAAATACGAGTCATATACGAGAGACATAAAATAAAAATAAAATAATAGAATACATCAAAGATATACGATTATAATACAAACATTAGTATTTACAAAGAAAAAAAAGAGATCAAAATGAAAGAAAAACGAAAGTCAGTGGCGGTTTAAGAACAAAAATATGTAATTTAGGGACGAAATTGAAAAACAAACAAAACCTAAAAGGACCATAATTGTAATTAGACCAAGGGGCTGACTCAAAGTGAAAAATCCAAAAACGCGGGATGGTTAAGGACGTAATTTTACCATTCAGAGACTGATTCGGTGTAATTTAGGGGCGAAATTGTAACCTTTTGAAATATCAGGGGGACTGGGATTGTGATTATACCATGCGGCAAGACAAAAATGAAAATATTGAAAACGCGGTGGGATTAAGTGTGTAATTTACCCATTTAGCAAAATAAAAACACCTATATAAACCCTCTTTTTTAGGCCGAAATCAAAATTTTGGCCATTTGTTTCATTTTTCTGGTTTTTGTAAGAACCGTGTTCTTCATTTTCTCTTTTGTTCTTCTCGAACCTGAATCCGCGGGCCGTCCGCCGTGTTCTCCTTGCCGGCCGCCGCTAAACCGGCGCGTGTAGGCTCCCAATATACACCAAAATAACCTTCTTTTCGTCCTCAACATGAATCCGTGGTTGGATTCGGAGGATACGCCTTATTTGTCATAGATCTAGGAAATACGAACCTCAAAAAAATATTTTTAGACCAAAACACAACTACAAAGGGTCTTCTCCTCCCTTTAGTTCACTGAGATCTGCTTGTAGAAGCCGAAAGGCTTATCACCGGGAGGGAAGACCACGACAAATGCCGTAAGACTACTTCCTTTTTTGTTTCTTTTTTTATTCTATTTCGTATATGCATGTAAAGAAACAAGTAAGAAAAAGAGACAAAAAATTTACCACTGGACTGTCTTTTGATTATCTTGGAAGTTTACAACTTTTAGGGTTTTTTTGTATTACAAGATCTCCGTTCTCTCTTTTTTTTTACCTCCTTCCTTTTTTTTCCCCCTCCTCTGTTACAAAAACCCCGTTTCATATATATTACTCTGTGTTTGTTGCAAGTTGCATCTTCTTTTTCAGATCTGAACTGACCTTTTTGCTTGTTGTCTTAGGCATATTCTGAATATCGGCGCGGTGGCGGTGTGGACACTCTGCGCGGTGGCGGACGTTTCTCGGCCGTTAGATCGGATCGATCTAACGGTCGAGATGGCTTGAAGAACGATCGGCCGGATGAAGCCTCGATTCGATGAGACGGCCGATTTTTGCCACGTGGAGCTCCGCAATCGAGAGTCGAACGCGTGGATCTTACGCGCGTGGGATGTTAAAGCGTCCGTCGTGGACCACACGCGCGCGCGTGGCACTCGAACGGTCCATACGTGTGGAGCACGCGCGGCGCTGGCGAATATTTTTGACTTCCATTGCATCGTGGCCGTTGGATCGATCCTGATCCAACGCCCACGCTACCCCTGCGCACATTGTAATTAGATAAGATTCAGATTTGGGCCAACCGGGCCTTGTAATTGGATTTGTAATTGGACTGTAAATTTTTATTTGGGTTTAATATATTTATTTTTTTCATTTTGTCAGCCCAATAATAATAATAGTATAATTATAACAGCAATACATATACATACGAAAATATATACTTATATTATACAATCATTAATTAATATAATATTCTAGTATACGTATAATCATACATATAATTAACATAACATCTATATATTAATCAAATACGCTTATACTCTAGATACATACGCGACATACATACACCCCTAATATGTATACATAGCTTATACATGCACACATCACCTTATATTAGTAACATTCATATAATAAATATACATGCAATATTAATATATTTACAAGTGAAAATGAGTGATTACACTATTGAAAATCTATTTTGGCTCCTAAAATTTTATAAGTTCGCCCCCTAGAATACTATAAGTTGCCCTATAACATAAAGTTTCGCGTCCGTCCCTGCATCCAATACTCTACACTCTAATCTTAAACCCTAAACCTAATATTTTAATGATGAGCATAATAAAAACCAATACAAACATTGGATCCAAATAATTGAAGAGATGAGAGATCAGTGGGAAATGATGGTGTCCAAATTCATTTATAACCTGTTGAGGGGTCACCATTGCCAAAGAGAGAATGGAAGGCAAGAAGAGGAAGATGGAGACACGAGACATGGATTTGTTAGCAACGTTCATGTTACATGACAAAATAATAATTAATTTTATTTTTTTATAATGATTAGAATTTAATCCAACGCCTATCATTGTAGTGGGAGGCAGTGGATTCCAATGTAAGAAAATAATGACACGCCTCAACATCTTTTTCATAGATTGTTTTGTACCAAAAAGAAATGTTGATTTGCCAAGGGAAAACAAACACCAGTCCTGCTGCTTGGTTGAGTGCCCCATGTCGGATGCATGTATTTTCCTTTTTAAAAGTTCTGTCACTTTTAGGTTGCAGAAAAATGCATAGGCCTTTGTATAAAATTTTTAAAAGTTAGAAATATAATTTTATCCTTATTTATTTTGTTATTTTATTTAGTGGTTCATTTTTTTAATTTCGGTAGAGAGTCGTGGGTCGATAATAATCATGATTGTGATAGAGATTAAGATAATAAAGTCTAAATGACCCTTTAAGGCAGGGTTTAGCTTAGTGAAGCTTATAGCTCCCCTTGTGTGTGTATATATATTAGGAAAGTCTGACAATGGTATAAAGTCTAGTCATCGTAGGATATAATGGATGGAATAGAATAGTCTTGCTTGTTAGTCAATTGGTTTGGCTAGTGGGTGGCGCATGTCTTGTCAATATCAGTATAACTTTAGAATAAAATTACTCCGAAAATTTTTGATACATTTCAATCTAAAAACACTCTTGACTAGTGACCGTTGTGTATGATCAAATGACTAATTTTGGAGAGTTACATCTAGATAACTTAGCGACCGAAGAAATTTAGTATGAAGAGGTTATGATTAAAATCATAATAAGGATGGGACATATTAATTTTAAAAGTTATAAAATATTATTTCAAAAATATAATTATATGAATCAATTCGATTTAAATTGGAACATAACGAAATTGAAGTGACATTCACAAGAATCTTGAAACACATGCATTCCATATCGGACCCTAAATAATATACCATAATTTTAATTTTCTAAACCTTAATTATAAATTCTAACTTTAAATCTTAAATCTACTAATTTAAAGTGGGGACACCAAAAGAGGCATACTTAGGGGAAAATGATATTTACGAACAATAATCTTTTGCCCCTGACTATGCCCCTTTTTATGCTCCACACTAAAAAAAATACTAAAATTAAAATTTTAAACCCTAACTTTAAATTTTACATTTTAAACTTTAAACCTTACATCTTAAACAATATATTATACCTTTAATTTTCTAAACTCTAACTATAAACTCTAAACTATAAATCTTAAACCCTCTAATTTAAAGCGACGACACTAAAAGAAACATACTCAACTACAAATGATTTCCATCCTACATTTACCTCATTTTCTTTTCCCTTCGTTCCTAACATTTTGTCCTTTCTATCTGTTTTTTTATTTAAATTCTTTATATATATATATTTACTCAGTTGTACATCAATCATTGAGCAATAATACCCAGTACATGTTCCCATTCAATTTGCTTCTTTTTTAAGGCTTCTATTAATCAACCATAACCCTTTCTGAATATTCCATCAATTTTCTTTTATTCCATCTTCAACTTTAGATAACGGTGTTAAGAATCTTTAAACTAAAGACACATATAATTAAATTCTCAAATAACAAAAAAATCATTAATTGATTTAGTGATCATAAATTCTCATCTGTTTTATTTTTGTGTGAGTTCGAATGTTAGTAATCGCCTTAGAATTATTATTGTAACATAACTTAAAAAAAAATATATCGAATAACATAATAAAAAGATAAAAGAAATAAAATTAGAAGGTGAAATAATGTTGATTTGAAGTGACGGAATGAGTAGGTGGGATTAGGTTTTGAACTGATGTCCACTTACGAATGAGCTGCCAATTATTGTGTGATAAACCCTACCTTCAATCTGCTAAATCGCCTAATTCAACCCAAACCCACAGTATATTGGACAAATTAAGACCTAATTTTTAGCCTTTAATTTACATTTGAGCCAATTCATTATACAGTCTATTAAGAAGGCTGTTTTGTTCTTTGTTGGTGTATTTCACCTTCACCTGTCGGGAACCCTAACAGATACGGGACCATATGCTCATGTTCATGTAACATCAAAGGAAAAAACAATAAATTTGAATCTTAAAATTGACCAACCATGCAAAAGCACATGTATGAAAGGATATGGAGGATGGGTCTCCAGTTTCATTCGTTTTTTTCATACAATCACTTAAAAAAAATCGAATTCTAGTATCTTCGGTAACCCTTTTCTCTATCTTTAGATTCCCGACCTCGTTTGTGTGAAAAAGAATTAAAGAGAAAATCTCTTTACAATATTACCAAAAAATTGAAATTATTGGACAAGGAATTGTTTTTCATTGCCAAGTAGTGAAAGAAGATAGATTAGACTTTGCCATAAAAAGTGTGATGAAATGTTAGGCATACTCTTAGAATGGGGAAAAGGGGTTAGATTGTTAGTTCCCATGGTACTCTACCAATGCCATCACAAATTCAAGTCCTTCAGCTTTAAGTCATTTTGTGGGTCTCCAGTGTCACAAAAAAGTGGGTGACTCAGGGTAAAGAAATCAATCTGCTCGCGCAAAACCTTAAAAGAGTTTTGGAAATATTCTTTTTCCCGGTGATTTAAAATTGAAGAAAGAAAAAAGGCCATCAAAAGAAAGGAAAAAAGGAATACAATGTCAGGATCTTTATTGTTTTTTTTCTTTCTAAAATTGGCAATCAGAATATTTTTTCAAATATGAGTTTAACTCATTTTGAGTTTCAATAATTTCAAATTCAGATCATTTAGTGTTTGAATATTTTTTTCAAATATGAGCTGCTGAATTTTATGATCAAATTAATGTAGGTTTGGTTATATTTAAGCTGTTTGAGAATACGGATTAACAACTCTATTTTATTAATCAACAATATCTAAAATAGGTGGATAAAAACTCTCGGTCGAAAACAATTGCTTCATACAAACAGAAGAAAAAAGCTGCGGCATTTCATTTGCAGCCAGTAGTACTACAGCATGACGAAGACGAAAGCTTTCAATAACACCAACCCTACTGTACAAGAAAGATACAAAAAAATGAAAAACTTCAAACGTTTGAACACTACCACACAAAATAGTTAACTACCACAATTCATGGAATTTTGAGCATAAACCAGCCCACTCGAAAGTATTAAACATCTTAAATGCTAAGAAGATCCGGTGGTGGTGATTTAGGTGTTGGAGGATGTTGTGGGTCCTTTGTACTTGTTGCACTAGGAGACTCTAAGGTGGTGCCTGGTGATGGTGAGGACTCGATGACCACGGAATCTCCCTGCTTTGCATTGGGTGGTTTCGGGAGTTCCGTTAGAATTTGAACCACTTCCCTCATTGTTGGTCTCTCTACGGCCTGTTCTTGGACGCAGAGCATCGCGACATAGAATACGTGCATCACTTCATGGAGAGGAACGGAAGAGAGTCTTGGATCAAGGATTTTGAGAACCCCTTCCTTCTTCGAATCCGTCAGTTTTCGAACCCATTGAACAATGTCCACGCCATCACCGAATTCACCCACCGGTTTTCTACCACAAACAAGTTCTAAAAGGACCACACCAAAACTATAAACATCACTCTTCTCGTCCACCTTCAGTGTGTAAGCATATTCTGGAAAAGAAAAAAAACAGGGGAATGAAATGAAATTCTAAGTCAAATTACTATTACATCATTTGAAACATGCAGTTAGAACTACCAAATTTAGCTTCTTGGCAGGAAGTTTGGTGGATCAAACATAACTAGATTGACGTACTTTTAAAGCTGCCTATATTGATTGCAATGAAGAAAATCTAAACTTCCCTGAAGACGACTTGGGAGCACAAATCATGGCAAACCCAAAGTCAAACCAAAGTACATGCGAAATTATTGGTAGGTCTTAAATCTTAATGCATGATCCAAACTCATGATATAAATAGTCAAAATAAACATCAAGTTCTTTGATTTTCCCCCTAAAGAATAGTATAAAATAAAATAAAATAAAATAAAATAGACAAGGAATTAGAGATTAATTATACCTGGAGCTATGTATCCATACGAACCAGCTATGGCGGACATGCATTCAGATGTGCCGGAATCTTGCAGAAATTTAGCAAGGCCAAAATCAGCAACATGGGCTTCAAAATCCGAGTCTAGGAGGATATTGTTCGACTTCACGTCTCGGTGGACAATCAAAGGGGAGCAATCATGATGAAGGTAGCATAGTCCCTTGGCAGCCTCAACAGCGATCTTGTATCTCGTATCCCAGTGTAAATGACCCCCTTTCTTGCCATGAAGGACCTCTCCTAAACTCCCATTAGGCATATACTCGTAGACCAAAAGATTCGTTTCATGATTTGAGCAAAAACCCAACAGTCGCACGATGTGCCTGTGCCTAATCCTGCCCAGTGTCTGTATCTCAGCATTGAATCCATGATCATGAGACGATCCTCGGCTCATAGCCGGTAACCTTTTAACAGCTACCTGGTCACCACTAGGCATAGATCCCTTGTACACAATCCCAGCACCTCCTTTTCCAATTATGTTATCCTCCTTCAAACAATCCAAAACATCATCACTAGTGAAAGCCAAGCGCTGGAAAGCAGTTAACTTCCAAGCCCGAGAATCGCTTGCTTTTTTCAACGATCTTGCTTTGATTATGGCTGCGACTGCAAACAAGATGGAGAGAACAAGCAAGCCTATAACGAGCAAAAGCTTCAGAGAAGCAGAGAGTCCTCCTTTAACATGAGTTCCATTAGCAACCCCATCTTTACAAGGCCCCAAATAAGGACCACAAAGTTCAGGGTTCCCCAAAAATGAGGTGTAGTTGAAGTAACTAAACTGACCACTGCCCGGAACCAAACCAGAAAGATTGTTATAGGAGAAATCAACTGATGTTAAACTTTGCATAGTGGATATTGATGAAGGAATGCTACCCATGAAATGATTTCTCGACAGATTCAGGTAGTTTAATATCCTCATACTTGTGATCTCGGTGGGAATTTCACCCGAAAGCTCGTTTCGACTAAGATCAACAAACGTTAACAGCTTGCATTTGCAAATTCCCGGAGGCATCGATCCTGAAAACTTGTTATGACTAAAATCAATCTTTGAAAGTTGTTGCAACTTCCCAATCTCAGCTGGGATTCGGCCGGCAAACTTATTTCCATCAAGAAGAAGCTTCTGAACACCTGAAAAGTTGCCAAGACTTGCTGGTAAAGCCCCTGAAAGCTGATTGTTGGATAAGCTAATTTGCCCAAGATTCATAGAAACAGAAGAATCGGTAACCGGGAACTCCCCAGTTAAATAGTTATTCTGCAGTTCAACTTGTGTAAGCT
The DNA here is from genome assembly GCA_019671005.1 of Hibiscus mutabilis. Classification (NCBI taxonomy): domain Eukaryota; kingdom Viridiplantae; phylum Streptophyta; class Magnoliopsida; order Malvales; family Malvaceae; genus Hibiscus; species Hibiscus mutabilis. The sequence goes on along the minus strand of CM033728.1, from coordinate 43,974,078 downwards.
GAGGCAAACCGAGAAGGCCTTTCGGAATCGATCCGTTGAGATAATTTTCACCCATACGAATCCGACTGAGGGACTCACATTTCCCCAACGATTCTGGAATTGGACCGAACAAAAAATTTCCCAAAGTAATCAACGTTTGCAACGTGTTGCCGGAACACATATCCGACGGCAAAGTCCCCGTTAACTTATTCGACGAAAGATCGAGGACCTGAAGCTTTTTGTTACTACCCAACTTCTGAGGAATGCTCCCCGTGAAGTTATTTTCCCATAACTGTAATACCTCCAACTCGGGCAACTCACCAATAAACTCAGGAATCTGTCCGTGAAGCTTGTTTCTGAAAAGATTGAGCAGGGTCAAGTTTTTAAGCTCAGCGAAACTCTCCGGAATCTCACCGGTAAACATATTGTTCGATAAATCCATGGATTTCAAGCTTTTTAAGGTTCCCAGCTCGGGAGTTAAGGAGCCAGACAGTGCATTGACCTGGAGAAACAACGTATCGAGCTTCTGCAACTTGCCCATCTCCGGTGGTATTTCGCCGGATAACATGCAGTTAGCGGCGTCGAAACGAACGAGTTCCGATAAGTTCCCAATCTCCGGCGGCAAACCACCTTCAAAAGTATTGAAGTAACCAATGTACAACTGCTGCAACTTGGTTAAGTTACCGATTTCAGGTGGGATTTTACCGCCGAGTTCGTTACCCGAAACAGCTAAATATTCAAGATGCTCCCAACGGCCGTAACTTGACGGGATCTGACCGCTGAAATAGTTACCTCCCAAATGCAAGTGGCGCAGATTGGGAAGCTCCGTGACGGAAAGCGGTAACTCCCCCGTCATGTTATTGTTGTATAAATCAAGTACTTGGAGGGATTTCAGCTCGGAAAGTTGGGTAGGAAAGGCACCGTTGAAAATATTGTTGGAAAGGTTGAGATAACGGAGATTGGAGAGGACGGCGAACTCCGTGGGGATTGGACCGGAGAGCTGGTTGGCGGAGACGGAGAGGTTTTGGAGGAAACGGAGGTGGGCAAGTGAGGGGGAAAGAGATCCGGAGAGGGTGAAGTTGGTTAGGTCGATGGATGTCACGTGACGACGGGTGCGATCGCATGTGACTCCGGTGAATGAGCAAAGCGGGGTAGTTGCATTCCAGTTGGAGAGGTAAGATTGAGGGTCGTCGGTAATGGAGGATTTAACGGCGACGAGCGCGCGAAGCTCCGATATGGCTCTTGCAGCGGAGGAATGGCAAATGTGGAGGAGAAGAAAGAGGAGGAGGAGGAGCAACCTCATTTTTTCTCAGATTTCTTTTCTTTTCTTTTCGGTCCCTGGAAAGGAATTGGGAGGGAAGGGAAAGTAGATGAAATGGAAGTGAAGAAAGAGTGGGTGATTGGAGAAACGGGTAAGAACAAGTGTGATTTTATTATGTTTTTTTTTTCCTCTAACTTTTTTTAAGGTTTAATATTATTTTTATGAGTAAATTACATTAAAATCGTTTAATTATTAGTTTGATTGTCTCTAGATCTATAGACAATTTAATCCGCATAATTTAAATATATTTAACATTAAATTTAAATCGGCATTTAACTATTTAGTTGATAGCTAAACTAATAAAAATATTTGACTGACATAATATTTTGGGAATTCAAAATATTTGAAGTTCAAGTTTAATTTAGAATACAAGCGATAGTGATTGGGAGGATGTACGAAAGGATTGTAACAGGGTCGCTAATGGTCTTGCGAAGTTGGGGTCCATTGTGAGCATGTAAGGTGAGCTTTATAATGCTCCACCGGTGAGCCTTGTGACTCTTCTCTATGAGGATACACATTCTTAGTATGGGTTGTTGGGATTGATTGTTGTCGAGTTCAGCTAGGGTGGTTTGATTTTATTGTTTACCGAGTTATTTTGAACAGTTCGTTGTTTATATTATTATGTTATTTATATTACTATGTGTATTCTTTTTCTTTATCTAATTTTAAAGAGGTTTTTAATGAGACATATGGTAGTATCATTTTTCACCCAAAAAAGAATACAAGCGATAGTTTAAGAGAATTATATATATTTTTAATAATGTTAAGGTGATTACAAGGTAGTATATGTTTATATTTTTCATAATTCTTTAATAAGTCACACATTACAAAAAAAAATTGCCCAAACTTTGGTCTTCTAGGATTAACATATCTTTATTTTCACTGAAACCACTCTAATTATATTTATTTTTAAAAATGTAGTTAAGAAATTAAATGTTAGTAGTTTGTTAAAGTGAAACCATAAGGAGAATTTTTGTTCGGGGATTGAGGTCTAAAATTAAGGGATCAAGCTAGGAATGGGCACGGGCCGGGTCGAGTTTTTGGTCCACCCAAACTGTATTCAAACATAATTACCCTAAAATCGAACCGACCCGAAAATAAGTACACTAAATCTGACCCCCAATTGGACTGATTTATAGAAAAAAATAATTTTAGGGATCTAATTATAAAAAATAATTTTATGAGACTTAATTATAAAAAACTAATAATTTAAAGGACTAAAATATAAATAAAAATTAAATTTTAAGGACCTAATTATAAAAAATATATATAATGAGCGGTATTATTACAAACATCCCTAAAAAATTTAAGAAAAATTTACACTATTAATCCTGGGTCAGATCGAGTCAAATTTTTTCACTCTAAAGTCAGACCCGACCTCACCTTTAGTAAAAACCCGACATGATCTGAACCCGATTTTTTCAAGAAAAAATATCAATCCGACCTGATCAAGCCGAGACAAGTCAAAACCCGTGAGGTCCGGGTGAAATTCCCATCCCTAGATCAATCAACGTAGTAAATCCAAGGAAGCTATGATTTCTCAGAGTTGTTGAAATTATTCCAATGATTTGACTCAAAATAGAAACAAAAATCATTAATAGTATTAATTATACTATTTCAGTAAGCCAATAGAGTTAAATTGCTTTTAGAAAGCAAAATATTAGGAGGGTGAAGCTTTAGTAAAGTGGGTAAAAAAATTGAGGGCCTCTGTTTGAATTTTGTACAATATATTTAATGAATAAAAGAAAGTAAAATTGGTGACCAAAACTTGAGAAAATTAAAGGAAGAGGGGATGGGATTTTGTATAAATCAACTTTTTTCTGAACAGTTTTATAAATCGACTTAAATTTGGAAAAGTTTGTTTGGTGATCCATTCATTATTATGGTTATGGACGTGGTTGAGTAGTTTTATATACGTGCTCTACAAATTTAACTACTTTTTTCAATCGCAAAAAGTAACCATTATATAACATATCTAATTACAAACGCAGTAGAATTAAAATTTAATCGAATTAATTTTTATTTTTAACAATGATTTGGTTTGGTAGGACTTTAGGAGTAGTAGTGGTAGCATTGATGTGCATAGTGGTATGAAGATCTTGGCAAGTATTGATTGGAAGAGGCAATTCATGTTAGGGTGCGGAGGTTTACTCGTTTATTGTTATGTTTATACCAATAATCAGTTGATCGAGTGAGATGAAATACTAGATTTTTAAGTAAAGTTAGAGTTCGAATTTGGGAGTTGTGAATAGAGCACATTAGGTTGAGAGGGTCGTCCCCGTAATAAATCTCTATAGAGATTGATCTATATTAGTCAACCAATGAATTGGATACGAATAATTATTTAAAAAAAATAAAAATGTTTTCTCAACTTAAATATCTTCCCTTTTGTTTTTTGTTTTCTTTCTTCCAAATAAAAAATCATTCCAAATAAAAAATCAAAACTCTCTTTAGCAATTAGCGGATAACTGCTAGCAGATACCAAATTATATAAGCTGATAGCTGATATCATTAACTGATTTGGCTAGCGGATTACATTAGTTGATTGTATAAAAGTATTTGGTAAAATTATCTGATAGCTAATAACTGTTTGGTTATTTGAACAAACAAAATGACATATAAGGACATGATTATATTCAATATTTGTTTTAATAATTTATTAGTTATTAATATTTTTTATCTACTAATATAATATTAATTAGATTATGAAAATAATTTTTGGCTTAAGAGTTATTTTTGCCCTTGTAGTAGTCTCAGTTTATCGTTTTTGCCCCTATGGTATTTTCACATCAATTTAGTTCCTGAAGTTGTAGAATTCCATCAATTTACCCCTATGGTATTTATCATTGCCAAGTCAAGGGACAAAAAATGATGCAATTCGACTATTTCAGGGGCCAAATTGATGCGAAAATACCATAGGGGCGAAATCGATAAATAAGAGTAAAAGTAGCCTTTAAGCCTTAATTTGTTAATATCATTACTAAGCATAAATGAAGGATGTATATATTGATTTCTTATTTGTGAATTTATTTTTAGGGTAAACTACATAAATGGTCACCGAACTTTTAGGGCAGATTCATTTTGGTCACCATACTTTTAAAATATTCGATAAGGTTACCAAACTTTTAGTTCAATTTCAATATAGTCACTGAACTTTTAGTTCACTTTCAATATGGTCCCTCATGTTACCTTCCGTTAAAAGATGATGTTAGTTTTCTTTTTCCTTAATAAAAAATGGGTAAACTACACCAATCATCACTTAACATTCTTCTCACTCTTATTTTGGTCACTTATAACACCCGTGACCCGGACGCCATATTTGGGTCTTAAGCCCAAAATCCATATGATAAAAATCTTTCATTTTTCATACCCAAAGCATAATAGGTCCAATAAAATACAAGTCCATGCATTGAAAACCTAGTCAAATCCAGATGTTTAAAACAATATTCACGGAGCTCCATTTACAAATATCAAAATATTCGACTTGACCAAATAATACAAAATAAGAGTTACAAAATACACATAGGGTCTTACGAAATACATAGCCCATTACAACTAGTATTTGTAATCAACCACTAGAGTCGATGCTGAAATCTAAACCTTGATGGTGATCCTTCAAGCCTCACGATAACCTACTAACCTGAAAACGGAAACAACGATTTCGAACGTTGAGCTAACAGGCTCAGTGGATACACCGCCACTCAACCACGCTTCATGTAAATCATAAATAAAGCAATGCAACAAGAATGATATCATGGCAATATAGCAAGGAGCTACCATAACCGCCTAAACACATGGCATTATTAATGTATGATTACGCACACAACTCGTACTGGAACCTAATACATTTACCTAGCATTACACAGATAACACCAACAATAATTAAGTGAGGTCCGTGTCCACAAAGCACAAGAATCCTATTCTTGAGTGAGGCCCGCGTCCACATAGCATCGGGATCCTATACTCAAGGGGATGAGGCACGCGTCCACAAAGCATCGGGATCCTACATCCATGCTCGGAATCTATCATCAAGCATCTTCGAATGAGGCCCGCGTCCACAAAGCATCGAGATCCAACATTCGGGAATATTCAAGGTGTTGCAACACCCTTTGGATATCCAAATCCCAACAACAAGGGATGACTCGACTACATAGGAGTCCTTCAGCACACATCAAGGACCCTAATTACCACACAGCCTCGATTGATCCACCTAGGATCCCTATGGGTTACTACCTCACACGGCTTACCCAATAATTACCAAGTTATTAGCCATTTATTTCTCATACGGGGTTAAAATCTGTGTTTCTTAGTTTTAGTATTATTTTATGCCTTAAAAGACCTCAGGGCCCTTTGCCTCGAATTATAGAACCCCTGAACGTAAAGTCAATTTTCTTGGGCAAAATGCCCAGCGAGTACCGATACTTCTATAAGGGTATCGGTACTCCCCTCTCGGTACCGATACTCATCCATGAGTACCGATACCCATTTTAGGTTCGAAAGAACTGGAGCCTCAAGCCGTACCGATACGCCTCAGCCCGTATCGATACTCACTATCGGTACTAGGATCACCTCATACTGATCCAAGCCCGTACTGATACTTCTACCTTCGCGTACCGGTACGCTAAGCCTCTGTCAGGCAATGTAACAGTACGTACCGATACGCCCTATGCATATCGATACGCGAAAGCATTACTGGAATTCTTAACTTGCAAGGGGTACTGATACACGAGGAGGTGTACCGGTATACCCCTCACAACCCTCCCCCTATTTCACTAGGGCATACCGATACGCTATCCCCAGTAATGGTACGTGAGCACAATTTTTGAACTCTAGATGCGGGTTTCACCTAGAAACCCTATTTAACCCCCATGGTTAAACCCCAAATTATTCCTACAAGTTAAGATAATAGTATTAAGTGGACTCCTATCGATTTTAAGCCATTATAACCATAATTTCAAGATTTGCCATTAACAACCACTTAAGCTTAATCAAAGCCGAAAACACCCAATCATGCTTCAAAGCTTAACTTTATGATTTCCAGGAAACTGTGAGAATTAGTAGTGTACTAACCTTAGCTTAGCTGACAACACAAGGCCTTCTTCCAAAGCTTCAAGCTTTCCTCCCTTCTTGAGCCTTGGATGAGCTCCCAACCTCTTTCACTACATGGGGATATTACAAAACCAAAAACATAATCTAAACTAAATATTAGAGCTCCCAAACTCCAATCTCGTCCAACCTTCTCAATCCCCCAACAACCCATTTCTTTCTCCAAACCATACAAAGCTTACCTTGAAATGTAGATCCTTACAAGCTAGTAAAACTTCCCTCAACAAGCCAAATGTGATTCTTACTTCAAACTCTCAAAATCCTACCTTTAGATGGTGTATTGTGAGAGATAGAGCATACTGAAAGAAGAAGATGAAGACATTAAGACATGATGATCTCATTTCCTGCACAAGTGCAAAAAATAGCCTTACTCCCCCCAAACTCTTCTATTTAGGTATTTACCATGATACCCTTCATGCTCTCTTCATAACCCAACAACCACTTGGGCCTAACAAAGACATGTTAGTCTAAAAGGCTCATAAAAGCCCAAAAACACGATCCAAATACGAGGCCCATTCCTCAATCAAACCCGACCCTCAGATCCTAAAATCTGGGTCGTTACAACTCTCTTCTTCTTAAAGAAGTTTCGTCCTTAAAATTTACCTGATAGAACAAATACGGATAGAGAAATCTCATGCCATCCTCGACTTCCCACGTTGCCTCTTCAATACCATGGTTCCTCTATAACATTTTCACCCAAGGTATGTATTTTTTGCGAAGCTCTTTAACTCTTATGTCAAGAACCCCAACTGAAACTTCCTCATATGTCAAGTCGGCATTTACCTCAATTTTTTCAAGCAAAACAACATGTGAAGGATCGGAACGATAACGCCTCAACATAGACACATGAAAAATATCGTGGATACGAGCCAACTCTGGTGGCAAGGCTAACTGATAAGCTACTGGTCCCACTCTCTCAAGTATCTCATAAGGTCCGTACCTTGGGCTTAACTTCCCCTTACTTTCAAAATGAATGATTTCTTTCCACGGAGATACCTTGAGAAACACTTTTTCACCGACATCATACTCAATGTGTTTGTGTTTTCGATCCACTTAGGCCTTCTAATGGTCAAAGGCCGCTTACAACCTTTCCTTGATAATCTGAACTTTCTCTTCAGATTGACTAACCAAATTGGATTCCACTATCCTCCTCTTATTGAGCTCGGTCCAACACAATGGTGTTCTACACTTACGCCCTTATAATGCCTCAAAATAGGTCATCTTTATGCTCGATTGGTAACTGTTGTGGTAAGCAAACTATACAAGTGGCAATTGGTCCTCCCAACTCTTTGTAAAGTCCACAATGCATCACCGGAGTATATCCTCAAGAATCTGAATAACACGCTCAGACTGACCATCGGTTTGAGGGTGAAAAGCTGTACTAAAATGTAGCTTGGCGTCCAAGGCGTTATGGATCTTCTTCCATAGCCTAGTTGTGAAACGTGGACCTCTATCTGAAATGATCGATGATGACACACCATGTAACCTCACTATCTCCTTTATGTACAGTTGAGCCAACATTTCCAAGGTGAAATACATACGTACCGGTAAGAAATGAGGAGACTTGGTTAAACAATCCACAATAACCCAAATAGCATTATGTTTTCTTTGGGTCATCGACAACCCGATAATAAAATTCATTGTGATTCGATCTCGCTTCCATTGCGGAATTTAAATAGGCTGAAGCAACCCTGATGGAACTTGATGTTCCGCCTTCACTTGCTGACAAGCTAAGCACCTTGTCACGAATTCAGAGACATCTCTTTTCATACTTGGCCACCAATAAAAAGGACGAAGATCTTGATACCTTTTGTTGCTTCCTGGATGTACAAAGAAAGGACTACGGCGTGCCTCTCTTAAGATGCAGTCTCTCAAATCTTCCAAGGCTGGAACACACATTCCCCCTTGAAGTACAAGTACCCACCATCTTGTACCTCAAAGTCTGAAGCTTCATCTTTCTGGACCGCTTCAATCTGTACTACAAATTCTTCATCCAAATCTTGAGTCCTCTTAATCACTTGTACCAACGTAGGTTCAACCCAAAACTCGGCTAGAAGACCTCCATCCTCGGTCATCCTCAATCGGGCAAACATAGCTCTCAGGTCAGACATAGATTTCCTACTTAGGGCATCAACCATAATATTCGCCTTACCGATGTGATACTTTATGATGCAAACATAGTCCTTTAACAATTAAATCCATCGTCATTGCCTCAGATTCAACTCCTTTTGTGTAAGTAGGTATTTCATGCTCTTATGATCCGTATAAATATAATACTTCTTCCTATAGAGATAGTGCCTCCAAATCTTTAATGCAAAAACGACGGCAGCGAGCTCCAAATCATGGGTAGGGTAATTCTGTTCGTGCGGTTTAAGTTATCTCGAAGTGTATGCAACCACCTTACCCTCTTACATAATGACACAACCAAGCCTATTCAAAGACGCGTCACTAAACACAACATACTCTTTTCTAGGCTCGGGTTGGGTTAAGACCGGAGCCTCCGTGAGATAAGCTTTTAGTTGCTCAAAACTTCGCTGCCTTTTCTCATTCCATTCGTAAGGGACCCCTTTTTTGCAACAGCTTGATCAACGGTGCGGCTATAATGGAAAAACCTTTAACAAACCGCCTATAATAACCGACAAGTCCTAGGAAACTATAGACATTCTAAATATTCCGTTGGGGTCTCCACTCCACCATAGCCTGAATCTTCTGAGGGTCCACGCGAATTCCATCTGGAACAACTATGTGATCAAGGAATGCCACTTCCAAAAGCCAAAATTCGTACTTGCTGAACTTGGCAAAAAGGCATCTATCTTGGATAGTCTGTAAAACTACACGCGGATGGTAGTCGTGCTCTTCTTCTGAACGTGAATACACCAAGATGTCATCAATAAAGACCACAACAAATTGATCTAGGTACGGTTGAAAGATTCGATTCATTAGGTCTATAAAAGCTGCAAGTGCGTTAGTAAGCTCAAATGGCATTATCAAGAACTCATAGTGTCTATACCTCATCCTAAAAGCGGTTTTCTAGACATCCTCATCCACCATTTTCAACTGGTAGTATCCTGACCTCAAGTCTATCTTAGAAAACACACGAGCACCTCTCAACTGGTTAAACAAATCATTAATCCTCGGAAGGGGATAACGGTTCTTTATCGTTACCTTATTAAGTTGCCGATAATCAATACATATCCTCATATACCCATATTTATTTTTAACGAATAAGACCGGTGCTCCTCAAGGTGAGACACTCGGTTGAATAAAACCTCTTTCTAGCAACTTCTAGATTTGTTTTTTCAACTCTTTCATCTCAGCGGGTGCCATCTGATACAGCGTGATAGACACTAGTGTCGTACCTGGCATCACCTCAATTTGAAACTCTAATTCACTGTCAGGAGATAGCCCAGGTAACTCCTTCGAAAACACATCGATGAACTCACTAACAGTCTAAAGATTCTCGAGCATTGGACCTTCAATCCTTGCATCCACCACATGGGCTAAAAAGGCTTCACATCTTTGTTGCAACAATCTCTGAGCTGACAAAGCCGACACCACACTAGATAGACACAGATTTTTCTCACATCGCACAATCAACTTGGAACCATCCGCTACACGAAGCTTCAGACTCTTTGCTCTATATCCCTGACTAGCATCATGCTCAAAGAGCCAATCTATCCCCAAGATGTCATCGAACTCTTGAAATGGTAAAACCATTAAATCTGCTAGAAACAATGGCCCATGAACCTCGATCGGGCATCTTCAATACACCTTATCCACTAACACATCATATCCCAAGGGACTAGTCACACGGACACATACCTTTAGGTTTTCGACAGGAATACCCCACTGCTGAGATATCCCACTACGAATATAGGAGTGGGTAGACCATGAATCCACAAGAGCAACAATAGGAACCAAAAACAAGGTGAACGTACTTAAGATAACATTTGTAGCTGCGTAATCTTCCTAAGCCCTGACTACATACTGCCTAGCTGATGTTCTCGCAGTAGACTGGAATGTGCCTCCCGATACATGGCTTGCTCCTCCCTGAGCAAGGCCTCGACCCCTCTGGGTTAAATATGTAGTCCTCTGAACCTGATCTGGATAGGTCACAACAGCGACTGGACAATCTTTCACAAAGTGATCCGGTGACCTGAACTGGTAAAAAACTCTTACTGCTCCCCAACACTCACCTCTGTGTTTGCGTCCATAATGATTGCAAACTGGTGCGTCCGCACTCATCTGTGAACCTTCTAGGCTCATCATGGATGAAGAAGAAGATGTCCTTCTACGACCAGCTGACTCAGATCTTCGGTTTGACCTCAAACTTCGATTCGATGCTCCTCTATTATGATTCTATTGGCTTCTACTTCTCCTCGAGAAGGCCTATGAGTTGTTGTTGGAGGGGTTTCAGGTCCTCCCACCTGAACTCCCTTTCTCACCAGATGGACCATATGTTAAGCCTTGCACTTACTCAAGAGACTTGGCACTCAAAGTTAACTACGAGAACACCTTCGGTGGTGCAGCAGTTAGGTAAGTCTGAATTTCCTTCCTCAAAGCCCTTTAAGAACCTCTTGCACCTCATCTTTTCAGTGGCAACTAATTCAGGAGCATATCTACTCAACTGAAGAAACTCTTGCTCATATTCGAATACTAACCGGTTTCCTTTCACAAGATGATTGAACCAATCTCTCAAGGTATCGATGTGGGCCTCGCCCACATACTTTTTCTCGAACTCCTCGAGAAAATTATCCCAATATGGTCGATTGGGGTGCCACCCAAGCTCTACTATTTTCCACCATTTCCTAGCATTGCCCTTCAATAGGGACAAGATACATGACAACTTGTCTTTTGGTCTCAACCTCATAATCCAGCGTGTATCTTGCAACTACTGTTCCGCCTGTACTGGGTTATCTCGCCCGAATCTATGGAAATCCGTAGCGCCTTGCCTTCTCACCCTTTCAACAGGTACCTCACGAGGGGTAGCAGATACCCTCGGGATTACCCTCACAATCCAGTGCAATGTTCGGTTTAGATGTGAGAAGTAGTTGACTTCCCGGTCAATTGTGTCTTCCGATATATCCTCTGTGCCAGGCACATATTCTTCATCGTAACTCTCTTATCTGGAGCCCAAACTTTTCTCATCAATTATCGCCCTCCTTGGCATGATTCTATTTTTCACAATAACAAACGAGGTCACACTATCGAATTTCAGCATTAAAACAAGTATGACTTCGACTCATGGACATGTATTTGCTAGACATATATACACTCTTCTAGACTCCCCCAGGGACGTCCTAGAACCGACTAAACCTAGGCTCTGATACCACTAAATGTAACACCTGTGACCCGAATGCCACATTTGGGCCTTAAGCCCAAAATCCATACAATAAAAATCTTTTTTTCAAATCCAAAGCATAATAGGTCCAATAAAACATAAGTTCATGCATTGAAAACCTAGTCAAATCCAAATGTTTAAAACAATATCCACGGAGCTCCATTTACAAATATTATAATATTTGACTTGACCAAATAATACAAAATATGAATTACAAAATACATATGGGGTCTTACAAAATACATAGCCCATTACATCTAGTATTTGTACTCAACCACTAGAGTCGATGCTGAAATCTAAACCTTGATGGTGCTCCTTTAAGCCTCACGATAACCTACTAACCTGCGAACAAAAACAACGATTTCGAACGCTGAGCTAACAAGCTTAGTGGATACACCGCCACTCAGCCATGCTTCATGTAAATTATAAATAAAACAATACAACATGAATAATATCATGGCAATATAGCAATAACGCTACCATAACCGCCTAAAGACATGGCATTATGAATGCATGATTACACACACAGCTCATACTAGAACCTCATACATTTAACTAGCATCACACTGATAACACTAACAACAATTAAGTGAGGTCCGCATCCACAAAGCATCGGAATCCTACACTTGAGTGAGGCCCGCGTCCATATAGCATCGAGATCCTACACTATGAGTAAGGCTCGAGTCCATATAACATCGAGATCCTATACTCAAGGAGATGAGGCCCGCGTCCACAAAGCATTTGGATCCAACATTCAGGAATCTTCAAGGTGTTGCAACACACTTTGGGTATCTAAATCCCAACAACAAGGGATGACTCGACTACCTAGGCGTCCTTCAGCACACAACAAAGACCCTATTACCACACAGGCTCAATTGATCCACCTAGGATCCCTATGGGTTACTACCTCACACGGTTTACCCAATAATTGCCAAGTTATTAGCCATTTATTTCTCATACGAGGTTAAAATCTGTGTTTCTCAGTTTTAGTATTCATTTTAAGCCTTAAAAGACCCTAGGGCCCTTTGCTTTGAATTATAGAATCCCCGAGCGTAAAGTTAAATTTCTTGGGCAGAATGCCCAGTGAGTACTGATACTCCTATAAGGGTATCGGTACTCCCCTCTCGGTATTGATGCTCGTCCATGAGTACCGATACCTATTTTAGGTTCGAAATAACTGGGCCCTCAAACCGTATCGATACTCACTATCGGTATTGAGATCGCCCCGTACCAATCCAAGCCCGTACTGGTACTCTTACCTTCACGTACCGGTACGCTAAGCCTTTCACAGGTAATGTAACAGTTTATACCGATATGCCCCATGCGTACCGGTACGCGAAAGCGTTACTGGAATTCTTAACTTGCAAGGGGTACTGATACATGAGAAGGCGTACCGGTATACCTCTCACAACCCTTCCCTCTATTTCACTAGGGCGTACTGATACGTTATCCCCAGTACCGGTATGTGAGCCCGATTTTTGAACTCTGGGTGCGGGTTTCACCTAAAAACCCTATTTAACCCCTATGGTTAAACCCTAAATTGTTCCTACAAGTTAAGATGATATTATTAAGTGGATTCCTACCAATTTTAATCCATTATAACCACAATTTCAAGATTTGCCATTAACAACCACTCAAGCTTAATCAAAGCCAAAAACACCCAATCATGCTTCAAAGCTTAACTTTATGATTTCCAGGAAACTATGGGAGTTAGTAGTGTACTAATCTTAGCTTAGCTAACAACACAAGGCCTTCCTCCAAAGCTTCAAGCTTTTCTCCTTTCTTGAGCCTTGGATGAGCTCTCAACCTCTTTTACTACATAGAGTGATTACAAAACGCATTACAACGTTGCTGGAGGATAAAATGGGCCAAGAACATAATCTAAACTAATGATTAGAGCTTCCAAACTCCAATCTCGTCCAACCCTCTCAATCCTCCAACAGCCCAGTTTTTTCTCCAAACCATATAAAGCTTACCTTGAAATGTAGATCCTTACAAGCTGGTAAAACTTCCCTCAACAAGCCAAACGTGATTTTTACTTCAAACTCTCAAAATACTACCTTTAGATGGTGTACTGTGAGAGAAAGAGTAAATTGAAAGAAGAAGATGAAGACATTAAGACATGATGATCTCATTTCTTGTACAAGTGCAGAAAATAGCTTTACTCCCCCCCCCAAACTCTTCCATTTAGGTATTTACCATGATACCCTTCATCCTCTCTTCATAGCCCAACAACCACTTAGGCCTAACAAAGACATGCTAGCCCAAAAGGCTTCTAAAAGCCCAAAAACACAATCTAAATACGAGACCCATGCCTTGATCAAACTCGACCCTCGGATCCCGAAATTTGGGTCGTTACATCACTAGAGTTAAAAAAATTCAATTTAATAACTTAACTTTCGAATTGTTCATATTTTGGCCACTCTCAAATGACATGTTTATACAAATAGAAAAATTCGATTAATCCTTAAAAGATTTATTTTGGTTAATTGGTAAATTTAGATTATTCAATTCTCGATCTTATATTGTATTAATTAAATCGGATAATCGATTAACTAGTTAACTGAAATATTTGATTCTGGAAATGATTTTTTACTTTGTTTATTAAAATATCAAATATGATAATATGGTAAATTTAATAAAGTTTCGGTTGTGATAAAAGTGTAAAAATAACTAAAAAGTCAAAAATTGAAAGTTCACACCTATTAATTCTACTAGAGCCAAAACTTAAAAAAAAAATCAGAAGGGTATCAAAATCATTAGACTATAAGATATTGTAATGCATAAAATTTAGAAATATTATATATACTAGATCAGATCAGTTAATAAATTTTTCTTAAAATTGTGAATCGTAATCGAATTGAAATAATTTATTTTAAAAATTTGTAACGAAATCGGGTTCAATTATTCCTTAAAAATTATTTTGGTTAATTGCTAAATTCAAATTATTCAATTCTCAATCTTATATTGTACTAATTAAATCGTATAATCGATTGACCGGTTAATTGGAATATTTGATTTGAGTAATAATTTTTTTACTTTGATTATTAAAATATCAAATATGGTAATATGATAAATTTAAGCAAAGTAAAAAAATCATTATACGATTTTTTTAAAGATTAATTGAATTTTTCTATTTGTATAATCATGTCATTTAAGAGTGACCAAAATATGAACGATTCGAAAGTTAAGTTATTAAATTGAAATTTTTTAACTTTAGTGACCAAAATAGGAGTGAGAAGAATGTTGAGTGACGATTGGTGTAGTTTACCCATTTTTTATTAAGGAAAAACAAAAACTAACGTCAGCTTTTAACGGAAGGGACCATATTGAAAGCATACTAAATTTTTAGTGACTATATTGAAATTGAACTAAAAGTTGGACGACCTTATCGAATATTTTAAAATTATGGTGACCAAAATGAATCCGCCATAAAAGTTTGGTGACTATATTGAAATCAAACTAAAAGTTGGGTGGCCTTATCGAATATTTTAAAAGTACGTTGACCAAAATGAATCTGCCCTAAAAGTTTGGTGACCATTTATGTAGTTTACCCTTATTTTTAATATAATTTTAATAATCATTAAATTTAGATGTATCTATTAATTTATATGTTAATTTTTTATTTATAAAATTATCTTTTAAATTTTTTAGTTATTCAAATTTATGTTATTTATAGAAATTTTTGGCGATTGTCAATGACAAAATTTTTATGTTTACTTAATAAACGAATGAACATAAACACATGTGTGCTCGGTTCATTTATGTTCATGAAATGAACATGTTGCTGCTAAGGATGTTATATAATTTCATGTTGAAATGTAAGTTTTATTTTGTTGCTTTTATTTTATTTATTGTTAATTTAGTTAACATTTTTGAACATATAAATGAACATGTTTGCGAACGAATAAACGAACACATTCGTGAACACTTAAACAAACACGCTCACGAATACTTAAACGAACACGTTAGCGAACACTTAAATGAACACATTCATGAACACTAAACAAACGAACACGAACACCTTCAAAAATAAATAAATGAACACGAACACAATGTTAAAAAAATTAAATGAACATGAACCGAACATGAACACCTTTAAAAATAAACAAACGAACACGAACATAATCTTGTTCATTCAAGCTCGGTTCATTTACACCCCTATTTGATAATCATGTTACTGTACAAAACAAAACAAAAACTGTATGGATTAGTGATATGATTAATGGCAGCATCTATGGCTCAAAATAAAATTTTTAATCAAGCAAAATAAATACTTTATCCTAAGGAATTTGTATTGTTTTTAGTGTTAGCAAATTTTCTTGACCTTTATAACAAATATAGAGATAAATCCAACAAGCAGTAACAACACATCAAATATATAATATGATTTGTGTTTTAACCCACCGACAACAAATTCTACCCCCAAAAGTGCTTGAATTTGTTCCAATACTGTTCATAAAGTGGATTGGGAGATATGATCCTTAATTATTAAACATTCATAATTTTGCCGGACATTGTGGTGCTAAGTTAAAGTTTGGTCAAAATTTGTTGTCTGACACCAGCATTGGTTTTTTTTTTTTTCCGAGATTTTACTAAACATTTTCCCCCTTCTCCCTGTGCCTAAAATTACACTATAGTCCTATAGTCTGTATTGTGTTGGGATATCATTCTATATTATTTAAGATGTAGATTCAATCACATTTAAATATTTATTATCTTTTAATTTAAAAATGGAAGGTTTTAATAATTCAACGGTGTTACATAAAAAACAATAATAAACAAAGTGTTGGGAATAATACACAAAAATGAGTGTGACGTTAATAGTTCAAAGGGTTGGGAGTCTAATGTACAACAAGATGATGGTACCGTATGATGCGACATAATTAAAATATTATAAAATACAAAATTTACAATGTTACTTAAAATGTTATAGTTTTTATAATATTTTAGGTTAGTAATTTCACGACAAGTATCGATACTTAAAAATAAGTTTTGATACTTAACATCAACTTAAAATGTTATTAAAAGTGACAAGTACCGATACTTTAAAGTCAAATTTTGATACTTAATCTCAACTTAAAATGTTATATAAAAATATAATATTTTAAATTATAAATAATATTTTAAATTTAATATTTTATAATATTTCGATTAATATTATGACGGTAACCTTCTTGCACCTCATAATAACCCAAGGCTACACGGCCAACAAAATGCAAATGAGATTTTCAAAGGAACGGTCAGCCTCGTGAGCAAACACTGCCCACTGCAGTTTCTAGTAAACTGCAGCCTTGCCTTTTTAATTAATCACTGTGGATTTTCTTTTTTGACAATATAATCAGTGTGGAGTTTAAATAATAAAGTTTTAGAATGGTTGATCTTATGTGCTTTCTTTTCAAACAAACTTTCACACAGTACAAGACAACTTTGGGCTTATATTAAAAAAAATGCAGAGCCCAAAGTTTTTCCAACCCAGAAAACACGTTGTTTTGGTACCTAAAACCAATGGATCACACGTTTTGATGCCTCGAAGGTTGTTCCTTTTGTCCCCTCCCCCCTTGGAACACCTCCCTCTTTTCTATCAACAAAACACTTCACTTCTTCTCGCTTTTCTTAGTCACTGCTGAAGTTTCCCGAGACGATTTATCCTCTTTAATCACCCTCTAACTCGAGTAATTAGAATATGTATATATATTTGTACAATGATAGAGGTAAACGATAATTATTTTTTATTTTGAGTTTAAATATTTAATATATTTTTAATTATAAAATTTAACAATTTGTTATTCTTATATTTGATTATAATTTCGTTCCTGATAAAAACAAATTTCCACATGAAAAACAAAATTTTCCAAATTTATTAACTTTTTAATACATGAAAAATGTAATACATAAATCATCATTGTACAAGTATGTAGGATACGTTACGCCACTAAATAAGATCTTTTTCTTCTTTCTTTCGTCTTCTATAAAATTATAAGCAATATACAGTATTTGTAGTGAACATAATATTTTTATTGAATTCAAAACAAAATAATATATTCATTATATTTTAAACCTATATCATATATAATTAATTATCATTTTGCAGTGTGTTATATAATTGAAATATCTATTTCAGCTTTTATTTATTGAGTGTGATACATTCGTCGCTACTAACTAAGTTCAGTGTGTTTCCTATTCCTCGCCTTTAATAATTTAATACCCTCATCTTTGTCTAGATTCAAGAATCAAGTCCATAGAAAAGGAAATCCATGATTTGATGTATAAACAATTTACAAATGTTTTCATTGCTCTTCTTAACGTTATGTGACATAAAGTGATTACTGAACATAGGGCTTCTCGACAGGCGCGATAGGAATGATCGCAAAAGGCCTCCGAGAAAGGGGTCCTAAAAATATAGAACATAAGTTAAATAGTTATAAAAAAATTATAAATTTATATATATAATTATGTGTATATATATGATAATTATCTATAACTTTAAACATGCAAAAAGAATGACATATTTTAAGTGAAAATGTTTGATTTTTAGATGTTTATAAGTCAATTTTTTATTGCTCAAGAGGATAATATAATTATATATATCTCTTACCGATTATAAATTAAGGCCGCATTTTAAAAATTGCACATGGCCCTCAAAATCTTTGAACCGTAAAGATAATTACATATGTTAGTATGTAAATATTTGTTAAAAATAATTATATAAATTAATTGGATCAAAACCTGAATTCACGATCAACTGTTACAGTATACGTATGTTTCAAATAGAAGTTATGAGTGTGCATCAACATATATTATGTCCCTTTTTAGTGTCCTACTTATCTCTCATACTAAAAGTTTAGTTTTAGGGTTTTGGGTTAAGATTTAAGGTTAGAATTTATAAAATTAGGGTGATGTTTTTTGATCAAAGAGTATGAATTCATTTGAAAAAGAATCATACAAAAGGTAAAACTTCCATTGGCCTCATTAAAAACTTCCCTAATCTTAGGTGAAGGAAAAGAGTGCCCATGTAGGTTATCACAAGACAAAAAAATAAAAAACTATGAAAACCAACTACTCCAAAACAACAACATATAAATCATCCAACACCCATTGCTCCTTCACTATCCGCAGTCACCAAGTCCATAACACCTGCAGGAGCTTGAAGAAAAACATGACTATCAAGCAAATCATTACGCTTCAGCTTTGCTAACCAATCCGAGGGTGATGTATTTTTAAAGTTTAGGGTTTATGATTTAGAATTTTGAATTTAAAGTAAGGGCTTAAAATTTAATTTCTTGGTCTTGAGGCATAGAAAGAGATACTAAAAAAAGGCAAAATGCTTTTTCTCATATATTGCATGTGTAATACTAATAATTTTGTTCTTGGTTTTTTAATTGTAAGCCAATGGTAAAACAAAATCATTGTTGTGTTTGCAATTACAAGCTTTGTTTTGGTGAAATATGTGGGAAAGATGGTTTACAAGACATTATTACCATTAATTATCAGTGATCAGTGAAGGCTATCTGGCATTTTGCCTCTTTTATTTATGGTCATTTTTAAGGTTTTTTTATCCAATGGAAGTCAAACACAAAAGCTGCATCCCTCCATTAAGGGTTACTTATTAACTTAGATTAGTTTAATTCAATAATAATTGCTTGGCCATCATCAAGAATCTTCACTGCTTTAACAAAGGTTTTGCAGTCTCAATGATAAAAAAAAACAAAGGTTTTGCAGTCTTTATCTGTTTATCGGTTTTGAAAAAAAAAAAAACTAAAATTTAGTTTAGGCAAAAATAATTTGGGTAAACTATATTGGAGGCCGCTCAATTATTAGTAAAATTATGATTGCATCACTCAATTATTAAAAGTTATAATTAAATCACTCAATTAAAGGTTTAGTTACGATCATGTCACTCCTCCATTATAGATAATTGACGGAGGAGTGACCCGATCGTAACTAAAATTTTAATTGAGTGACCCAATTACAACTTTTAATATTTGAGTGATCAAATTATAACTTTATTAATAATTGAGTGACCTTCAATTTAGTTTACCCAAAAATGTTTTAATAGATTTAGAAGTTGAGTTTTTTTTTTTTGGATAAGTATTGTTTTATTATCCAAAGAAGCAGTAAGGAGTAGCTACAAATCACCTATACATGCCCCTGAGCATCTATCTTCTCGGAGAATTCCTCAAGCGACACAAAAAGTTCAATTTACATCCTCGATTCTTACATTCTTATTTTGTACTCTATTACAAACTATATCTTCAATACAATTCAACAAGTATCACAAGTTTTAGAAATTCCTCTAAAATGCTTATGATTTCTTTCCTCCCAAACATAGTAGATATATACCTGCCAAGCAAGTTTAAGAACAAACACCAATGTGGACTTCCCTTCGAGCAAAGTAATAGCCCAGTTGAACTCACCATCCTAGTCAAGAAAATCTCGATCCAAGCCACAAATCTGAGCACAACATTCCAAACAACTTTCGAATAGGAACATGCAAAAAAGATACGATCCATGGTTTCCATCTTTCTCCACAGTTCACACACAATCCATCCACTGCAATTCCCATTCGAATCAGTCGGTCCTTTGTAGGGGAGCCTATTCAGAATTGTCATCCATACAATCATGGCATGCTTAGGAATATGGAGAGAAAAAAACATCAATTTATGCTAATCAACCTTTGCAGCTGCCATCCTTATCTCTGGCTAGATTAACCTCACTGGTGTAAAATTCCCAGCTATAAGTAGAGGCTGAGCTTCATCCCTCCATTTTAGCAATTTCCTCATGCACCAGCTATAATGTGGCTTACACTCGATTTGTCAGAAATCATTTTCACATATGACATATTCTTTAATCCGCACAATCCACAATGAGTCTCTTTTAGTAAAGAGATTCTGCAGCAAATGAAGCATACAAGCTTTATTCCACGATTGCAAATCTTTGACACCAAACCCCCTTTACTTTTAGGAAGACAAATACGTTTCCAACTGACTCGAGCACCTTAGGCTGAAACATTTCTCCCCTTCCATAGAAATCTGCCACACAACTACTCCCACTTTTTAAATAACAGTTGTAGAAAGATTACCTGTCTGCACCAATAGTTCACCATGCTATTTATAACCTGCCAGCATAACTAAGGTTTTTACTAGGCCATTGATCTAGTCTAGCCTTAACTCTCTCCAATAGGGCAGTGCAGTCTTTAACAAATAATTTCTTAGCGACCAAGGGTATCTTACCTCACAGGCAGTGCTCCAATTGAGCAACTCATGTGATAAGAAACTCAGACCTGGAAGCATTAAGCTTCAAATCAGAGATATTGTAAAAACCTATCTAGGATACTTTGCAAAAGATTAAAAGGTCATATGCAAAGTGTCACGGACATGCCCCTTTTACTCGGTTGGCAAGCCGTGCGGCACTTGAGATGGGTGTTACCCAGACAAGTCAGCCTTTCTCATGCCCCATTGTCCAAGGAGTTATCTCGGTCTAACCTTCTCAGGGTCACGATGCGCTAAGGCTTCAGAGTTTCGAATCCCGCAGGGCCTAGCGATAGCTGCACTCCAACCTCGTACTTCAGCCACGAGCGCGATATGGGGCCCTATGGCCCCAAACCGTCCCTAGGTATTTCTCTCAAGGAGACATTGCGCCAACCACTAAGCCCCACTGCCCGCACACCTAGGCCCCACATGGGCCTAGGAGTAGGTCGCTTACACTAAGGAAGCTCGGTCGCTAGCCCAGGCGAGGGGGATGGTGGAGACCCGACACCAAACCACTTCCCCCTAAAGAGCTAAATAAACTTATCAGGAATGTCGTGAGTAGACGTTGCTTCATCCCAAATGAGGACACTTTCTGGATAGAGCCTTTATCGTCTTCCCAAAGCATATTAACTTGCATCCTTGACTTGGTAGCTCCTTAGGGATTGCTCATATCATCACTCGGTCCACCATTGCTCGGTCATGAACGAGCTTGTCAAGGCAGGGTCGCAATACCATAAGGGATGGCCTTGACATTCTCCCCCACTTACTCTATCGATGGCCTCATCGATGTAGCCCCATAAGGGATCGTTATGACATTCTCCCCCACTTCCTCTACCGATGCCCTCATCGATATAGTCTAAGAAGAGATGGTTCTCATTGATATTGACACCAGTTCTTCATCACTTGTTGAGCCGATACGGACCTCTGTGGCAGCACATCTTCGATTCGTGCTCGATTTGATATGTTTTTCTTGTCCCGCCATTTGATCATTCAAGCAACTAATTCAAGCCTCGATCCTAGGTTCTTTCTATCTTCTTTTCTGACTATGTTGCACATTCATAACCGTCTAGACTGACCACAGACTCATTATGGCCCAGTTCCACTTCTATTATGTTGAGTTTTAGATTCATGCTCCCTCACTTTTACTCCGATTGTGGCTAGGGCAAAAGACAAGTAACAAACCATCATCCACTCGAACAAGTGCCTTGTAGTTTCTTTGTACTCCACGATCTGCCCATTAACCTACACAAATACAAAAGTAACATACCTGGCCATGAGCAAACGTGTTATGACTCGTCACTCAATGGCTTGCTCCTCGACATTAAACATCTTCGCCAACTTTGCCTCATCCCGTACCGAGACCTCCAAAGTATTAAATGTGTCACCATACATATATCATCAATATTAACCCAAGTTTGTCAGTACATGCTCGCGTTGCACTTGGTTGCTTAATAATTCAAAGATGATCTCTAGTTGCCAACACCGTATCGAATTGTACTTGCCTTTTGTTCTCCTCAATACATCCTGTATTATAAGATATACAAGCAATTTTATCAATGAAAACATATCTACACAAGTCTCGTATGATACCTGGTTGTCACACATTGCCTTATGCTACCACCAATCATGGTATGCCTTTGTATGTATACCTCAGGTGTTTTGACTATTTGAGAACGCAGTCTCTATGACAAGCTAATATCATCCACTCGTGAGGTTTTCTTCTTACTCAATTATACCTGCACCATTTGCCAAGTGAATGCACACCAATATTCTCTCGTTCAACCTTACCTTTGTTCCAGTAGCAAAATAGATGGTCATATGCCCTCACTAGAACTTCAAAATGGTCTCCTATGGCCCTTGTAATAGCCAATCAAGTTGCCCCATTATTTCGTTTCTCCTTCACTCCCTTTGTAACAGACAAAACTGTTGATTAAGCACAGAAGTACACATTTGATCTCTTGGCACACATGGCCTATACTCTATGGGTAAGTTAGTTTCCCACATCTACTGAAGTTTTCCCCATTATCCACTTACTAGAGAAGTTCATCTTGTTATCACGCCAACAAAGGAACCTGTATTAGCACCCCACAAACATCATATCAACATTAGTCTCGTGTCGTGGACTTCAAAATGATGTCTCACTTGTGCCCTCTACGTGTGACTTAGGTTTTCGTAGGATACCAAACTCTTTCCCATATGCCCACTACATCTAGTCAGTAGAGTATTCTCATGTAGGATCAAGACCTCTTTATTCTCTTACATAATCTCGAATAGAACCTGTATTTGCTAAATCCCTTAGCTTCTTTTGAGCATTATATTTTATATTTTCGGGAAAGAAGGAACTCATTAACTCTTCCTTTAGATCATCGCATATCTTGATAGAACAAACACCATTAATAAACTTGGACTGCCACCACAACTTGGCGTCCCCTATTAGATACACCTAGGCCACCGCGACATTGTCTTTATCTGTTTTAGTATGCGTATACTGAAAATAATGCTCGACGTCGAACAAGAAATTTTCAAGCTCCTTAGCATCTCTGTTCCCTTCATATCGATGAGGTTCTGAGATCCTAGTCCTCAGACCCTTATCTGTTATCATCGAATTGCCCATAGCTATCTGTATCAGGTTAACCTGAGTCTTGATCTCATCTAGTCCAAACTTCATATGACTTAATGCTTATTTTGCCTTCATTACCAAAATCTTTGATAGTTTGGGTCAATTCTTGTTGTGTTTCCTCTATTGCTCAAAGCCGATCATTTGATGCCATAGCTCTCATGGCAGCCACTACGGCCTCAAGTTCCTTAAACCGACTAGGGTCTATCGACCCACCACCCTGTGTCGACGTCCCAGCACCTGGTGTGTTCTCTCTCTAGGGCAATACTCGTTCTATGTTTTCGCGTTTGTCACTATTTCTGTCGACACACACAAAATCATTGTGCATGCACAGACATCGTCTTTTACAAACGGGTGTGATATTTGTACCGTGTCCTTCTTTGTTATATGAAGCTGACATTTATCTCTGTTACATACGACCAGGGCTTTTGACACCTGCCAAACCTTCAAACCGTCTTGGTTCTTTAACCGATTGCCCCACATCCCTCAAGGAATTGATATGAATATCTGCCTTCAGAACACAAACAAAGAGAAAACTGACCACAACATTGGTTAGTCCAATTACATAACAATAAAATGAAATGTACCTTACAAGTTCAATGGGACTTTCCAGTACGTCCCCCGCTGCAATTCACGCTCCGTATTGCCAAACTCTGGGAGGTGCTTTATAAACTCCTTGACCACCACATTTCTCTTTTTGGGTAACACTGACATATCCGTGGTAACCAGGTTTTGCTTTCGGTCTCTCGGTCCATACATTAATTTTGACCTAAGCCATGCCTTTATTAGCTCGCCCCACCAAATAGCTTGTCGGTAGTAGCCTATATCACCACTGCCCAAATTGGGGATTTTGTAACACTTGGGTGATATATGAATTGTACTTGAACCATCACCACATACCCATCGAGCTTGTATGTCCCACGCTCACTCTTTGGCTCTGCTTGTGAAGGAACTCCTAATGAGAGCTTTTCTCATATGCACCTACATTACCAAGCTGTACCACCCTTGTGTTTCTCACCCAAACGGGTAGCTTTACAAATAGCATTCTGCCTTACCATAGCCAGCATCCCATCAAAGGAAGATTTTCGTGCCAAAATGAGTTTTTTTCCTATCCAAGATAAAATGGTATTGACTCGCACAACCTTTGTCATCCCATATTTTCAATCTATTGCCGAAGAATCTGGTCCAAACTACCACATCGCAACACATTCCTTTTTACCTTAAGACCCAATGTGTCTTGAGAAAATTGCCATTTACGGATAAATTATTAGCTATGGGAAGCATTCCCCTTAGGCTCCTTGATTTTATTTGACAATGTAACATATTTTCCCTCGAGAACCCATGGTGTGTCTACCGCTAAAAGAGTCCACATCAACAGAATGGAGCATACCAATAACTCTGCACTCCCTTTTACTCTATTATGTTTCGAGAGGGGCCACTCCATCCAGCATACAACGATCGCCGCAATCCTTTGACCACTTCATTAAATAGTTTGAGGTCCTAAGAGTCTTGTCCTGCACCTTTAGATGATCACACTGTACCAAAGTAATCCCACAACAAACGAGTTGTATCATAACCCTTTGATTTTATCAATGGGCGAATCTACAACCTTGAGGAACACGACTCTGCCGCATTGATTCCCCGAACACAAAGCAACTATGGAACTGTTTCAAGTTGTCTCAAACTCTTTCCTTTAGGGTTAGTCTACGAACCCATGACTATCCGTTGTATCAATCTACATTCATCTATACACACTTCTCTTTTCACCTGGAAAAAGATAGTTAAGCAACAACCAAGCACCACATTGCCAAGATAAACAATATTGCCATTAACTTCCATCAATCAAGAATTTATCACATTACCCTGGAAACGACAAGCACCAATATGTTAGATTAACAAAAATAAGCACATTTTATGCTTCGGGCTGCACACGCCCTTGTGCTAACAATACAAAACAAACATCAATAAGCAAGGGTTACCAACACAAGGTAATGTATCAAAATAAGCATCACTATTACCGATAGCCACCATAGGGAATGACTCTCCTCTCGAGTGATGCATGAGCATCCCCATATTGCTAGAATTCGTGCCCCCGTGCTACGAGGAATACGCACTTCATCATGTCCCATAGACAGCCATCAACGAGCCTTTAAAGCAACCAAAAATATTTCTTGTGTCCCAAATCATGGACATACACTATTTTGCAAAGATCAATCACGTCCACCAAAAGTTCTCGCGCTTCTTTGCTCCTCAACTCGATCACCGTTTTGATCAGCCAACAACAATGCTACACCTGTAACGAACAAATGAGCACCACTGTGCTCTAATTCACATGCGCCACTGTGCTAATGTAACACATCGGCACTACCTTGCCAAAACCCACAATTAGACACCTTTGCGCCTTGACTAGGTCTTGATCAATAAGCATCATAAGGAGTCACCATGCCTACTTCACTCGCGGAAGCGCTTGGCGTAGGTTCTAGCCACCCTGCCTACCCTCACAGGGCACTCGGCGTGAAACTAGACCACCCTGCCTACTCCACTAATGGATGCGCTTGGCGTGACATTACACCATCCTAGCTACTCCTTGAAGAGAAACGCTTGGCGTAGGATTCGACCACCCTGCCTACTCCCCACATAGGAACGTTTGGCGTAGTCCTCCATCCTGCCTACTCCAATCCAGAGAGCGCTTGGTTTACTATCATTCGACCCTGCCTACTCCATTTACCGGAGCGCTCGGCGTAGAATCCATAATCTAGCACCTATGTGCACAGAAAAATGTCCCTATTTTTTTTGCCCGTCATGATGATCTACCCTGCCTACTCCATCTGTGGGAGCGCTCGGCGTGAGACCCACTGATCCACAAATAGTCTAACTCTTATTTTTGCTACACATCTGTCTGGCGTCACCACGCACCACAGCCACTAAAATAAAGCTTCATAGTGTTCAAGTTGGCACATGAGCACTATGGCGTTTGGTTAACAAATATGCACCACTGTATCAAAAGTCATAACCAAACACCATCGTCACATGACTACATTGTCCCCTCATTTTCTCGCTCTGATACCACGTGTCACGAGCATGCCCCTTTTACTCGGTTGGCAAGCCGTGCGGCACTTGAGATGGGTGTTACCCAGACAAGTCAGTCTTTCTCATGCCCCATTATCCAAGGAGTTATATCGGTCTAGCCTTCTCAGGGTCACGATGCGCTAAGGCTTCAGAGTTTCGAATCCCGCAGGGCCTAGCGATAGCTGCACTCCAACCTCGTACTTCAGCCACGAGCGTGATATGGGGCCCTATGGCCCCAAACCGTCCCTAGGTATTTTTCCCAAGGAGATAGTGCGCCAACCACTAGGCCTCACTGCCCGCACACCTAGGCCCCACATGGGCCTAGGAGTAAGTCGCTTACACCAAGGAAGCTCGGTCGCTAGCCCAGGTGAGGGGGATTGTGGAGACCCGACACCAGACTACTTCCCCCTAAAGAGCTAAATAAACTTATCAGGAATGCCGTGAGTAGACGTTGCTTCGTCCCAAATGAGGACACTTTCTGGATAGGGCCTTCATCGTCTTCCCAAAGCATCTTAACTTGCATCCTTGACTTGGTAGCTCCTTAGGGATTGCTCATATCATCACTCGGTCCACCATTGCTCGGTCATGAACGAGCTTGTCAAGGCAAGGTCGCAATACCATAAGGGATGGCCTTGACATTCTCCCCCACTTACTCTATCGATGGCCTCATCGATGTAGCCCCATAAGCGATGGTTATGACATTCTCCCCCACTTCCTCTACCGATGCCCTCATCGATGTAGTCTAAGAAGATATGGTTCTCATTGATATTGACACCAGTTCTTCATCATTGCTCAGTCCACCATTGCTCGGTCATGAACGAGCTTGTTAAGGCAGGGTTGCAATACCATAAGGGATGACCTTGACACAAAGCACAGAAGAGTCAACTTCACTCTCTTCCACTTGAGATAAAACTGAAATGCACCACTGACAGTAGCTGCATCTACCGTATGAATCAGCATATTCATGGCCATGTGAAAGAAATAAGGTGAGAAGGAGTCTCCCTGCCTTACTCCCCTCTTCCCATTCAAAAAACCCTCACCAAACTTCCATTAAAAGTTAAGGAAAATCTTGACTCTGTGAAACAAACCTACAATAGACAGTTTTTTTAATGTTAAATTTAGGTGTTTGATATTTTTTTTATCCATTACGATTTCGATATTTTAAGGTAGAGTCAAATTTGATTTTTAACTTTTTGAAAAAGGAGTCGAATCTATATATTTTTTTTAATAAAAACACATGTTAAAGTGGTATTTTTTTAAGGCACTAACATGACAGCTTGCATTACAATTCACATATACTTCGTGTTATTTTTTTATAAAAGTTTAAAAGTTTTATTTTTTTAAATATTTTTATAATTTTAAAATTTTTGTTGACATAAAATATAAAATAAAAAGTGTCACGTTATCATGAGTCTTATGTGGTCACACAGACGTCACCTCAAACCAA
Organism: Hibiscus mutabilis; assembly: GCA_019671005.1. Taxonomy (NCBI): domain Eukaryota; kingdom Viridiplantae; phylum Streptophyta; class Magnoliopsida; order Malvales; family Malvaceae; genus Hibiscus; species Hibiscus mutabilis. The sequence continues at coordinate 43,945,947 of CM033728.1, read as the reverse complement.
TTGAAGATTAAATGTTTTAGCCAATATCTATTTTAAAGAAAAGGCTAAACTATAAAATAAGTGTCCAAACTATGTCTCTTTTTTTGTAATAAGTGCCTAAAGTATTTTTTGTTTGAAATGGGTGCCTAAACTTTCATTTTGGCTGAAATAGGTGCATAAACTATTTTTTGGCTGAAATAGGTGCCTAAACTTTCATTTTTGACTTGTTTTAAAGTCAATTTTGGCACCTTCTTGGGCACATATTTCAACCAAAAATGAAAGTTTAGGCACCTATTTCAGCCAAAAAATACTTTAGGCACCTATTTCAGCCAAAAATAAAACTTCAGGCACTTATTTCAGCAAAAAAATACTTTAAGCACCTATTACAAAAAAGCGGCATAGTTTGGGCACTTATTTTGTAATTAAGCCTAAAGAAAACGACTTGGTTATTTTGGAAAAGTTAAATGTAAAATTTGGTTAAAAATAATTACTAAAATGATAAAAAAAATGTAGATGTTAAATACTGGATTTAGTATTGAAGAAGAAACAATTATTTTGTTGGATGTGCTTACATTTAATAAGAATGCTTCCCAGAACAACTAGATAAAATGAGAAGATTCTTTGTGTGTGTGTGATGGAAGAAGCTTAGCTCAAAATTTTTTTATGATCAGTTTATAACACACTGTCATATGATTATTCTTTTTCCAGCAAATTATTGCAAAATGTACTATATATTATATACAGCATTATTGTTAGAATTGAAACCATGGATGTTAAGCTTACATTTTTCATATCCGGTGAAATTGAAAAGACATGGGACTCAAACTTTCAACTTAGAATAATATGAAGACTATAGTCCCTCGATAACATGTTTATTTAAATTACGTATCCGATTTATTGGCTGACTAATTTAGATAGGGTTTGTAGAGGTCTAATATGAGACAACTCTCCTAACCTATTTTTTTATTCACAACGTCAAAATTTAGACCTCTAATTTTGTTTAAGAAATATAGCACTTCATTTCGCCTGACCAACTTATTGTTGATTCGATAACATGTTTTTATAGGTTGTATTGGTGATTTGGGATTGGACGTCAAATTTGTTAGATACCCATTTCACTTCACTTGATGTGATAATCTTCCAATTAATCACTACTCTTAGGGTAAATGATGTAATTTAGGTTAATTCATTTTCATATTGGAGGAGCAAGTACATTTGACTGGTTGGCCAAACTATTCATCTTTGTTCTCTTGTATTTCCTTAGGTCATGGGTTCCGGACCCACTAAGAACACCTCTTCCTTCCCCTAAAGTCTCGTTCCCTTCTCTTGTAGGTAAGATTAGAATTAGATTTAAGATTTGTCAAAAAAATATATTAGAGAGGTTAATGGGGGACCATGGGCCGTGGGTCAGGGCTTATCCTATTGCAGTTTTGGCCCGATGAGCGGGTGGGATTCCGAAGGAGTTTCTGATCTAATAGTGATTGAAAATTGAATTGGAAGATGAGAAAAGAAAAAAGGGTTTTGTTCATCATTTCAGGTTTTTTGAGATTCACTTTGAAAGCACGTCTTGAAACGCCCTGAAGAGTTTAGTGGACAAATGGGCAAAATGCATTTATGTTGCAGGAAGTTGACAGAGAACAAGACAAAGGAGCTTTAGCAGGTTTGGAATTATCCCTTTGCCTGCTTGCCTTGGGTACGCATTATTGAAAAAAAATTCTCAACATTCCATACCAGGATTCATAATTTATTAATATTCTCTCAAAATTTTCCTGTACATTTCAAGTGATTAGAGATTTAGAGTTGTCCCACCAGCTAAATTCCCAACGCTATCATCAATACCCAACTTAAACAGAGTTGATGTCCACTAAGAAGCCCAAATGGATAAGCGCTCAGCTTCGGCACCTGTCTTTGGAAGGGATTCCGATTTCCAGTATCATAATTATGCGCTCCTTTGTGGGCAATATGCATGACAAAATCTTAGCCTCAACAACATGAGCTCCTTTGGGTCCCTGCTAGGATGGCAAAAACGGGATGGGGCGGGTGCGGATACCCCTCTTCATACTCATTTAAAATTTTTATATTCATTATCTGCCCTCATCTATAATGGGTATAATTTTTACATTCACACCCGTATATGCAGGTACATTCTTAATTTCATCTCCACTCACCACCTAACCTGTAACAATACATACTTGTCAAACTTGTTAACCAAACAACTACTAATATCAAATATAACGAAAAAAATCAAAATTTCAACATAAAATAATTGAGTTCAAAGTCTACAAATTTAACCATTAATGTAGATTTTAAGACAAACTAAGATTTTAGTACATAGAATAATTACATGAAACACCATAATACAAATGACAAACACATAATATTTTTTTTTCTTTTGTACAAATTACAAGGCACGGCCCATTAGATTATTCATATGGTACGTAGTGGGTGACGGATACGGGGCAGACGAATATAGGGCATGTAAGGTCTCAAATCCATCACCTATTTACTACTCACGACGGATACGACTTTTGACATCCACATCAATCGCCTACTAACCAAACTCATAACCATATTGGAACAAGTGCATTGCAAAATCCGTAAAATTATATCCCTCTCAACCCTAGTTCCTGCTCTCAATTCTCTCTTTTACATAAACTAATGATAAATTTCTTATTAATTCCTCCAAATTTGTTGGATATGCATTTGGTGTGTCATAAGAAGAGAACATCAACGTCGTTTATATATCAAAATCTAATTAATATGAACACCGTGCACCGACCACAAATTGGACAGTTTGGGTCAAAAGTCGTAGGAATTAGCTCTAACTCTCCTTACATTTTGCATGTAGTTGCCTCACTTTGACTACATCCTTAATTTCTTGATTCCAACAAATCCTACAAATTCAAATTGAACAACACATTTTTTTGGTTACCCTTTTCTCCAATTGCTGTCCATTTGGTCGGTACCTCCACAACATGTCGCCTAAACTGGTGGTTAATCAATCACCAACCTCTTAATCATGGACTTGATTAATTGATAAGATGAACACAAAGGGTGGGTTAAACTGGTTTCAAGTTATAGGAAAATTTATCAGCTGTTGCATGCATTCATATTATTAGGGTTTGAATCAATGGAAACACGGGAGAGAAGAGTGACAGAACACCCATTAATTTCTTTATTTATAAACTATATGAAAGGGATAGAGTAATACAGACAACGAATGAGTCGGAAGTCAAAGAGGAAGAAACTAAGCCAGATTACAATCTTTTGTGGGGACTAATTAGATACTTCACTCTCTTTTTATTTTGAAATTTAATACTATATGTTTTGCTATTTTATATTTTAAATACTACATCTATAATATATATATGTGTGTTTTTCCCTCCTGTTCATATTATCAATTCAGTTCATATAGAGTTGAGAATTAATGAGTAATGACATCTTTTGTCCTGAAAGATTATGTATTGATATCTAAGTGAAAAAGAAAGGTGGGAAATTAGAACTTTGTTATTCAATCCAACAAGTAAAAGGTGCAATGTTACACAACGATTCAAAGATGTAATAAAAATCTTAAGGTTCCTAGAAAGTTTTATGAAACCTAATGAAGAATAACTGCCAGTAAGAAAAAGGGGGAAAGAGAGGTCACTTTGGTCAGAAACCCTCAAAAACCTCTTGAAGCTAAATAGCTATGGAGAATCCAAATACAACCAAGCCAAGCTAAGCTGGGAAAAATTAAACGTGGTCAACTCCACGAAAAAATGGTAACTAAACACGTGGAAACCCTCCTTTGCTCCAAAATCTGGATCCTCCGAGCTATTGATAATGGCAGGTCACAGGCTACTGTTAATTCTCTCTTTATGGTTTGAGGAAAAAAACCCAACAAATATAAACTATAGAAAATCATCTCTGATCCAAAAAAAAAGATAAAAAGAGTTCTGTGTAGATTTTATTCCCAGTCGCAATCTTGTTTTCTCAATGTGAACATGGTTTTGTAGTTGTTCATATCACATGAACATAAGCAAAGCCAGTCGTAGGCATTTCACGAGATCCTTCACTGTCATCGAAAACCCAGCTTCCATCTGCAAATGATGATAATAACCATGGAATTTTCGGGTTTTAACTTCTAAATTGTATATTAAAACCTACTTTCAAAAAGCAAAGCAGAAGCGATACCTGAGCAACAATGGTTATGTCAAGAGTGGCTTGTCCAAAAGGCAATACATTGGTATTGAGCACAGAGAGATGAAGCTTTTCGACTTCGTTTATGATGTTCGAGATAAACCCTTTGTTTTTCTCGCAGTAGATTCTAATCAGCACATCTTTGTCGGAAACTCTGGCTTCGATCTCAGGAAACGGCTTATTAGATTGGCTATCAAAGTTCTCATCAGATGAAGATGTCTCAATCTCGTCATCTACATAAATTCGGGTTTTCTTCACGAAGATGACCGATTCCACTGCTTTCTTAGCAGCTTGTTCCTCGAGTGCTGTCACTTTCTCTTGGAGCTGTTTCAGGTGCTTGATAGCATCTCCAAGAACTGACGCCTTATCCGTCTGCATAGACACATTAGATCATCATAAGCCAATGTCTTATTCCGACCTAAACTATAAATCTATGGCGAAATGAAATCGAAAGACTTTGTACCTTTTTCAGGCCAGGAATGAGTGCCGAAAGTGATATGAACCTCTGGCTGAGCTTTTCACGGCGTTTCCTTTCGGCAATCACATGATCTTGAGCATGTAATGGAGTCCTAGTCAATGAACCCACCACCTTCTTATTGTTTGGTTTCATATCGCAGTCTAGACCGTAGTGCTGCTGAGAGATGGCCGGAGGTGAATTAGAGTTGTTGAAGGAGATTATATGGGAAGATGGTGAAGACGACGACGAATAAGAAGCCTTTGGAGGGATGTTTTGGATGATGGAAAAGCTGCAGTTGTTGGTTTTAAGTTGTTTCATAGGCCTTTTGAACTCATCGTCCACTTGACGATAAGCTGCAACATTATTGCATGAAAGTACATGGTTTTGAGAGATTTTCTGCTCTATGTTTGGATAGGAGGAATAGCTGTCAGAAGAAAAGGATTGGAAAATTGTGTCATAAAATGAATAGTCGTCGACGATAGGCAATTGTGGGAAGAAAGTGGGATCCTCCATTTCCTGCAAATCAAACAAGTTTCATAAGAGAAAAAAAGTGGGATCCTTCATCTCCTGCAAATCAAACAACTTTCAAGAAGAAAGAAGAGTTTTTTACCAGTTCAGATATCCTTTTGCTTGAAAGGATTTCCATTAAAAAAGCCGTTCTTTTCTTTCACTTGGTTTGCTGGTATCATCAAATCAAACAACAAAATTTTAAGACCCAACATACGATAGAGAGCTCCAAAAATGTTCAAAAGTCGGGAATTTGGAGTTGAAAATGGAAAGCTAACCTTTAAGACTGGGAAAACAAGGAGTGGTGTTCAGATGCGAGATTTGAAGTTGGATGCAAATGATTCTCTCTCCCAATTGTACTGTGGACTGGACGAACCAATCCATTTGTAAAGCTATAAATATACAGATTCTACCAAACGCACGCGCTTCCAAGTATTACATTGTGTTCTCGCACGTGTGAAAATATCGCGGCCAAGTTTAATTCTTCCAGTTTCGCTGTTCATTTTAACTTTTAAGGCTCTGTGTCTGGACTTTGTTTTCCCTTTTCAAATGACAGAATCAAATGATTTTTCATGTTAATATCAACATCGATTTGTATCCGTTAGAGTTGTGATATAAATTCGTTTAGGATTTGATTTAAAGTTAAAATTCTACTTTTAGTAGACCTTGTTTACTTTACATTAATTAAAGGTATGAAACTTAGTTTGAGTAAAATTTGTTTCTATGTAAGTTTTCTTTGTAAATAAAAAATATATCCTTATAAATAGATACTACAGATTAGGGGTTTAGACAGAACATCATAAATCAGTTGTAATATCTTTCTCCGTAATTGTGAAAGTTCTCATACTCTACCCGTATTTTTTCCCTTTTGAGTTTTCTACGTAAATTCTTGGTGTTATTTTTCTTTTCTGCGTTTGCATTTATTTTTTTATCTCGTCATTATCGTCCCGGCAGTATAACAAATTGGCATCAGAGCTTTTCAGGTTACTCAGGATAATGACGATGATGAAGAAAGAAATTCCACTGCTGGATCGCAACGTTGGGTTTTCGCTATGACAGGTGAAGGTTCGAGATGTTCTTGTTCAGATGGATTTAGATGATGCATTAGATGTGTTCGATAATATGCTGAAAGAATGGTCGGATACAGAGAAGCGCCACAAGGATAGGAAAGATGCTTCCCAGATCCGTTTGCACTTATCAAACAATATTTTGCAGGATGTTCACAAAGAGAAGACAACCGTCAACTTATGGGCAAATTGGAACAAATTTACAAGAAAAAAACTTTGATAAGCAAGTTGCTCATGAGGCAACGCCTATACTCCCACAAGTTAGTAGAAGGTTCGTGTCTTGACGACCACCTAACCGATTTTAAGGAGATCGTCTTAGATTTGGAAATGATGGAGGTAAAGTACAATGAGGAAGACTTATGTTTGATTTTACTTTGCTCATTGTCCGCTTCATATTTGTCTATTAGAAGCACCCTCCTACACAGCCGTAATACCCTTACTCTTGAAGAGGTATATGATAATCTGAATTCACATGATAAGATACAACATCTTACTGGCTTTGAGTTCCAAACAAAAGATTTCATGGTGCATGGATCGACTAGTTCAGACCGCAGAAGAAAATGTGATCATAATTTCGACAGTCAAAATAGGACAGATCCAAGTCGTCAAATCAAGGTAAAATAAGTTATTTTTGCAAAAAATGTCACATTAAATCTGAGTGTTACAGATTACTGAATAAGATTAGGAGGGAATCTAAAAATTAAAATTCCAGTGAAGATGAAGCTGATATTGCAGAGGAGTGCGACGATGGTGAACTTTTAGTTGCTTTCTGCGAAGACTCTATAGCAAGCGAGGAGTGGATTCGATACTCTGGTAGTAGTTTTCATATGAGTCTAAATTGGGAATGGTTTGCGACGTATAAACCTGTGTCTACAGGTACTATGTTTTTGAGAAATAATGTGTCTTGTAAAATTGCAGGTATTGACACAATTAAGATTAAGATGTTTGATGAGATTGTTCGAACACTTGGTAATGTGAGACATGTTCCAGATTTGAGAAGAAATCTGATTCGTTAGGGGTATTCTGGATTCAAAAGGGTACAAATACTCAAATAAAGGTGGAGCTATGAAAATTTGTAAGGGCTCTCTCGTTGTGATGAATGGGTATAAAAAAACAACCAATTTTTATGTTATGCAAGGTTCAACTATTTTAGGTGATGCATATGTCGTTTCCTCCTGCGTGTCAAATGACGATGTTACTGATGAAAGCGCATTGACTGAATCAAGTAAAAGAGAATTTTGTGTTGAACATGACAACCGCGGGCATAACGGTTCTGGTAAGCAGAAAAAAGTTCAATTTTGTGGGCATAACGAATTTGAAAAGAAGAATAAAGTTGAATTTCGTGGGCATAACAGATTTGAGAAGCTTAAGAGAATTCGGTTTGCTACCAGGATAAATAATGAGAAAGATAGTATTGTCATTGATGATAGGGTCGTGTTATTGCTCATGGTGATATAGTTGTGAGCAAAGTTGGAACTAATGTTGATGTTACCGATGTGAAAACTAAATTACCCTGTACATCCAAGCTTGGGCAAGGTTTAGATTCGGTCAATGATTGTTGAAGACTACCTTTTGAAGGGGTTTCGTGGAAGAGGTGGAGATATTGTTTGACAAGAATTTGTGTCAAGGTGGAGATTTGTTAGAGTTGTGATCTAAATTCTTTTAGGATTTGATTTAAAGTTAGAATCCTACTTTTAGTAGATCTTGTTTACATTAATTAAATGTATGAAACTCAGTTTGAGTAGAATTTGTTCACCTTTACATATATTTTTATCACATTTTATATATTTATTAACTATTTATTTATGTATCTTTAACAAAGTCGATGTCATAGGTAAGGTATAGTTAGAAAATATAGAAAAATTTCTTTTTTTAATATATTTTTTGAATATTTGAAAAATTGATTTTTAAATTACAAGTAAATGTTATTATATGAATATTTTATCCTTTCATATTTTTAAATAGCATAAATAAAACAACTAAAAATATTATTTACAAATTTAAATACAAAATTAATATATTTATATAATTCATTTATCATTCTACTTAATACTTTTTACTAAGGGTGAGCATTCGATCGAGTTAAGTCAAAAAATTTTAAGTTATTCGAGTTGACACGTCATATTTTACAACTCAAACTTAATTTAAAAATTTTCGATTCTAGTCGAGTTTATGAAATTCGAGTCGAGTCGAGTTTTCAAGTTCCTATACAAATTTAATTGTAATTATTTATCATGTTATCGTATGGTTTGATTCTAATTTAAACGACTTTCTCTAATCATATAAGATATGCATATATATATATATATTTATATATTTCTTCATATTATTATTCACATATATAAGTAAGATTTGCAATGTTATTTGATAAAAAAATATCATCTAAATTATTAAAATATATTTTTAATATTATTTTTAAATAAGAAACTTTTGGGGAGAAAGTATTGATGGGATTGAGTATAAATGAGTCAATGAATTGATGCGAAGAAAATACTTTACAAAAAATTCCAGTTGAATGATCATATTGAATAAGATGTAAAGGTAAAGGACTAAATTGCAAAAAGAATATATTTTTTAAAAATATGAATTGAAGTTATATAGATATTATATAATGTTAGTGAATCATGTGGTTTAATTTTGGTCAAAAATAGATTTAAAACGAAAGAGAAATTGAAGAAATGGGAAATCATTCAAAGTTGAGGGGTTAAATTGCAAAATTAAGAAATTTAATTAAAAATATGAATTGAAGCTAAATAGGTATTCTATAGTGGTTTAGGAGCATGTGGTTCTAATTTGGTCAAAAATTGACTTAAACGAATGAGGAATTGAAGAAATGAGAAAATCATACAAAGTTAAGGGGCTAAATTAAAAAAATATGAAATTTATTTTAAAAATATGAATTGAAGCTAAATAAGTATTCTACATTAGTTTGGGCATAATGTCAAAAAATGCCCCTAATATTTGACAGAATAGTCATTTTGGCTCCTATTTTTTTTTCTGAATCAATTGAACCCCTAACGTTTTATTTTGCGTCAAAATGGCCCCTCTACGGATGAAAACTGTTAGTCAACTGACGATAACGTGAAATAACATGACAAACCTACATGACAGTGCACGTCGTGATAGTAGTGTCATATAGACAAATATGCTGACTTTACATAATGACACATTAGTCAAAAATATTTTTATAAAATTGTACGAAATATAAAATATTTTTTTTCATTTGATGTATCATTCTGTCAAGTCATTTCTAGTTGTTTATCGTTAGTTGACTGCCAGTTTTCATCCGTAGGGGGGCATTTTGACCCAAAATGAAATGTTAGGGGTTAAATTAGTTAAAAAAATAGACCAAAATGATTATTCAGTCAAATATTAGGGTCATTTTTTTAGCTTTATGCCCATTGGTTTAGGAATATATGGTTTAAATTTGGTCAAAAATAAACTTAAAATGAAGGAGGAATTGAAGAAAATTGAAACTATGGACTAAATCGCAAAACTGTAAAATTTGGTTTTTCGATTTTTCGAGTTGGGCAAATTTCAACTCTACTCAAACTCGAAATTTTTTTGAGTTACTCAAGTTGACTCGAATAACTCAAAATTAAAAAAAAATCAATTTTTCGAGTCGATTCGGGTTTTGCTCACCCTTACTTATAACATTCAATGAATGGTTTTTATTATTTATATAAATTATTTTATTTCATCTTAATCGTAATTCTGCTAAAATCTAATTTTATTAAAACAGTTTTGACTTTTTGATGAGTATATATCCACACGTTGGAAATACATTAACTTGTATTTCAAGCATTAATATACTTTCAATCACGGACAAATGCATGTAAGAGGTGGAAGGGAAATTGTCCCCTCATGTTTTTAGTTTTTTTAGGTCATTTATAATTTTAAAATCAGTGTAATTAAATCTAGTTATTTTTAAAAATTTTGATTTATTATATTTTAAAACTCTATCAATTAAAATTAATAAAATTAAATTTTTGACTCATCGTTTTTCTTACTTTGTAAGAATTTATTCGTTTAAAAAATTAATTAATTTGTCCCTCGTAGTTTAACATCGATTCATTTGATTTCTAGAATCAAAATTATCTAAAAAAGTTTAAAAAAGCAAATAATTTTTTTCATTTACAATGAAATATTTTATTTGATTAATTTTTATTTTTTTTACTCGAGATCTTTTGAGAACAATAATTATATCAAGTTGCAGTTGATGTCAAAACGGACTGGATCTCATAAGTTCTTTCTAACACTATATTTTTATCTACAAATTTCAAATCGATAACTTTATTTAAAATTTCGCGACACACGGCCCAACAAATTTCGATAAGGATGAGTCTACCATGTGTGACGAACACCGCTGAATATCATTAACGTTGAACACCGTTGAGCACTATTAAATTAATTAATAAAAATTAAAAATTTTAAGGACTCAACGTACAATTAATAATTATTTTAAAAAATTAATTAAATTATTTTACATATATATTATTTTTTTAATTTTTTAATAAGGGTAAACTACATATTTAGTACCTCACCTATTTTCGTATTTCTATTTTAGTACCCAAGCTATTTTTTTAGCAAAATGGTACCTAACATTACGTATTGTTTCTATTTTGCTACCCTAACTGCTAAAAATAAACGGAAACAGTGACGTTGCTTGGTTAAATAACAGTTTTAGTCCCTAAAACTTATACAATATATTAATTTAGTCCAAACTATTATCAATTTAAATATCATTTTTTATTTTTGGATTAAAAATATAAATTTATTCTTTCTTCTTCTTTCATTCGAAGTATGGAAACTAGGCATCAAACATCTTCTTCATTGTCACTATAGTTTCCTGCAAATTTTTATCGATTATTTTTTTTTAATTCCTCCAAAAACAATATCGACTTTAATAACAACAAAAAAAGCAAAGTATGAAAAAGTAAAAATCAACTAAAACCTAAAAGAGCAAGAAATGTAAAAAATGATATTCACCGTGTTGTCGTAGCCGATTTCCCAATGGTAAGAGATCTCACGAGGATCTAAACCTTTTCCTCTCAAAATGGACACAAAACTGAACTGTGACCGTTGAAAATCGAAGAAACCAACAAGATGATTAAAAAAATTTATCGAGAACCATCTAAAACAAAAAAAATGATAAATATCATAAAAAAATAAAAGATGAAGGAGAAAGAAGACAGTCACTAATAAAATAAACAACTGGCTGCTCAAAATAAAGCTTTAAAATTAAAAAAGGTGAGAGGGAAGGCATAAATAATTTAAGAATTTTAAAGAAGTGAAGTCTATAAACAAAACATACCATCTACTACTACGAAAATCATTCTTTGAATTCATTGAAAAAGCAAAGTTAAATATGAATGCTTAATAAAAAAACCAAAAATACGTATGTTTTGTAAGCATATGCGATTACGTGTTAAGAAGCTTTCAACTACAGTGACACTGACAACTCAAAGCACACCCTCATGGGCGGTCATGGCCATAACTGATATAGAAACATAGTTTAATATTAATTCGTATACATTTACGAACAAAATCCCACCCTTGTTTCTACTTTTTATTTGTTGTCTATCTATTCAACTCGACAAACAAACACAGATCCAGCTTCTACTTGTACTTCATCTTCTTCTTCCTTTCTTAAAAAGCCAAAAAAAGATGGGTGTTGTTGATGAGGAGAAATCTGAAGGTGAAGAGAACGTTTGGAGTCTTTGTAGAATACCATTTTGGCAGACGAGTAGTAGCAATGGCAATGACTTTTCTTTATCTTCATCAATGGGCAACCACAATGTTTACCAGCAACAGACCCAAAGTAGTCAACTGGGTGAAATATCAACTGTGACTTCCACAAATGCACTTTTTTCTATGGCCAAATCTTTCTTTCCTACTTAAAGAATACTTAGGCTTGATCCTCCCAACAAGTTATATTTTCCTTGTAAGAATTTGCTGCTATTAAAGTCGGCTATGACAATGAAGAAGATGTTCGATACCTAGTTTTTCATACTTCGAACGGAAGAAAAAAAGAATAAATTTACATTTTAATTCAAAAATTAAAATGATATTTAAATTGATAATATTTTGGGCTAAATTGATAGATTTTATAAGTTTTAGGGACTAAAACTGTTATTTGACCAAGAACGTAACTGTTTCAGTTTGCTTTTAATAGTCATGGTACCAAAATAGAAACAATACGTAAAGTTAAGTACCATTTAGCTAAAAAAATTAGCTTGGCTACCAAAATAGAAATACGGAAATAGGTGCGGTACTAAATATATAGTTTACCCTTATTAAATTAAAAAATTTAATATATATATAAAAAAATTAATTACTTTTTTTAAATAACTATTAATTGTATGTTGAGTCCTTAAAATTTTTAATCTTTATTAATTAATTTAATAGTATTCAGCGGTATTCAGCGTTAGTGGTGTTCAGCGATGTTCGTTACGTTATAGAATTTTCTTTTCGATAATTATAATCACGCTTATCCCTCAGTCGCAAAGTGGAGAAAACGTGTGAGCTAGACTCAAAAAACATATGCAAATTAGAACCTGAAACGAAGGTTCCTCCACCGTGGACAACACAGGAGAGAGACAGAGAAGTGGACAAAAGCTGGTTCAACTCTCCACGCAAGCGAAGACAAAACCCAACACCAATTCTATTCATTGCCTTTCGTGGGAATTTTAGGGGAATAATCCATCCCCAATTGAAATTTGGGATCTAAATTGGGGTATAAAGCGCGCTTCGCGATAATTTAGGAGCTACAACAAAAAGTACAGTAATTTGAAGATGCTATATGCAGGTGACATTTTTTTTTATTATTAAAAATTTAAATTACACCGAAGTGGCGTCTTCATTAAAAATGGCTATTAAGCGACAATCCAGCCAATTACTGCAACATTGACTTGAACAACAGTAAAGGCGCGATAATTGCTCTTATTTAAGTGAGGACCACACCTGCAGGTGGCGTCTTCACCCGAACTCTACCTATAAATTGGAACGACATAATGCGTAGTGTTGGTAAAAAAAATATCGAAAGAGAGATTTTTTGTGTGCAGAGAGTTTAGGGAAATAGTTTTTGATTGTTATTAAATTGAGTATGTAATATTTTAGTTGATTTATAAATTATTTGATTTGTTATGAATAGTATATTTATTTATCTTATTAATTTTTTTGTTACAGGAGGTTTCAAGGGAAGCATTTGAAGCACATTTTCGTTGATTATGTACTTATTTTTTTAAATTTATATAATTTAAAAATAATTAATGTAGATATATAAAATGTTGTAGATATGTACAAAGATTTTATTTTAGGGTAATAATAATTATAGAATTATTAATTTATGCATATTTTCCCATGTTTTTAGGATAATAATAATATGGATTGAATGTTTTTAGGAATTTTTATTAATGTAGCTATGTATAGTTTATTATAAAATTAGTAATGTATGCATTAGAATTTGTAGAATTTAAAAATAATTAATAAGCTAGAATGTTAAATGTTTAGATAATTATATTCAAGAACAAAAATTAGTCATTTATAGGTATATTCGAATAAAATTTCAAATAGAATGGTGTCTAATAAATAAAGTCATATATAGGCATGTTCGAATAAAATTTCAAATAGAATGGTGTCTAATAAATAAAGTCATATATAGGTATATTCGGATAAATTTTTAAATGAAAAATGTATACTTGAGAAAATGTATATTTGAATTTATGATAATGTGGAAAGATATATAGATTTTGAATAGTTTAGAAAGATATATTCGAGAAAAAGTTTAGTATAATTAGTCGAATTGTATTCGAATAAAGTTATAATGTTAGTAGTAATAAACTATTTTTGGATATTTTAATATATAAATAAGAATAATTATAGGTATATTCGAGAACAAAAATTAGTATAATTAAAGGAACTGTATTCAAATAATTATAGGTATATTCGAGAACAAAAATTAGAATAATTAAGGAAACCATATTCGAATAAAATTTCAAATAGAATGGTGTCTAATAAATAAAGTCATATATTGGTATATTCGAATAAAATTATAAATATTAATAATCAAAATAGTTGGTGTGCAGATAAATTTAAGATATGGAATCTGATCAGTTGTTGCAGTTGGACCATATGCGCATTTCATCTTATATCGGCGTAAGTAATTTGTAACTTATTTATCTTCGAGTAAGTAATGTATGTCAATTGTACAATGTTACTAATTAAATTTAATTTATTAAATGCAGGATGATCAGCATTGCTTTCGTCGTCGAGGGACGATGACGGAGGAACCATCTGGTCGCATTGTTCGTCACTTACAGTAGGTAGGATTTTATAATGCGACATTTGTGCATGGCTATAAGGTGGTTCCCGGGGTTGATAACTGCGTTGGTTGAACGCTGTAGACCAGAGACCCACACGTTTCATTTTTTAGTCGGGGAGTGCATGATAACCCTGCAAGATGTAGCTTTACAGCTTGGTGTCCCCATAAATGGGAATGTGGTCGTGGGGCATAATAACTACAACGTCTATGTGATGTGCAACCAGCTCCTCGGACATTTATTATGGAACAAACGCACTTAATTTCAAAATGTTCCATTACTTCATTAATTAAAGTTTACAAAAACAATCAAAATTATTGTGACGGCCCGACACGATAGTTGGGACGATTCGAACATTTATCTCTCGTGTGACCTGCCCTTCGGCAAAGTCCACAATGCCTAGTTTGAACTCCATCTCGATCATCCGGATCATCCATACTAGTATGAATGCCGGAGGAAGTCGGTCGACCCTTTAGCTTTCTTCGAAGACTGGAATTTGGTAACCATTCTTCGTATATTGGATATGTTGGCCAATATTTCTAATTTAGAATCGTCCTAAACATAGGCCTGTAGATATTTGACATTGTTTGTAGCCTAAAAAAATTATCCACCAATGTATATGGGTCTATACGGACATGCATGCATGCGGCGATTGCGTGAGCGCACGGGTATCTATATGCTTGAAAACAGTCGTAGTCACACCATCTCACATGCAAGTTTACTCAGAACAATTTATGCTCATTCGGGCGTACCAAGACCTGGACATTAAATCCAACATCATTGGGGTCGAAGGAATCCACTCTCATGGTGCTTGCGTCCTCTTGAAGTTTCTCAATACTCTTTTGGAGAGTTTCAGACCACTGTTGTCCCCTATTTATTTGAGAGTTGACCTCATTCCCTTTGTCGCACCATACTTTGCCCAGTCTGAAGTACGTCTCCCAAACAATACTAGAAATTGGGATATGGCGTGTCCCTTTCAACACAGAGTTGATAGCCTCGGCAAGGTTAGTGGTCATATGCCCGTAACATCGACCTTCATCATAGGCCTGTGACCATCATTCCCTGGGAATATCAGCGACAAAATTATGTACATTTTGTTCGTGTCTTATAAAACGTCTAAACTTCACATCGAACCTTGGCCGAACCGTTTCATACCCTGCTCGTAAAAACGTTAGTTACTAAATGCAAGACAAAATATTATAAATAAATAAATCAATAATTTAGACAATAACAAATTACACCTTACCTACGTTTAAAATTTCTTGACGAATCTGATTGCTTCAGAACTGAGTCTCTGCATTGACAACAATATGCCGTACACAATAGGCTGGATAAGCTTGTGGAGGTCTCCATAAACTTTCGCGCCTATCAATTACTGATAACAATGCAGACCCTCTATCAGAAATCACACAAATCTCGTCCTCTTTGATTATGTGTCGGCGTAAATGATTCAAAAAGAATTTTTATCCCTCGGCATTTTCCTTCTCAACTATGGCAAAGGCTATTGAAAATATATTCATGTCTCCGTCTTGTGCTACAACAATAAGCAATATTTGGCCGTATTTTCCATACGGCTATGTACCATCAATTTGAATCATACGTTTTCAGAATGTGAATCCTTCAATGCATGACTGAAATGCCTAGAATAACTTACTGAATATTCATTTTCTGGGAATTACTTCACCTTGTAGTGTTACCGCCAGCAACGTTTGGTACTCCACAGTAGTTCCTGGGATAAATATTTGCATTGCTCGTAATAGAGCGGTAGTTCATTATATAATTTATCCCAATCGCCGTAAACTAACGCCATTGCCTTTTGCTTCGCCATCCACGCCTTATAGTAAGATGGGATGTATCCAAGCTGTGCACGAATCGATGCTACCAACACTGCAATGGTGATCCTCAGATTCTTCTCAACCAACAACTTTGTGTAAGCGCATATCAAATTGGAGTCAAGATTTATGTGGTCCTGTGAGATTGAAGTCATGGTACAAGAGTGTTGATCATGAACCTTTTGACCTCCCACATCTTATTTCGTTTCATATACGTAACTCTTATCCTCCAGTTACATTTACTCTTATAATTCAAGCACCTTATGCAATATGTTCTTCTATCAGATTCAACAACGCAAGATTGCGTATGGCGTCTGACGCAGCACTCCTTAATTGCTAACTGAGCATCTTTCTTTGTATCGAATAGAGCTCAGAGTTCCAACTCTATATCGGTTAAAGTTGAAGAATGACAAAATACACATGCCTCATATTTTGGATCCTGCATTGCAGTATAGTCCACCTCATACATGTGGACTGGAGGCACGTAAACTGGAAGATTAGGCTCCGGTTACTGGGGCTCAAGTTGAACATAACCCCAAACCGGCGGCTCATCGGCCAATCTATATCTAGCAGACGCTGCTGCCTAAACATCTTCCACAACGTCAAGATCATGGCCCTGAGCAGCAGCGGTCTTAGCATCAGCATCAAGCAACTCGACATCATCATCTTCTGCCATTGGTATAACATTTTTGTCGTCCTCGCTGAAATCATCAACTATTTCGCCCCAACGACCATATACATTTTCGTGTCACAATCCATCGTGATATGAACTCCGCCAACATTTTCAAATATACATTGTATCATACTGCAAAACTTAACTTAAATTCACTTACCCGATTTCAAAATATTCGATCACACCCAATGAGTCTCTTAATTTACCAAAATCCTCCCCAAACCTCTCTCAAACCTTAAATTTTCAAAAAGAAACAAAATAACACAAAGTCCTGGGCATTTTCTATATATATATATCCAGGGTCCTTTCACCACCTGCAGCTGGCGTCCAAACCTAAACAAAGTTACAAAATTGGCCTCACGTCGTCATCTGCAGATGGCGTCCTTACAGGAATCTTGCAGACCTGTACGCCATCTGCTCGTGGCGTCTTGTCGAGCCAGCTTTATTCTGCTGCCACTGCTGACTTCTTTGACTGCAGATGACTGAGCTCGCTATATTCGCGCCTTAAATATTGTAATTTAACTCAAGACGTCACTTGCAGATGAAGTCTTGACCCATAGGTAAAAATTTAATAATAAAAAACTAAAAAAGACACCACCTGCTCAAATTACTGTAATTTTTGCCATAGTTCCTCAATTATCGGCAAGCGCGCCTTAGATCCCAATTTTCAATTGGGGATAGATTATTCCCCTAAAATTGCCCCATCTCCCCATCTCCATCAGTGATGTCGTGACCTTAGTCTCCAATGAAGGAACCTTTGTGTTAGGTTTCTTCTCTCCAGGTGCTTCCAAGAACCACTACCTGGGAATACCACCGTCTCCTTTAGGTAACAATACCACTGTTTCCCTTCCCTTAATTTCCTTATTTCTCTTGTTTTAAGCAATTTTTTATTGTGATTAGAACCTAAGCATAATTTATCTTCACTTTTTTCAATTTAATGATTTCCTTTCTTTCCTACTTTAATCAGTAACTTCCATTATTTCCTCCTCTAGGGTTCCGATCACTACAAAATACGAGATGTTTTTCACTGATCGATTATAGAAAAACTTGGTGTCATTCTTAAATGGCGAGTGCTGGCGATGAGGAAGTCAATGTTGTGCTCAGCGACGTGGAGTCAGATGAGTCGGTACCGATCGTTGTTAAAGATCCATCTCAAGAGGGTGTGTTTGTCGAGAAATTCCGTGAAATTCTAGCGGAGCTTGGTCGCGAGAAATAAGCACGACAAGCGGTGGAGAATTCGAAATCAGAACTTCAAGTTTCGTTTAATCGATTAAAAGTTTTGTCTCATAAGGCGATTAAGAAGCGAGATGAGTGTGGGATACAACGAGATGAAGCTCTCTGAGAGAAAGAAGAAGCTTTGAAATCAAATGAGAGCTTAGTAGCAATTAGCCGAACCTGATAAGATCAAAGAGAAGGTCACGGCATCAGTGAGCGACTCTGATGGAGAGATAGTGTGATTGCAGTTGAAGCTTTTGAGAAGATAAGAGAAACCTTTTATTTTATTTTATTATATTTCAAAATAATAAGTCATTTTTATTTTAAAATAACGTGGAAATGTTTGGTGTGATGGACAGTTCAGTCAGCACAACATTAGAGAATTAACGGTATTTTAACGGGTGAGTGGTAACATTGAAGAAAAACTTAAAGTTTAATGGTAACATTGAAGAAATTAAAAGTTTAGTTACTAAATTGAATAATTTATTAAAGTTCAGTGACTATTTATGAACTTTACCCTAATTCCACATGATACAACTGAACTTTAAATGTTGTATCGCTTATACCACTAAACTTTCAACATGTTCAATTAGAGCACTAAACTTTGGTTTTGGTTTTAATTATACCGTTGGGCCGTTAACTTGTTAACAGTGTGATGATGTGGACAAATCGACATCATTTTGGTGTGGCTATTGATACTCAAAACAACGTCGAGGTGTGAATCGATTTAGGGTAAATTACATCAGATACAACTGAACTTAAACGTTGTATCGTTTATACTTTAAAACGATTCAAGTTTTGCCACTGAACATTCCAACCACTGCTATCGGTTAATCGTCGTCCGTCACCAAACACCACTCGTGATAAAATCAATACCAAAACGTTCGTATTTCACACATCTTTTTTCTCATCGGATTAATTTTTCACAAAATTCACTCAAAACCGATGAAACTACACAAAACCCCATCATTTTTAGGGTTTGAGGGATTTTTCGAATTTGAGAGGTTTGGGTTATTTGTTCGAAAATCCGAACAATAAGAAGTATTCTTTTGAGAAGACGAATAACATACCTCGAAACTAGCCTCTTTGGACGGCCATCGAAGGAGATCGAAATATAACACGTATGACCTTTTGATGGATTTTCGTCAATTCTGAGCGAATTTTGTGAAAAACCATTCCGAGACGAACAAAGATTAGGAAAATACGAACGTTTTGATATCTATCTTGTTGTGAATGGTGATCAGTGTCAGGCGACGATTGACCGACAATGGCTGCCGAAATGTTCAGTGGAAAAATAAAATCATTTTAAAGTTTAGTGGCAAAATCGATACATCTTTAAAGTTATTTATATCTATTTTCTTTTTTACAAATGTCACGCAAAAAATTATTTTTTTTCATAAATTTGATGGATTTTTTAAATAATAATTAAAATAACATTATAATATATGGCCTAATATGTTAATCCAATATTATCAAACTATGACGTTGGTACTTTACTTAAATTTAGGATTTAATCACTTTAAGTTAATTTGACATAATTTGAATTCTTTATTTTTATAATATCATTTGTTAGAACAAATATTTAATATTGTTAATTATTTTGGTTAAAATAGTGACATCGATTCTTTTTCTCCCAAACAATGCTTTCAACACGCATGTCAACTTGATGAACTAGAAGTATATTTTTAAGAGAAAAAAAATGGTGCAATAAGTCATGCTCAGTGCAATGATTCGAGACTGAAGATTTTGGTGCGATTTCTTCCTTATTCACAATTTTTTTATCGTTTGAAGAATAGCTATAAAAGGAGGATGCATACAAGGTTGTGATTTTCTCTTGGGAAAGTTAGCATTTTACACCTTTCTCGATTAAGGCATAAAGTCAAAAAATACTTCAAACGTTTGATTGAATAGTCACTTTGACTCTTATTCTTTTTTTTGAGCAATTCAACCCTCAACGTTTTATTTTGGGTCAAAATAGTCCCTCTGCGGATGAAAATTGTTAGAAAACTAACTGTAAACAGTTTAAAATGACTTGACAGAATAATAAGTCAGCAGAAAAAATTATTTTATATTTTATATAATTTTATAAAATTATTTTTGACTGATGCAATATTTTTTTAAGTCAACACATTTGTCTATATAATGTTGTCATGTCAGCGTGCATTGCCATATAGGTTAGTCACGTCATTTAAAGCTATTTACCGTCAATTGTGTAGTGACCTTTTAAAAATTTTCGGGTTCCCTAAAAGTCCGTAATTTGATTTTCTTTACGTTTTTGGAAATGTTTAAAAAACGGGGAAGTCCTTTAAAAATTCGTGTTATTGAAAAAATAATAATACTCGGAGTCGCCACTAGCCACTGAGGTAGTCGGACACCATAAAATCAGAGATTCGATCAAAAACGGGGTTCGAGAGTCAGTTACGGATGGGGAAGGTTTTGGCACCCCCACACCGCCCAAAAAATTGGTACCAAAAGAAAAATATAATTACCGCTTTTTTAATATTAAAATTTGTGGATTAAAGTGACGATTAATTTAAAATCCGGTTACACATGCGAGTCTATTTTAAGAGCCCCGTTATTCGAAAATAAACAACAAGACCACCATCACTACGTTTGATACTGGCCGCATTTACTGCCGAATAAAAAGACCCCGCATTAACAACATAATATATCCGATACGCAACATTTACATAATAGCAAATAAACATAAATAATGGTAAAAAACAAATAAAAACTTAAATATCAAATATTAACAATATGCCATAAACATTATGTAAAAGATATTATATACATATACATATATAAATGTATAAATATTATGTTGCTAAAATTACACAATACATAATATATAAAAAACATATAATATGTACTGTATAAATAAGCTACGTAATGTATTATATACTACATGTAAAAACCAAAGTTCTATACAACATACTATTTTTTAGAAAAAAAGTTACATAATATATACATTAACCATATTAGACACATCAATACAACTAAACAGTAAATGTTAAACATGAACAGTACATATAAATAAAAATTAAACATGCATGCAAAGGGTAAAAAAAGGAGATTTCACACTGGATTTAGTTAATTGGGCTCATTTAAACTATTTTGTTTTGTTTTTGGTTTAATTATATAATAACATAATATAATAATAATAATAACAAAACAAATATAGTATTATTATGATAACAATACAAATACAGTATTAATATACAAGTTAAAAATAAAACCTAATAATACTTTTTGTGTTTTCTTTTCAACTAAAAAAAGATGAGACAATATTAAACAAACAAGCATTATATATTAACATGATTAATTAACTAGTAATACTTAAGCAAAGCCCAAAGCCCACTTAGAACAAAAAAGTAAAAGGGGGTTAACCCCGGATAAAAATAGTGATTACAAGTTGACTAACAATTTTCATCCGTAGATGAGCTATTTTGACCCAAAATAAAATGTTAAGGGTTGAATTGCTCCAAAAAAAGAATATGGGCCAAAGTGACTATTCAGTCAAACGTTAAGGGCATTTTTTGAAGGGAAAATAGAGAATGCTCCAAAAAAAGGTTTTGATTTACAAAAATCTTAAAAGGGAAAATAAAGAATGCTCCAAAAATAATTTTGTAAAATCAAACTTTTATCAAAGACAATCTAGTTCCCCTAGATTTTTAAAGGCAAAATGGTTAAGGACATTTGGGTCCCTAGGGGACTAATTTTATCAAATAAAAAATAAGACATCGAAAAATGGATTCCTAAGGGGACTAAAATTTTTGGGACTGATGCCATTGGATCCAAAGCATTTTGGATACTGAAAATTACTTGATTGTCTATTTGTAGGTGTGCTTGAGCCATTGATAATCAAAGTTGAAATCATGGAAGCTCATGTCACACAAAGGAGAAAGGCAGTGGCAGATCTAGACTTCCTATTAAGTGGGTTCAAGAAAGAAACAAACTAAGTAGGGTTAAGTTGGTTCAACTATATTCAATTTCCTCTTCTACCCTCAAACTTTTCTATTTTTACAAGGATTCTCTAGAACCAAGTGGGGTCAATTGACCCCACTAAGCTCCACTTAAATCGACCCTTGGAGGAAGGACACTTGGAGAAGGAAGGCTTAACATCCTACATTGGTTCAAGTGGTAAAATTAATTTCATGCAATTGCTTGATCATATTTCATGTCCTTTTTTCCATATTGATCTAAGCATGTTTGTATGACTCCATGTTGTGCCTAATTGCATATAGCTATAGGTAGTCTCATATTGCATGAGTTACATATTTTTGTCCTTAAACTTGTAATGTTTGGTTGAGTTTTGGTGAAATTCATGCTTTGTATATTTTAAATGTTATGTTTTGAGAAGCATACGTAACAAAATATGCAAAATGTATATCTAAGATCTCCTCAAGCCTTTGTATGAACTTTAGACTAAGTTGTAAGGCTTTGGGGTTGATTTTGATGCATTTTCACCAGTTTTAACCTTTGGTACCGGTACAACCCATAGCTTACTGATACGACCTTCAACCAAGTACCGATACGGTCTCCTTTGTACCGGTACGCGCAATTAAAAAAAGATAATTTTGTCTTAGTTTTTCCATGCCTTGTTGTTACCTCATCAAAAGTACTGGTTTTCAAGCCTATTTTACAGTATCTTTGCTTGTCTTTGAGCACATTTAGCTGCATTTAGTTGTTAATTACATGCATTTTTATAAGGAGTTTAAAATTGGACTATGCCAGTGTGAAGGGTTGTTTGTTGGCAGTATTGCAGGCACGACAGAGCAGATCAGTGCAAGAAAGGAACGATGCCAAGGAGGATGCCGAGTAGCTATTGGCAGCGAAGGACCAAAAATTGCCGAAGCACTGGTTGGCAGAGAAGAGGTGTTTGATGCCCGGTCGAGTGGACGGTGAACCATTGGTGATGTCAGCCCTAGGATTCAAACGATGGATAAGATGATCACATTCCTTATCCTTGAACATTCAAATTCAAATTCAAGGCTTATCTTAGGTCATCTGTGCACGTCTATTTAAAGAACTCAAGCAAGCACTTGAGGGAGACGATTGGAGGGAGAGCCTCATTGATCACAATTGGCTGCAATAATGAGACGTGGTTCGATCGAACTTGACCGAGAGCCTGGATCAAGAAGGGTTGTATCAATAGATCTCTTCTAGCCCATTCTCTTTGTCGATTTTATTTATATTTCTTTTAAATGATGATGTTGGTTAAAAACGATAAAGGTTTTTGGTTTGATATCCTCACCATGAACTAATTTAATAGTTGGTGAGGGATGTTTGCGTTGAACGCTATTTTTATGTTTTGTCTTTACTAATTAAAATGCCTTGGCATTGTTTTCCCCATCTAGCATGTTATTTAATGTTTTATAATAACTGTGCCAAGCGAGAGCTGGCGTTGTTGGCTTATTGAACCTTAATATCTTAACAAACTTAGGGGACAACGATCTGTTGCCAGATACTAAGGCGAGATGCTTCGAGAGAAGATGTTCAAGTAGATGAACTTACTTCGAGAGTGATTCTACCCCTTAGGAACACTGATTGGAACTTAATCAAATTGATTTATGAAAAGCTACACTATAGATATATATGAGTTTTTACATGGTTAACTTAGGGCTTTGCCATCAAGAGAGGCAATGCCAACTTGAATCTGCTACACAGACAATGCCAAGACAAACTTTATTAAAGGCTGGCATGGCATGAATAGCGTGAAAACCATGTATCCCTTGCCAACGTTCATCACTCATTTATTCTCTCCTTATGCCAACGTTGTTTTCCTTTCATTTCTTTTATTTTAAACTATTTTTAAAACCAACTTTAAATTAAACAAACTTTTCCTTTGACAAGTAAAACAAGCGAAGCAATTAAACTCTTGAACAATCCTTGTGGGATCGATAACTTAGCTTACTACTGTATTACTTGTAGACCATGTATACTTGCATGAAAAAGACTTAGTCTTGGCACTGTTTTCATACATTTCCAATACATTTTTCTATCTTTTTTCCAAGCACTCACACAGTCACAACACTTGTATGCTCAATAATTTATTTAATGGCATGTTTAATTGAATTTCTTGATTTATATATTTATTATTTGAAATTCCCTCGTAGCGATATGTTTGAAAAATTCAATTTTAAAAAGAAAAATGGGAGCTTTATTATTTTTTCAAAATATTCTTTTTTCTAAAATTATTTTTCTAAGGGGGAGTTTTCACAAAAATAAATTTTCAAGTGCTTTCGTTATATCAAAAAGGGGAGATTGTTGAGATATTTGATTTTGATATAACTTAAATAAAAAATGTTTTTGGACTTAAACTAATTGCAAAAATATTTCAAAAGTCCATAAATTTGAAAAATATGTTTGAAATGTTTTCAAAGGGTTTTGACATGTTTAAAATGATTTTAAATTGCCAAAGTGTAAAAAACAAGCCCTGAGTACCTGTACAGTTTGAACCGTAACTATACCTAAAAGTGTCCGTACCAGTACATATTTTCGTGTATCGATACGCCCCTTTGTCCCCAAGTTTAGACAAATTTTAGTAGCCAAATTGAGTACCAGTACACTTTAATCGTACCAATACAAAAGGCCCTGTACCGATACCAGTATCGCGTACCGGTACCCTTGTGTATTAAATGCTCCAATGACTCTTTCTTCTTAAGGCAGGTATCGATACTAGACCTCGAGTACCGATACCAATGAGCCTAGAATTGCATTTATGGCTAGAATTAAAGTCTCCAATGGCTCTAAACAACCCTCAACGGCTAGTAACGACCATAAAACCATTAGAGGGTTTAAAAGACCTCTTCGAGCAACCTTGCAACAATAAAAAACCAACTACCAACATTCAATGATAGAGAAATTGTTCTAGAGCTTATTTTTTTCAATTTTCTTTATAGAACACACTTGTGAGCTTAATTGTTATATTTGTTCTGTAACCCCTTTAACCCAGTTTAATCGAAACCAAGCTAAAAAGGCCAAATTAGGTTTGCCGAAGCAAACCCAAACTAATAACCTAAACCGAGTCCATTTTTCTTTTATCTTATCTAAATGCATTAATTTAGATCCTAAGGTGAACATGCAATAGCATATACAATTACAAGCGATTAGATTTCAAAACAAGGTTCAATTGCTTAAACATGCATTTCAGGGACGAATATGTAATTTCAACAAATTACAAGGACTTAACCAAGTTCCAGGTTACCAATTTTTCATTAAATAGGTTTCATGCTCACATGTCAAATTCCAACTTAAAACAAACATCCAAACTCATATAATTGCATACATAACATTTAAGGACTAAAATGCACAATATTAAAACTTCACCAGGCAAAAGCCTAGAGAAACACCACTGCGTACCGATATGGACAAGACTGTATCAATACGACCTAACTAACAAAACGGATTTGCGTACCAATGTTGTCAATCTTGTATCGATACGGTGTATAGGACAAACCCGTACCAATATGGTGCCACCCCATACCGATCCCTTAAGAAATATTTTTAAAACTCCAAATCCAGTGGCGAAAGAGCGTACCGATACGGTGGCTAAGCGTACCGAAACCCTTCGTATAATTCTAGGTCCAACATATGGCACTTTAGCTCACTGTAAACACGTTCAAACCCTACATAGACATCATACATTATCAAAGGCATACTTATCACAACTATTCAAGCATGTAAGGACACTCATCATGCAAAACTTGAATCATCAAAACGTCTATAGGCGTGCTTCCTACTCTAACATGCAAAACATGGTTTCAAGCCATTCACAAGCATATAAATCCTCATACAAGTCCAAAACAACCATTAAAACCTGCACAAACAGGGAGTTTACAAAAACAACCCTCCCAATCATCAATTAACCATTGTAGCGATGTCCCTCTCGCTAAAAAAGATATTTTTTTATTTTGTTTTTGAAAATATTAAAAATAATGGTGTCTGATGTCTTCCGTGTGGGATTTTAGAAGAAACCCATTTTTTATTTAAAAATGGAGTCGCCACTGGCCACTTAGGTAGGCCGGACACCGTAAAAAACCAGAGATTTAAAATTGATGGGTTCGGGAGTCGGTTACGGATCGGGAAGGATTAGCACCCCCACACCGCCCAAAATTGGTACTTTAATAATTGCCGCTTTATTAATATTAAACTTTCCGGATTAAAGTGACGATTAAATTAAAATTTGGTTATATGTGCGAGTAAATTTTAAAGGCCCCTTTATCTGAGAGTAAATGCCAACCACTATCACTACGCCTGATATTGCCCCGTTTACGCTCAAATAAAAGAGCACCGCATTGACAAAATATATGTCCGTTATGCAAACTTAAAAAACATGGAAAATATAAATAAATACATTGCGATAAAAATATAAATAAATACTAACATAATAAAATACTAATATAACATAAATAAAATACTAATCTAAAGCATACATACATAACTATTAATTTAACACATAAATAAAAACAAATCTAACATAAATAAAATACTAATCTAAAACATACATACATAAATATTAATCTAACTCATAAATAAAAATAGATCTAACATAAATAAAATACTAATCTAAAACATACATACATAAATATTAATCTAACTCATAAATAAAAACAGATCTAACATAAATAAAATACTAATCTAAAACATACATACATACATAAATATTAATCTAACTCATAAATAAAAACAAATCTAACATAAATAAAATATTAGTATAAAACATAAATTTAAAACATAATAAATACTAATCTAAAACATAAATAAACATACAAACTAAAAACACAATTTTAAATTAACTACTACTTCATTAAATCATAAAAATTACAACATAAATAAATAAAGAAAGAAAATATACCTAACTAGGAGTTCGAATGACGAACCCCGATTGAACCCCACCGAGATCTACCACGACCTCTCCTAAAAATTAACTAGATTGGATCCAAAATAGGACCCCGATTGCACCGGTTAGGACCGATGACACTGTCCCGGTCCTGGGCTAGCCGGGAGCCTAAACTCCCTTATTTGGCCAGCCCCTGCCGATCCATTCTTCTTTTTTGCTCCCTTTGAACGCCTATTTATAGGCAATGTAAAGGGGTGAGGTGGGTGACGTGGAGCCTTGTGCTCCACTCCCCTCCCCCTTTTTTATTATTATTATTTTTTTACATTTTTTATTATTTTTTTAGTTTTTTTTAAGATTAATAATATTATTACAACAATACTAAAAATACTAAAAACCTGGACAAAAATGAGTGATTACAACCACATTGCCTTCATTACTACAAGTCTATTGCAAAACCATACTTGAAAATGAGTAAGTCCTTGGAATCCTTCTTTGCTTGCTCGTTGTCTTTAACGCTTAATTCTCTGCATTGATGGAAAACGAGAGCCTAAGCACATAAGGCTTAGTGAGGAGTGCTCTAAAACAACCACTATCAACTCATTTAAAACCAATTATTCAAACCACTTTGAAACCTCATTTAAAACATCTTTCAAAGCATCATGCCTTACAAAACTATGCACTTAACATTTTCAAAACATGCATATTAAACTATATGCAACATGTATCATGGATTAACAGTAAAATCCCTTTTGCAATACTTAATTTAAACTTTCCCATGCATAACAATCCATATGCAAGGCTTAAAGAGTTAACATGTATAAACCAACATTATACAACATAATCCATCATCATGATACGTCATCAATTATATTGGCTTACAAGCGATCATCAACCAAGTTCCACTTTACAAAATATTACATCGGATACACGAATTCACAAGTGTCCTCTAAACAATTCATGCAATCTCAACCGAAATTCAAGGAACAATCACAACTGGGTACAATTACAACCCAATCATCAGTTAGATGCATAATCCACTAACGGGAGTTTTCGGTACCATATAACCCCTCAACCGTTAGGGTACTTGGATGGAATTTTTGGTACACATAAACCCCTCAATATCCAATGCGACTTTTTATAGTGCACTATCAATCCTATGGCCGACCAACTATATCCGATAATATTTTAAACCAAATCACTTGCCAATATAATTCATTTTAACCATGTACCTCACTATTTTTATATACATCAACAAAACCATTTTCAATGTATCAACCATGCATTAACAAGTATATCACAATACTTCATAAAGCATTTTCCAAATGCATTCATCATCATTATATGATCAAAAACAGTATAAAACATACTTTATATCATGCATAAACAGTAGGTACTATGTAATTCAAAAACAAATGCATAAAACCAATTTTGCCAACCAAAAATGAGGAAGAATTCTCTTCATACTTACTTCTGAGTTTAAACTAGCGTTTCAAGCTTAATTTAAACTCCCATAACAACCTTTAAACCAATTCAAAGCTGAATTCCACATTCTCACTCACCAACAACGTAAAAGCTTTATTCGCCGATGCGAATTACTCCTCCAAAACTTCCAAAACCCTTCCACAAGCTTGAGGATCGACTTCCCCTATTTTAACCACAACATAACAGAGGAATTAATGCATTTAAATGCATCCATAAACCCAGCAACATCAATTCATACAAATCCTCAACAAACTCTAACCAATTTCCCTCCACAACAACCGAAAACAACATCAAACACCTTCCAAACTCAACCCAGCCAAAACCTGAAGGTTTAATCCAACAATTATCATCAATTAACATCCAAAACACATTTACAACATCTTTATACCTCCAACATTCATTAAACATCCACAACTCCTCAAAAACTCATAACTAACAACCTAGAAAATTAGAGATTCACTTAGTTTCGGGATTCCAATGTTAAAACCAACTTATTAATATTATAAAACATCAAAATCATGTTCTAGTCAAATTAAGAAATTAGAAAAATAGAATCGTTACAAGATTATTTCAATTTCTCAATTAAACTTCAATTAAAGCAATTTACCTCATTATAACATTAAAACTCATTAGAAAACACATATAAAGGATTAATAACTTTGAATTTTAGTAAAGAACCATTCATTAGAGGAGAATAATGAAGCTTACATCTAATGTTGACTTTCCCTTGAATTGGATTGATTTACATGAGAAAACAAGATTAAAACAATAAGGTTTTGATAGGAAAACATAGGAAACTCATTTGAAATCAAAAGATTAAGGAAATCAAAATGTTATATGAAGATTTTGAAGAAGAAAAGAGTGTTTGGGTGGAGAGAGTTTGAGAGAAAACCTTTTAGAGAAAAGTTAGTTACGTAAAGTTTGTTTAGGCCATTTATTATAGAATTAATTCTCCAAGCCTATTTATACTCCTTTAAAACCTTTTAAAATATCCAATTAAAGAGGAAAGTTTGATACTAGACTTCGGATAAAATAGTTCCTTAAAGATTCAAATTTTTGACCCTTTACAATTTAGTCACTAGAAAACAGATTTTCCATTTTTTTACATTTTCGTCACCTATCCAAAATGTCACTTTTCCAAAACTCATTTTCCAAAATTGATTCCACCAAAATATTTTATATAATAAATAAATATTTTACCATATTTCCCCATATTTTTATCCCTTTTAAAATTATTTATTTCAAATTAATCCCGAAACTGACACGAATCCTTTAATCCGGTTCACCGGACTGATTATCCGACTTAGCCAACACCTAGGCCCAAAAACGGGGCATTACAAATCTCCCCTACTTAGGAAATTTCATCCTCAAAATTTACCTGACTGAAACTAATGCGGAAACTGCCTCTTCATGCCCGACTTACTATCCCACGTGGCCTCCATAACACCGCGATGTCGCCACAACACCTTAACAAGCTCAATCATCTTATCACGAAGAACTTTACTACTAGAGTCAAAATTCATACAATAAATATTAACTATAATCATTAAAATTTTATTATTGATCATTCAAATTTTAAGTGATGAGATAAAATTTTAATAGAGTCTCAACATGCAGGGTCGTTCTTAGGCATGAGCAAAAGGTCACCTGTCCAGAGTCTAATTTTTCTTTAATATTTATTATTATTATTATTTAATTTTTCAATAATTGTTATTATAGATCCACTCTTAAATTTTTTTTCTTCTAATATTTATTATTGTGTGTCTAGTTTTTTTGCCATCAACGAAAATTTTTCTCCAGATTATAAAACGAAAGAGAAAGTTGAGAAAAAGTTAGAAAAAAAAAAGTCAGAAGAAGGTCTCGATTTGATGTTATTTATAGCCATTTCTCATATACATGTTTTTGCCCAACTACATATTAATAGTATTGTTGTGCATATGAGATAAGAATTCAACCCTTTCCATGTAATAATTGAAAAGAACTTGCCTCAGCTCAACCCTAAAATGTTCAAAAATGTTCACAGAGAGATTTGGAGATAGAAAAATCTGAAGAAAAAAAATCAGTATTTTGCATCCAACAACAAATGAATAAACAGATCTTATATTAAAAAATAAAATTTAGTTGTTTAGTTCTTAGACATAACAAGCGTCCAGTATTAACAACTTATTAAGAAATTATGAACTTACGTTTGAAAACTCATTTATTATTAGATATTATTGTTGAAATCGTGTTCAAAGCTTAATATTAGTCGGGATTTAAATAGGATAAAACTTTCATACACAGGCTGTGTAAAATTAATTTTGCACAAACCTGTGTATTTACACTATAAAAACTCAAATCCTAAATTCCTAACCCTAAACCTTAAACCCTATACACTAAATTCTAAACACTAACCTCAAATTCTAAACCCTACAATCTAAACCCCTAAATCTTAAAACCCTAACCCCTAAAACTAAAAGGCACGTATAAACTAAAGTTTACACAGCCTTTATATCAAAGTTTTTTCATTTAAATAATTGTTTTTCTCAATATAGTACAAAGTTGATTAACGCTCGTTAACTTCTTTTAGAGAAAAAACACGAACATAATTTTTTTTTTTAAAAAATAAACACAATATTAGATATTATTGTATACTACTATTATTATTATTTGTCAAGACTAAAATATCAATCACAAGTAGAAATAAGTAATTTCACTTATCACGTACACTCTTTGACGAAGTAAACGATTGACTGTGATCAATAATATAATTTTCACATTACTCATAATTACAGAGCTGTATAATTGGTCAATTATCAGGCCATTAGTTACAAACTGGGAGGCAGGCAATCTAAAATAAGAACAAGCTACCACTTAACTGGGCGTGGCAATTGTGGTTTAAAGACTGAAAACCAAGTTTTCCATCCCAGAAACTGATACACTGTAAGATGATACGCACCGATCTTCATTGATGGCAGTTCTAAAGCCACAACTTCACCTTTTGTCCATGGCAATGGCGACATTGATATATGTAAACAAGTATGTGTACTTTTTTACATTCATTGCTGCTTTCAAAGACTTTTAATGGCGGCGTATGCTGAGACATGTGTTTCATAGCATTCTGAATCCCATGAGAAATCCTCCTTCATGGCGTTCGATATCTTTGTTTTCCATGTCGATGGGTTGTTCCTCTGCAGAAAGGATTGATACAACAGAGTTTGATTAAAGAAGATGCAAATCCTTCATAAACAATTCATCTGTTTAAGGGACTCAAACTGCAAAAGTAGGGAAATTTTCAACTGTGAAACACTCACTATTTAGTCAAGGACTTGGCTAAGGGACATAATTCCAAAGGTAGATCTCATGAACTGCGAGAATCTAGTGATCTCATGGTCATGATCTGAAGAGTATCTGTTAAGACATCACGTAAAACAAATGCTGTATCATTCTCCATATCGTTATTAATAAGATATATATAGTTCGGTTTGAATCATTCAAGTCCTCGGCAAGGTACGATTTACCTGAAGTTATCAGCAGAGGCTTCTAAAACAGGAACAGCTCCATATCTTAAAGCCTTGAGCTGCATTTTAAGGCCGAAGGGGAGTAAAATATACGTACAAGGATAGGGTGTGAATAAGAATAAAGAAGCCAAATCTAGAGTTCAAGCGTATACACACACACATAAAGGTCCATCACAGAATTTCAATAAAATAACAGGGCAAGGTGATGGAAGCTTAGGATTGCTCGCAAAGCAGACAAGGTTCCAATGATCCTCAAAGCCCTTTTATCACATTCAGTTTACCTAACATGAATCCTCCTTGGAGATTACAGTTTTCAGGCAGTAATAGTTCTTGCTTGAATATTTAGCATGTCTATCTAGACAGTATAACCATGATTGTCCAAAATTCCTCCAAAAGTTATGTTACAATGGTCCGAAGTTAGTATGAGGTAGCTTGGAATATGACCTCATAAAAAATATTGCTCCCCCCAAAAAAAAAAAAAAAATCAGTTAACAATGAGCATTTTATATTTTCATTTCCAGATATTTAATTTAACTTACAGGAACCTGAAGTAGAGGATCGTGAAAGGAATGACATAATATAATGTCAGATCCTGCAAAAACCAAATGTGATAGCACATCATCGTAGTGGGTAAAGAATTTCACATTGGAATCCTGGGAGGGAGGAAAGCAACAAAATATATGAGCAGCAAAATAAAGAAAAGGTCGGTAAGGAATGGGAGAGTGAAGGAAATGAATAGAAAACAACTCATCAGAAGTGACAAGGGACAAACTCCACGAAGTAAATTAATTTCGTTAACATAAAAGCTTAAGTTTCAAAAACATTAAGTAGTTCATGAATTTGAGAAAAACTGTGTGGCGCCATTGTGATATGAGGGGGAAATTTCTCAAGGCACCAGAGCTCCATTAGAGCTGGTTGCACTTTGCATTTGGTGTACTTCTGAACTAATATCACTTTGACTCTTCATTTTTCTTGTAGTTTTTTACACCAATGTGCAACGCATATCCGCACATAGATATGAAGATATGACCTTCCAACTCCAAATACAAGAAAAGAATGAATATACGTGTCTGACATAAACCTGTATCAAACACTCCCACCAGAATCCAGTTAACATAGTTTCTGTGTGCATTATTTAAAAATTTAGAGTTGACAAATGTTAAGCTAGATAAAAAGTACGAGGAAGAAAAGAATGTACCTCTAGTGATTCCTGAAGATATCTGAGTGCTCTATTTACAGTCGGCACTGCACCATTCCCCAAGAAGACAAACTACAAAGGGTTTATAAACGATCAGGTCGAGAGAAATCATCAAGAAGGAAAGAAAGAACCCCTATGACCCTACCTACAGCCTGAGATAGCTATGAAGTAAATAAACACCATTGTTTGCACTAACTCTAAATGAATACTCAAGATTTCTTTAAAGGAAAAAAAAGGAATGAAGGGATGCGATTACAATTGTTGATTAAAAAGAAATTTGTTAACTTACCTGTAAAAAAACAGCTAATCAGACTTTTTAATACTAAAACCATGCATTCCTTTTGTTTCTTTTTAATGAACACAATTTCGGAGAGAAATATGCACCTGTGCACCCACTCTTATAGCATTCTGCACAGCTGCCAGCAGTTTCTCTAAATCAAAATCTGATACTTCTGAGATGATGCATCCAACCTCGAAAAAGATAAATTTTAGCACCTTAGAACTATTCCAAGTCTGGTTAAAAGTTATAGAAATGAGAGATGTGAAAGCACGAACAAGAAGTGGGTGTACAGACAACAAAATCATAAAAAAATACCAGAATAGAAGAAGCATGTGTCGATATGCCTGCCCGTTGGTGTAATGCAACTTTGCATGCATCTTTTCCCCTCATGTTCTCTACACTAAAATTTACTGGAAGAAATTTATCTGTGGATGGATTCCAGGTAGAGTTATTGAAGCCATAAGGAGCGACAAGGATTTTTTCCCTTCGGTAAAACACAAAAAGAGGAACAGAAATAAATGTATTGATATTTAAACACTTCTCAAGATGAAAGAGAGAAGTTTCTACCTCATTCCACTGCAGGAATGGAAAGAGTTGTTCTTACTTGTGCAAGGCTAAGGTACGTTCCAATCCATGACTCATACTGTGAATGATCCTTCCTTTAGAGTGCATGGATGACATAACTATAACTTTGTTAGAATACACTATCCCACCCTGCAAATGTTTTAGAAAGTGTAATCAATTGTGGATAGAAATACACAATAGTAATATAAAAAAGTAGTCAAATTGTTCAAGCCCATAATGGGTTTCATGATGTGGCGCAATATTAAATAAGCACATGCATGCTAAAACGGGTCTCTAGAAAGATAAAATAAAATCCTAATAAACAGAGCGTATTAGTCATCATAAAATATTTATAAGATATGAATTTTGGATATGAGACTCATAGGTAGAGAACTAAGTCTATGCTGCATGTGACATTTTGAAAAGAGGAACCAAAGACACCCTCAACCATTTCTTGCAAACAAGGACAAGGAACAACATAAAGAGAATATTTAATGGGTAGAACCCTTATTGCCAAAATTAAAAACAGAAGTATAGCCATTTACCTTCAAAATGTTAACAAGATGCGTCTTAGCCGTATCTTGCAAACGGTCAAGACGATTAAGTCTACCAGGATCAAGTCCACATAGTGCTAGCTTATCAGGTTCATCCAGACCCTGAAAAATTTTAACATTTAAAAGTAGATAAAATAAATTTTGCAAGGTTAACATGACCCAATAGAAACTATAAAACCAGAGAGGAAATAAAGATTGTAAATTGCCTGTGAGTCAAAACCTTGGCAAGTCAATAATATTCTTGTATTTCCTAGCCCCTGTCATATAATATCAAGAAAAAGAAGAGGTCAGGATGATTTCCTGTTTCCAACAATTTATAACTTCTTTTGCTGCAAGTAAGAAACTATCAAGAGAAGTATGCAATTAAGACAGAGCAACAAGTAAACTGTCTCACATCATGCAAAAACAATCTTGGATTCAAGCAAAACCGTTTTTTAGATTTTTTCTCCCAAACCAAAAGGAAATAATGGAGGGACGTAGGTTTCGGCAACTATAAGTTTCACGAAATGAATTGAACACGGTTATGATGTGTTCCAAAAGTATCAATCAGTTTCAGCTTCCTCTTATGCCTTGAGTGTAGTCTCATCACTACTCTCACAATCATGGCTTCCCGCAAATGTTATCTTACAGGAAGGAGTTCAGGTTATTAAGTTCGGTACCAATTAAACAACACATCTGTCTTAATTTTTTTTTCTTTTTAACACCATAGATAATTTCCGCTTGCCTTGCTCACCAACCCTCTTGATTTATCTGCACGTCACTTACGTTGCACATCAGGTTCAAAATACTTGAAAGGAAAAGTCTTCAATTAGGAGAAGTCATAGGACCAAATCATCCATCCCTTCCTCGTTAAAACTCCTCGACTGCTTTCTTTTGTGAACTTTTCACTTCGATATGTTTTACAGCAAGTTATACATCAATATGACCAAAAGAAAGTGAGAAGATGCACCTGTTTAGCAAAAATATCCCAGAAAATAGGTCCAATAATAGCAGTCTCCCAGTTATGCAAGTGTAACACATCAGGTTGCTTTCCGGATTTAGCTATATGATCCAATGAAGCACGAGAGAAATAGGTAAATCTGAGTGCAAAGAATGGATAAATGTCATGAAACAACCCAATAAACTGATATGAATGTATGATACAATAAGTAGTAAAATTTTGATGAAATTACTCAAAACAAATTCAGCTAGAAGTGTAAAAGAGTAGTCCTCTGAATACCATTTAGAATATTGACTAAATTATACGGAAACTCAGCTACTCAAACTGGGATATACTAACTTTTTTACTTGGCACTGGAAGTGATAAAATCCAAACATTTTTGGGGGAATCGTGACATTTTATTGATCTACCATCTTGCATTTGAACAATTTCTTCAAGAAAAACTTACAGTCCTTTTTTAGATTGGAAGTTCAAAAACCTGTATTTTATGCCAGATCAACAAAAAAGAACAGTAAATGACTATCTAATTCACCATACCATATCAACTAGACTTGCCTTTCTTCACTTGACTGTAAGAAACAACTCAACTATTAGATGGAGTAATATTGTTCACTTTTGTGATGGGCAGATTAGGGTGATCTGAATACTGGCAAGTAAAACATGATTTCACCAACAGCGTTATCATTCAATCTAAATTTTAAAGGTTATTTGTGAAAAAGTTATGCACATCCCAAAACTGCATCTCATATCATTGCTTCCAGTACAATGCTGCAGGAACCAACTCATGCTACCTTAACCTCTTAGAGCAGGTGCAACAGATACCAGACCTACAACAAGGCTGTTCTCACCATGTATCCTTTAAAAGATTCAGTAAGCATTGCACCTAAACTGTAAGAAGATGCAACATCATTTCTCCGATCAATATCATCATCACTCCATTACTATCCCTAGACTTATTTTTTTTAATGTTGAGTCATTAATGTGCCTATGACTATCAGAACACTGCTTCTATAGGTTATTATCTAAGTTTATTTATCCGTCTCTCAAAAAGATAAGTAACTTGAAAGACACAAGAACAGTTTCACTTAATCTCCACATACATAAATGAAAGCAAAATGTTAAACAAAATGGATGATAGGAAAAAAGAGATGTTGCAAGACAAATAGACACACCGTTCAAAGTCATCTGGATAGTCATATATCCTGTCTCGGTTGAAAAAAGATGAGAAATACAAAGGTTGAATAAAAGTAACTCCAATTCCATAGACAACCCTGGATAATAGGCAGAAAAGGTGAGCTCAATTTTAATTTATTAATAAATGAGACTGAAAGAAATTTCTAACTCCTTTGCAGTTGAAACTAGCCAAAAAGGAAAAGCAACCAGAAATTGACACTGCGGTTTTTCCATTTTATCACTGGATCCTACTTTTAGCATAAAGAATGTAAACTCACCCAGTCCAGATTTTGTTTCCATGCAGTTGTCCATTAAAGTAAGAGTAAGACTCTGCCTCAATTTCTCGCAACCCCTGAACCTCATCTAGGTCTAGACTCGCATACCTAACCAAACAGCAACAGCCTTTGTGTCAATATATTATAAAACAACTTCATAACCCAATTAATGGTTGGAAAATTGTTAGCAGAAAAAACAGTCTGACATATCTATACACATTCAAATTATTGGGGGAAGGAATACATCAGTCACGTGTATGCTCTACTTATATATTAACAGGTAAAATAGTGTGTCTGTGTTCATGCATGCAGGCATAGCTAAGGGGAGGAATAGAAGATGTCCTGTCTTATTTATGAGTCACATAATCCACACATGGATCATAAGGTTTATTAACCTATAAATAGTCTAAGATGAACATACATCAAAGTTCATAAAATTAAACATAAACGTCAATCTGATTCCAAAGAGAGGAAGAAAAATTCTTCAAAGCTGGAAGCATGTCTTCGGAATTATTACCATTGAGATCTTTCTTTCACTTTTCCCTGGAATGTAACCCAAACAAATGCCATTCAGAAAATTCCTAAATTAACATGACAAAATTATGTCTATACAGCTACATAAATTACAAAGCAACTTCAGTGAATAAAAGAGATGAGTTCCGCTAATTACTTTGGCAAAATAACTTCCACCAAATGACCCTTTCTTTGCAGCGCACGAGATAAGCCAGTTATGTATGGTGCCAAGGACCCCACTGAGACCAATGGTTCCATTTCAGTACATATGTGAATGATGTGAAAACCTTTCCTGTATTAATGACAAATAAGATTTATTTTAGAAAAGGAAAAGAAAAAAAATATAACTTGAAAAACAATTCCAAAAAAGAAAAAGTGGGATAAACAAATTAAATGCATAGATAACAAAAAAGAAAGCCTTAAGACTGGAAAAACAAAAATGAGCTTCTTCAAGAGAATGCAGAACCTCAGGTCATGAATTAAGATTTTGTCAGTAAGAAAGATTGATGGCATTAGTTCACATAATGCCTCCAGTATTTACATACCGTTACAGTACCTTGGATTTTCTATCAAAGAATTATTTTTGATGCAGTATAGATATTAAATTAGAGAAATTAAAACAATCAATTAGTAATATTAAGTTCCATAAAATAGAAAGAGAAAAAAGGTCCTGGACTTATTTACTGTATCAGAGTATGGTTATAAAACTGCCAACTATTTGTGTTCATCATGTCAAAGTGAATATATTGCAACTTCTACAGGCCAGCTCTACCTTTTCCTTCCTCCAGAGAAGTGGCGGAGTTCTGCAAGAAGTTCAGCATCTCTTTGCTCCAGCGAGCCTGCGAATACATCTGCAAGACTAACTTTGCTATCTATGACCATCCCTCTCAAATTGGACGCCTCTTCAGTGCTAACTAATCCACCAAGAACCATTGAGTCTATCCGAAGTAACAATTCCCAGCACAGAACAAGGTTATCTGGTCAAAACAGCATATCTCAAAATCACATTGTTGAACTTGAACTAATATTTAGCTTATACTCCAGAATTCCTGTATTAAAACGCATTACCTAATATATAGAGGTCCATTAAAATCTTGATCAACAGAACACATATCAACATTTATCCCTCTCAGGTAAAACATGCAAGCCTAATGCTCTTGCAACCTCACTAATGGCGACGACTGGATAATAAGGCCCAAAAATAACTGAAATTTAAGCCTCTGCACGAACTAAATTCCTATAACTAACTGAAGGCAGCCCATGTTAAAAGGCATTCTCAAGTATAAATCACTTTCTTTTGAAAACAACCAAGTTTTGACAACTCAAACAGATTTGAAATGTATGAAAGCAGCCCCACAAGACTATTATAGGACATAGAAGCAACAGCATTATCACTTTGGCAATTTCCAAATACAGCTTAAAAGTATATATTTCTTGTTGAAACATTAAAATTTTGCAAACAAGACATGCTAGAAATTTGGGGACTTTCCATGAAACTATAATAACCATAATTAATTGTTGCAAGTACAATAAGCAGAGTTCAAGATTCACCTTTCCTTCTGTATTTTTTCTCCAATTGCTCTATCTTGTCAATCAATAGCTGCTTCTCCCTATATGTTTTGTTCAACTCTTCAATAGCCATCACTCGTTGTCTATCCAAATACAGAATATCTGAAAAAAATTGAGAAACACACAAAAGAAAAAACTCAGTAAAATTAAACAAAGGATGTCTAAAATTTTCCCCGTCAAATAAAGACTTACTCTTCTGAGCTTCCTTGAATAGTCTCCATATCTCATTATTCTTTGGTTCCACTTCATCATCAGACAACTCTTCCTAAGAAAAAAAAAAGCAGCAACAATAAGAACAAAACCTTCCTTGAAATGGAGTTGAAAAATAAAATTAATAACTAAAAAAGTTCGCAATTTTTAAATAACAAAATCAATAATGTTACTTCTACTTCCAACATACTATATATTCGAAATTCGAATAGCCATAACATTTTTTTCATAAAATACGAATGATAAAGAAAAAAAAAGGAGCAATTCATAGAATTTTACCGGTGCCGATTCCTCGTCATCTGGACCTCCGTTGCTAAAATGCAGATAGAAAGAAATCAACAATATTAAATTTATCAAAGAAAAATGTAATAAATTCAACAGAAAAGGAAGGGGAGCTCACTCCATAGGTGAAGGAGTTCTAGATAAGCCATTGATTCCACAATTCTTCCTGAAATAAAACAAAAACTGATTAAAAGACCGCTAAAGAGCTCACTCTGCTGCAGATTCATTGAGGTTTTTGAAGTTTACCTAACGCAATGAAGCGAAGAAGCCTTGAAGAATTTAGCATTAGGCGCAGTTCTGGGAATGGAGAAGCAACGAGAAGGTGAAGGAAGGATCGCCGGGTTTATGAAAGTTGCCATTGGCATCTTCCAAGGAATTCCTCGCGCGCGCGCACAACCACGGTCTATGACTACGAGTGAGAGAGTATTGCTAAATGCTAAGATTTCTTACTTTTTGTTTCGTTTAAATGACCATAAAATTAATAGTGGACGGTTAAATGAATGGTCAGTTGAAATCTGTTTTTTCTTTTTTTTATTTTTTCCATTTCTCATACTAATTACTAAGGTCACAGTTTCTGGACTTGGGAAATAAAATTAATTAAGATTTTTTTTATAAATTTTAATCTTAATCTTATTTATAAGTGAGGGAAAAGGGGTTCGAGGAAGAAAGATGTGTTTTTAGTGAGTTTAGGGCTGACTACTCAAATTTACCTTTCGGTCTGGACTGGCATGGTTTACGCCAGATTTTTGAACACCATGATAGGGTCTTGAATGTATTTATACCACGTAAGAGGACTGTTGATGGGATGTGTTTTGGTTTTGATCTGGTGGCCTCGAATCATGACGCACGACGGTGAGTTGAGAGGATTCATGGTTGCTAGGTGTTTGACTCAAGGGTGAGGGTATCGATTGCAAAGTATCATGTTCGTGACTCTTATTGGTAGAAGAAAAGTTTACAGCCTTTGCGTGTGGTAAGAGGAGCAGTATCTAGACGAGGGCATGATCTATCTGGCCATTCAATGAGGTTGTTGCACCATCGACGATCTGTAAGTGGGGTGGTCAATGAGATCAAGAAGCGAGTTTTGGATTCATGTGTGGTAGGATGGTGTAGGCAGCCTGTTTCCTTGGGGACGTTGACTGCTAAGTTCAACGCGTTGGGGCTGCAAGGACTTTCGCTGATGCAATTGTCAGGTGATATGATTTATATTTTGTTTGATTGTATTGAATTGAGACGAGAGATGTTAGGCCAGGATGAGTTTAACAAATGGTTCAGTCGAGTTGAGAATAGATCACCTAACATTCGAGTTGATCGGTGAAAGGTATGATTATCGGTATACGGTGTGCCAATTCATGTGTGGTCTCGTGAGACTTTTCGGCATCTTGCGAATCTTTGGGCGATTTGTTGAGTATTGATGATTCTTTGCTAGATGTTCGATTGTTTGAAAATGGCACTTTACAGGTGATGACGGGGTGTATGTCGCATATAGATGAGGCGGTCAACCTTGTGGTGGACGATCAAACTTATGAGAATCATATGCATGAATTGGATCTGGTGCTGGTGTCGAATGCTCATTGTAATTATGGGGAAGAGTTGGAGTCCGATAGTGGTTCGAGCGATGGCGGAGGCGATATTGTAAATGGTGATGTTATAAGAGAATGTGTTGCTACAATGGTTAGCGATGCTGAAAATCAAATTGGTGACATTGGTATTGAGGATGGTCAAGGAGGGTATGCAGGTG
Organism: Hibiscus mutabilis; assembly: GCA_019671005.1. Taxonomy (NCBI): domain Eukaryota; kingdom Viridiplantae; phylum Streptophyta; class Magnoliopsida; order Malvales; family Malvaceae; genus Hibiscus; species Hibiscus mutabilis. The sequence continues at coordinate 43,904,597 of CM033728.1, read as the reverse complement.
GACAGGTACCAAAAAGGTGCTGAGCGTGATGGTCATGAGGGTAGTACGATAGGGACGATAAAGTGGCAGTATAATAGTTTATAGGAGGATTTTTGTACAAATGATGTGCAGCTGATTGAGATGGATCCAATGCTTGAGGTTGATGGGGATGCAAGAGCGGAGAATGATCTTGTGCCAACGAGTGTAAGGGGACAAAGGAGAGCAGTGCATTGAGATTGTGTGTGGACTTGCCTCGGATGTAATTGTTGGTTGTGTGGATAGCACTATGGAGGTTGCTGGTGTTGGGGTTTACTTGGAGAATGTTTCTTAGTGTGAAGAAGCGCTAGGTGTTGTTTTGGATTTGATGCTTGTGTTGGACGTGGCTTCGTTTGTTATTGAGGCGAATGTAGAAGATGTGATTTCAAAACCAGCTCCGGTAGAGCTCACTGTAGCCACAGAGGCGGTGAAAAGTAAAAGAAGGAGAGATCGAATTTAAAAAATTATGTGTTAGTAGTTTTGACATCGATTCTCTTTCGAATTTCTAGCATCAATAATTGTTGGAGTTGGATAAGCTGGTAGAGGTCTCGACTATTAAGAGAGAGGAGTAGCTAGTGAAGAAAATTAAAAAGCTTCTAGGTGGAAAGGATAATTGGAAGGATTTTGGAGTTCCTTGCATTCCTGAGATTTTGGTGAGATAAGTGTTTCGGAGTATTATGTGCTCACTCTTTTGGGTTTGGAGAGTTGTTTCTTGTTTTATTATTCGAGTGAAGAGTGGTGCAATGATTGTTTTGATGCGGGTTTACTACGTTGTATTTGGGCTACTATAACATTTGTGTGGGTTGTGAATGATTGTGAGAAGTGGGAGTGTTTGGTAATGCTTGGTGTTGATGATGGTGTTGTGTGGGCTTACCGTTGGTTTTGGCTCTTTGCAGTATATATGGGGTATTTGGTTTATCAGGTGCTGGTTGCTATGAGTTAGATGGAATTAGGCACTGAGTAGTTTGGTTATTGTGTTCTTGCCTTGGTGTTTTGTTTCTTTGATTGTGGCTTGGTGTTGTGTCCTTTTTGTATTGTCACATTGTATTATTTTCATTCATCGTAGGTTTAGGGGGATTTTAGTGATGCACATGAGAATATATTATTTATATGATTTTTTTTCTCTAATAAAATTATATTTACTATAAAAAAATATTTTTTAGGATAAAATTTACACGTGATCATTAAATTATCTCAAAATATTTTTTTAGACAATAAACTTTTGAAAAAAATTATAAAATAAGCATTAAGTTTTAGATTACGTTGCAAAATGGATATTGGACCTTTAGATGTTATTAACAACTTAATAATGGTTGACCGTGCATGTCTACCTAATTAAAATAATAAATTAATTGTTATAAAAATTATCATAAAATTTTGTAAATATTATAGAATGGTCATTAAATTATTTAATTGTTTCAAAATAGTTAGTTCGGCATTTCAAACAAAAGAATGAAAGAGTTATTGTTTTCAGAAACGTCTCCTGAAAAAAGAACTTTTAGTTTCTTTCATTAGAAACGTTTCTAAGAGAGAGAAAAACCTTTAACTCATTCCATTTGAAAAGTGCAACAAAAGGGTCTTAGTTCCTTTTATTTGGAATATTTCTAGAAACAAAAAAATCATTTCATTCACTTAAAACATTTTCGAAAATAAAGTATTTTGAAATCAATTATAAAAAATGTATTATAATATTGTAATCACTAATTTTATCCGGAGTGTTAATTCGTTTTTTATTTTTGTGAATATTTGAAATGATGAGTTTTGGTTATTATTACCTTTTTATATATTATTAATTAATATTATAACTATTATTTATTAATGCAAAACCTAAAAATATTATTATTATTATTATTATTATTATTATATTTGTTATTAGTATTACTATTATCTTGTTATATGTCATAATGTTTAAAACTCCTAAATATTATTGGTATATTTATGTCAGTATTATTATCATATATTTATTATTAATTATATTATAATTATTAATTATTATCATTAACTATTATGGTTTTATCATTATAATATATTATTATTATTAGTTGCTATTAGTTACTATTATTATTATTATCAAAACCAAATAAAACACAAAAATTAAAAAAACTAATGAATAAAAAGCCCGAGTCTATTTAATTTTAATAGTCCATTTACAAGTTTCAAAATCCAAAAAACTAAATATATACATATAGCCTGTTTTGGGCCCGATATTAAAAGAAAACCCTGAAATCTGCCCTAATCACCCCTTTACTCTTGCGCAGCCAGCCACACATTTGTTGGATCCAATCTGGATCCAACGGTCCAGATTACTCCGGATGAGAACCACAAGTCTCCGTTGTTCCTCACTCGCGTGTGGAAATCATGCAAGGCAGCCTTTAGCATTCCGCGTGCGGTACACGCTCATTCGAGGGAGCTCTGCCTTCTACGTTGCAACCACGCGCGACTGTCGACCTTCTGACTCATTAGATAACAGTACGACCACTGTTCTCGGTCTGGTCCCTCCCTCACCGACAACGGCAACATCGCATGCAAAATAGAGGCAAAAAATCAGACCTCAGATGAATACAAACAAGCATCAGAGATTTCAGAGTACTAGACGAATGCAAAAAAATCAGAGAGGATAACCAATTGGAAATTTTAGAGGGTTTATTTCTCTTTTGTTAATTCATGTAATTTTCAGTATATATAAACCGACACCACAATATAAACCCTACGGGGGGAAATGGAATCAATACAAGAGCAAGAATTTTTCTGAGGTATTTTCTATCTTTATTCAAACCAAAAAAGAAGAAGAAGAGTCAATATTTTTACCGTTTGGTCTTTGGACGGTAGCCCTCTACATATGAGTCATCCAGCTGGAGACAAACCCTTCAGTCCTCTTCGGAACTGAGTGTGGTGAACCGGTTTGGGGAAAGGAAGAATTTTTTTTTTAAATCTGTTTTCTTATAAAAAATGGAAAGGTTTTAAAAAATTAGGTCTTGAATTTGGTTTATAGGACGAAAAAAGAGAGTTTTGATGGTGATTTCGTGGTTCACCAAAGCCGACAAGCCAAGACCGATGATCATTTTACGACAGTACATGGCGGAGGTGAGGCCAGATTCTGGGTTCGTGATGAACCCAGATGAGTTTTGAAGAATAGATGAGAGGTTTTTAAAAAAATTGGGTGAGGATGGAAAATGAAATAGGTTTCTTCTTTTTGGGTTTTATACCCACGTTTAAAAAGGGGTTATTTCCTTGATAAAACCTCCCGCTCCAGTCTATCCCTTTCTACAGCCCTTCTAGTTTTCGAAATGTTCATTTTGGTCACCAATTTTCCCTATTTCGAGCCTTTAACTCTGTTTTTGTTTTAATTAAGTCCGAATACCAAGGGTATAATCACTCATAAGACCATAATCTTTGTCGTTCTGTTTAATTTGGTGTTTCATAGTTTATGCTTCAATTATGGTCATGATATTTCATATTGTATAGTTCGTAGTCTCATATTATACATATAGTCTATGTTATAGTTTTAATCGTATCATATAGTATATAGTATCGAGTATATATTATGCAGCATTTGGTTTCCTTGTTCACAAGTCGTATAGTACGCCTATGCACATACATATATTCGTAATACAATATATAGTTTCGCCTCCTATTTATGTATTTATCCTCGTTTATACGTTTAGTTACATGTTTGATGAGCATATCAAGTATTTACTTTAGATTCGTGTTTTTTATGTGTTTTGTACGTATATCTGTCATGGTTGTATGCTTTTATTTACATGTAGCTTATTTTTATATTATTATAATGCATTATATCTTTCTGAATATATTTACATTATTTAATTATGTTTAATATATGTTGCACCTTTTATATACCTTTTATTGTTTTTATTCACTATGCTCTTTTCTTTATCTTCGTTTCTCCCTCTTTTAGCGTTTTATTAGGTTAGGCATCTTTAGATTAGTTTGGGCTTAATTTAATTTAGTTAATTTAAATTATAGGCTAAGCTTATTGGGGCATAAGTTTTAAATTAATTAAATTAAATTTAGGATTAGATTTTTGGGAGCCTCTAGTTAGATTTAAGGTTCGAAATAATTTAATTAATTTAAATTTATCTTTGGCTCATTGGGATAAATGTTAAATTCATTAAGTTAGTTTGATGTCTCTTAATTACCTTTTAGGATAAAATTTGCATTTGACGTAGATGAAAACTCAACTAAAATCTGAATTATCAATTTGATTCTTTTTAAATAGTATCCTTGGCTTAATGGGGTGCTAGTTTAAAATCAATCAAATTAATCATTTTGATTCAAGATAATCCATAAAGTGTTAGGGTTTCTAGTTTTTAGGATCTTAATTAATTTAGGGTTAATATTAGACTAACCTAGCCAATAATTAGATAACTAATTAACTTTCTATAATTTGAGCCATTTTAGGTTAGGACTTTAGTGGCCCTAGAGTTTTATCCTAGGCTTTTCTTCGTCATGCATTTTAATTGTCATTCATATGACTTTAATATTTTAATTGGACATAATATTAATTAATCAACTTAAATTATAGAAAGGACGTATTTATTAATTTCGATATTTGTGTCGTAACAGTCCTGGCTCAATAGATGTCGACCAAGTATTTGAATTAATTCTTGTCGTTTGAAGGTAAATTTAATTTGGAATAAAATTTTGACAAGTCATAACATCATTCTTAACTGTTTGCATCATGCATAAAGGTGATGTACTTGAATCGAACCATAAATTAACACGACAGTCGTTCTTATTCTATGTTAGTTTAATCTACAGTCTAACGTACAGTCACCCTTATTAATTAAACGATTAATTAATCCAAGCCCACCAATTTAGCACAAGCCCGTTTAATTAAATTCTATATTCAATCACGAACAATTTAATTAAATTCAATTTAAATTTTGATAATTTCAATCAATTAAAAGCAACATATATTTTGGTACCGATTTCTAGGCGTGATGAGGGTGCTAATCCTTCCCCACACGTAACCAACTCCCGAACCCATTTTCGAACGAATCTCTGGTTTTATGGTGTTCGACCTACCTTAGTGGCCGATGTCGACTCCAAGTCTTTATTTTCAAAAAACACGAATTTCAAAAAGACTTCCCCACTTTTTCAAATATTTTCCCAAAAAGCGAGAAGGAAAATCGGACTACGTTCCTTTTACGTCCTTTTTAGCGATTTTAAAGAAAAAAGGGTCGCTACAGCTGGCGACTCCACTAGAAACTGATTTTTGTTTTTTATAAAACAAAAAAAGAGTTAAGCCAAGAAAATATTTGTTGCTTTTATTGATGGAAATTTTGAAATTTAAATTGACTTTAAGTAATTTGTTCTTTTTTGAATATATTCTTTAATTTTACTTGTTTTGATAATTGGTGGTTTTGAATTAATTTCTCATTTAATTTTTAAAGAATCGACGACATGTGTTGCATCATGATCATCAAGCTCTATACTCGAGCTTTATCCCTTTAGTGAGAGTGAAAAACCACATACCCACGTGAGTAGCCCTCTACGGGTCGGTAATTCACTTCTGGAATCCACGTCTTTTGACACGTGAGCAACCCTCCACGTTACTAATTCATGTTTTTCCTCGAACTGAATCCAATTTGCAAGCCTATAATGGGTCAGAATTGGGGTTTTTTGTTGCCTTAGTAGGTAATAAGAGAGGTTTGGGCACCCTTTTTAGAACCGAACCCACATGCTTGAGAATCTAAGAAGCCTACCCCGATTAGAGCCATACGAATAACCATAGTAAATTAGAATTCATGTGGTTAGGTTTTCGCTTTTCTTCGTTGGTTACTTCGCTTTGCTATTTTTTCATTCGATTAATTTATTTGTTATGTCCATTACTAACATGTTTCCTTTTGTTGTCATTTTTTTTATCTTGTCATATCATTAAGAAAACACTGATTTGGAAATAGTCTAAAATTAAAGGTTTAATAAATGGAAGATTTGGTACATAACAACGATGAGAGGAATTTTGAGGAATTATTACCAAAGGGTGATTGGCCGAGGGGTAGATCTGAGAAAAGAGAAGTCGAGGTTCAAAAGCCCAAGGACCAAGTTGCAAGCTACAAAAGGGAAATCTAAGAGTATTAGATACTGATGATAGTACGACCCTGAGGTTCTTTTTAGAATATTTGAGGGCAAGAACAAGAGACGGCAAACTTGATGGCTCAAGGACGAGGAATTGCCCAATGGCTCCAGTTTCTAGCATGAGATGCTATCGGATTTCAGGAATACGCAAAGGAAGAGTCGGAAAAGGAACAAAGGCCACTTGGTGTGGGTCGTATGTCCAGTGGTTTTCTTTTATTATTGTAATGAAACAATGTCTTCGTTAATGCAAGTTGTTTAACAAGGATATTTGCCAAATCAGTGTTCTTCTTTGCATTCATGCATGTTTACATTATATTGCATTTATCCGCAAAAAATATAAAATTATTGAAATTAATCAAAAGACTTCTTGTGTAATAATTTTGGTGCTTCATATTTGCATTCATTTGTGCATTTTAAGTGTTTGCTTACAATCATTTATTTTTATTTCTATACGATGCATTACATGCATTATTCATGAAACAATAAAAGTAATTGTTGGGGATCCCTTGTCAGTGATCGAAGATTCTACATTCGTACTTCCCCGATACCAAAAAAGGCAAGTGGAAGAAGGGTTTGCTAAAATGGAAGCCAACTTGAGAGGAGCTTTTGTCTCAGAAAATAGAAATAATAAGAGAATGACTTCTAGCCAATACATCATCAAAAATATGAATGACCTAGTGGCTAGGGTGGATAAGCTCGAGGAGCTCCAAGAACTTTTGGTCGGGAATCAAAAGGAGATGATGGCATATGTGAAGAAGTGCCAAGAGGAAGCAATGGGGAAAATCAATGAATTGATGGGTATGATGGCTACCATGACCGAAGAAAAAAGTTTGGCGGAAGACTCTTTCGTGCAAAAAGACATTGAAAGAATAAGCGAGAGTCGGGACTGCGACTTTGTAGCGGAAAATATTTTGTCCGATAAAGACCAAGCCATCGTCAACCAATATGAGGTAGTCTGCACTACTTCTAAATGTCCCATCAAATTGGTGTTGGATAAGATTGAAGATTCTCTCTTGAAAATCTTGTCTACGACAATGGACCGAGAACTAGCTCGGAAGCAATTTAAGAAAATTGATCATGAGGTTAACAATGCGGCACCCACAAGGCCCCTAAGAAGCCGATGATACCCCTACCTCAGGCTGTGCCCTGAAAGGTGCAAGGCCTAAATAGAAATGAGACTAGGGGTCTCGGAGAAGAGATAAAGAAAAAGCCTTTCACCCTTTTACCGATTTTATACATAGAGTTGTACTCGTAAATATACGAGGCCGGTTTGGTTCAACCATATTTTGTTGCTCTTTTCCAACCACATGATCCCTCATGGTATGATGCTAACGCACACTGTGAATACCAAGCCGGAGTAGGAGGACACACGATAGAGAATTACTCAGCATTCAAGAAAGTAGTACAAAGCATGTTAAAAGCCGGAGTCTTAAAGTGTGAAGGACATAACGTGGCAATTAATCCACTTCCAAATCACGAAGGCTAGGGCATGAATACTCTTGAAGAGGTAAATAGAAAGAGGGTGAAGATGCATGTGTCAGAAATTAGGTCCCCTTTAAGCTGGGTTTTCAAACAGCTTTCTATTGCAGGTTTGATCAAGCATGGTACGAATAATACATGAGACAAACCTGGGGTATTCTATGAGTACCATCAGAAGGAAGGGCATGAAATCCAGTGTTGTCCAGAATTCAAACAGTTGGTTCAGGGAATGATGGAAAATAAAGAAATTGAATTCTTTGAGAAGCTTGAGGGGTCGAGATGAATGACTAGTGTTGTGATAGTCGAGAATTTCTAGTGCATCCCATCCATGCTTTTATGTTTTGCCTTATTCACTTTTTCTTGCATATTTTTCTTGTTTTCTTTTATGTGTGTAATTAACTTTGCTACTGTTTTCCCGAAAGTAGCAAATACTTTTTAAGGGCTTGTGTTATGTTTTCTTTTTCATTTCAATGAAAGGATGCGTCTTTTGATTAAATATGTATGTGTATATTCTTTCTTACCCCCATAGCTCCATGGATATCAAGTGCATGAAGTGGCATTGATTCTAATAAAAGATCAATCGAATGTTGTGATGACGATAAAGTATGATTTTCTGTTCAGCCCGCTCTAGTTGGCAAAACGTGAGACGTAAGATTACTACTCCCTCGATAATTTTTGATAATAAAAAAAATCTCCTAGAAAATCCCAATGGAGTTGCTTGAATGTGAGAATTCTTTTAACACAAAAGTGATGAAAAATGAAGTGTTTTAAAAAAATCGGAAGGGTACTCCGCTATAGCAAAAAGGATAAATAAGGATGCTTTGCTCCACTTACTCTCATTAGGTCGAAAGCCTTGGCTGTATGAGTAAATTTTCAAATCATGACTATGCTGAGTAACTCGGGGTATTGTTGTATGCTCCATCATTATTCTCGGGACAAAAGAATGTGATTAGTTGAATTTTCGAGAAGAAAGAAAAAATTTTAAAATTTAAGAAATGAATGAACAATCAAATAAGTCTCGAAGCATCCTGATGGAGCTGTGGGAGAGAACAAATCTAATAAGGAGATATGCTCTACCTGTTCAATACACTAGCGTCAGAGATGAATCTTTGAAGGCATTGACACTATATTAATTGCAATCAAAAGAACACATTTGTACTAAGAGTTATCAAAATGATATTTTTTACATTCTATGGGTTAAACAAATTCGGAAAGCTTGAACATATTTCGGAGAAAAACAATGAGAACTAGAAGGAGTAGTTTTCGAACAGATCAAGCAAATACCATAATTATGAGGATGAACCGAGCAATTTGGGAGGAATTTCACAACTTTAAATATCACCATAACATTTGAAGGCAAGCTGTTGATCACTAGGGGATTGAATCTAAGACGCTCTTGCATTTGATATCCGGGGCATTCTATTCTTTTTCTATTGCTTTTGATTTGTATATTAATCCAAAAATCATCCTTTGTTGAAATGTTAATCAGCAAACCGACATATAAATGAAAGAAAAAATAAGAAAAATAAGAGCGAAAAAAAGAAAAAATAAGTTTTTTTTGTATTGTTTTAAGAATATAGTTTAGAAGTTTGGGTCAAGGATGTACATGATCGACCTAACACCAATAACTTGTCAGTGATCCAGAAAAGATTAATAGCAAGCCTTAGTATGCTACACGGTTCAAGGACTCAAAATGAATATCTACCATAATGTCTTGGTTGATTCAGAAAATTGAAGATTGAATCTTATTGAAGAAATGAAATTTTGAAGACTCAAGGGGCATATTTTTAGTCCAACTTTGAAATAGAGGAAATAACGTACCGATGGGTCAGGATCAAAATAATAGTAAAACCGAAAGGCGAGATAAGGTATTACCAAAAAGAAGAAGATTGTTCTTCGGTAGGACTTCTGGTGTAATAACGGTCCTGCCTACAGTGGTGCTTGATGCGTTTTTACAAAAATTGGTTTTGAATAGAGTCGCCACCAATCTTTTTTAATTTAGGTGAAATTGGATCTCCTGAAAACCTGATTATTTTAATAAAACTTGTTTTTCGTTTTTATTAAAAACAACGAGTTTTAGTCTGCGAAAACTAGAAAAATAGGTTCGGGAGTCAGTTACGTGTGGGGAAGGATGAACACCCCCACAACACCTAAAATTGGTACCTGGTTGATTACATATTGTCTAAATGATGGAAAATAATAATTCAAATTTAATTTAAAATTTGTGATCCCTTAAAATATTTAAAAGAATATTTCTTTGTATGAAAGGAATTTACACCCCTACACTTGGGGCATAATTTTCATTAGATTCCCGAATGAAAGGAATCTATTTTCAAAATTATAATTAAAAATGATATTTGGTAATAGAGACTAACGAAAAGTGGCACCCTTTACGCTCGAGGCACGTTTTTCACAATAATCCCTAATAAAAAAGAAGATCATTTTTTATTTAAAATTTGATTAAAACAAATGAATACAGAATATATATGAATATACATATATTAAACTATAAATAAGTAAGTAATATTAATAATAACAATAATAATAGCATTAATAATAAGTAATAATAATATAATACAAGTAATATGTAACAATAATAATAATATTAAAAACTAAAAATAGTGACTGAAATGAAATAAAGAAAGAACTGAAATGCAGAATTATAAGGATACAAAGGTGGAAGGACTGGAATGCAATTTCCCCATTTCATTTAAAAAATGCGTATCCTCTATCTGGGTCAGATCTGTACGCGGATTACACCAGGGCAAAACGACGACGTTTTTCGTTGGGAATAAATACCCATTTTTGCCCCAAAAATTCATTTTACATCTGATAACTAAAAAAAACCAAATACTCTTATGCTCTCTCAAGCCTCACTCTCTGCCCAACCGGTCGATGCCCCTGAGTCTACCGTGGGCCATCATTCACCGACGATGAAGAATCACCGTGAACGGTGTCCAGAGTTTATGCCAGAGATGGGTTTGGTTAGGTTTCGGGTCCTAAACACGATTTTAAGGTTAGTCTCTCCTAAATCACCCCTATTTTTCTCAGATCTTAATAAAACAAAAGGTTTTTGGTTATATTTACCTTTTCTATTTTTTTCACTTGTTTTTTTGCTTCGATCTTTTTTTTTTAGATCAAAATCCTTCTTTTTCTATTTTTCCCCGTTTTTAATCCCTTTTTTGTTTCCAATTTAACCCTTTTTATAGGGCTCTCGGATTTGGGTGATCTGGAAAGTGTTGCATAGGTGGAAGACAGTGGGTAAATTGGGCGGTAATGGTAGAAGGAAGAAGATGAAGGGTTAAAAAAAGGGATAAGGGCGGTGGTGACAGAGGGGTAATCAGTTAGGTTTATTATTTTTAAGGGTTTATCTCAGCTGTTGGCAGTGGCTATTGGAGCCGATGAGGTCACAACGACGTGGCTTGGCGTCGAACGACGGCGGCAGCTATAGGCGCTGGCGATAGTGGCTGATGATTAGGGTTAGGTTTTAGGTTAAGGTTTAATTATTGGGCTGGGTATTGGGGTTATTTAGGTATTGGGGTTATTTGGGTAATGTATATATTTTTATTGGTCTTGAGTGGCCCGGACCAAAATGGGTCATTACAGCTGCCCCTCTTTACTCATTGTTGTATAACGGCAATGGAGCAAAGACAAAAAGGAACCCATTTTGTCCGGTCTAGTTGGGCTTCTTCTTTCTCGACACAGCTCTTCTTCTTTCGCTTCACTTGATCTGCTCGGCCGCTCTTGTAGGAAAAATCTTCAAAATAGGATGATCCCTTGGGGAAGTAAAATGAGTTTGGCTTGCTATGACTCTGATGAAGACGTGATAAGTTGAGAAAATTTAACCTAGCTGCAACACTGACGAGGAGGCAAGGTTTGCAAAACATGATCCAGCTGCAATACTAACGAAGAGACATGATCGGAGGATGAAGGTTCTGACATTTGATCCAACTACAACACCGATGAGAAGACATGATCAAATGATGAAAGCTCTGATGTTTGATCCAGCTGCAACACTGATGAAAAGACAGGATTGAAGATTGAAGGCTCTGATGTCTTGATCCATCTGCCACACCGACGAAGAGGCCAGATCTGACAAAAAATTTTTTTCTCTTTTTCTTTCTTTTTTGCTTTTTTCTTCTCTTTATTTTTTCTTTCTTTTTTTCTTTAGAATGATTTTTTTAACTGTGAAATTAAAGATGGTTCATCCACTCTACCTAATCTTGGGGAAGTAGAATCTGTAAATTTGGGTGATCTGCTCTACCACTAAAAGAGAGGCAGAATCTGAAAGAAGTTGATCTGCAACAACACGGATGAAGAGGCTTGATCTAGAGAATAGAAGTTGATCCGCTACAACACTGATGAAGAGGCATGATCTGAAGAGGGTTTTGATCAGGCTACAACTCTGTCGAAGAGTCATGATCTGAATAGGGTTTTGATTTTCTTTTTTTAGCCCTTTTTCCGGCCTCTTTTTTCATTGTTTTGTTTTTGCTTTTCTGTTCTATTTTGTTTTGTTTTTTCTTTCTTTTGGAATTTTTGATTTTTTCTTTTGATTTTTTTGTTTTTGTTTAACCATATATCCGAAGAGAAAATTCGAGGAAAATATCTGGTCTAGTTGCCCCATCAATGGAGAAACTAGACGTGTACAAAAATCTGCCCTGCTGCACTATCAACGACAAAGCGAGATCTAAAAATCTTCCCTGCTGCACTATCATGGCGGGGAATCATGACTTTCTTTGGTTTTGTCTATCTTGTCTTCTCTTCTAAAAGGGCATAGAACTCTCTAATTGTTCTGCTATTCTTCTTCTTTGGGGTAAATAAAGTAGATGATTCGTTCCAAGGAGACAGGATTTCTTTGTTGCATTCGTTCCGCTGCAATTTTAGGGAGATGAACTTGTTGTCGTGCTTTATCTGCTCCATTGCAAATACAGGGAGACAAATTTGCCATCGTGTTCATTCCACTGCATCCTCAGAGAGATGAACTTGTGATTGTGTTGACCTGCTCCACCACTTGGAGAGACAGAATCTGGAGAAGAGAGTTTGATCTGCTACACCATGTTACGGGTGAGATAGGACCTACAAAAGTTAAAAGAGTGTCTGGTCTAAGTGAGCCACAAATTAACTGCTTTATTTTAAGACTATAAAAATAAAAGATTTAATCTAAATATTTCATTTGGTTGATTCACTCCTTCGTGTCAAGGATGTTGGATCTTGTTAATGTTTGTCTATTTCTTCTTGGTTGAAGGCACCAAACAATATTTGCCCCATTTCTTCATGTCAAGGATACTGGAATTTATTGACAACTATTTGCTCCTTCATGTTTGAGGATATCAAACCTGTAAATTTTTGGTCCTTTAAGAAAGGATCGAATACCTTTAAGAAAAGATAGGATTGGTTTAAGAAGATATCTTTTAAGAAAAGATTTGACTAAGAAATTTTGTTTTAAAAAAAACATCCTTGTGAAATGATTAAATTAAGAAATTCATGTTTTGAGGAAAATATCATTGCGAAAGGATAGAATTAAGGCATTAAAATGTCCTTATGAAAGGACGAAATTAAGAAACTCCTATTTTTGAGGAAGATGTCCTTATAGAAAGACAGAGTTAAAAAGCTCTTGTTTTTTTAGGAAAATGTCCTTATGGAATGGATGGAGTTAAGAAACTCCTGTTTTTTAGAAGAAAAAAAAGCATCCTTATGAAAGGATGAAATTAAGAAACTCATTTTGAGAAAAAGTATCCTTATGAAAGGATGAAATTAAGAAACTCTTTTTTGAGAAAAACGTCCTTAAGAAATGATGGAATTAAGAAACTCCCGTCTTGAGAAAAATGTACTGAAGAAATGATAGAATTAAAAAAATCTCGTTTTGAGAAAAATGTCTTTATATAGCGATGTCCGTTTCGCTAAAAAAACGAGTTTTATCTATTTTGTTTTATTTTTGAAAATAATGTCTTCAGTGGGGTTTTAAAGAAACCGCGTTTTATTTTAGAAATTCGAGTCACCGACCACTTAGGTAGGCCGGACACCGTAAAACCAGAGATTTAAAAATTGTTGTGTTCGGGAGTCGGTTACGGATGGGGAAGGATTAGCACCCCCACACCGCCCAAAATTGGTACTTTATAATTACCGCTTTATTAAAATTAAACTTTCCGGATTAAAATGACGATTAAATTAAAATTTGGTTATAAATGCGAGTAGATTTTAAAGGCCCCATTATCCGAGAGTAAACGCCTAACCACCATCACTACGCCTGACACTGGCTCTGTTTACGCTCAGATAAAAGGGCACCGCATTGACAATTAATATCTCAAAATGCAACTTAAAACATGGCAAACATAAATAAATACAAAACGATAAAAATATGAATAAATATTAACATAATAAAATACTAATCTAATAAAAATACTAATCTAAAACATTAATCTAACACATAAATAAAAACAAATCTAACATAAATAAAAACATTAATCTAAAACATACATAAATACTAATCTAAAACATAAATAAGCATACAAACTAAAAAATAAGAATATAATTTTAAAATAATTAATACTTCATTAAACCATAAAAATTACAACACTACTAAAAAGGGAAGAAAATATACCTAACTAGGAGCTCGAATGAAGAACCCCGACGAAACCCCACCGAGATCTACCACGACCTCTCTAAAAATATTAACTAGATCGATCCAAAATAGGACCCCGATCGAACCGGTTAGGACCGAGGGAAATATTACTATTACAATAATACTAAAAATACTAAAATCCAGACAAAATGAGTGATTACAGTTGCCCCCTTTGCTTGTTCTTGCGAAACGAGAACAAAGCAAAGATCAAAAGCACTCATTTTTGACCTACTTCATTGTCTTTGGCTTCGGAATCAAGTGTTCTTCTAGAACTCCCCGCTCTTCCTTAGCTGAATCTTCAGGCTTGTAAGCTCTTCCTATATAGAACTTCATCACCTTCCGATCTTGGAGCTACAGGCTCTTCCTATATAGAACCCTTCACTCTGAAGCCTCGAGTTTTGAGTGTCTCCTATATAGAACTTTTCACTCTGAGACGGTAAAGCTTGGAGTCCTCTCTATATAGACTCTTCGCCTTTAACGCTGCGGGTTTTTCCTATATAAAACCTTATGTGCCACGATGGATTCTTCCGACTAAGAGTTCCTTCTATGTAGAACTACTAGTCTTCAAACCCTGGAGCCGCTAGTCCTTCCTATATAGAACTTTTAGCTTCTGAAATCTTGTAGTTACGGTTTCTTCCTATATAGAACCTTTCACTGCGAGGGCTCGAAAATATAGGCCCTTCATATATAGAACATTTATCTTCGAATTAGGGGTTCACGCCAAGCTAGCTACCGATCTTTCTGGACTCACGCTACTAAGGCTGCCGAAATTTCCTTCAATTTTGGGGATTAACGCCGACAATGGCTACCTATCTTTCTAAAAATTTGGGGATTCACGCCAAAAATGGCTGTCAATCTTTCTAGACTCACGCTACTGAGGCTGCCGATCTTTCTGGACTCACGCTACTAAGGTTGCCGAAATTTTCTTCAATTTTAGGGATTCACGCCTACAATGGCTACCTATCTTTCTAAAAATTTGGGGATTCACGCCAAAAATGGCTACCGATCTTTCTGGACTCATGCTACTGAGGCTGCCGATCTTTCTGGACTCACGCTACTAAGGCTACCGATCTTTCTGGACTCACGCTACTAAGGCTGCCGATCTTTCTCCAAATTTGGGGACTCTCGCCAAAAATGGCCACCGATCTTTCTGGACTCACGCTACTAAGGTTGTCGATCTTTCTGGACTCACGCTACTAAAACTACCGAAATTTCCTTCAATTTTGGGGATTCACGCCGACAATGGCTACCTATTTTTCTAAAAATTTAGGGATTCACGCCGAAAATGGCTACCGATCTTTCTGGACTCACACTACTGAGGCTGCCGATTTTTCTAGACTCGCGCTAATAAGGCTACCGATCTTTCTGGACTCACGCTACTAAGGCTGCAAATCTTTCTGGACTCAAACTACTAAGGCTGTCGATCTTTCTAGACTCACGCTACTAAGGCTGCCGGTCTTTCTGGACTCACGCTACTAAGGTTGTCGTCGTCTGGTCTCACGCTACTATGGCTGCCGCATCATGCCCGAAGGACTTATCACCATGCTCGAGAGACTTACTGGTGGCCCGAATATCTTATCATCATGCCTGAAGGACTTACTAATGGCCCGAAGGACTTAACATCTGGCTTCACGCTACTCTAGCTACCGCCATCTGGCCTCACGCTACTATGGCTGCCGCATCATACCCGAAGGATTTACTGATAGCCCGAAAGGACTTATCACCATGCTCGAAAGACTTAATGGTGGCCCAAAGGACTTAAAACCGTGCCCGAATGACTAACCGAAGACCTGAAGGATTTAACATCTGGCCTCACACTGTTATGGCTGCCGATCTTTTCTTTCTTTAATGAAATCCACTTCTTAATACTCTTTGATAATACTTCAAGTACCTGTCCAAAACAAGCAAAAATTGACATGCCTCTATCTATATGATGCATGCAATGTAATGCTTTCTTTCTTCTATTTTTTTCACTTTTCTCTCTTCTCTTTTTTTTTCTTTTTTCCTTCAATTTCTTCTTCTTATTTTTTCTTTTTCTTTTCTTTTTTTCTTCTTCTCCCTTTTTTTTCTCTCTTTTTCTTTTTTCTTCTCTTTTTTCTTTCAGCCATTTTTTGTTCTAAAGTCTTACACCCTGAAAGGTCGTTTCTCAGATTTCTTCATCTCTTTACTTCTTCACTGTATGCTCTTAAATCCTCACTTGATCAATCACTTCGAATCTAGATTAACATGCTTTCAAACCTTTTGTGCGGAAGGCTTTCTTGTCTTCAGGGCTATCACCCGTCTTCATAAATGATCTTCTGGTTCTTATATAATTCTTATAAGAACCCTTGTCATCTTCTTCGTTTGGCGTTAACCCATTCAACCACGAGCTCTACTGCTTTGAATTTTCTGACCTGTCATACAGAGCCTTGATCTATTTCTAGTCACCAGGGTGAGCCAAAATGCTTCTACCCCTATGCTCATCATTGATCTTCTCGTAGCATTTCGACAGGAACTAAATCTCGGTCCCTATGCTTTAAATCTGATCATCATTCATTTTTAAAGTAATGCAAAAGGCAATTTACTTGTGTATATTTCAAAAAAATAATGATTGTTTGAAAAGATAACAGTCATTTTGAAAATCACAACTCAGAGGGGATACCAAACATCTTGAAAACATTGTTTGGAACAAATGGTAAACATCTTTTTTCTTTTTTTCTTTTTTTAAGGACCATACATTTTTAAAAAAATTAATGTTTGGAGAATGGTAAACAAAATTCGAAGTATATTGCCAAACATTTTAAAAACTAATGTTTAGGGGAAATGGTAAACATCAAAACTTTGGGAGAAAATGTCAAACCTTTTTAGAACATGTTTGCTCCCAAAATATCAAACACCATAGCACATCTGCTTCAAATTGCCAGAGATCAACTCTAATGAAGCGTAATATTTAGAAGATATTGACCATTGTGGAGATATATGAAAATTTATAGTTTCTTCTAGTCTAATAGGCTTTTGTGAGGAACAACCCTACCTAGTTTCTACCTCGTTTAAGGTGGCTCTCTTAATCTCACTATCTCACCAAGCCCCATCATTCCCTCATTTGGGTATCGACCAAGCACTTCGAAGTTTGACGTTCCTTGAAGCAAAGTTAACCCTTATAGGCGGAATGAAATCTGAAGACATTCTCATTCAACTTGGATATCTATGGATGATCAGAATGGTCTTTGGGGGCTTGTAATGTAGGCCTTTGGTTTATGGTTAAGTGAAACAGTATTTCTGTACTTGTGTAACTTGGATATGCCCATTATTCCTTCCCTTTTTTGGATCATTCTAGACTGCCCGTTTTCGGGTTTTCACCCTAGAGTTCATTTCTTTTCTTTTTTTACTGTAGGCAACCTTGCATTCTGGCTATGTACTGATGCTCGTTTTCTGTTCAAGAATGTTTGATCCTCCAAAACTCCTCGAAACTGAGATTTCTTGAATGAAGGACTACGAATACATTTCTGGGAATTCTTGTGATTGACACGCACAGATGAAATGTTATTCTTTCGTTCTTCTTTTCTCTTCTTTTCACTTTTCTCTTGGATCGCTCTAGACTGCCCATTTTTGGGTTTTCACCCTAGAGGTCGCTTCCTTCTTCTGTACCTTCAGATCAGTGTATATTGGTTGGATATTGATGCCAGCATGTGTTAAGTGTCTAAAAGTATTATTTTATTCACCCTTTTTATTCATATTATTGCTAGACTTAGGCTCATATTAGTTGTATTATTAGCCATTCATGCATGTTTGCATTGTTTCTTTGGTGGACAAGCTTGATTTCATATTTTACTTAATTTTGTGGAAAAAGATACTGCTTTGGTGTATTTTGTGTGTGTGTGCAGAGTCACTTGCCAAAGCAAGGCTAGAACCAGTTGCTAGGGCAATGCATGAAGGAGATGTCAAACTAGTTGTCAGGGCAATTTTCGATAAGGAATAAGATGATATGGTAGTCGAAATTGATGACTAGATAAGCCCAAGATGACATGGAGCAAAGTTAAATCCCAAAGGAGTTTGATTTTCATAAAGAGGTTAAAGAGAAATTAAATCCCAAGAAGATATGAGAAATTCTAGAAGAATTTAAATATAATAAAGAATTATATTCTTTAAAGATATTTAATTCCAACTTAGCTTCCTCCTCAAAAAAGACTTTGACCTAGCCCTATAAATTATGGATCAAGCCGTCAACTCCAAGGGGAGAAATGAGAGAAAATTCGACAAAGAGAAAGGGAGATTTCGACAAGGCTTTGGAGAGATTTCGACAAGGCTTCAACCATTCTTCATCTTTTTCTTTCTTGTTCAATTAGGTTTATGCTAGGAATTCTTTGTCTTGTGTTTCTTTGGAACCTAGCCATGAACTAAATCTATTTGGCTAAGGTTATTGTGTCTTGTGGTTGTGAGAAACAATTAGATTTTTTTAGGTAATAAGAGTTTGCACTTTCAATTAAAGGTTTACTCATTCTTAGTTCTTATCCTTGTTTGCGAGTGAATTGGGAGAGGAACTCGTAACTTCATCGATTTATCTAATATAGGGAGAGTTAGATTCAAGAAACGAATGAGTATGGTCTTTATTCAATCTATTGATGGTGAAGATTAATTCAGCTTAGGAATAAGTTAAGGATTTCAACGGCTAAGAGGAGCGCAAAATTGGTTGTTGTTCACCCTTGATTCACGCAGGGATGTATTATCAAGGCATGCACAAATAGCTAGAGTTTCGACTTAAGGATAAGAAAAAACCATTGAAGAATGCTCCGCTGAACCTTGAAGTTGCTGCCCAGCCGCCCAAGTAGTTGCCTAGCTAGTCGCCCAAGCAACCATCGATTAGTTGCCAAGGCAACCCCGCTGTGCAAGTTGCCACGGCAACTGAGTTGCCCTTGTACTCTTTTACCAAGACAATCCAATCGGCTATCACACCTCAACTCACGATAACCTGGCCTATTCTCTCTCATTTAATTACATCTTCTTTTACTTATTTGCTTTCTAGTTTAGTTATTAGTTAAACTCCTACAATCTTCTACTTGTGTTCTTTTACTTTTTACAGTGCAAGAGATTAGATTCTTGAAGTGGCACCAATCCCTGTGGAGACGATATCTTTTATACCATAACTTGCGATGTGTACACTTGCACAATTGCGGAGCACTTATCACGCGCAACAAGTTTTTGGCGCCGTTGTCGGGGGTTGGCAATAACAACTTTGTTTTTATTTTCTTGCACTTTTTATTTTTCTTGTTTAAGATTCAAAGGGTTAACAAACTTTGGTTTTGCATTGGTATATGACTAGGGCGAGACCGATTACACCATAATATCCCTTTAATCTAGAAATCGAACGAACCTTGCAAAGACTCAGACGAAGGTTAAGAATAGCAATGGCTAATCAAGATGGCAATATGAATCAAGATGTTCCAGCAGGAGGAGGAGTGATTCTTGCACGAAACAGAACTATTCGAGACTATCTTGAAGAAGATATTGAAGGACTTAATCTAGGAGTTGTCACAACTGAAATTGAAGCCGACCACTTTGAGTTGAAACCGGTGATGTTTAATATGATCAACACAATTGGTTAATTTGGCGGCTCAACAACTGAAGATGCACGACAACATTTTAAATCTTTCCTCGAGATTTGCAATTCATTCAAAACATAAGGAGTCACCCCCGATATTTTACGACTAAGATTATTCCCCTATTCACTGAGGGATAGGGCGAAAGCATGGTTGAATAGTATTCCTACCAGATCAATTGGATCTTGGACCGATCTTTGACGTGATTTTCATGCTCGATTTAATCCTAAAAATTTGACTGATAAGCTTCGTAACGAAATTACTTCTTTTCGGCAAGCAGATGATGAATCCATGTACGAGGCTTGGGAACGATATAGAGAACTTCTACACAAATGCCCCCTACACGGATTCCTAGTGTGGACACAAGTAACAATGTTTTACAATGTTGTGAATACACCAACAAGGATGATGATAGATGCATCGGCAAACGACATACTCCTAGATAAGTCGTCAGAGGAAGCAATGCAAATTCTAAACAGGCTTGCCAAGAATGATTATCAATTCCCATCTGCTAGAAGAGGAGGAGTTAGACACCAAGCCACAATACATGAACTGGGATCATCAGACTCAGATTCGGCACAATTGGCCACTCTAACCAAGATGGTCCAGAACATGCAGAAACCATACAACACATAGGAGGTCAAGGTAATGGATTCCTTTTGTGAGTTATGTGGTGGTAACCATGATTCTTCTGAATGTATGCAGAATCCAAAATCCAGCTTTTATGTGGGGAATTGCAACCGGAACAACAATGTGATGTCCAATACATACAATCCAGCTTGGAAAAGCACCCGAATTTCTTATGGAGTAATCCCAACAATGCTCTAAACCAGAACAATCAGAATGCACAAGCATCGGGATTCCAGCAGAATATGCCACGGCAACAGTTGCCGCATCAACAACCGACAACATCCAGTTCTTTGGAAAATTCTCTCAATGCTTTTATGTTGAAAACCGAATCTTATATGGCTGAGAATAATAACTTCATAAAAAGAACTGATGCTTTTATTAACATGACCGAGATGAGATTGCAAAACCAAGAGGCGACAATCAAATCATTGGAAAATCAAGTCGGACAATTTGCTCAAAACCTGAATACTAGACCACAAGGAGGTTTACCTAGCGATACTGAAGTCGCAAGAGGAACTGGCCATGAGCAATGTAAGGCGATCACAACTAGAAGTGGCCAACAACTTAAAGAGGCTCAAGCTCTCTCATCAAACAAAACTCCACAAAAAGATCAAGACGAACTCAGCGGCAAAGCCTCAGATGTTGAACCAGGAATTGCCGCGGCAACCAGCGATAAGCATGCCTCGGCAACCGGCGATAAGGATGCCTCGGCAACCAACGATAGACACGCCGCGACAACCCCAGTTGATAATGCCTCGGCAAATTCAGTTGCCTCAGTAATGCCGTCAATCAGGTTCCAAACCAATGAAAGGATCGAAGATATCCGACTTCCACCACTATTCCCACAAAGGTTGAAGCGACAGTAGCAAGAATATCAATTCAAGAAGTTTCTTGATATCCTTAAGCAAGTCCACATCAACTTGCCATTGGTTGAAGCAATTGAACAAATGCCAAACTATGTCAAGATTCTTAAAGACATTGTGTCCAAGAGAACAATGCTAGGAAAGTTTGAAACAGTTGCTGCAACAGAGGGATGCATGGCCATGTTGCACAATTGCATGCCACCCAAGTTGAAGGATCTCGGAAGTTTCACAATACCCTGTTCCATTGGAAACCACTATGTCGGGAAAGCATTATGCGACCTTGGAGCAAGAATAAACTTGATGACTAAATCAGTTTTCCAAAAACTAGGAATCGGGAAGACAAGACCTACAATAGATATGCTACAGCTATCCGACAGATCCTATGTGCATCCAGAGGGAAAAATCGAAGACATACTGGTAAAAGTTGATAAATTTATTTTTCCCGCTGACTTTATTGTTTTGGATTGTGATACAGATGAACATGCACCTATCATTCTCGGGACCCTTCCTAGCAACAGGGAGAACCTTGATCGATGTTGAAAAGGGAAAACTCACAATGAGAGTGAATGACCAGCAAGTTAAACTAAATGTGTTCCAAACCCTAAGGCATGCCGATGATCCGGAAGAATGCCAACTTCTTCATACCACGGTAGAGTTTAACTTCGACGAGGAATTTAGTTTCCTCGATAACTACATTGCCGATCAAGAGGAACTTGAGGAGTATGAAGAACCGATCGATGAAGAACAAAAAGAAGAGGCAAATTGGTTAGTCAATCGACCAGGTACATGCTTTGAACCACTGGATTACTCAGGTAAAGAATGTAAGCTCGAAAAGCCCTCTATTGAACAACCACCGATTCTTGAGTTGAAACAGTTGCCAGAGCAACTAAAATATGCTTACTTGGGAACTGATAAAACATTGCTTGTAATTATTTCCTCTAAGTTACAGCCTGAGCAGAAAAAGAAGTTGATCAAAATGTTGATGCTACACAAGAAGTCAATAGGGTGGACAATTGCCGACTTGAAGGGAATTAGCCCGGCAGTGTGCATGCACAAGATTTTATTGGAAGATGATCACAAACCTTCGATTGAGGCCCAGGAGAGACTGAATCATGCCATGAAAGGGGTTGTAATGAAAGAAATCACCAAGTGGCTTGACGCCGGCATCATATACCCTATCTCTGATAGTACATAGGTAAGTCTGGTACAATGTGTACCGAAAAATGGAGGTATAACGGTGGTAAGTAATGAAAATAATAAACTCATTCCAATCAGGACTGTGACCAGTTGGAGGGTTTGTATGGATTATCGAAAGCTAAACAAAGCCACTAGGAAAAACCACTTCCCATTACCCTTTATTAATGAAATGCTTGACCGTCTTGTAGGTAAAACCTTTTATTATTTTCTTGATGGTTATTCAGGTTACAATCAAATTGCCATAGCACCAGAAAATCAAGAAAAGACAACCTTCACATGCCCATATGGTATTTATGCTTTCTGAAAGATCTCGTTCGGATTGTGTAACACCCCGGCATCCTTCCAAAGATGC
This sequence comes from Hibiscus mutabilis, assembly GCA_019671005.1. Taxonomy (NCBI): domain Eukaryota; kingdom Viridiplantae; phylum Streptophyta; class Magnoliopsida; order Malvales; family Malvaceae; genus Hibiscus; species Hibiscus mutabilis. Next base: position 43,881,764 of record CM033728.1, on the reverse strand, counting down.
ATGATGGCACTCTTTTCAGATATGGTCAAAGACTTCCTTGAAATCTTCATGGATAATTTTTTTGTTTTTGGTAATGACTTCGACAGCTACCTCGGCAATTTAGAGAAGGTGTTGGCAAGATGTGAAGAAACCGATTTAGTCCTTAATTGGGAGAAGTGCCATTTTATGGTAGATGAAGGAATAGTGCTTAGCCACAAGATTTCATCCAAGGGAATTGAAGTAGACAAAGCCAAGGTGGACGTGATCGAGAGATTACCCCCACCAAGTTTGGTTAAAGGAATCCGAAGCTTTCTTGGACATACAGGTTTTTACAGGAGGTTCATTCATAATTTTTCTAAAATTACTAAACCCTTGTGCAATTTGCTTGAATATGATAAAGTCTTCAATTTTGATGATTCTTGCACCCCAAGCATTTGAAACCCTAAAGGAAAAGCTTACCTCGGCACCCATTGTCGTTCCACCAGATTGGACGCTACCTTTTGAGCTCATGTGTGATGCAAGTGATTTCGCGGTAGGAGCAATCCTAGGCCAACGCACAGGTAAGACCTTTCATGTGATATACTACACTAGTAAAACTCTTAATAGTGCTCAAGTGAATTACACAACAACAGAGAAAGAGTTACTAGCCGTAGTTTTCGCATTTGACAAGTTCCGATCCTATTTGATTGGTACAAAGGTAATTGTTCATACGAACCATTCGGCAATTAAGTATCTATTTGCTAAAAAGGAATCTAAACCTCGTTTGATTCGTTGGATATTGCTTTTACAAGAGTTCGACATTGAAATTAAGAACAGAAAAGGAATAGGAAATCAAGTGGTCGATCACTTATCACGCTTAGAACGCAATAGGGAGGAGGACGCGAATTTAGAGATATGCGTTACATTCCCGGATAAGCAACTGTTAGTTACCTCGGCACCATGGATGCGCACGCCTCGGCAACCATTGGCGCCCATGTCTCGACAACCCTTGACGTGCATTCCATGGCAACTCTAGACGCACACGCCTCGGCAACCTTGGAAGTAGTTGCCACGACAACACATGCCTCGACAATACCCTGGTACGCGTATTTAGTTAATTTCCTTGTTTGTGATATTTTACCTTATGGCCTTACTCACCAAGGGAAGAAGCGGTTTCGCCATGATGCTAAGCATTACTTTTGGGATGAGCCTTTTTTGTTTAAACAATGTACAGATCAGGTTATACGCCGATGTGTCCCTAAAGAGGAGCAGCAGAATATACTTCGACAATGCCATTCTTCACCTTATGGAGGACATTTTGGAGGAACACGTACCGCGGCCAAAGTTTTGCAATCCGATTTGTATTGGCCAACACTGTACAAAGATGCCCAAGAGTTTTACAAGCAATGTGATCATTGCCAGAGGATGGGCAATATCTCTAGACGACATGAGATGCCGCTCCAAAACATCATCAAAGTGGAATTGTTCGATGTATGGAGGATTGATTTTATGGGACCTTTCCCATCTTCATTCGGCAACCTCTACATTCTACTTGTCGTCGACTACGTGTCTAAATGGGTTGAGGCAGCTACAGTTCCCAACAACGATTCCAAGACCGTGCAACGATTCTTGCAGAAAAACATATTTACACGATTTAGGATACCGAGAGCAATTATCAATGATGAAGGCAAGCACTTCGACAACAAACTCATTGCCAAAACGTTACAACGCTTTGGTGTATCTCACAAGATTGCCACGGCATATCACCCACAAACCAATGGGCAAGCAGAAATTTCCAACCGAGAATTGAAGGGTATACTCGAGAAAGTTGTAAATCCCTCTAGGAAGGATTGGTCAGTAAGACTAGATGACGCACTTTGGGCATATCACACTGCATTCAAAACACCCTTAGGTATGTCCCCCTTCCGACTTGTCTATGGAAAAACATGCCATCTACCGGTGGAAATCGAACACAAGGCATATTGGGCAATCAAGACCGTGAATATGGATTGGGAAAGTGCCGGGCAAAAGCGTTTGTTGGACCTCAACGAGATAGAAGAATTCTGTGCACTCGCCTATAACAATGCATGAATCTACAAGGAGAAAACAAAGCAATTGCATGACAAGAAACTATTGTCGTGGCAATTCATGCCAGGGCAACTAGTTCTCTTATTCAATTCTCAGCTAAAACTTTTCCCGGGAAAATTGAAATCAAGATGGTCGGGACCATTCGAAGTTGTCAAACCATTCTCCCATGGTGTCGTGATAATCAAGTCCATCACTGACGAACATGAATTCAAAGTTAATAGACAAAGATTGAAGCACTACAACGGTGCCCATGTGGAATGTAAAAAAGAAGTGATCACCTTAGGAGATGCATGAGCAGGCTCTCCTTTCAATATTTTCTTTTTCTTTTCATATTTATTTTTCTTTTCATTTTTTTCTTTTCGAACTATTTTTTTATTATTATTATTTAATTTTGGTTATTTGTTCTTTTTAGGATAGATTTATTTATTTAATTTAATATTAAAACTACATCTTTCGTTCATATTTATCTTTTTTAAGTTTAAGAATTTCTTTGCACATCTTTATTTATTTTCTTTTATTAGTTTATCCTTAATTTTAATCCTTATTTTATTTGTTTTTGAATTGTAGGAAAAATAGTTCAAGATAAAAGAGGAATTTTGATTCAAGAAAGAAACTTCTTCAACAAGGAAATTAATGGGCTGAATCTAAGGCTTATATCAAGCCTCCAATTTACCCTAAATAAACCCCATAGCCATCACACTTCCCCTAAATCGAAACCCCTTTCTTCTTTATTCCAAAATTAATCCCACCCACCATATTTACTACCTATCTTTTCTATTTAACCCATCACCATTAACTTCCAAGAAACCTATTCCTACTTTTCATCTTGCAACTCTTTAGTTTCTTTTACTTTCTTTTCTTTGTTTTTACCAAATTCACAACCAAGATCATCCATGGCATCCAAAATTGAATTTATAGTTCATCCAAGTTCCTCCAAAGAACCAAGATACAAGAAGTTTGCTACACCAGTGGTTCAAGAAAGATTTCACTCCAAGTTTGAAAGCCGGAAGATTTGCGAAGAACAAGGCTTTGAATACTCCAACTCTCATCAAGATTTCGACCTTGAACCATTCATCTTCGAAAGGATTGCACATCAAAAGTGGCAAATCTTTTGCCATCAATCGGAATCGGGTAACATCTTATGGGTAAGAGAATTCTATGCTCACTCACCTAACCCAGATAATCCTTATGTTTTTGTTCGTGACAAGGCTATACTCATAAGCCCCAAAAAAATCAACACCTTTTACGGGCTCTACATTGAGAAGGACGAGCATCAAGCCTTTGTTGATCAACCCACGCCCAAGCAACTCGGCAAGGTGCTCCAAGAACTCACTTTACCGGGAACTCATTGGAACGATGCACAAAAGACAAGGGTTTTCTTTTCTTCCCTTTCTTAATTTCCAATCTTTGCAAGGAGATGCATGTCCCAAGTGAGTCCACTGATGAAAAAGCCATACCAAAGTCCGGCTGGAATCGAGCACCAATCCGAAAGCTAATGAGAGAGGCACCGGTAAATTCCCAATGCCTTCAATTACCGCGGCAACTCCTGCCGCCTCGGCAACCCCTAATTCTGAAGCACCTAATGCCCGGGCAACTCGGCCATCAACCCAGGACAACTTGAAGCATTCTTACAACCGTTGGCGAACCACCTTAGGCAAATTGAAGACCGGCAACTAATGTTCATGCGATAATGAAGGATCAAAACAATGCCATCACCCAAGTCATCCTGGAAAAGTACCCAGACAGTCGCATGTCGTTCCCAATCTTTCCTGCCGAAATCCTTGCCACGGCAACCAATAAAGCAGTTGCCACGGCAACCGCAACAGATGATGCCGATGCAACCTACACTGCACCTGCCCAAGCAGTTGCCACGGCAACTAACACTGAAGATGTTGCGACGATCAAAGCTAAAGATGCCCTGGTAACTACAGCAAAAGCCAAAGGTAAAGCACCTATGCCCGAATCAACTTGTACTGAATCATTGACTAATTTTTCAGATTCGGACGAGTCCTCATTGCACCAAAAAAGACCGCACCAATATAATCCTCCAAGCCTAAGCGAAAAGCCAATGACATTGATGAAGAGGACGATGAGGACAAACCCGTACGAGGATCGATTCCACCATCGGCAACAAGGAAGCAACCACTGCGTTCAAGCAAAAGAATCAAGACACTGACCAAAAGGAAACTAATCATCCACAATGACGAACTCTCGGAGTAAGTCCTCATTTGCATTTTACTTTTCTTTATTTTTATTTTTCTTTGTTGCATGCATTGAGGACAATGCCTCACTCGAGTTCGGGGGGGTTGTTATTAGTTAGTTACCATGTTTAGATGCATTCATCTCAAGTATTGCATTTAGGATACATAAATTTCTTGCCATGCCTTTAGTTGGAACAAGAATTGCCTAGATTTGATAAATATCCGATGATGACTTTGCCAATGTACTTAATTGATAGAACTTTTTATTCTAGGATAAACATGGAAACACTTAGAATCGTACTATGATGCTAAACTCGATGAAACACTGTGTGGCTTGATTGATTTAAAGAATTCTAGCGAACTTAGGTTGATAGTTAAAAAATTAGGGGATTAGAATAAAAATTGGATGAATGCTATAGGTGCCCGAAATTGGCGCTAGTATGTGATAAAAATTGATCACTAGAGGTGCCTGAAATTGGCTCTAGTATGTGATAAAAATTGATCGCTAGAGGTGCCCGAAACTGGCTCTAGTCGAATAAATTAATTAACTTAAGAAAGCTAAAAAACAAAACACTAGAGGTACCCAAAACCGGCTCTAGTTAAAACATGTTAAAAGAACCCAAAGAAGTAATTTGAAAACCTCTTGTTTGCATAGAATCTAAAAATCAACTTGCACACAACTCCGCACACACTCACAAGCATTATAGTTTGATTCCGAGTAACTCCTAAGTTTTTTGAAAAATGAAAAGCCAATCATACTTTGTGCCCCGGTTCTGAGAATTGAAATCAAGTTCAAAGCTAAGTTTGTGAAAATTGAAGTCTTGGCGGGTAATTATTAGTTTGCATTGCTTAAGGACAAGCAATAGTTCGAGTTTGGGGGGTGTTAAGTGTCTAAAAGTATTATTTTATTCACCTTTTTTATTCATATTATTGCTAGACTTAGGTTCATATTAGTTGCATTATTAGCCATTCATGCATGTTTGCACTATTTCCTTGGTGGACAAGCTTGATTTCATATTTTGCTTAATTTTTTGGAAAAAGATACTGCTTTGGTGTGTTTTGTGTGTGTGTGTGTGTGCATAATCACTTGCCAAAGCAAGGCTGGAACCAGTTGCTAGGGCATTGCATGAAGGAGATGTCGAGCTAGTTGCCAGGGTAATTTTTGATAAGGAATAAGATGATATGGTAGTCTAAATTGATGACTAGATAAGCCCAAGATGACGTGGAGCAAAGTTAAATCCCAAAGGAGTTTGACTTCCATGAAGAGGTTAAAGAGAAATTAAATCCCAAGAAGATATGAGAAGTTCTAGAAGGAATTTAAATATAATAAAGAATTATATTCTTTAAAGATATTTAATTCCAACTTAACTGCCTCCTCAAAAAAGACTTTGACCTAGCCCTATAAATTAAGGATCAAGCCGTCAACTCCAAGGGGAGAGAGGAGAGAAATTTCAACAAAGAGCAAGGGAGATTTCGACAAGGCTTTGGAGAGATTTCGACAAGGCTTCAACCATTCTTCATCTTTTTCTTTCTTGTTCAATTAGGTTTATGCTAGGAATTCTTTGTCTTGTGTTTCTTTGGAACCTAGCCGTGAACTAAATCTATTTGGCTAAGGTTATTGTGTCTTGTGGTTGTGAGAAACAATTGGATTTTGTTTAGGTAATAAGAATTTGCAATTTCAATTCAAGGTTTACTCATTCTTGGTTCTTATTCTTGTTTGCGAGTGAATTGAGAGAGGATCTCGTAACTTTATCTATTTATCTAATATCGGGAGAGTTAGATTCAAGAAACGAATGAGTATGGTATTTATTCAATCTATTGATGGTGAAGATTAATCCGGCTTAGGAATAAGTTAAGGATTTCAACGGCTAAGAGGAGCGCAAGATTGGTTGTGTTGTTCACCCTTGATTCACGCAGGGATGTATTATCAAGGCATGCACAAATAGCTAGAGTTTCGACTTAGGGATAAGAAGAAACCATTGAAGAATACTCTGCCGAACCTTGAAGTTGCTGTCCAGCCGCCCAAGTAGTTGCCCAGCTAGTCGCCTAGGCAACCATCGATTAGTTGTCAAGGCAACCCCGTTGTAAAAGTTGCCACGGCAACTGAGCTACCCTTGTACTCGTTTACCAAGACGATCCAATCGGCTATCACACCTCAACTCACGATAACCTGGCCTATTCTCTCTCATTTAATTACATATTCTTTTACTTATTTGCTTTCTAGTTTAGTTGTTAGTTAAACTCATACAATCTTCTACTTGTGTTCTTTTACTTTTTACAGGGCAAGAGATTAGATTCTTGAAGTGGCACCAATCTTTGTGGAGACGATATCTTTTATAGTATAACTTGCGACGTGTACGCTTGCACAATTGCGGACCACTTATTACGCGCAACAGTATGCTCAGGCAGACTACTCTTTTTCTTCATTTTCAGGATCACTCTAGACTTCCCATTTTTGGGTTTTCACCCTATAGGTCATTTCCTTTTTCGAAATTGGCAATCTTCGGGCCGACTTGTCTTGACTTGGCTTCAATTCGAGCTTATATACTAATTTTCAAAACTGATATTTACTTGAAATGTGGATTCCTTGTGTCACTTGCTCATAGTTGAAGTCTCGTTCTTGTATTGTTTGACCTGTGTGTGAAGCATATACAGTATTCTTTCTTTCTTTTTATTTATTTTTTCTTTTTTCCTCTTTTTTTCTCTTTTTTTCTTCCTTTTTTCTCTCTCTTTTTCTTCTTTTTTTATTTTATTATTTTTTTTTGTTTTAGACTGCCCATTTTGGGTTTTTAGCCTTGAATCTCTTTCTTCTTATTCGAGTCTATAAATGTATCCTCGAATCAACACGTATCTATACTGGGTATTGATGTTATCTTCCGCTCAAAGTTAATTGCCTCTTTGCAACTCTTCTGATATTTACTCGATATGGATTGCTTCTGCCTTCTGATTGCCATTTCTCTTCTTTTTTTGGTTTTTCGTTTGGACATATCCTTGTTTTCAACCACTTTCTTCTGATGATTTTCTGATCTTCGTATCCAATCTGTCTGGTCTCATCTCTATCTTCTGGTCTAGTAAAAGAATACCATTCGTCGTCATATTCACATATGTCCTAAGAAAGCCTTCAGGGGGTAGAGGTTTATGGTCAACTCTCGTTTCAAGGATCTTAAACGACAAGTGCCTGAGAAGATAAATTCCTAAAATGGGAACTGCCAATTGTCTAAACACTCGCTTTGTTCCTCTGTTGGCCTAAGTAAACTAGCAGATACTCACATTTACAGTATCCCCACAACAATCATTCTCTTCTAAATATATGCAACTTAGAGTTGATCTTTGGTATAGAAATGATATATACATATGTCTATTAAAAAATGTGTGTATATGCATATGGGAGAACAAAAACTACCCCATAAAAAAAAATGTTTAAAGAATCAAGAATGTAAAAACGCTTTCTAAATGGAAATGTGATTTTTAATTCTAAAAAATATATGTTTGAGATTTTTTTAAGCATTGAGAATTTCTTTTGAACTGATGGAAAACCATAGGGCCCTCCAGACTACCTCCCGAGTACTAACTTATTCCGGTCTTTTGTAGTGTAGGCTTGCCTCTTCTCTTGTTTTTTCACCGCTGGATCAACTCTCTCGTCATGACTCTCTCGTAAACCAGCTTCTTGATTTTTTCTATTAACGAATCCAAATTTCTTAGTGTCATGCCCTGGCGCCTCAATGTAGAACTCACATATACTGTATGGATTAAAACTGTGAGCAGATGAGCTGGGTGTAATCTTTATCGGCCTTGAGGTAAGGTACTAACCCTTGACCAGATAAGGTCATATGTCCAAGATAGAATACTCCGAAAATCTCTAAATATGTACTTGCTCAAGGAATTTTTCTGAGTGATTCGGAGGAATCTGCCTGTCTTCTTCTCTTACGATCACGAGAACCTTGAAAGTGGTACCCATTTATCTCTTTCTTTCCTTCTGCTCCTAGGCATGTCTGGTTCGTTGAATTAAGACTCAATTTTCCTTATTGGATCATGTATTCTATAAAGTCATCACATTTGCCCATCAATTTCCCGAGTATCTTATGGAAGATGGCTTGAGACATGGAAGTCACTTTCCTCTTCAGCAATGGGAGGCTGCACATAGGCGACTAACCTCCACCATCTCAAAGCATATTCCTTGAAACTCTCATCAAGTTTCATCCTCGTACCCTGGAGATGCTGGCGACTTGGTACTAGGTCTAGAGCATATATGTATTGTCCATAAAGACGTCAGTTAAGTCTCTGCATGACTACACTTGGTCTATACTCAAATAGTTGTACCATATCACGGTAGGTCCTGCTAGACTGTCTTGGAAGTAGTGGATCGGCAATTTTCCATTCTCGATGTAGCCCTCTATCTTTCTGGAGGACGTGGTCAGGTGAATCTTGGGGCAGCTTTTTTTGTCATACTACACAAATCTTAGAATCTTGAAATCTGGTGGAATAACCAAATCAGGGCTTTCTTACGTCGAATGCATCAATCTTCTTCTTTTTCTTCTTTTTTCCTCATTTCTTTTTTTCTCTCGAGCCCATCTTCTAACTACTTGAATCTTGATTTTTGAGCGTGTTCATTTTTTTACTTGGCGATAATAATGCTATGTAAAATTTTATGCAAGGTAATGATAATGTCATGTAAAATATGCCATGACTGTACAATGTGAGGCAATGCAAGGTATGAATGCAAATGTGGTTTTGATTCTCGAACAGTCCTTAAAAGACTTTCATTCAATAGAAAAATGTCTGGTTGCAAAAAACTAATAATGAATTACAGGTGACAGTTAGCTTCCTTCTGGAGATCTTGACTTCAGGAAGCAAAAGTCGTGCTCCACGTCTCGACGTCGTCTTCAGGATGACGGGTGACCTCGTCTTCTCTTCTTATGATACTCCATAAACTTGTGTCATCATGATCTTCATGCCTTGGCTTCTAAAAACATTGACAAGTGTAGGCATAATGCAGACAAGATCTTTTCTTCTGTAGATCTGGGTGAAAATGAATAATACGTCTAAACAGGGATGGATTCTATCAATCCTAGGGGAGTACTTTAAAACTTTTGGGGGTTTAAATTAAAATTATCAATGATCATTTGGTTTAAAAATTTCCCCTTTTTTATTATCAGAAAGTTTTAACTTACTTAAAAAATAAAACTTTTAGGTTTCTTTTTGTTATTATTATTATTCTGAAAGTTTTAGAAGGGAAAAAGATTCAAAGCAAAATAATAATATTTTCAATTTTTTAAAGGAGTTAAATTAAAATCTTTGAGATTTTTACAAAAGGGTTAAATGTGAAGATTTAAAATTGGGGTTCTGCTGCCCTGACTGAATTTTCTGCGTCGCACGTGCCTTACTATCGTACCGTCTTCTTTCTCGATTGGTCTTTGCTCGGCCTAACTTGATACTGTAATATTATCGTTTCCGACAAAGCAGACTTTTTCTATTTTGAAAGCCTTTTAATGAACTGTTCTTGAATCAACACCATGTCATGATATGCAACATGAATGAAATAAAGGTGTTGATTTCGCTGGTAATCACCATTTCGAACAACTTTCATGGGAACTAAAAGGTACAGATTACAAAAAGGGTCCACATTACAAAATGAGTCTCTATTAAAAAAAGTCTTAATTACAAAACAAAGTTCTACACATAAGCCCTAGCTCTACCTCCTAGCTCCTTGATAGCTCTGAGCAAATTGATAAACCTTGGTGCTTCTTCCATGTCCGGTGTTATGAAAGGTAGGAGAGCCGCGGCTTCGGTAGCTAAGTCATTCACACGCCTTGCAACTCGTTGTATGTCCACCATCAGGGTCTCGTGTGTATACTTTGGCTCTACACGCTTGCTTGGCAAATTGTTACCTCAGATCTGTTGATTAATCTCTGACCAATGTCGCACGACTGGATCGATGTCGTCCTTCTTAAGACACCTTTTTTTCATGATGAAAGATTTTCTAATCGGGCAAACCACTTGAATCAACGCCTCTATGTAATGTGGATGCACTGATAATGCAACAAAAGTATGTGTAAAATAAAAATAAAACACAAAAAGAAATGAGTTAGTACCAGATAAAAATAATAAATACATAAATAAAAGGACAAATTAAATAAGGTAAACAAACAAAACAACCCTATTTATCCCGTCTAAAACACCTAAGGTTATCCGTATGGCTCTAAAGGGGCGGGTTTCTATATGTTCTCTATATGCAGTGTTAGTGCTAAGGGGTACCCGAACTGTCCTTGTTGTCCCCTACTAAGGGTAGTAAGGCCCCCGATCATCACCCATTATAGGCTCCTTTCAACCGGGTTCAATTCAGGGGGACCTATTCGCTTATGCCTGCACGAAGGAACGATATCCTTACGAAAGCATAAGGTACTCGAGGCCCAAAGATACTTACTAGGCCTACACGGGAGAACGATATCTCCACGAAAGCATTAGCGTTTTCCCCCCACTTAAAAAACGGGTTTATATGTCATATTTTAAATGCGTAAAAATAAATGCGCAATTATAACTGAATGTTAGTTTAATAGTCACTTTAATCCGGAATTTCTAATATTAATAAAGCGGTAATTATTAAAAAGCTCAACTCACTTTATTTTGTTTGAAATAAAAATAAAAATTGGTCCCCAGCGGAGTCGCCATCTGTAGCGATGTCTGTTTCGCTAAAAAACGAGTTTTATCTATTTTGTTTTATTTTTGGAAATAATGTCTTCCGTGGGGTTTTAAAGAAACCGCGTTTTGTTTTAGAAATTGGAGTCGTCACCGGCCACTTAGGTAGACCGAACATCGTAAAACCAGAGATTTAAAAATTGTTGGGTTCGGGAGTCGGTTACGGATGAGGAAGGATTAGCACCCCCACACCGCCAAAATTGGTACTTTAATAATTATCACTTTATTAAAATTAAACTTTCTGGATTAAAATGACGATTAAATTAAAATTTGGTTATAAATGCGAGTAGATTTTAAAGGCTCCGTTATCCGAGAGTAAACGCCCAACCACCATCACTACGCCTGATACTGGCCCCGTTTACGCTCGGATAAAAGGGCACCGCATTGACAATTAATATCTCAAAATGCAACTTAAAACATGACAAACATAAATAAATACAAAGAGATAAAAATATGAATAAATACTAACATAATAAAATACTAATCTAATAAAAATACTAATCTAAAACATTAATCTAACACATAAATAAAAACAAATCTAACATAAATATAAACATTAATCTAAAACATACATAAAACATACATAAATACTAATCTGAAACATAAATAAGCATACAAACTAAAAAATAAGAATACAATTTTAAAATAACTAATACTTCATTAAACCATAAAAATTACAACACTAATAAAAAGGGAAGAAAATATACCTAACTAGGAGCTCGAATGATGAACCCCGACGGAACCCCACTGAGATCTACCACGACCTCTCCAAAAATATTAACTAGATCGGATCCAAAATAGGACCCCGATCGAACCGGTTAGGACCGAGGGCAGAGAGCCAAGCTATCTTATTAGGGGCTTGCCACTGTCAATTCTTGCCTTTGCCTTCAATCCCCATGCCTCCTATTTATAGGCAATTGGGGTTTCTAAAGGGGTGACGTGGAGCACCCTCCTCCACGCAATGCATTCCCCTTTTTTTACACTTTAATCTTTTTTTTACACTTTAATCAATTTTTTTTTTTTTTATTTTAAATTAATAATATTACTATTACAATAATACGAAAAATACTAAAAACCGGACAAAAATGAGTGATTACACCTTAAGAAAGGATGGAATTAAGAAATTTCCTTGAGACGTTAGTTTCTGATAATGTAATGATGCATAGATGCATGGAATTCTTGTCGAAACCTTCAAGTTATGTATGCCTTATGACAAACTGGATGTCATGATGTATGAACATGTTTGGTGACGCAATGATTCATATGTTTTCATGATAGAGTAGTTGCAGAAGTCTTCTCCTTCTGCTTAGTTTCTCTTTGGATTCAACTCTTGTTCAAAGTTCGTTCCAGCAAACGTTTGCCCCCCAAATTTTATTGTCCTCCAAATTTGAGCTTTTGAGGCGAATAATCTTTGGTGTCATCTATTTTCTTCGAGAGAGAGAGATTGAATTTATTATTGGTCAAATCTTCTCAAGTCTGTTTTGATGCCCCACTTAATCTTAGGCTCGGATATCATTTTTATTGAATACTTTGAAGGCTTCAAACTTTTGATGTGAGTAGACTCTTGCCTTAAGTCCATGTACTTTAAATCTCTATAAAGAGTAATGCAAGAAATCTTTTATTTCTCAACCGTGCAAGATGCTTATATGAATTAGCAAAGAATATTATTTTTTTCTAAAATATGATTTTTCAAAAATAGGGGGCCCTATATCTATATATGTATGGAAAGATCATGACATATGAATAAGTTAAATTTAAAGAAAATTTGTAGAAATGCATCATTCATTAAAAACAAACACACACACGCCCTTACAAAAGATTCTCTTTTGCCTTCGGGCCTAGGCAAAAGGTTTGTTCCTGGCATTACTCAAAAAGAGATTTAAACAACAAAGATGTCTTAAAAAGTTGTATATAGATCAGATAGATCTAACACTATCTCATTGTTAGTTCGTCTTAGGGACTCCATTGTTGAATTTTAAAGTGCCATTTTCAATCAAAATTTTCACCTTCTTTCTCAGGGCTCCACAATTCTCGGTAGTGTGGCCTGTGCTTCCTAGATGATAATCACACACATCATTAACATCATAGCCTTATGGGTAAGGAGGCACTTTTGGTTTAGACTGAACTGGGGCTAACAAGTTTTTTTCAACAAGCATTGGAAGCAACTCTATATATGTTACCGAGAATGGATGGACAACTTTCTGAAATATCATAGGTCGACGTGAGTACGAATAGTTTGATTATTACGAGGACCAAGGTCGATTGGATGGATAAGACCCCACCATATGAACCTATGATCCACTTCATCTTCCTATGATCACACTGTTAGAATCTATGATCTTCCCTTGTTTAATGGCTTCTTCTACGAATTCACCTGATATCACAAGGTCTTCGAAGTTCTTGGTTGCATTTCCCAGCATATACTTCAGTAATGGATCTTCTAGGGTTCTAACAAAACTAGGCGTTATCTCCCTTTCAAGTAGAGGTGGTTGTACTTGCACTGCAACATCCCTTCACATTTGCACATACTACCTAAAGCTCTCGTTAGGTCTCTTCTTCATGTTTTGCAATGTTAAACGGTCTGGGTCAATGTCTATTATATGTTTGTACTACTCTGTTAAGGCTTTAGCCAGATCCTTCTCGTCCTGGTTAAGCTGATTGTACCACCTGACAACAGACCCTTTTAAATTGTCTTGAAAATAGTAAATTAAAAGCTTGTCATTGTCAACATGCCCCGTCATCTTTCGGCGGAACATGGTGAGGTGAGCTGATAGAGAGCTTGTTCTATCGAACTTTTCAAACTCTAGCATTTTGAACTTTGGAGGTAACACCAGATTAGGGACCAAACTCAATTTTCTTGCATCAATCTCGCAGAATGTATCCAGCCTTTCTACAATTTTAAACTTTTCCTCAAGTCGCTAGCACCAATCTTCAAACTGCTTAGATAGTTCGATCTTCACTTTAGTTACCTCAATAAGATCAGGGACAGTGTGCTCACTAGGGTTATAAATTTATTTATGCGACAAAAATCTGACCTGAGGACCTTGCTGCTTTTCAACCGAAGACGACACTTCCAGATGTGTCTTGTCAAAAGGATTTTTTAACTTTTGTAGAGCACTGAGGTCAATGGGCAATCTTTTTCCCCTTTCAGGATCTTTACCTGCCAACATCGCAGCTATCTTGGCTAGTAGATCCTCATGTGACTGTAAGATGTGGTCGCGAGTTGCTTGTTGCACCTTTTTCCAGATTTTGCTCCATGTCATTCTTTATATCTTCGCACGCTTTTCAACCTTTTCCAAACAGCCATCCATTTCTTTAGCCTTGTTTCGAGCGAAAAACTAATACTGACTCGGCTGGATCGAATGCCCCAAATTCACTGCAATCGCAGTTCTCTCAGAATTAGAAGCTCAACCAAGAAATGATTATGCAATATGATGTGATATAAATGTATGCACGATGAGATGTTAATGCAATGCAAAAACAAAATAAAGCAAGTTAGTACCGATTAAATAATCAATAATTTATTACAAAAAGGTATATAACCTATAAGTAGACATACTTTACTTGAATAAGAGAAATCCTACTCAATCATTCTTTCTACATGCATATGTTGAAAAAATGTGGGTCCTACACGAATATGCTTTTCAACCTTCATACTTGTTTTACATAAATATTCATATCAAAATATTGTGGAATAATAAATAATGTTGAAACTAAAGAACATAATTGAAAGAAATAAAAAAACCATATATCTTTATTGTGCACTTATAAGGTGACTCTCTAAACGGGCAGAGGTTCAGTATGGCTCTAGACAAGGTAGGCTGCTATGGTTCACTATATGTGGTTTAAGTTCTAAAGTAACAAGTACCCGAACTATCGCTGGGACATTGATTCGAGAGGATACATTTCCCTAGGTCTGTGCGGAGATGAAGATCTCACGAATACAAAGGTACATATGTATCCCGGAAGTGATCCACTACCTGCACGGAGGCGATACCTCATGAAGGTGTAGCTTCTCACTCCTACTTAAAATGGACAGAGCTCGGGTGCAGAGCTCGTGATATGAAAAATTAGAAAACAGATTTTAAGAATTTTTTGTAAAAATTTGAGAAATATAAAAAAATGGATCACAAAATAAATTAAATCGAATTTCTAGGTTTCACTCAATTAAGACAAAAAGTAATCGATCAACGACTCGACTCTAAAAAAGGAAGTCCCCAATGGAGTCGCCAAGCTGTAACAACGGTCCTTCCTGAGGTGGTGTTTGACGTGTTTTTACAAAAATTGGTTTTGAATGAAGTCACCACCAATCTTTTTTAATTTAGGTGGGATTTGATCACCTGAAAACCCAGTTATTTTAATAAAACCTGATTTTCATTTTTAGTAAAAACAACGAGTTTTAGTCTACGAAAACCAGAAAAATAGGTTCGGAGTTAGTTACGTGTGGAGAAGGATGAGCACCCCCACAACGCCAAAATTTGGTACCTGGTCGATTACATATTGTCTAAATAATGGAAATTAAGAATTCAAATTTAATTTAAAATTTGTGATCCCTTAAAATATTTAAAAGAATATTTCTTTGTATGAAAGGAATTTACACCCCCACACTCGGGGGATAATTTTCGTTAGATTCCCGAATGAAAGGAATCTATTTTGAAAATTATAATTTAAAATGATATTTGATAGTAGAGACTAATGGAAAGTGGCACCCATTTATGTTCGAGGCACGTTTTTCACAATAATCCCTAATAAAAAAGAGGATCATTTTTTATTGAAAATTCGATTAAAACAAATGAACACAGAATATATACGAGTATACATATATTAAACTATAAATAAGTAAGTAATATTAATAATAACAATACTAATAGCTTTAATAATAAGTAATAATAATATAATACAAGTAATATGTAACAATAATAATATCAAAACTAAAAATAGTGACTGAAATGAAATAAAAAAAGAACCGAAATGCAGAATTATAAGGATACAAAGGCGGAAGGACTAGGAGTGTAAATTTCCCATTCATTTAAAAAAAATGCAGATCCTCTATCAGGACCGGATCTACACGCTGATTACACCAAGGCAAAACGACGTCGTTTTGCGTTGGGAATAAATACCCATTTTTGCCCCAAAAAATCATTTTACATCTGATAATTCAAAAAAACCAAATACTCTCATGCTTTCTCAAGCCTTACTCTATGCCCAACCGGTTGCTGCCCTTGAGTCCACCGTGGGCCGTCATTCGCTGGTGACGAAGAACCGCCACGAACGGTGTTTGAAGTTCATGCCGAAGATGGGTTTGGTTCGGTTTCGGGTCCTAAACACATTTTTATGGTTAGTTTCTCCTAAATCACCCCTATTTTTCTCGGATCTTAATAAAACTGAAAGGTTTTTGGTTATACTTACCTTTTCTATTTTTTCACTTGGTTTTGCTTTGATCTATTTTTTAGTTCGAAATCTTTTTTCTTTTTTTCCCCATTTCTAATCCTTTTCTTGTTTTCGATTTAACCCTTTATATAGGGCTCTTGGATTTGGGTGATGTAGAAAGTGTTGCACAAGTGGAAGACAGTGGGTAATTGTTTGGGCGGTGATGGCAGAAGGGATGAAGATGAAAGGTTAAAAAAGGGATGAGGGCGGTGGTGGCAGAGGGGTAATCATTTAGGTTTATTATTTTTAAGGGTTTATCTCAACTGTCGACAGAGACTATTAGAGCCGATGAGGTCGTGACGGTGTGGCTTAGTGTCGAGCGGCGGCGGCAGCTACAGGCGATGGTGGTAGTGGCTGATGATTAGGGTTAGGTTTTAGGTTAAGGTTAAATTATTAGGTTAGGTATTGGGGTTATTTGGGTATTGGGGTTATTTGGGTAATGTATATATTTTTTATTGGGCTTGAGTGGCCCGGACCAAAATAGGTCATTACATCTGGGATAGAGTTTTAGGTCAATGAGCAACATAGTCGACCTGGAATAAAATAGTAACTTATTGGTAATTACGATAAGAATAATAGCTAGATTTCGTATGCCAGACGGTTCAGAGATTTGAAATAATTTTTTGCCATAATGTTCTGTATGGTTCATAATAATGAAGATTCGGGGACCTTATTGAAATAAGAAAAATTTGGGAACTTAGGGGCATAATGTTTACCCCAACATTGAGATGGAAGAAGGCTCGTTGTGGAGAATCGTAGAAGAGGTAACAATTAGGGCCCAGGTTGAGTGGGGGCAATGTTACAAAATGGAAGATGATAGACTCTGTATGACCAATGTAAGCAATGGCCTTTCAAAATGAAATAAAAGTTGAAGATTCAGTAAAGACAGAAGAAATACTTTGTTTAGTTCAAGAAATTGAAAATTGGACCTTATCAAAGTACGAAAAGCTTAGAGACTTGGGGTCATGGTGTTCACCCCAATGATGAGATAAAGGAAGACTCGTCATGAAGAGTCGTAGAAAAGGTAACAACTTAAGCTCAAAGGGAGTGGGGGAAATGTTTCAGAATTGAACTTCATGAAATGATAGATTTTTTTTCTAACCATTGAAAGTCAATAATCTTCTTCGAGATGAGACAAAACATTCAGCAAAGACGAAAATCCCATGGAAATTAAGGGTGATCGACCAAAAAGTAAGAGTTTTTCCCAACAATTCTAAGGATGACTCCACTCATGCATTATTTGTAGTTAGATGTCCTTATGTTAGGAGCACGCTAACTCATACCATCATAGCATTTTTGTTTTAAATAGGTATTTGAATATTGATAAAAGATTTGATCTGCAGCTTCATATGAGGAGAAGTAGATCTCAACGAAAAATCAAGGGTCCTTTGACTTGCAAAATTAAGATTTCTAAAGGTTTCCCGATCTTCGGTTATTCATGAGCGGTGGTATTCTTTTATGCCAAGACGAGCCAAAGTTGAGGTATTCAGTCAAGGTATTCTGGTGGTCTCTAAGTTAGACACCACTCTCTAGGAGGTATTCCGGTAGTCTCAAAGTGAGATATCATGTTTTATTAAAACTCAGATTCCCTGATTTTATCTCTTTCTTAAAGACATTTTATATATTAAAACTCGGATTCCCCGATTTCATCCCTTTTTAAGGACATTTTATATTAAAACTCGGGTTCCTCGATTTTATCCCTTTCTTAAGGATGTTTTTATTAAAACTCAAACTCCCTGGTTTTATCCCTTTCCTAAGGATGTTTTTATTAAAACTCGGATTTCCCGATTTTATCCTTTTCCTACGGATGTTTTTATTAAAACTCAAATTCTCCAGTCTTATCCTTTTCCTAAGGATGTTTGTATTAAAACTCAGATTCCCCGGTTTTATTCCTTTCTTAAGAAGGTTTTTAGTAAAACTCGAATTCCCCGGTTTTATCTTTTCTTAAGACTTCAAGGTGAAAGGTTCTATATTGGAGGGACCCGTAGCTCAAGGACTTCAGGGCAAGGAGTTTTATATAGGAAAAACTCGTAGCTCTAGGATTTCAGGAAGAGGAAGGGTGAACAGTTCTATATAGGAGGAACTCGCAGCTCGGAATCTTCAGACAAGGAAGTCGGATAAAATTAGTGCTTATGGTATTTGCTTTACTCTTGTTCCACAAGAATAAGCAAAGAGGGGCAGCTGTAATCACTAATTTTATCTGGGGTGTTAACCCTTTTTTTTATTTTTGTGAATATTTGAAATTATGGGTTTTGGTTATTATTACCTTTTTATATATCATTAATTAATATTATAACTATTATTTATTAATGCAAAACCCAAAAAAATATTATTATTATTATTATTATTATTATTATTATTATTATTATTATTATTATACTATATTTGTTATTAGTATTACTATTATCTTGTTATATGCCATTATGTTTAAAAAACGCTAAATATTATTAGTATATTTATGTCAGTATTATTATCATATATTTATTATTAATTATATTATATATATTATAATTATTAATTATTAATTATTATCATTAACTATTATGGTTTTATTATTATAATATATTATTATTGTAACCCTCTTGACTCGGTCTAATCGCAAGACCAAACTGAGCGAGTTACATTAGGGTTTGTCGAGACAAACCCAAAAAAATTACATTCAAATGGTCCATTTTTTCTTTTTATCTTATCCAGATGCATCGTTAAGTCCTAAGGTGATCATGTTGGTTATGGTGAAGACTATAACTCAATCGAGCGTCAAATTAACATCGAATTGTTCAATTTCGCATAATAGGGACTAAAATGTAATTTCAGCTAATTATGAGGACTTACGTGAAATTAAAGTTACCAATCCTTAATTATTCATACTTCATGCGTTCAGGTTAAATTACAACTTAAATTAACCATCCAAACTCATTTAATTGCATATACAAGAAACATGGACCAAATTGCAAAGAAAACAAACTTTAGGAAGCATATTAACCAAATTAACTACCTGCGTACCGGTACAGGTACACTCCGTTTCAATACGGGCTAAAATACAAAGGCGTACCGATACGGTCCTCAAGCGTATCGGTACGGGTATATAATTTTGAAAAGTTAGAATTTTAGTAGCAAAAGGCTGTACCGATACGACAACCTGTGTACCGAAACCTGGCTTATTTTCCAGCTATGCGTACCGATACGGTTACCAGGCATATCGGTACTCCTAGGCAATTTTTCCTGAAATGAGTCGAGACAAGTCCCCGCGCACCGATCCCTGAAGACCTGTATCGGTACAGACAAACTTGTAATGACCTCTTGGTCTAACATATGACACTTTGGCTCGATCTAACTCACTCCAATCATCATATAATCCTCATATAACATCATAATCATCAAATTCTCAGACATAGCAGCAAGTAGAAGATCATTCTCAACATAGCATACTTAAGGCAAATCCTTATAGGCATGATTTCTACCCCAAGCATGCATAATGATCCCCAACCCCTCAAAACCAAAGGTTAAGGTACATACAAGTCCAAATCATCATATCAAACTTATACAACCAGGGAATCCTCAAAATAAACCTCTCAAGCACATCTTGGTCACATTGTCTTTTATTACTACTTAATTCTTGTAAAACCATAATTTGAATAGTCACAAATCTTGGATCCTTCCTTGCACGCTTGTTGTCTGAGTGGCCTATTTCTCTGCCTTGATGAGAAAAGAGAGCGTAAGCTATAAGCTTAGTGAGGGATTCGCTAAAACACTCATCAATGCAATGTTAAACCATTTTAGTTCAAACCAAATCTACTTGTTCATAGCAAAATCATCTCATGCTTCAACAATCTCTTCCAAATGCACATTTAAAATCGTTTACAACACATGTATCATGGATTTCATATCTACCTCAATTTAAACTTCAAATGCCAAAGTCGCTATATAGTAAGCTTAAAGAGTCTCACATGTATAAACCACATTATACAAACATAATCCACTTCTCATGATACATCACTTAGTATATTGGCTTTCAAGTGACTCAAAACATGATTCCAAACTATTTACAAAACACATCGGATACACGAATTTCTCAAGTGGTTCCCACAACCACTTCACATACATACCTCAACTGGAGTAACGAAACGCTTGCCCACATCTATGGTTCAAATCAGAGTAACGGAATCTTTACCCACCTCAACAGTTTGGATGTATAAATCCACTAGTGGGAGAAAAAGAAACATTTACCCACCTCAACCATTGCGGTTCTCATGGTGGAGTCTACGGCATATTTAGCCCTTCGACACATATGAGGCAACTTATTATAGTGCACTAACAATCCTATGGCATGCCAACTATATCCGATTACATTTTTACCTCAGCCACTTGCCAGTATACTCATTAAAACCACATTAACTTACTGTTTCACATATGCATTAACTCAAATCATTTCTCTCAATACATTAAAACATATATTCAAGAAACCTCAACATGCTTTCATAAATCATTTGCTTTACACAAAGCTCAACATGAATAATCATTTGCAGCATCTCTAGATTTCAAAATATGCATATAACAGTAAGTAACCAAATCTATAAACATGTGCGTGAGATTGTATTTTCAAAACCGAAAATGAGAGAGAACTCAACTGATACTTACTTCTGAGCTTAGATAAGTGTTTCAAACTTAATCTAAACTCCCAAAACTTCTTTCAAAACCTTTTTAAGGTAGTAAAGCACATTTCTACTCACCAACAACCAGTCGTCCACTTGCCGATACGCGTTCAAGCCTCTAAAGCTTCCACGATGTCTCCAAAAACCAAAGGATTTGATTCCCCTACTTTACCCAAACAAAAATAGAGGATTAATGCACTTGCATTCATTCTAAATCCCCGGCAAACAATAATCTCAACTTCGTCTACCTCTAAACCACCAAACGCTTATCCAAATTAATCGAAATCAACACCAAACTTCATCTAAACAAAGCCCAGCCACAACCTATTGATTTCAACATCTTAACAAAATCAATTAACATCCAAAAAAATTCTAAACTCGTCCTTATACCTCCGGCAACACCTCAACACCAAGATCACATCAAAAACCAACTATAAACAACCTAAAAAATTAGCAATTCATATGGTTCCGGGATTTCTTTGATTAACCTTTCCTTTTAACATCAAAACACGTCTTATAAGAGATCTAAACCAATTAAAATCATTACAAAACAGATCCAAATTCATTTTTACTCAATTTCCACACAAAACTCAATTTAATTAACAATTCCATGTTTAAAACATAATTCCATAACATAAATCGGTAACAAAGGATCAAGAGCTTGGAAATTTCAATAAAGAACCCTTAATTAGAGGAGAGAAATGAAAATCACCTCGAATTGTTGATTTCTCCCTTAATTGGCAATGTTTGGTTGAAATCCAAATAGATTTAGCAATAGGAATTGAAGAAATCAATTAGGAAACAAAAAGAAATCATTAAGAATTGATTCCTGAAGATTTTGGAGTGAAAACCTTAGTTTGGTTGCTAGGAAAAGTTGAGAGGAAAGTTGGACGAAAAGTAGTTACGTGATTTTGCAAAACTAAAATCCTTTAATTAAATCATATTTTATTTTATTAATAAACCAAATAAAAACACTTTAAAAATAGCCCAAATTAAAAGAGAAATCTGATGAAAAAGATTGGTCAAATAGCTCCTTAAAGATTCTAAGCTTTGACCCTTTTACGATTTAGTCACCAAAAACAGTTTTGTAAACTTTTCAATTTAGTCACTATAATGAAATGTCCCAAAATTAGATTTAATTACTTCAAATTAAGTTTACCAAAATACTTAAAATATAATTAAGTATTTTATAACATTTTTCATATTTTATTTTAGCCAAAAACCATTTTATATGTTTTAATTCCTGAAACTAACTCGAATTGCCTAACACGGTTCCTCCGAATCGTCTATTTGATCTGATCAACTTCTAGGCCCAATTTTCGGGCGTTAAAATTATTATTATTATTATTAGCTGCTATTATTATTATTATTGTTATTATTATTATCATTATCGAAACCAAAGAAAAAACAAAAATTAAATAAGTAATAAATAAAAAGCCCGAGTCTATTTAATTTTAAAAGTCCATTTACAAGTTTCAAAACCAAAAAAAACTAAATATATTACATCTAGCCTATTTTGGGCCCAATATTAAAAGGAAACCCTGAAATCTGCCCTAATCACCGTTTTACTCTTGCGTAGCCGGCCACACACTGTTAGATTAGATCTAACGGTCCAGATTACTCCAGATGAGAACCACAAGAGTCTCCTTTGTTCCTCACTCTCGCGTGGACATCACGCAAGGCGACCTTTCTCATTTCGCGTGCGGTACACGCTCATCCGAGGGCACTCTGCCTTCCACGTCGCAGCCACGTGCAACTGTCGGCCTTCTGACTTTTCATATAACAGTACAACCACTGTTCTCGGTCTGGTCTTTCCCTCACCGACAACGGCAACAGCGCATGCAAAATGGAGGGAAAAAAGTCAGACATCATATGAATACAAACAAGCATCATGATTTCAAAGTACTAGACGAATGCAAACAAATCAGAGAGGGTAACCAATTGGAATTTTTAGATGGTTTATTTCTCTTTTGTTAATTCATGTAATTTTTGGTATATATAAACCGACACCACAATATAAACCCTACGGGGGAAATGGAATTAATACAAGAGCAAGAATTTTTTTGAGGTATTTTTCTATCTTTATTCGAACCGAAAAAGAAGAGGAAGAGTCGATATTTTTACCGTTTGGTCTTTGGACGGCAGCCCTCTGCATATGAGTCATCCGGCCGGTGACAAACCCTTCAGTCCTCTTCAAAACTGAGTGTGGTGAACCGGTTTGGGGAAAGGAATAATGTTTTTTAAATCTATTTTCTTGTAAAAAGAGGAAAGGTTTTCAAAAAGCGGGTCTCAGATTTGGTTTATAGTACGAAAAAAAGAGTTTTGGTGGTAGTTTTGTGGTTCACTAGCGTCGGTGAGCGGCGACTGACGATCGTTTTACGATGGTACGTGGCGAAGGTGAGGCCGAATTCTGGGTTCTTGATGAATCCATATGAGTTTTGAAGAACGGTTGAGAGATTTAAAAAAAAAAATAGGACTTTGATCTGTTTTGGGTGAGGATGGAAAATGAAATAGGTTTCTTCTTTCTGGGTTTTATACCCACGTTTAAAAAGGGTGCTAGTTTTCGAAATGTTCATTTTGGTCACCAGTTTTCCTTATTTCGAGCCTTTAACTCTGTTTTTGTTTTAATTAAGTCTGAAGACCAAGGGTATAATCACTCGTAAGACCCTCATCTTTGTCGTTCTGTTTAATTTGGTGTTTCACAATTTATGCTTCAATTATGGTCATGATATTTCATATTGTATAGTTCATAGTCTCATATTATACATATAGTCTATGTTATGGTTTTAATCGTATCATATAGTATATAGTATCGAGTATATATTATGTGGCATTTGGTTTCCTTGTTCACAAGTCGTATAGTACGCCTATGTACATACATATATTCGTAATACAATATATAGTTTTGCCTCCTGTTTATGTATTTATCCTCATTTATACGTTTAGTTACTTGTTTGATGAGCATCTCAAGTATTTACTTTTGATTCGTGTTTTTTATGTGTTTTGTACGTATATCTGTCATGGTTGTATGCTTTTATTTACATGTAGCTTATTTTTATATTATTATAATGCATTATATCTTTCTGAATATATTTACACTATTTAATTATGTTTAATATATGTTGCACCTTTTATATACCTTTTATTGTTTTATTCACTATGCTCTTTTCTTTATCTTCGTTTCTCCCTTTTTTTAGTGTTTTATTAGGTTATGCCTCTTTAGGTTAGTTTGGGCTTAATTTAATTTAGTTAATTTAAATTATGCGTTCGGCTTATTAGGGCATAAGTTTTAAATTAATTAAATTAAATTTAGGATTAGATTTTTGGGAGCCTCTAGTTAGATTTAAGATTCAAATTAATTTAAATTTATCCTTGACTCATTAGGATAAATGTTAAATTCATTTAGTTTGATGTCTCTTAATTACCTTTTAGGATAAAATTTGCATTTGATATAGATGAAAACTCAACTAAAATCTTAATTATCAATTTGATTCATTTTAAATAGTATCATTGGCTTAATGGGTGCTAGTTTAAAATCAATCAAATTAATCATTTTGATTCAAGATAATCCATAAAATGTTAGGGTTTCTAGTTTTTAGGATCTTAATTAATTTAGGGTTAATATTAGACTAGTCTAGCCAATAATTAGATCACTAATCAACTTTCCATAATTTGGGCCTTTTTAGGTTATGACTTTAGGGGGCCTAGGGTTTTATTCCAGGCTTTTCTTCGTCGTGCATTTTAATTATCATTCATATGACTTTAATATTTTAATTGGGCATATTATTAATTAAGCAACTTAAATTATAGAAATGAGGTATTTATTAATTTCGATATTTGTGTTGTAACAGTCCTGGCTCAAGGATGTTGACCAAATATTTGAATTAATTCTTACCGTCTGAAGGTAAATTTAATTTGAAATAAAATTTTGACAAGTCATAACATCATTCTTAACTGTTTGCATCATGTATAAAGGTGATGTATTTGGATCGAACCGTAAATTAACACGACAGTTGTTCTTATTCGATGTCGGTTTAATCTACGATCCCATGTACAGTCACCCTTATTAATTAAACGATTAATTAATCCAAGCCCATCAATTTGGCATAAGCTCGTTTAATTAAAGTCTATATTCAATCACGAACAATTTAATTAAATTCAATTTAAATTTCGATAATTTCCATTAATTAAAAATAACATATATTTTGGTACAGATTTTCGGGCGTGATGAGGGTGCTAATCCTTCCCCACACGTAACCAACTCACGGACCCATTTTTGAATGAATATCTGGTTTTATAGTGTTCGGCCTACCTTAGTAGCCGGTGGCTACTCCAAGTCTTTATTTTCAAAAAACACGAATTTTAAAAGGACTTTCCCACTTTTTTAAATATTTTCCCAAAAAGCGAGAAGGAAAATCGGACTACGTTCCTTTTACGTCCTTTTTAACGATTTTAAAGAAAAAAAGGGTCGCTACAAGTATGTAATAATCAATCATTTTGTAATAATTAAATAGTTTAATAATCATTTGGTAACAATTAAATAGCCCAATGATCATTTTTGTGACAATTAATATATTACTTTAATTAGATAGATATGTCCAATTAGTCTATCGTTAGGCTGTTAACGACATCTAATGACTCAATGTCCATTTTGTAACAAAATACAAATTTAATGTTCATTTTGTAACTTTCGAGAATTCAATGTCAAAAAATACTTTAGTGACCATTTGTGAATATTATCGTATTTTTTATTCCATCAAAAACATAAATTTCTTCAAAACATAACTTAATACAAGCTATTACCGCATAATTTTTGGCTCCTTAGTGTCATAGGTTTGAAGTATTAAATCTAGTTTTCATCCGACATTGTGCCTTATTATAATTCTCGTACATATTAATTTATAATTATCTTTGTAATTGTACCAAATGTATACACTTGAAAAATCAAGTTCTTACGTATCTGCTCATATATATTCTTAACCTTACAGTGGGCATACATCTTGCAGACATTATAACCCAGATCATCTAAGATAAACGTCATCTATTTTTCTACGGAAACCACTTGTTGAATTCAACTTGTTATTGTATCCCTTTAACTACATTGTACCACATTTTATTAATATGAATAATTCACCACTATTATAAACTTTGAAAAAATGAAATCAAATAAATTTGTACATAGTCACTATTACTAAGAAGATGAAACGTTGTTTTTATAGTTCATATTTGGATTCGTGGCTTTTCTATTAGGCGGGGCAATGGGCGGGTCGGGGATAATTTTACATTCTTCACTTTGTCCCCAACACTTGTGGGTATTGATTTGAGAAATCCTCATTAAATATTTCGGAATTTTTTTTCATCCTCGTATTCATCCCTTAGGATCCCCGTACTTTTTGATTAATCCATGTACCAAAAAAATAAACAAAACTTAATACATTAAAACAATGGTTATATTTTGATACACAAACTGTGTAAAAAAATTACACAACCCCTCATATTTAAGCTATAAAATCTAAAGCCTAAATCCCTAGCCCTAACACCATAAAACCTAAATCTTAAACCCTAAACTCTGAATTTTAATAATAACCCTTAAATTCTACCGCCTACAACCTAAACCCTTAAACCCTAAACCACAAATTAAATTTCCAAACCCTAAAATTGAAAGTCTTATGGTTTACACAAACTTGTGTATCAAAGTATTTTCCTTACAACAAATACTCAACATTATATCTCCAAAATTACAAACATAAATGATAAATTTAGATTTACCAATAATAAAAAAACCATTTCAAAACTATAAAACATGACTAAAATAATAATTATTGAAACATGACAACATGTACTACATTTAAAAGAAGTATGTAACTAATAATCTACCGTTCCAAACCATGATCTGTTTGTTCTAAAAGGAACTATATTTGATAACTTTCCAACCATATAAATTACTTCTTCTAATTTTACTCGTACGATTATGTTGAATCTCTGAAGTCATTGTCATTGTTGTTTTTCGAAACATATTGCATTAATTTCATCTGACCTTTGCTCACTCAAAAATTAATAGCTCCTAATATATAACTCGAAATCAAGAACTGTTTGTTTTAAACGAATCTAGACTTTCGTGTGGTTATAGAAATATAAAGCTCCCCTCCTGATTTATCTTGTAGGATTTTTGGAGATTTTCAAAATCACTGCTAAAATTATTTTCTAAGAAAACTGATGCCAAATTTTTATAACCTTTCAACATTTAAATATTTATATTTTAAAAAATACATATCAAAATCGATCACCGTGTATTTTAAATAAAACTAGACTGAATTACGTTTACAATGGTGTATATACCACTTTCTAATTATTTTTATGAAATTTATAGAGAATTTTCAAACTTATTCCACTCAATCATACTCAGGTTATGGGAGATTAGACTTTTGTTAAAAATTGATAAATTACCATTATGTCATCCAAATTTATAAAATATTGTGGATTCCTACGAATAATTTTCAGGGATCCACACAGTGGTTTATATGGGTAAGGTCCGATCCTCACTTCATCTTCATCCTCATTTGAACTTCGATGATAAAACTTTCTTCATTCTCATAAGTGAAAATTCCAGTTATTTTAGATTCAAATCCCACGGTTTTCGATTACTTCTCACCTAATCGCCACCCCAATTTTCTTATCATCTCTAAAGTTTAACTCAAATTCTCGAAGGAACATTGTTTGTATGAGAAGTTGTTTCTAATCACTAATAATTATAAACATACAGATTATGATTATATTCATAACCACCACAAATATTGTATTAGTACTAATATTTAAAACACATTCATACGTCCAGTATCTAGAATTTACAGGAGCATGGCACTTGTTTTGAAATTATTGTAAGAACGTACAAACTCATAGCACTTATTTTGAATCATATTACTAATCGATTTTGATCGCGAACGCCATGCATTAACTTTCATGTTAACATATACCAACCAAAACCCAATACAGTTGTTAACAAAAAAAGAAAATCTAATGTGTTATTCTAATTCTTCTAAAACCTCAAAGCAAAACACTACTTGAATTCATTTGGGACAACGAAAACGTTCTTCAATTTGTAGTAATTACATGGAATAAATAACATCCGATGATGAAGGATTTTTAAACTTTGGCCTCTCCATCAATCAGTGTCGGCTCAGCTTGCACTTTTTGGCCATCCGCTCCCGCCGTTCTTCCTCTATCAGCCTCAATTGTTCTGCATCCTCTTGTTTTGCAATTTTAGCACTGCCGGAAAAAAACAATATTAAGTAATTATCTTTAAAGCCGATTAATGAACCGAATCTAAGCATGAAGAAACAAGGCATTGATAGATGCACTGTCAAACATGTATCTCCTTAAGAGTTCACAGAGGCAGTTCTAAACATGCAAATGCTTCCAAGATATTTTTAACAAAGAAAAACAGGTTCGGGAAAAAAATTTACTAACCTTCTTCTTTCCTCTGCCCTTATGTCATCCCAGTTTGCCTCCATGTCACTAACATCATCATTGTCGTCACAAGCTCCCACCTATCAGTGCTGCAATGGAGTGTAATCAAATATTTAGAAAACGAATTTTTGAAAAATTGAAATCAAAATACTGAAAGTAAAAAGTGATTTACTCTTCCAGTTAATAAGACCTATGATTTCAATAAAAGGGTAAGGAAGGAGAAACATGATAGGATAGAGATATTATCGGAACATAGTTCTGACCATCATTAGGGCCTTTGCATCATCACTTGTATGCTTTTTCTTGGGTTGCTGTACATTTGACTTCATTTGAGAATGTGATAAGACTTGCTTCACTGGCTTGTTTGCCTGTGGCTTTGATGATACTGGAGGCCTTTGGGACATCCTTTTATCCTTGCTACGTTCTTGTGATCCTCGTTTCTGTTCTAAGTGCCGTCTTGAATCAGATGTGTGCACTTTTGATGGAGGTACAGCTTTAGGGCCAGCAGGCCGACCAGGTGCAGTACCATTGCTAGCACCAACTGACCGCCCAGGCCCAGTACCGTTGCTAACAGGCCGCCCAGGCCCAGTACCGTTGCTAGCACCGCCAGGCCCCATACCACTGCTAACACCAAGCTGCTTTTTAGAATCCATTGGCATCCCATAGCAGAAGAAGACTTGTTGGTAACAGCTTTAGATTGCAATTGACCCTTCAATGGTACTGATTCCCTTTTGTCACGGGTGCCTTGCAAATTTCTGCCACTATTGTTGTTGCTGCTCAGTGGTTCTCTGCTTTTTAGCAACATTTGAGCTGATCGTGCCTCTTCAAAAATCAATAAAAAAACCTGTATAAGTTATCTATGGTTTAAGCTTCAGAGGTAGAAAACATATTTAATGCAGTTAAGTAGTAACCTACCAGATGTTGGAGCAGAAACATTTCGAGGTGGAGGATCTTTTGCAGTAGCTGGAACCCCTGTATCATCTGAGAGAAATGAATAATCTCTTGCAACCTTAAGTTTCTCCACTTTTCTTCTGAGCTGCACAAGTCCAGCAAATGAAAACATTAGTTACACCAGACCAGAGCTCTTTCAAAAGATAAAACCAAATAAGAAGTGCTCAGAGTAAATACCTCACTTGGAGATTTGAGTGCCTGGCGATGCTGGGCTTGTTTTGGTCCAGCACTGTTTGAAGCAGGATTCTTTTTACTCTACGGAAAACAACAAGGTTGTCAATACAAATTAGAAACACCAAGAACAAATTGGATTCCTTCAATCAGTGGGAAAAATACAGACCTTTAAAAGAAGCTATTAACAGCAACATCATAAACATATAAAACAGGAGAAGAATAAGTGAAAGATTGTGAATATTAAAACGACTCCACCTCGAAGCAAAAGGCATGCATACATGGGAATGTAAGTTAAACACATATGCATGGAAAGCTACACTGCGTCCGGCTCAATAAAAAAAACTTAAAATATGGTTTAGACATAACCTGCCGAGCTTAATAATTGTGCATGCCAAGTTCAAGAATCTTAATACTTAAATCAAGTCACTTGCAAGCCAAATGGAACTTTTATATTTTAATATGTTTTTATTCTTTTTAATTAATAATGAAAATTTTCAACTCTAACTTGAGTCAGCTAGGCTTGATTGAACCCCTATATGTACTACACTGTAGGAAAAGTGAATTATTCGTTGCAAAACTTAGGCATTTTTTTAGAATAAATAATAACCGAAGTAGGCTGATTGATTTCATCATATTGTAGTTTGCATAACCATGCTTATCAATATAAACACAGAAAATATAGATAAGAAATGACACAGAAGTGATAGTTACAGACTGATTGGAACTCAACATCTTTGATACCAAATTCTGGTTTTCCAATAATGACTTGCTTTCTTGGATAACTCTCTGAGAAATAACAGGCTGAGAAGGGCCAAAAAAGGATCCAAAGCTGCAGGAAGAAAACATTTAAAACTTATTTAGAATAATTACAGTTATATAAACCTGGAATAGACACACTTAGCAAGTATCATGAGGAATGGCAAAAAAGCACCATTATATTCTATAAACCTGAATCCAGAAAAGTGCTAAAGTATAATAGAACTTCAACAAAAGAAAATTATTCTGCAAAGGAAGCACATCACTCACTTGTTGTATGGAAACTTCTTCTCAAGAGAAGAAGTTAAAGCACTTTGCTTCCTCTTTCGTCTAATAGAGTCTTTCAGCCGCTGCCTTAACTCTAGGTATTCCACTTCTTCTTGTGTAGGCTGCTGGGTTTCTTCTTCCTCTTCCTCTTCCTCTTCCTCTTCCTCATATTCCTCTTCCTCCCCATACTCTTCTGCAACATCATCATCTTGATATTCCCCTTCCATGTCATAATCATCATAATCTCCAACTTCCTAGACAGGAAATCAGAAATTTTCATTAACAAGAGAAGGAAGAAACGTCCAAATTCAACAGAAAATGACAGATAATAAACAACTTAAATAAGAATGATACAAGAATTCCCCATCATGAAGAATGATTATAAAATATGCAAACAACAATACTTAAGTTTATCATTTTCTATAAGGATAGTTGTAACACCCCGGAAACTAGCATAGTCAGAATTAGGTTCCGGTGATCAGAAATTTTGTATCGAAATGGTCAAATCAATGTTTTGACTCCTTTATTGTACTCGAATATGATGTAATGAACTTCATTTGGGCTTAATTAGCTATCTTGGACCTTTTTGAAAGAATTGAAAGTCTTTTAGTGACTAAATTATGATAATTGAAAGTTTAGGGTAAAAGTGCAAAGTTTGAAAAGTTGAAGGACCACCTTCGTAATTATACCAAATTAAGGTGGGAGTCACCTCCTTGCTTAAGTTGTATCACGTGAAGCCATATGAAATTGTCATAGAAATGACAATTGGTGATGGCTTAATATATTTAAAAGGATTTTTATTAAACTCCTAAATAGGAAACCCCTAAATAGGAAACCCCCAAGCTAGGAAAGCTTCCTATTGGATGCTTGGGAGGCAACTTATAATTAAAGAAAAGGAGAGTCTCGGCTATTAGGTAAGAGGGATAAAAAGTTTGGCCATTTAGGTTAACCGAGAATAGCCCAATTCCCTTCATCTTTCTACAAACTTTTCTAAGGTATAATCAAACAACACCATTGTCATCTTCCTCCCCAAGCTCAAGCAAGCACCTCACTTCAATTCTTGGAGTTTCTTTGATTTCAAAACACCAAATTAAAGCTCTTGGATTGGTGAGTTAACCCCCTCAAACAATTTATTAATTCCATGGATATTTGAAGTTCAATTTCAAGATTAGATCTTGAAAGTTGAAGTCTGAACCCATGTTTTATAAGCTTAAATCCATCGAACTAATGTTGTCTACAAGCTCTATTAAGCTTGTATATTGATTTTGAATCATTGAATATGATTGTAACAATTTCCTTAATCTTTTGCCTAGCTCAAGCTTTGGAAGATCAACCATCATCTCCTACTAGAGCTAAAGGCAAGGGAATCGTAACCGGGAGCCTTAAGAGTTACCAAAATCAAGGTGAGTATAGTCGGGGTCTCGGGATTAGACTAGGTATCTTTCCCGGTTTTCATTTTCATTGACTATCTTATTGATAACATCGATAACAAGGTCATTGCATCGAACCCCCGGAGGGTGTGTTGGTAAGCTCCGGTAAGCTTCCTTATTAACTATTGAAACATTGAGTATAGACATGTTCATTAAATCATAGAGCATTGAATATTGTCATTGAACTATAGAGTATTGATCATTGTCATCGATTCATTGAATATTGACTATTGACATGCTATTAAAAAGGTTTATTGTATTGTTATTGATCATTGGAAATTGACTATTGAACATATTGATATTGGTTAAATATTGTTATTGAACTCACCGGCTCATTGAAATGGACCTAAGGGTCAATTTATTGTCATTGAAGTTATTGAACTTATTGTCATTGATATTATGTCGAATATTGGCTTAAATTACCGGACCTTGAATTCGAATAGACTTTTGATACAATTGACATGCCATAGGATTTTTGAGCTCTTTGGTACGGGTGGACTACGGTCCTTGAGCTACAGCCTTTATATATTGGTGAGGCAGAGGGATGTTGTGTTGGTCATTTGGCGAGGCGGACGGTTTAGACCATTATTGAATTGGCGAGACGTAGAAATCCGCGTATCCACTATCTTAATCGATCCAAAGATTATTATTGGTCTATTGAATTATTGGTAATGGGTAAATGAACCACTGAAATTGGAATTATGCATTGATCATGAACATTGATGAAATGCTATGAAAATATTGACTACTCATGCATTGGATTCCATATTGCATATTCTTACTTGATTGTGACTACCTCACTAGGCAAAGTGTGCATAATGCATTCATTTTCTATGCATTTTAGGTTAAAAAGTTTAGAGTTCGAGATCGGAACCAGAGAAGGTTTTTGGCAAGTCACTACCAGCCTAAAGTAAAGTATATCTACTCTATGAACTCCTAGAATGATGGCAATGTAGTTAAATTAGTTGCTTTTAGTCCTTTTGATATGTGTATTTTGCTTGTAGCATGTATAAGCCTTAAGGGCCTTAAACTAGGTATTAAAAAGCGTGCTTGAGGCGCGCGGCGAGGCGTCCACACAAACGCATCCAGGGGCTGAGGCGAAGCGATACACAAGAGGCGTTCGTCTCGGAAAGCTTTTTCTGGAGGCGTGAAGCGTGCGAGGCGACGCCTCTTGCACTGAGACGCCTTTTAAAAATAAAACACGTGTTTTATTTTTTTTTAATCAGAATATACCCTACTTTTTCCCCCAAATTTCACGATATCACTTTTATGCCTCCCCCAAATTGCTCTGCCTCCCCCCCAAAATTCCAGCCAGCCTTCAACCCTAGCCACCGTCGCTGGCAAGCCCAGCCACTGTCACCGGTAAGTGCAGCCACTGACGCCTCTTCATCATTCTCTGTCTAGTAATTCTCTGAACTGCTGTGCTAATTCACTCAAACGAGCTCTGTTTTGTCTTAAAAAGATTTTACTTGCAGTTTTTTTTTTAAATTTGCTGCGGGCTTCTCAGTTTCTTTGAATCATCTCATTTTATTCAACTCAACTTCTTGGATTATCATTGCCGAGCCCGAGAGGCATGGTCGTGAAATTATCATTGCCTTTTCTCTCGACTTCATGCTTACATTTAGAGTGTTATTCTTTTATTATTTGTTTTCTAGAACATTATAGAAATCATCTTAATTAATTGTATGTATTCATGTTTTATTGTATTATTCAGTTTACCACCTTTAAAGTTATAAATATGTTTTCTTAATAATTATTTTGGATCCTTTGCTCGTTAATCATTTGCAATTCCTCGAGGTGCAGTATATGGTTGTGGTGACTTAATTTTTTCATCATATATGATTTTTACCTTGGACTTTGTGCACACCTATAAGTATTTATATTTAAAGTTTGAACTTTAAATTATGTTTGAACTATGCTATCGGATGTATTAGTCCTCTAAAGTTTGATACTTTAATTGTCTAAATTTGTTTAATTTGAGACGCAAGTACAAATTTAGATAGAAAATATTTTTATTTTTTAGCATCTATAATATAACTATCATGTTTTTAAGTACAAAACATGCTATATTTTTAATTTATAAATTTTTAGGAAAAAAAAAAGCTCCTTGCCTACGAAAGGTGAGCGCCTTTGTCTAGCGCCTCGGCTCTAGAGACCTTTTGCGCTTGGAAGCGCCTCTCGCCTGTTAAAACTAAGGCCTTAAATGACCTTTAAATGTTTTGCTAAAAAGGACTAAATATGCATATTTGGCTAAAAAGATGAAAGCATAGTAAATAGATTCATATGATTATGAAACTTGGCATGGTGGTAGATTATGATGATTTTCAGTTGTTGGTAAAGTTTCGTTGCATTTGGACATTGTTTGATAGGTCAAATTGGATTAAAACCAGATAAAATATGTCATTATAGATCATGGCGTACCGATACCGGTGATGGCGTATCAGTACGGTAATGCATATTTGGCCATAGTCAACGCTGGTCAACATAGCGTATCGGAACGTCAAATGGCGTATCGATACTGAAAGTCAACACTGTAATCTGAAAAATTAATTGCATCGATACGATTTATAGGGTGTATTGGTCAACTCATTTCAGTACGGGTATCTCCCGTATCGGTACAGGCATAAAATCCTGAATATTGGTAAGCTTAAGTCATGCATTGCGTATCGATACGGATAGTCACCATATCGATACAAGCTCCCTGTTTCATAACAGATTTAACGGTCATGACATAGGCGTACCGATACGACCTTTCCGAGTATCGATACAAGTTCTGGTAAGTTAGTTAATAATTCTGAAAACTTATAAAATGGTCACTAAAGTATATTAAGGCTAATCGAACTATTAAACGAATTTTGATTAATATGAAAATTCACAGACAAGTTGATTATGGCTTGAATTTCACTATTTTATGCCTAATTTTCGAAATTGACTTATAATTTATCGAAATTATAGTTTAACCCCTAAAATATGTCAAAATTACAAAACTGGTTCTAAATGGATGATCACTGTTTTGTATTGGATTAATTGAACTTGTAATATGGTTTGCATTGGTTGCCAAGTATGACATATTTAATTTATCGAACATTGACTAAAAATTATTACACCAATCATCACATTGTTCACCGGTAACGCCTTCCGACCAGGCTGGGAATAGGTGTTACAATAGTAATATACTTGAGGGTAAACTACACCAGTAGTCACCGAACTATAATTTTTTTCTTATTTTGGTCACCGAACTATTTTTTTGGCAAAAACATCACTAACGTTATGTTTCCTTCCTATTTTGGTCACCGAACTATTTTTTTGACAAAAATATCACTAACGTTATGTTTTCTTTATTTTATTTTTAAATTTTTTATGTCATTTATTCTCTCTCCTCGTAAGCAATATATGCTATTTTATAATATTTTTATTTAAACTAACAAAATAGTAACACATGTAACTGTCTATTAGAGGAATAAAATGAATAAAAAATCAAGCCCCTTATGCAGCGAAAGAGATGGTGACACGTCTAACTGCCTATTAGTCGAATCTCTCTGGCTGCATAAGGGGCTTAATTTCCATTCTTTTTATTCCACTAATAGACAGTGACGTGTCATCATCCTGTTAGTTTAAATAAAAATATTATAAAATAACATATATTGCTTATGAGGAGAGAAGAAATGACATGAAAAATTAAAAAAAAAAAACACGTCAGCGAAACCGTTAAGCTTTTAACAGCCGGTGACCAAAATAGGAAAAAAACATAACGTTAGTGATGTTTTTGTCAAAAAAATAGTTTGGTAACAAAAATAGAAAGGAAACATGACGCTAGTGATGTTTTTGCCAAAAAAATAATTCGGTGACTACTGATGTAGTTTAACCTATACTTAATTATTTCTTTGAGTACACTTCCTTCTCTATCGTATCCCCTCATTGCTCAAGCAAGCACCAATTAACAATATTGGTTCTATATCGTCTTGAATCAACTTATCAGAAAAAAATGCACGATACCTTAACATCAAACAATTAACAACGTTAATTATTGAAGAAAAACTAATGAAATTTTGAAGAAAATTAACTACAAAATCACTCGTTCTACTTATAATCTAGTTCGTGATTCTAATATTTAGCAATATTCAACCAGGATTATTTTGCATCCCTGAGATCTATATTGTTTTCATAAAAATTATATATATGAAGTTTTCTGAAGAAAATTTTGCAACTAAAAACCCTAAATTTCGCAGATTATTGACGAACGATAAATTCCATATCATCAAATAGCCAAAGCACAAAAAATAGCTTCGGGAAAAACGCACAAAAAACCCTATTTTTTTGCAGAA
Organism: Hibiscus mutabilis; assembly: GCA_019671005.1. NCBI lineage: Eukaryota > Viridiplantae > Streptophyta > Magnoliopsida > Malvales > Malvaceae > Hibiscus > Hibiscus mutabilis. The sequence goes on along the minus strand of CM033728.1, from coordinate 43,845,369 downwards.
AAAATAGATTACCCCAAAATTGAGCAATCTGGAAGCGAATCTGCCAAAATCTGTCTTAATTATCAACCAAACTCGATAGCACCGATTTGGTCAATCCCGCCAAATCGGTTCCGAAAAGAGGTTAAAACGAAAAACACCAAAAGCATACACAAATCTAAATTGACATATCTGAAAGAAGGGACACATAATACCTTTAATCGGATCAGATATCAACGAAATCCAGGATTTTTCAAGCGAAAATCCCAAACCAGCGCCTCAAAGAGAGTTTTGGATCTGCCTCAAGGAAACGGGTAGAAAAGTAAACGCAAATCTTCGATCTTCGGAAGTCTTGAAGGAGGAATTCGGGATTGATGAGCTTAAATATTGAGGAGAGGAAAGGAAGCTCCCAGAAGCGAAAGGCGTAGGGGTTGATTCTATCGTGCGCTTTTGGATAAGAAGGGCACACTTCAACTTTTCCGAGTTAACTCGTCCCAAGTCCTGACTGGAATAGCAAACGACAAAATTGTGTTTTATTTTTGTAACCGTTTTCTCTCTTTGAAAAAAAGAAGACATCGATACGGAGGAAAACACAGCCGTTTTAGCTTTCTTATACTGACTGAATACAACGAGAAGTTAGAGCCGAAAACCTATAGAATGAAATTCGGGTGTACTGGAATATTGTATTTGAAAAAAATCACTAAATATTGCGTTTTCCTTTCATTTTTTATTTATTATACTTTCTATAGTATCATTAAAAGTTGGATTAAATATATATTAATTTCAGTGTTAATTTTTTATTAAAATTTTAAAAAAGTCGGACGGAACACATGTCGATTTCACCTTTTTCAGTTCACTTTTTTGACATGACAGAGTAATAGACTTTTTATAATATAATTAGAAGTTGAATGAAAAACATACAAACTTCAGTGTTACATTTTTATATTAAAAAATTTAAGAAGTCGGATATAACACGTGCCAACTTCACATTTCACCGTTCGAAATGTCATGATCAAAAAATAAAAATAAAAAGAATAAAAGAAATCACTAATTGTTAGAGTGATTAAAGATGTTCATGTTGCCTCATATATAAATTCGAATCTTAATATATACTTTAAAATATAATTATTTCTACTCAATAAAAAAAGGAAGTGCAATATTTCGGAATTTGTTTTCACCTGCAATATTGCAGAAATTTACTCATGAAACTTGTGATTATAATGTGGGAAAATATTTGATGCATAAAATCACATGTATTTTAAACATAAAATAATCTCTTAAATTTATTTTTTACTCTAAATCTTAAATTTTAAACTCTAAATTCAAAAGCCTAAAACTTGAACCCTTAAATTTTAAACTTACTAAACCCCTAAAATAATCATTATTGTGTAAACTAAATTTTACATTGTTTGTGCATCAAATATTTTCCCCTAAATTATTTTAACCAAACAAAAAATTCATATTTTTTAAATATTTTGATGTGATTATAAAATAGTAATTATTTATTAATCTTAATCTTTTTATAATACACCGTATAAACAAAATATTTAAACTCTAATCTCTCATAAATAATAACATTCTCTTTTATGTTGTACCACTTGATGAGTTAAAAAAATTCATATAATCTTATCATAGGATTACGGTAAATAAATTTTACCAATTTTTTTTAAGAGAAAACAACTCAGCGGCTAGAGCAAACTGTACATTCAATCGAGAGAAACCTGAACTTCTCTATCAACCATTCGACCAGCAGACCTTTAGGATCCAAAGAAATTCAATCAACCTACATTTATACTAAAGGTTGTCGACCGTGCGTGCCGGTGATAGAAAGTTGTACACTGCGTTAGGATCTTGAATTAGGGTCATCGATTGGGTGGAATCAGATTGAATTTGAAGCAGTTCGAACGCATGTTGTCATGTTAAAAGTGCACCTTCATAAATGGCTCAAAGCTCAGCCTCTAAAGCATCGGATACTAGAAGAAAAAAATTTACTTTGGTCCTTCTATATAAATTATTTTAAAAATTAGTTTATTTTTAAATTTACTCCTTATTTTTAAATATTTATATTTTACTCCCTCAACCTCAAATTTTATCTTCGTCCCTGCTCTTATATGCCTACTGAACCCAATAATCCAATCACCACTAATTTCTCGTGATAAGTCACAGATGGAACCTAAGTTTTAATCTTGAGAAACTGTGCCATCTGTATTGAGGCAAACCCAACCCTGAGACGGGTGACACCATTGTGAAGAGCCCTGTGTTTGCAAGCAAGTATGGGCGGAGCCACGTGAACAATTCGGGTGTTTGTTAACACCCAAAATTTTTGAAAAAACGTGTTTTTTTATATAATTTATATATAAAAAATTTAAAATATATAATTAGCACTCTTTTATAAATAATTAAATTTTTTTAAATATCGTTCAAAAAAATAATACCCCTAAATAAATTTTTAACTTCGTCCTGTGAGGCAAAGAGTTTGACAATCAAAATAGCTCTTGCCCAGTAGTGTGCACAGAATTGTTCTAGACAAAGCCATTTCAACTCTTCAAAATGTGCGATAATAACGACAAAATATCAAATTTCAGGGAGTGCCATCTTCAACAAAGGGTGTGAGATTTCATATTGGCCAGCAGTCAGTCCCGAGTGCCAAGGTTGAAAAACCGATAAACAACTGCTCTGTACACAATGGATGCCCAAATGTTTAGGACACATGTGCGACCTCTAAGGACGGGAATCGTGAATTCGAAAGAGTCACACACTATATATATAACATATGGGATAGAATCCAGTTATATTATGTAAAATTAGTTAACCATTAGATGAGTGAAATGTATGGATGAGATTGGAGTAAGATATGTGAAGATTATCACTTGAAAAAATACAGTAATGAGTTAATCTTATCCATCTATTTTACAGATCCAATGGTTATGAATTGATGTAAAACTAATTGAGTTTTACATAATGTAAGTGGTTTCTAACACTTAACATATTATTGATAGTTAATATGATGTTAAAAAAAGACATAAAATCAAAAATAGTCCCAACGTTATACCTTTTGGTCACTTTAGCACCTATTTTTTTTGTGCAAACAAACCTTCAACGTTTCATTTTCGTTCAAAATTTACCATCGTTGGATGAAAACCGTCAATCAACTTACGGTCAACGTCCTTTGTTGGTGTGACATGTTTGGATGGCATGACTTGATAACGCAGCTATGCCACATGTATGGAGATGCTAACGTGGCATCGCAAATTTTTCCAAAAAAAATATTTATTTTTTATATTAATTTTGAACCAATCAGATGATGGCATAAGAAAAGAATAAAACATGACGTGTTGAAGTGGGGATCAAACCCAATTTTGATGGATTGAAGGCCTAATGCCTAACCACCAAGCTAAACCACTTATTTATTATCTTTATAACAAATATTATATTTATCACATAAACTCAAAGCTTCGTTCACAACTACTCTTCCATACCTATCATTCACTGCATTAAGTAGTTTAAAATCTTACAATACTTGTTTATCTTTTTCTTTATTAGGCGTTCAATTCTTTAATGCTGATATAAGTTCGAATTTGATTCTGGTTCTAATTCTAAGCCCAAATATTGCAGATCAAACATATTCCAAAATGAAAAACTATGTAGTATTAAATTTAAATGAGAAATCAGTACCTAGAAAGCAAAACCCAGAATTTGCAATACTTTTTTTTTCTATTTTACAGGGAAAAAAGTTATAATTTTGATTAAAGTTTTGCTTTTTGGATACGTACATGTGGGAGATGAAGACAACTGATACTGAAGATGGTTCGGATCTTTCAGGTACGATAGAGATTACTTATCAAGAATTCTGGTGCATCCGACGTTGAAAGTAGGGAAAAGGACAATTAAGCCAGTGAAGAACGAAGCTTTGAGTTTATGTGATAAATATAATATTTGGTAAAAGATAACAAATAAGTAGGTTAGTCTAGTGGTTAGGCATAAGGGCTTCAATCCATCAAACCTGACTTTGATTCCTAGCTTCAATAGTTGTCGTGTTCTATCCCTAGCCAATGAGATAACGTCATGTTAGCAAAGTGCCACGTCAGCATCTTCATACACGTGGCATCACCACGTCATCAAGTTATGTCATCCAGACATGTCATATCAACAAAAGGCGTTGACCGTTAGTTAATTGACGGTTTCCATCCAACAAGGGTGAATTTTGAACGAAAATAAAACGTTAAGGGTTTGTTTGCACCAAAAAAAATATGTGCTAAAGTGACTAAAAGGTCAAACGTTAGAGGTTATTTTAGACTTTATGCCTTAAAAAAAGATAGTTGTGGACGGCTTTGACCGTGGGTTGAATTTAAATTGTAAATAAATAAAATTTATCTTTTTGATGGATATTCTCTTCGTAGTTTTATTTTTTTTTTCCTTTTTATGTTTCACTTTGTCAGATTTTATATTTTATTTGTTTTTTTACAAATTTTTCGTATGCTCATATGGCAGTTTTATTCGTCTGCTTCAATAGCAGTTTTAGTTCATCTTTGTGACAATTTGTTTACATTTTCAATAGTTTAACGATCGCATGACGAGTATCAACGAGCGTTCTTCGTAGCAAAGGTCCGTGTTCTGTTGTGATCATGATCCTTTTGTGGTTTTGTCGATATGCCAAGAACTAGCAACATAAAGATTTGTTTTCTACATAGAGGGTTCTGATCAAAATATATAGTTGCTAGATTTTATTAAGAAGATTGTGTAAGACTTTCTATAAGTGATGGGTTATGCTTTCCATTCTTTTCATACCCTCTGAAATTTGTTGTATTTATTTTTTCAATATTTATGGTGTGATCAGTTACAATCATTTTCACTTTGAATATAATTCAATATACTTTTCTTGTTAAAAAATATATTAAAATTTTATTTTTAAATAATGAAATGATTTGAATTATTCAAGTTATAAATCAGTTCAAATAAAATAATTAAAAAATCAAATTAGACTAAATTAATTTGAATTTATTAAAAAAAAGTAATTCCACAACTAACCATATAAGATCATTTTGGATCGATTTTATACACAACTCTACTCGAGTTTTAATATTTTCCTTTACTTCCATTCAAACGAAACAAGAATGTATAGTACAAACGCTGCAGGGGTGCATAAATCGGATATTGAATTTAATCCGAAAATTTAGATATCTGAAATTTTAAATCACTAAAATGACGGATTCGATCCGAAAACATCAGATATCCAATTTTTCGTAGATTCAAATTTTTGGATGGGATATCCGGTTATCCCATCCGAAATGTAAATTTGAATCTCTCCCTTTGCTATTCGTTGTAGTGTACCAAAAACTGTGGATCAACAGCTCTCCACTCTCGAATTCTTCTTTCCAGCCTCTTCTATCATCGGTGATAGCGAGGTTACAGAAATCCTTGATTTTCTTTGATCGCTCTATTGTTTTTGTTTAATCATTATTTCCCCATTATTGAATTCCTTTTCTTTATTTATTTTCATTTTCCTTCTCTGGTTAGAGTTGTTTGGCTTTGAAGTATGAGGCTCTGATTCTTCGGGAACACACGTTTATGATCCAACAATGGTTGCAAGTTTCACCTATGGAATGGCTTAATTTTGCAGAGAATTGCTTTTATACTATCGCTGCAAAGGCATTTTACAAATGGGTGTTTTCATTTTCGCCATATTTGAGGTTCAATCTTTCACCTTGTTAAGTTTTTACAAAAATGATTCTAGCCTTGAGATTTATTCTTCAGGTTGATTAAGTATTTTCATTCAGGAATTGTGCTATACAATCGGCAGCTTCTCCATCTGGTATACCTCTCACGATATATTTTATGATGTCATGTTAAATCTTCAAACATAATCAACCCAATTCATTATGCAAAGAGAGGCTCAGGGCTAAAGGCCCAACCTTCTTTTCTGATTTTCGGATAATCCGAAATCAAGATTTTTCTGATCCGTATCCAATTCAAATATCTGATTTTTAACTAGATATCAGATCCGAACTATTCAGAAAAAAATTCAGATCGGATCACCGAATAAGCGTATCAGATAATTCGGATCGGATATTTTGCAAACCCCTAGCTGCAACTTTTCTTCCCTCATCTGCTTTTGCATTCTTTTCTTTCTCTGCATCTTTCATTGGGAAAAGTTCACACGTGAACTCTCCAAATTTTGAATTTTCACAGTTATACTTGCACCTAAAATTTATACTGGTCCAGAGCCTTTAAAACCTTGGATTGCAACTCAAAGAGTACTTAGACAATCATGTGATGTGAGCAGATAGAAATAAGAGGATATGATATTTATACAAAAAGGACGGGTCCTTATCTACAAAACTGGTCGTATATAATTTCCTAACATGCAAAACTTGTGTCTAATGCTCAAGTAAATTGTGTATGTATAGTTCTGGCCTACATGATAAAAGGCAGTAATGATTCGAATATAAATTCCATATACCAATGGAAACCCAACTGTACCGTATTCGAATATAAATTCCATATAAAAGGTGCTTTAGAAACCCTTTTTTCTATTTAAACAAGAGCCTTGAACTAATATGGCAAACATAAAATGACAAAGGCTACTTCATTTTATGAATTGAATCTGAAGTAACGTAAGAAACCATTTTATATAACAAACACTTTATTTCCATCACATTCGCTCTCGTCATGCAAGGCTAACCACAGATTCTTCCCTTTGAATTAGAAGTTTGGACCAGCTGCCAGGATCTCCTCTGTCAGCTTGTTGTCTTTTCCAATCTTGTAATTAGTGAACGTCTCAAAGTTCTTCTTGAACAGCCCAGCCAGATTCAACAGTGTCTCCTTGTACGCCTTCTTGTCCCCCCACTGTAAAACAATAGCCAACCAAATACTTCAAAACCGAGAGCGAAATTCAATTAACATATTGAAAGAGATATATTTGAAGGAGGTACTACTTACAGTGTTCTCAGGATGCAAGATTTCAGAAGGTACTCCCTCAATCTCAGTGGGGATCTCTAGCCCAAATACCTCGGTTTTCTGGTAAGTTGCATTCAAGAGGCTGCCGGAGTGAATGCCATCAATGATTTTTCGAGTGTACGGTAACTTGATGCGGTTTCCAGACCCATAGCTGAAGAAAAACGGGTAGAGATTGAATAAACTATTCTGGGAATTATGTTAAATTTTACAATGGCTTGCAACGACCAGTTGCTACCTTCCACCAGACCAGCCAGTGTTGACAAGCCACCCTGTTGCCCCATGCTTCTGCATTTTCTCAGCAAGCATGGCCGCATACTTGGTAGGATGCAACATAATGAATGCTGCGCCAAAGCACGCTGAGAATGTTGCTGTTGGCTCCTTAATACCATCTTCTGTGCCGGCCACCTGTATGTATCATCAAACAAGTTCAGTCTCAAGATGCAAGAACCAGATGCCTTGACAAAGCATGGCACAAAGACAAGGAAACATACCAAAGCCGTGTAGCCGCTAATGAAATGGTACATAGTTTGAGCCAGACTGAGCTTGCTCACAGGTGGAAGGACACCAAAGGCATCGCATGCCAAAAGTATCACATTCTTGGGGTGTGGACCAACGCACGGTATCTTAGCATTGGGAATGTATTCAATCGGGTAGGCTGCACGAGTGTTCTCTGCAAGCAAAGAAAAATCAATATTAGAGATTTACATGTATTTTGTAAAGCATAATTCATATTATTCTATTACCACATGGCTGATATCACGGAATTTGGCATTAAAAGCTTAATTTATCATCTCTGGCACTTTTTAATAACTAAAATTGCATTGAGAATGTCAACGGTATGTTTACATCTATCTTCTTCATCAAAACAACCCATTAGGCATTAGATAAATCAGAATAACTAAACGTGAAGGGAAATTCTTAATCAACTAAAATAATCGACCCAAGTCAGCTACGTCTCGTGATGGCTCGGACATTGTTCATTTTATACGTTGGCCACTTTATTGAACCAAGCTATTTACTGATGTAAATAAAGACTTCCAGATTTTTCAATAATATATGTACCTGTAACTGATTTATCACTGTAATCCACCTCTCTTGTATGTTCATCAAAAACTATATTTTCCAACACTGCAGAAACAAAGAATTCAAAAGATCAAGCCAAGCTTTACGATTATTTTCCCTGTAGTTTGATCAAAGGCTAGAGGGTCACAGAATTTTACCGGTGCCAAATTTAATGGCATTCCAGATATCTGGCTCTTTTTCCCTTGAAAGATCAATGCACTTGGCGTAACAACCACCTTCAATGTTTGACACGCCATTCTCACTCCAACAATGCTCATCATCTCCGATCAGATACCTGTTGTGATCGGTAGACAGAGTGGTCTTACCGGTACCTGATTAAAAATCATTGACGAAAACTCATTAGTAACATTTCCAAATGAAGGAAATAAAAAGGGTATACATCCTTTTTTTTTCTCATGAAACAAATGCGATAAGGCTTCAAGTACAAAGTTAAGAGAACACATATCGGTTTTGGGGACTAGCACCACAATGTGACCTTGATCCGATGATACTATACCTGACAGTCCAAAGAAGAGGGCAACATCTCCATCTTTTCCCATATTGCAGCCAGAATGTAAGGAGAGGATTTGACGCTTAGGCATGAGATAATGCATTACACTGAAAAGACCCTTCTTCATTTCCCCGGCGTACTGGGTGCCGAGGATGACCATTTCCCTCCTAGCAAGATTAAGGTCTATGCTAGTGGAGGATGTCATGTAGTGTGTATAACGATTACACGGGAACTGTCCAGCATTGTATATAGTGAAGTCCGGAGTACCGAAATTCTCCAGCTCTTCAGGAGTGGGTCGGATACACCTGCATCCGCCCAATTATTTGTACACTAAGCTTTTACCATTTTTATTTATCTTATTGCCTCAGGGAATTCTAGAGGGATGATAAACTCAACACATTATACATATAATTAACATTACGACATCGATAAAGAGACTTATCTGGGATAGGCTTAGACCTGTGGAACAAAACAAAAATAAGGGCTTATGAAATTTTAGAATTGCTTGTTTTTTACTTACATGTTGTGCATGAACAACGAATGGTAAGCTCTAGCAGAGACGATCCGGACTTTGATTCTGTTCTTTGGATCCCAGTTCAAGAATTGATCATTCACAAAAACCTGTAACCATTTACATTTCACCGGTAAGCCACTCCCCAAGTTAACGACAATACAAAGATTTAAATGAAGATATTTAACCTTGTCCAGAGAGTTCAAGTAATCGACAGCTCTTTCTCTGTTCACCATGAATGTGTGCTCGTCCATTTCGATGTTGGGTGATCCCCTGTCATCCCCAAATCATCAGCTTTTTTTAGTGCACTGAATCAGGAAACACTGAAAGCCTTTTCATGGGTCAAAACTATTGTATTTATACACTTACTTTCCCCACCAAAGCTCCTCTCGGGTGGTGTCATCTATAACAACCCTCTTATCTCTTGGGGACCTCCCGGTTTTAGCTCCTGATAGGGTGGCCAGTGCACCGGTTGCTGTGATGAATGAACCCTTCTCATACTTTATCGCCTGCTCATACAATTCTGCGCCAATTCCAAAAAAAAATCTCATGATTTTTACTTGATCAGAAAGTTTTTTTTAGGTTTATGTTCATTACGTACCAGCGGGAGAGAGATTGTAGAGGACATGAGTGAATTTCAAGAAACTGTCACTGACGCTGATTGTTGGTGCCTCCAAATGGTGATGGTGCGCCACTGACTGAACCTTCTCAGCCGGATCTCCTCGGACCACTTTTGGCCCTGTTCCTCGGGTCAGGGACGCCAAAGATGCACTGCTCAAAAAATATTACGAAAATCACTAACGAAGAATTAAATAAGGCAAAAAATGAAAATAACAGATTTACCCTTGTTTAGATTATAACCTATTTTTGGTTAGGTAAGATTATATGAACTATGGGTTTAAGTTTGATGTACAGGTTGTGTAAAATTTTACACAAGCTTGTTTATTTTTACTATAAATCAGAATTAAACCTAAATCCTAAAAAATTAAACATCAAACTCTAAACTTAAACCCTAAATTCTAAACACCAACCTTAAATTCTAAACTATACAACCCAAACCCCTAAACTCTAAACTCTAAATTAAATTCTTAATCCCTCAAACTAAAAAAACTGTATAAACTTTACAGACTGAGTATTGAAATTTTTCTCATAAACTTTATATCTTTGTTGAGGGATAAAACATCCATTTTTTTGTAAAACTTTAATACACACGCTGTGTAAAATTAATTTTACATAAGCTTATGTATTTACACTATAAAAATCCAAATCTTAAATTTCTAACCTTAACCCTAAAAAACTAAATTCTAGACTTTAAACCCTATACCTTAAATTCTAAATACTAACCTTAAATTCTAAACCTATAACATAAACCCTTAAACTTTAAACCTTAAATTAAAACTCTAACTCTTAAAACTAAGTTTTTTTTTTTTTAGCACAAAAAAAGCATCCATTTTTTCCATGTGATTCTCGTGTCCAAGCCAGAGCGAAGAAACTCATCGGTTTCACGTGGGCCCCAAATCAAATTTATCGTCAAAATTAGAACAACTCGATTCAAATTTGAGTTAAAAAATTTAAGTTATAAAATATAATTTTAACTCTACTAACTTAAATTTATTTGAGTCAAAATTAATTTAAAAATTTGAAATAAAATTTAAATTATAAAATAAAATTTTTAACCCGACCAACTCGATTTTTTGAGTCGAGTGGACGAAATTCCAAACAAGATTTTCATACATTTTTTTTGAAAATAAAATTTCATACATTTAAATAAATGTATCGGTTTCTTTTTTTCTGCTGTGCGGAACGTTTACCTGATGGACTGGAGCTGCTGGCGCTGGCGCTCATCCTCGGAAACGGTGGCAAAGGCACCCTGAACGCCGTCTAGAGGTGTCGGCGGCGCAGATCTCTTCTTCTGCAAAGAGTGAAGCTCGTCAATCGTCTGAGCCTTAACGGGCTTCCCACTATCATCGTGACAGATTCCATTCTTATGCGTCTGAATCCTCGCCAACGGACTCCTTGGCGCCGTCGACACTCCGTTTCCGTTTGCCGCCATATCTTCACCCTGAGAAACCAAAAAAACAATAAACAATAGTTTTTTAGTATTATCTCCCAAGCCTAACGTCGTTTTAACCAATGTTTGCTGTTTTCCAAAGAAACCGAAACCCGAGGCTTTACATTATATCAAGTTTCATATTTTTCTCTTTTTTTTCTTATGGAAAGACCCCCAACAGTTTGAAATTTTAGAACAGAGCTTAATGAATAAACAAAAAGATGAAGTTGAATACCAGAGATTCAGAGAGCTGGCAAAGAAGAAATGAAAAAAAAATGAAGACTAAAGAGAAGTGAAATGGATCATTCAAAGTCCGAATCTATAGAAGAGAAAGCGAGAAAGTTTGATGAGAAATGGTGGAGGGAGGAGTCCAATTTAAAGGGTTGGGGGAAGGGTTAACTAGAGGTAGAGTTAAAAGAGTTAACCATGGTTAAATCCTATCTCTCTCGCCCTGTCTTTCCTTGATTAGAGTCAGGGCTGTAAGAAGAGAACAATTCCAATCTTCTATGTAAAGTGTAAACAATACCAGGGTCGGATAGGGACAGGGAAATTCAGCTGGTCTCCACGTCATACTTGGAAATGAATTAAGTAATTTATTTATTCTTATAATAATTAAAATTTATGAAATTTATAGAGTGAATAAAAAAAACATGTAAATATGTTTATAAAAATTGAAAAGATAAAAATTATCTTTATAATAATATTTAATATTATTGAATCATGTCAACAAATGATGGAAAGTTTAAGCCTCCAGGTGACTTTCCCCTTCCTTTTCTAGGTCCTGAATTAATACACAATATGAGCATTTTCCCCTTCTCTTTCCCTAAATTATAAGTCCGATAAAAATATTTTGGAATTCTAACATTTAAGAAAATAATATCACTTTACTTAATAAAAAAGTTTAAAGGTGTAAAAAGTCTTTAAATTTTTTTAAACAAATATGGCTTAAATAAAAAAATAGGTACTCAAAATATGCATTTTTTTAACTTTAAGTTCCTAAAGTATTTTTTTGTAAAAATAGGTGCCTAAAATTTCAAAAGTTATAATTTAGGTGCCTGACCATTAATGGGTGTTAAATTTTTTTTAACTAATCAATGCTTGACACGTGGCATATCTGTGGTACCTAAAATTTTAACTTTTGAAACTTTAGGCACCTATTTTTACAAAAAAAATACTTTAGGCACCTAAAATTAAAAAAAACATACTTTAGGCACCTACTTTTCATTTAAGCCAAAAAAAAAATATCAATTAAGCCTCTAATTTTTTTGTACCCAATTAAGCCCTTGAACAAAAAAATTTAATCAATTAAGCACTTTGACCAATTTTGACCATTAAATCTTAACAGCTTTTTGGATTTGTTGGTACAGTGCTTCGTGTCACAGTGTTTCCACTTGCCATTTTCAGAATTTTTTATTTTATTTAAAGAATTTTTTAAAAATTCTAAAAATTCCTAAAGACTTATAAATTTATAAAATATATTTTTTGAAAAAAAAATTATAAATGCAACATGATATAACTATAGTGTATCATGTGCCAATAATATATAAAGAAAAACTGACAATATTTAATGGTCAAAATAGGTCAAAAAGCTTAATTGATTAAATTTTTTGGTTCAATGACTTAATTGGGTGAAAAAAGTTCAAGGGCTTAAGTAACTTTTTTTCAAAAGTTTTGTGGCTTATTACACCCTTGAACCATAAAAAAAAAACTCAAATTGATTTGAATTAGTTAATTGAATGATTATGGTCATGTTTGCTAAACAGCTTTTTGAGTCAAAATTAGAGGTTTGAAGCATTTTTAGAGATTTGACCTGTCAATTTCGCTAACTTAGATATTTGGTAAATAGATGATTATAATATCGGATTGGGGTGAAACCTCTCATTTTGAAAAAGCTCATTTTAGGAGCTTTTTGAGTTAGAGGTTTGGATAAAAACTTGTAAAGACTTTTTGGTCCTTGATAATTATAATTTTTAAAATAACATAAATTTGAATAACTAATAAAATTAATAAATAATTTTATAATTAATACATTAGTACATACATATAAATTTAATAATTAATAAAATTATATTTAAAATATAATTTTATAAATAAAAAAATCAATTCATACATCTAAATTTAATAATTATTAAAATTATATTAAAATGATAATTTTACAAATAAAAAATAATATATACATCCTACAAATATGTTTCGTAATGATATTTAAAAAATAATTTTCATAATATAATTAAAATTAATTGATACAAAATAACAATAACTAACAAATTATTCAAACAAGTATTGAATATAATCGTGTCTTTATATGTCATTTTGTTTGTTCAGATAATCAAATAGTTATCAGCTATAAATTAATTTTACCAAACACTTTTATACAATCAACTAATGCAATCCGCTAGCAAATTAACTAATGCTATCAACTATCCACTATCAAATAATATAATCTTTTATTCGCTATCAGTTATCTACTAATTGTGCCTATTAGTATTTTAGCAGAAAGTGGAGCCGCCCGTAATTTTAATTGGTGTTTTTTTTTCTGAGTTGGACGATCATCCTAAATAATGTTGGTTTTTTATTTATTTGATTTTGAATATAAAACTATAACTATACAGAAAAAATCCTAAGAATTAAGTATAAAACATCATCTTATAATTTAATTATAATAATCATTTTTTATAATTTTTGACAATTATATAATATGTCATGCAATTTCACGTTTAATATGGTATTTAAATATAAAATTATATGGTATTTTTTTTGTTTGTTTTGTGATGTCATGTACAACGGTATATGTCTGGGCACGCAGACCCGTAACTGATTTGTTTTAGTCTTAATCTTAGTTATTGTTTGTGTGACTCGAATATTAGGGACTGTTTGGTAGGTAATCTGAAAGTTCAAATACAATTTATTTCGGATTTTGATAACAGTATTTGAACATTAAAAATGAAATTCTATGAGTTAATAGTTTTTTATATAATTTTTTCTATCCATTAATCATTAATCAAAGAGTATTATGTGTTCTGGTTGGTTATCTCATGAGGATTTCCCTCGTATGGTGCATGATAACTGGGTTCTTTCTTCTAACATTGTAGACATGTTAATTAATTTTATTATGGCTAGGATACGGGGTATCCAAAAGGCTATTTGTCTTTGTAACAAACGTTCTCAATTCTTAGCTACTTAAGAGGTTTCTTTGTTGATTGAGTTGGAAAATCTCCTTCACCAGGAAGAATTATTGTGGCGGCAAAAATTTCGATCGGAATAGATTTTGCATGGGGATCATAACACTCGATACTTTCACCAAAGAACCACTCATTGCAAGCAACAAAATAGGATCCGTTCTTTGAAATTAGCAAATGGGGAATGGTCCAGTGATGAATCGCTCTTCAAGGCAAGAGCTGTCCAGTTCTACAAAAATCTTTTTGCAAATGACTCAATTGCGTCGACTACTTTTTCGATTAGGGGCCATTTTCCTACACTCGATCGCAGCATGTTTGAGTCCCTTGATGCGGTTCCTAATTTCAATGAGATCTATGAGGCGTTAAAGGGCATTGACGGTCAACGTAACGGAGGGGCTAAATTGGGTGAAAATTTTTCAGAAGGGCTTAGTTAATTTTTTGATTTTTTGTTGATGGCCAATTTGGCTTTTAAGCCAAAAATAAAATATAAAATTCAAATGCCGTAAAGAAATAACAAAACTTTCTCTTTAATATGATCTTCATTTTCCACAGAAAAAACCAGTAACAATCACCAAGATCTCTCTATCTCTACCCAACTAGACATTTAGGTAGTAATGCAAAAAATCAATCTTGTAGATTGCTTCATTAAAAGTTCAGAATACATCGGTAAACTATCACAAAAGCAGTCTAACCATACTTGACCACTGACTTCCTTGACTAAGAACATTCTTGATCAGTGGCGGAGTCAGGATTATCATATAGTGGGGTCAGAGTAGACTTTAGGATACGAGGATTCTCATACCTCTACAATATAAATATTGTTGACCTCATACCCAACAAATTAAGTGGGGTCAATTCTAATATTTTCATGAAAAATGGTATACTAACTCCTTGAAAACCCCATTTAATTCTTTAAAAATCCTATACCACAACAAATCAAGTGGGGTCAATTGACCCCCTAAACTACATGTGGCTCCGTCACTGCCCTTGATGATCGCTATACAAGCATCAAACTACCACAAGACATATGAGAATTGTGTCATTAGGCAAACGAAAACCGTGTCACAAAACAAACGAAAATCGTGTCACAAAGACAAATAAAACAAACACCACAAAATGTGTGAAAAGGAAGAATCCAGGACAAATGAAGTTCTTATTAAAAAAAAATTAAAAAAATCACCAACGGTCGACAACCATCAGTCGAAGACTAAAATATAAAGAGATTAAATTAAAGCATTTTTACCAAGTTAAAGGACTAGACCCCAGTCGACTCCTAATTTTGTCTTTGCATGTACAAATTTTTTTTGGGTAAACTACACGGAAGACCACCGATCATTGGGTTGGTGTCGAAATGACCATTCAACTATTGATATGGTTCCAATATAGCCACCAGCCGTTAAAACCTAACGGAGAGGCTAACGTGGCAGTTAATAGAAACTTGTATAATTACACATTTAGTCCCCACAATCCCTTAGGTGTAGAGGAAAGCCTCTACCACTGGGCTAAGCACAAATTTATGATATGAAACACAAAATTTAATATATGAGTTATATGAAGAATTAAATGTGATTTTAGGGGATTCGAACATGACACACTTATGATGCATAAAAACATCTAACCCAAAATTTTATAAACCCTAAACCTAAAAATTTTATAGACCCTAAAACCTAAAAAAATTATGAACCCTAAACCCTAAAAATTTTATAAAGCCTAAAAACTATAGTTAGTGCACGATTTAAAAAATTTATAAACCCTAAACCCTACAAGTTTTATAAACCATAAATCCTAAAAATTATTAATTAAGTTACAAATCATGAACCGTGCACTAACTATAATTTTTAGGGTTTAGGATTTATGGTTCATAAAATTGTTATGGTTTATGGTTTTTTAAATCATGCACTAATTATATTTTTAAGGTTTAGGATTTAGGGTTTAGGGATTTTTTTAAATCATGCACTAACTATAATTTTAAGGGAATATGGTTTAGGTCTATAAAAAAGTTAAATCATGCACTAACTATAATTTTTAGGGTTTAGAGTTTACATATTTTTGGGTTTAGGATTTTAGGGTTTATATTTTTTTAGGGTTTAGGGTTTATAAATTTTTAGGGTTTAGGGTTTAAAATTTTTTAAATCATGTACTAACTATAATTTTTAGGTTTAGAGTTTAGAGATTTTTTAAATCATGCATTAACTATAATTTTTAGGGTTTAGAGTTTACATATTTTTAGGGTTTATAAATTTTTTAGGTTCTAGAGTGTATAGTTTTTAGGGCTTAGGGTTTTAGATTTTTAGGGTTTTGTGTTTATAAATTTTTTTAGGGTTTATAAATTTTTAAATCATGTAGTAACTATATATTTTAGGGTTTAAGGTTTAGAGATTTTTTAAATCATGCATTAATTATAGTTTTTAGGGTTCAAATTTTTTTAGGTTTTAGGGTCTATAAAATTTTTAGGGTTTAGTGTTTATAAATTTTTAGGGTTAGATGTTTTTATGCATCATAAGTGTGTCATGTTCCAATCCCCTAAAATCACATTTAATTATTTTTTCATGGCATTAACAATCATATAACTCATATATTAAATTTTGTGTTTCATGTTATAAATATGTGCCTAACCCAACGGCAGAGATTTTTCCCCTTACACCTAAGGGATTGTGGGTTCAATTCCCCCAACTGCATTTGTGTAATGCTTTCATTTTTCTCTCCAATAAGGTGGTGACACGTGTCACCACCTAATTAAATAATTAATTTATTTTATTAAATTGATTAAATGTGAAAATCGCGGGGACTAAATGTGTAATTATACAAGTTTTTGTTAACTACCACGTCAGCCTCTCTGTTATGTTTTAACGGCTGGTGGCTATATTGGAACCATATCAATAGTTGAGTGGTCATTTTGACAAAATTGAAAGATCGGTGGTCATTTCGACACCAACCCCAAAGATCGGTGGTCTCTCGTATAGTTTACCCAATTTTTTTTAACAATTTTTATTTAGGAGAAGAGAAATTTGCTTTTATTTAGTTTCGAACCCGCAATTTAAGAAAGAAGGGACAGTATCTGAGAGCTTGAACCACTTGTGTAATCACTAATTTTATCTAGGGTTTTAACCCGCTTTCTATTTTCTTAGCATTTGGAATAATGGGCTTTGTTGTTATACTTTTGTATCATAATTAGTACCAAAAAAACCAAAAACACTATTATTGTTAATTTTCTATATTTATTATTAGTATTACCATTATATTATATGTCACTATGTGTAAAAAAACCCAAAATATTATAATTATTATTTTATATTTACTACTATCTATTTATATTTAAAAAGCAAAAAACACTATTAGTATTACATGTTGCTATAGGTTATTTTATTTTATAAGGAAAAACGAAAAAATAAAAATATTATTACTATTTGTTTTTGTTAGTATTACTACATTTATTTGTTAGTATTAATTCGGTTTGTTATTTTTTCGTTTAATTATTATTATTATTATTACTTGCAATATTATTATCATTATTCGGTTTCCTTTTATTTCTTTTTATGATGTTATTATTATTATTATTATTATTATTATATCATTATACTATATTATCCTAATACTATTAAGTTAAAAACAAAAATATTAATAGTATTTAAATTAAATAAATATAACAGCTCAATATTAATTAAATATCAAAGCCTGTTTTGAAGCCCAAAAACCCTAAATCTAATAACCTAACCCTAGCTCTTTGTGTCTTGCGCAGTCGCACGGGGACCGTTAGATCTAATCTTGATCTAACGGCCCAGATTGAAAGTAGAAGAACATTCTAGAGATCCACGCGCCCACGCTCTGACCTTTCAAACCCTTCACGTGCGCGTGGGATCCACGCTCGATGCTTCATCTCCTCTCTCCGGTCCCCTTGTGTGCCGTCTCTGCCATCCACATCAGAGCTTGCTGCCACCAGTAATCCCTCCTTCAGCAGTCGTGATATGCAACCAAAATGGACGAACATTAGAAAAAGCACAAAAAAGCAGAAGCATCAAAAATAGCTAATTTTCAGAAACGTTCGGCGGATTTCAGATAACAATTACAATTCTTTCAATATTTTTCATGTAACAATCTCGGTTTATAAAACCAAAACTTAAAAGCACGTGTAATTCATTCGGGATCTACAGAAATAAAAAGAAAAAAACAAAAAAGAAATTCGAAGAGGTATTTTTTTGCTTCTCGATTTTCCCTTGCCTGCATCTCATAAAAACTAAATAAACACAAAAAATATTTTAAAAAATGAAGGTTTTCTTTTTATTTTACCATCGTGGCGGTTCATTTTTCCGGCATCGTCGCCCCTCCTCGTCGATGATAAGCTTTTCGGCCTCCTCAAGGCCGTGTATTGTGAATCAGTAGAGGAACAAGGGTTGAAATGGGGGTTTGAAACCAGATTTAGAGTCTCAGTTTTTTAAGAGTTTTAAACGAAAAGAGTTTTCATTTGGGAAGTTGGTTTTAGACCTGGATTAAAGGAGAAAGGGGGAGCCTTTTAGTGGTTTTTGGGTTAGTCGGCCGCCGTCGAACGATGACCGACGCGGTGACAACGGCTGGTTTCTGGGATAGTAATCTGATGAACGGCGACGTTCATCCAGTTTTTGAGAGAAAAGGGAGAGGATATCAAGGTGTTTAAAAAAATTGCAGAAATGTTTCTGTATTTAGAAAAATGGCTTTTATGTGTGTTTTAAAAAACAAATGTGTTATTTTCCGTTTTAAGGGCCTCTGCGTTTTCGAAATCTCTACCGCAGCCATTTCGCATTTGGAATTTGCCTCCCCAGTCCCTCACTATTTTTCAAAAATTGCAATCTCGTCCTGAAATCAAGCCTGTTTAATTTTTCAAAATGGTTTTATCCATATTTAGTCCTTCTGTGTTTTAAATATAACTTTTAGGGGTTTTCGTCTTTTACAATTACTCATATGGTCCCTCAAGCCCTCATCCGTATTTAATTTGGTCCTTTTTTAATTTAATCCATTTCGAATAGGTTTAATTCTTAGTTTGATCCTTCCAGCTTTGATTTTTATTGCACTTCGGCCCTTTCCAGTGTTAAAAAATTTCCTTTTGACCCCTTTATTTTTTTGCATGTTTACATTTTGGTACTTCTAATTTATGCTTTACATTTTCGGTTTATTTATGCTTAATCCTTGTACATATTTGTTTTTTTTTATCTATGCACCATCTTGTTTGATTTGTGGTACGTTGTTTAATGTTTTACTACGTGCTTAGGGTCTTATTTCGCATTAGTTGACATGTATGTATTTGATTTGCATTGTCTATGTAGCTTAAGTTATATTCACGTAGTTGTATCGTATTTGGTTTCTTAAATCATTATGAATATATGTGGGTTTTATATTAAGCTGTTTGTTTTTACATGTTGTAATCATGGGCGGATGCACCCTTGTGCATGGTAGGTCACTTGACCTACCATTAAAAAATTGGATAAACTACATTGGAAATCACATAAATTTTTAGGGTGTATTCACTTTGGTCATTGAAATTGAAAATTTTTCATTACAATCACTAAATTTTTAATTTAATTTCATTATGATCACTGTCGTTAACCCCGTTAAGAAATGTTGATGTGTGTCATGTTAAAGTCTTCTTTTTAAAAAGAACCACAATTTCCAAATTTACAGTTATTGTCGATCATGAAATTTCAATTAATGAAACGATCCTCAATTAATCCCAACGATGGGAAAAATTCATTTTGCCAAAAACTTAACATAGTTTAGTTTCAAGTTGATCTGACGATTAACATTGGTGAATCATAACTAAAAATCTCAATTTAAGTTGAAAATTAACACTTCGATCTTTCATTGTTAACCGTTAGATTTAATTTTTTTGATCAATCAGTATCATTTAATGCGTCATAATATTATCACTTGATATTTTTTAAAAAATTATTTGATTTGATTTAAGAAAAAAGTTCAAAAAAATATCAATTTTTTTAATGTTATCCGATAAAACTATACTGATTCAGGTAACAATAATATTAGAAGAAAAACTATTAAGACATACCAATAAAAAATAATCAAATGATTTAATCTATTAAGACATACTTGCAGGACACTGTTAAACCTTTTATTTTTTGATAGGGCATTTAGCTATTTAATTTACTAAAACCAGCGTCCTTGATTTACCGCAATCAGTCAAATCTCAACAGTCACTATGTGATTGGACCGTTACCAATTCTATACAGAAGATTCCACGTCACCACAATCACGTCAACCGTTATCTTCCGAATAGCTATCAAAGTGCGGCCGCTAAAGATAGCGCCACGTCATTTTCCATTCGCGGAAAACCATCCGAGGTTTAATCTCTTGCTAACCACTTTTTTATTTGTTTATTTTTCTTCTTTTTCGTGGAGAAAGTAATGTTTTACTTTGACTTTTCTTGCATTGTTTAAAGTGATTAATTACATTGATGTGTGTAGTGCGAAGTCACTGCGATCTACTATTTTCAAATGGATATTGCGACAATGACTTATGTTATTTAATTTTTAAAAATATTTTAATATGATTCTATGATATATTTTAGAGATAAAATTATTTGAATTCAAATATTTTAAGGATAAAATAATTTTTTAATTAGATTGTGTTTAAATTATTTAATGAAATAATTTGATCAAATTTATTTATTTAATTAGTTATGAATTAAAATTAATTTGAGTATATATATAAGCTTAGTTTGGGTCAAATTGACATATCTTAATGATGGTTGAATTCGAAATATTAAATAATTAAGAGTTAAAATTGATAAACAACAAATGAACTTTTATAAGAATATATCAATTATTCTATATATATATATATATATATACTTGAATTGACACATAACCAATTTAACCTGAATTGACTCAAAGATCAAAAAGTTGTCTAAACTAAAAACTGACCTATATGATATTGACGTGAATTGAAAATTGGCCGATCTGATATTGATCTGACCCGGAAAATCAACCAATCCAATATTGTCATGAATCAAAAAACCAATTGATTCGACATTAACTTGACCTAAAAATCAACCGATTCGATATTGACTCAACCCGATCCAAAGTACCATAGACCCAAACTAAATCCGAATAATACCCAAAACAAACCTAATTCGAAAACAACAATTGAAAATCAACTCGATCCGAAATGCCCGAACCAAACAACCGGATTATTTCATCTAATATAAGTTAATGGAGAAGTCCACGCGGCAATGAAAAAATAGCATAATTGCACATTTAATTCTCTTATTTACACAATTAATCAATTTAGTCCTAATTAAAATCAATAAATTTAACATTAATATTTACAAAGTATTTCAATTTGGTCTCTTTAATATTTTTCCATCAACCAGATGACCGTGGTGAAAAATTTTAAGAACTAAATTAGCATCGTGGATGAACGAACATGGTACTATTTGGCCTTATGAACAAAACACCAACCATTTATCTGAGACTATTACTAAGTTATGGATTGGCAACATTATTATTAAACAAAACACCAACCATTTATCTCAAATCTATTAGGAATGAAAATGCTTTAACACTAAAAGAGTTCAATTCTTATTTAATACTGACAAAATATAATATATATATATATATATTTTTGATAAATCCTAATTCTACGTAGAGGGAAGATGAAAAAAGACTCTAAGAGAATGAATAAGTGCTCTTAATGGGTCTAAAACTCATGACTTAAGGGCATAAGAGAAAACAAAGATGGATAGCTTGGCCAACATGTCAAATGTGCTTGCTCCAAAATATGGTATATATTTTTAAAATGTAGTTAATAAACTATTAATATAATATATACTTTTATATATTAGTTTAGTAATATATAATAAAATATTAATATAATTAACAATATTTGTTATTTTCATAAAATATTATTTAATATTTAAAATACATTTATTAATAAATTAAAAAATATGAGTAGTTATTATTGTTAATATTATTTACTAATTCTTATAATATTTTAAAATGATATTGTTGAAGTTTTAATAATGAGTAATATTATTTTTATTATTTAAAATTAATATAATATTTTAGAATTATTTTTATAAAATAATAAATTATTAGAATAGTTAAAATATGTTTATTAATAGTATATTAATTTTTTTATTTTAACAATATATTTATTAATAAGTTTAATAAAATTTTGTTATAATATGTTTATTAACAATATACTAATTTTAATAAACAATTTAGGAGAAGGAAATTGATTAACTTGATGAAAAATTTAAATATGAAAGGTTAAATTTATTGAATTATTTTGAATTAGGACCAAATTGATAAAATAAATAAATTTTGAGGACTAAAACTATCATTATAACATATCACACCACTATATCGTCTAATATAAACGACCCGATAACATGTTTGTAACAATATTTTAATTGAACGATTAAATTGTAACTTTAAAAATAATCTATTCATAATCACACTAATAATTGAGTGATTTGTAGTGTATTATACCCATATGTTTTGTATTGTGCAAGGCTTGATTGTCTTTTGTCCCAAGTAGAGGTGGCACCTTGGCGGGCACGATTTTGCATTTTTCACTATGTTCCTAACATTTGTTGGGTACGATTTTAAGGAATTTTTATTAAACGTTTTAGGGGGGTTTTCACCCCATATTCATCCCTTATGGATTTCTGTTGTTTTCAGTCAATCTCAGAAACAAAAAATAAAACTTAATACATTAAAAAATACTCAATATTAAATCTACAAAATTACAAATATAAATGATAAATTTAATTTTACCAACAAATAAATTATTTTAAAACTATAAAATATGACTAAAATATTAACTATTAAAACATGACAGCATGCACTACCTTTACAAGAAAATATATAATTAATAATCTACATTTCCAAATCATGATCCGTCTGTTCTAAAACGAAATAGATTTGATAAATTTTCTAACCATATAAATTATATCTTCTAATTTTACTCGTACGATTTATGGCGACTTTATGAAGTCATTGCAATTGTTGTTTTTGGAAACAATATGCAGTCTTTTATTCTGACCTTTGCTCACTCAAAAAATAATAAGTCCTAATATATAACTTGAAATCAAGAACCATTTGTTTTAAACGAATCTACACTTTCATATGGTTATAGAAATATAAGGTTCACTTCTCGATTTATCTTGTAAAAATTTTGGTGATTTTTCATAGTCACTCTAAAACTGTTTTCTAAGAAATTTGCTGCCAAATTTTTATGACATTTCAACATTCAAATATTCACATTTAAAAAAATACGTATCGAAATCAATCACCGTATATTTTAAATAAAATTAAACTGAATCATGTTTACAATGATATATGGACCACTTTCTAATTAATTTTTTTATAGATTTTACGGAGAATTTTCAAACTCCACCCGACCATACTCAGATTATGAGAGATTAGATTTTTGTTGAAAAATAGTAAATTACCCTTATGGTCATTAAACTTTGTAAAATATTGGGATTCATGCTTATATTTTTTGGTGATCCCCGCATTGATTTATATGGTTACGATTCGGTTATTCTTAGAGTTCGGATTAGCAATCACTATCCCCATCCCTATTTGAATTTCGGTGATAAAAGTTCCCCATCCCCATTCTCGTGGGTGAAATTTTGATTATTTTTTATACCTGTCAATTCAGATCCTCGCGATTTTCGGTTATTCCCACCGATTACCACCCTTAGTCAGAAGCGAAAGTTTTACTATTTGACATCCGTACATCCATTTAATTTTATCTATTTATTATTCACATAATGCTTGTAGATAATTATCTATTTGACATCCGTATATCCCTGGGAGCTTTGCCGCATGCCCTGGGAGCTAGTTGGTGGGTGCTGTGTTGATTAGATGTTTTGTGGTTGTTGGTTAGGCTTTGTGGTTTTTTCTTGTTCCTATTTTGTGCAGTGTTGTTTTGTTGTTCATGTATATATTATAGTATGTACTTTTTTTTTCGTTTAAATTTAAAGAAGTTTTTAAAAAAGACATACATGAACTTTTAATGTTAAAATTAAAAGGAATGATTGTTTTTTAAATAATGTAAAATAAGTACACCTCCGTCTTATTTAAAACGTCTACCGTTGATTTTTCACGTAGTTTTAAAAAAAAATTATGTAAGAAAGATAGTGTAAAATAATTGAAACGATAATTTTATCCTTGAAAAGTTGAATTTTGTTTTGTTGGAAAACTAAAAAAATAGGTATAAAGAGAAATATGTCTTTTAAAAGTTGTTGATTTTTTTAATAAAATATTTTAAGTTGAACAATTTTAAAATACAAAATAAATATATTGAATGAGACAGAGAGAGCAGTAGTTGTGAGACACTAAAAGGAAAAAAAAAAAACCAAGAATCCACATATGTATACACTGGACTCGGTGTAAAACGTTGAAAACAGATCAACATAAATAGAGGTTCTTTACAATTCTGGTTTCACCAAAAGAATGTGGCCACGAGGCTCCACGTCACGTTTCCAAGTATATCGGCTTCAATGTATCTTGCCAATTGGGGGAATAGCATTTCTTTTTTTTTTTTTCCTTTAAAAAGGTCAACCATGTCTATAGTCTTAAACCAAAACCTCCGTATCGCATAGGAAAACACGTGGGTTTGATATTTATTTATAATACAAATCAAACCTTAACACAACATAAAATGTAGTGCGGTAGTTATTTATCTCATTCTTTAATTATGAGGTTAATGATTTAATCTAAACTCATGAGAATGAAATATATTTATAACTATCCTTTTACCGATAAAAAAATTAATCACTATTATCCACTGTTATAATTTTGTATGAAAAAAAGTAAGAGGATCTGGTTGTGGGTACACAATAGGGCATTTGCATTGCGAAAGGGATCGAGTAGATTGACCTCGTGGCAATGATTATTGATTTTTTTGGGGAAATAAAGAAAATAATAAGAATGACACTGAAAGCAAATGGCTCACCATATCATGTCATTATGCTACATAGTTGTTGACACGGACACATCTTCAAGTGTAGCCTATTAAAGATAAAGATTGAATTAAATTGGATTAGATTATTTAATCAAATTTAATTTTATCTAATCTAATCTTTATCTTTAATACATTCAGTCATAACCATATTCATCCAACTTTTGTTTACGAAATTTTCCTTGTACAAAACACTTTTATAGATAAATGAAACCCAAACAAACTATTGGCAAAATGGATTAAATTGGATTAGATTATCTAATCAAATTTAATTTTATCTAATCTAAACAAACTTTTTTCCATATCACTATTTGTCCAAATTCTGCCCAAACTATCGGTATATCATTGGCAGCATTATTAAATAAAACAAGTCACATATTGTATAAGTTTCATGTACCACATGCTTTCTTTCTTTTATATATATAAAAAAGTGTTAAGATGTTATATTCAGATTAGGTAGATAAGATTAGGACAAGTTTATGTGATGGATCTAAACTGGATTTGTTGGTTTTGATTATTGCACGAACTTCATAATCGAGGGGTCCATGAGAATTTAGTTCACGACACACGAATCAATATCTTTGAATTTCCACCCCACTTTTCCTGGGCGATCACAGACAGTGAAAAGTGGTATATTCAAACTGAAAAAAATCCAATTCCAAGGCCGGAAATCTTGTAACTCACACATGAACATCATCCATTCACATGACAACCAAAGGTTTGAACCAGGGGAGGGATATGTGGTACAATATAAAACCGAACAAATTGGGAAAGGGGAAAGAAATATCGCCTTCCTTAGGTCATATTGGAAATTTTGACATATGGATAACTTTAATTAATGTAAAAATAAGTTGGAAAATATTTTATGCATTGCTGGCGGAAAATTTATTTTTTTTACAAGCGTTTAGTTTTTAGAGTTTAAAAGTTAGAGTTCAATGTTCATAGTAAGAGTTTTAGTATTTGTGGTTAGATTTTAAGGTTTGTGAATAGATTTTATGATTTAAAGGTTATATTTTAGAGTTTAAAAGTTGGGTTAAGATTTAGGGCTCCTAAAAGAGACATATAACAACTTTAAAAATTTATTTTTATATTTTAGACAAATTAAAAATCATACATGATTATATTAATTATGTATAATATTTTGAATCAATATGATATTCTTATCGTATTGATTAAAGACATTATATATCTAATTTTTAAATTTATTCAATACATAAATTTTTTAAAATAAATATAAAACATATTAATAGAAATAAAAGAATATATTTTATAATTGGTGAAGGTTTGTCTGGTAGGGGGGAAGGTGGGATGTCCATCTTGGGGAAATAAATGCAGAAGCTTGGGAGCAGTGCCGCCCGGGCAGAAGGGTGCCCGCCAAAGCTCTATTTTTTTATAATATTTGATATTAAAATTTATTTTTTTAAAATTTATTATTAAAGATTTATTTTTAAAATTTAATTAGTTAATATTTATTATTAAGATTAAAATTTTCGTAATATTTGTTATCAGTGTTTGCTCTTAAAATTTATTTTTTCTCAATATTTGTTATAAAAAGTCTAATTTTTTAATAATTATTATTAGGAGCTTATTTTTTCTTAATATTTATTATTAGTGACATACTCTTAATTTTTTTTTCCAATACTTGTTATTAGACCCGATTTTTTCTAATACTTACAATTAGGGCTCAATTTCCCATATTTTTTATTAGAGACATTCTCTTAAAATTTAATTTTTTTAATATTTGTTATTAGGAGTCTAATAGGGACATGATTTTTTTCCAATATTTGTTATTAGGATCATACTCTTAAAATTTAAAATTTTTCTAATATTTGTTATTAAAAACCTATTTTTAATACTTGTTATTAGGGGTCTATTTTTAGAATTTATTTTTTAATATTTATTATCAGGGCCTAATTTTTTCTAATACTTTTAAAATTCAACTTTTAATATTTATTATTAGGGGCCTAATTTTTAGGTTCGCCCTTGGGCCACTAAAATCTCAAAAACGGCTCTGCTTGGGAGTTCCCAACTCGATGGAGGTAATTGACAGATTGGTTCACTTTTTGGCCCTGATTTTGAGAATTTTTTCATGAGTTTTTTATTACGCTATTTATGATTTTAATCAATAAAAAATATTTATTTTATTTTTATGTTATTTTTAAAATAAATTTTCATTTGATAATAATTTTTTAAAATTTAATTTACAGTAAATATGAATGAAGATTTATTTAAAAAAAATTATATGAAAAAAATTAATGACTAAAGTGATTTTTATTAGTTGAAACTATGAATAATGTACTTTAAGAGAGTCTATGGTATAATTTCTCATCGTGGGTTCCTATTTTGAATGTCAAAGGATGGTTCCATGTTCATGGTAAGTTTTGGGGTTAAACATTTGTTGTTGTTGTTGTTGTTATTATTATTATTAAACAAAAAGGAGGGTTTTATTTTGGATGCCAAAGGATGGTTCTATTTTAGATTTTGTAATTTACATACAAGTGTTGTGTCACTAATTTTATAAAAAGATGTATGAATGTGAGAGAACAAGAAGTTTAAATACCAAGGTTGACAATAACATCAAATTTAAGAAGTGACGTGAGAATAGTGAACAAGTTTTATGTATCCTTATTGGTAAAAAATTTCAGGTATTAATGTAGAAATCAAGGAAGGATAATCTAGGATGAAATTTAAAGGAGATAAAAATATTAGACCTATATATATATTATATATATTTACATTTTTTATAATGTAAGGTAGTATTTATGTTCGATTTTAAATTTAGACATTCATTACTTGTAGATTAAGTTATTTGAACCTGAATCACCTGAGTGTGTAGCGACTAAAATTTGAAAATCTCCCTCCGGTGTCACATGGAAGAACCGAGTTTTACTTTTTGAATAATGTTTGGAAAAATGGTGGAGTCGCCATCAGTCACTTGGTTTAGGTGGACCAGACACCGAAAAGGTAATCAGAGAAAATTAGAATTCGAGAGTCGGTTATGAGTGAGGGAAGGTTTTGCACCCCCACCACACCCAAAATCAGTACCTAATCGATTAGACATTGCCTTAAAATTGGAACTTGCGAGTTTGAATTTAATTTAAGATCAGTTTATAAATGCGAGTTTATTTTAAAGGTCACATTATTTGAAAAGTAAACAAAAAACACCGCCGTCTTTGGCGCTAACCAAGTTTACCCCAAATAATAGAACACAGCATAATAGTTAATAAGTCCAAATACAATATTAAAGACAAATAAGCATGACATATGTACAAAAAAGCATAAAACATAAATAAATAAATAAATAAATAAATAAATAAATAAATAAATAAATAAATACAGAAATTAAAGGTTAGATGTTAGGGTTAGTTAGTCAAATTAAACGTGCTATGAATAATACGGATCATACCCGTTACGAATTACTGTAAGATAGTAGATGAATCGTGCCAAAAAAATACAAAAAGTAAATAAAGATTTATACACTACATATATAATAAGATAATAATATGCGTGTAAATATGTATACATATATACGGTAGTATTATATACATATATTAGAGACTAATATATAACATTACATGTACACATGTAATGTTATATAATATAATATATGAATATGTAAAATGCAATATGAAACATTAATGCAAAGAACTAGAGTGCATGGAAAATAAAGAAGGAATTTGAAACAAAAAAAACACATACAAATGAAAAGCAAAACATTTAAGAATGAAAACTCAGCTTTTAATGCTTATACGAAAAGGGACGAAATTAAAAAAAGGATTAAATTATTTAAGGAGCAAAATGCGACATTTACGATTAAAAATTTTGGCATTTAATTGCTAAAAAGGTAAACAAAATAAAAGGGGTAAATTTATTTAATCTCTAGAAACCAAATTACAGAGATAAAAGGTAAACTTTCTCTCACTTTCACTCGGTTCTCTTTGAACCAAACCCTTTTATATTTGGTTTGATTCGGCTCTTATAACCAAATATTGCAATGAAAAGAAACGAAAATCCTCTATTGGATGATGAAGAATTATTTTATTTCTTTGTGCAGCAGGCAAAGTGATGGAAAGGGGGCCATTGTGCAGGGCATGGGTGACTGATAGGGTATGGGCATGGCGTGAAGATCCAAATACATTTAGTGGATTGATTTTTTTTCTTTGTATTTTTAATTGATTTATTTTGATGAGGTAGGAGACACAGTCAAAAATAAGTATTATAGTTGTCCCTCTTTGATCTATTTTTTTATTGCTGTGAAATGAAAATAGAACAAATACTAAAAGATAGTTATTTTTGTTCAGTCAAGCTGAAACTTTCTCTTTGGCACAATTCCTTTAAGATCTAACTGATTAATTTTGCGTCTTTTTGAAGAAATAGAACTCATATGTTGATCCGCTACACCACCAACAAAGAGATATGATCTTGTCGACTCATATACTTCACCTTTCTTATAAATAATAAGATCGATCTGGGAGAAGTAGAATCTGTAAAATGGGTGACCCACTCCACCACCGATTGGGCGGCAAGATCTAGAAATAAATTTGATGACGACGAGACAAGATGAAAAGGCATGATCGGAGATTAGTTTGATCAAGCTACAACACTAACGAAGAGACAAGATTTGGAAGTTGATTTTGATCAAGCTACAACATTGACGAAGAGGCATGATCGGAGAGTTAATTTTGATCAAGCTACAACACTGACGAAGAGGCATGATCGGAGAGTTAATTTTGATCAAACTGCAACAATGCCGAGGAGGCATGATCGAATGATTAATTTGATCAAACTACAACACTGACGAAGAGACATGATCGAAGATAAAAGTTGGTCCGCTACACCACCGAAGGAGATGCAAGATTTGAATAAAAATATGGTTTGTAGAAAAAGGTTGATCCGCTACACCACTGACGAAGAGACAAAATCACTGACGGAGAGACAATATCTAAAAATAAGTTTTAATCAAACTACAACACTGACGAAGAGGCATGATCAGAAGAAAAATGTCGATCCGCTACACCACTAATGGAGAATCAAGATCTGAAAATTGGTTGATCCGCTACACCATTGACGATGAAGTAAGATCTGAAGAAAGATTTTGATTCGCTACACCACTGACGGAGACAAGATCTGAAAATAAAGTAAACATTAGTTAGTAATTGTTCATTTAAAGTTTTGAATTTTGTCGTTGTTATCATCTATCTTGAGATTTCAACTCCTTTGTTAGTTTGACTTCCTTCATGCTTGAGGTTTCGCCATTTGGTGTTGGGTGTTGTTATCCTCCATCTTTAAGGTTTAAAACCCTTTGTGGGCTTGGCTTTCTTCATGACTGAAGGTTTGTCATTTCGTTGTTGTCCTCCATGATTGAGGTTTTTTTGTCTTGAACCTGTTTTCATGTGTGAGTAACGTAGATGCATTTAACATGGATGCACCTAACTTTATGAGTAATGTATGCACTTAATATAAATGCATGATTTCATGAATGTCATGCAATGCTTTTGGCCATGACTTCGACTTTCAAAGGGATGTCCCATGACTTTAACCAGTTATATCAGTGGCTTGGTCTTGCTTTTGTTCAAGTTTTGTCTAGCACACTAATCAGAAGGAACTCAAAGGAACTCAACATAGCATTGAACAAGTATCCAAAAGCTCTTGAGAAAGCCCTTAATCCTGATAGATCCAAAGCTTATCGAAATATTGAGTTTGACTCTCATACGGTTAACCAAATAATTGCCAGCCATTTCTATCGGCAGGGCCTGTTTGATGTTGGCGATTGTTTTATAACCGAGGCTGGGGAAGCAGAAGCTGCTGCATTTATGAGATCACTTTTTCAAGAAATGTATCAAATACTTGAAGCCATGGAGAATAGGAACCTAGATCCTGCCCTGAAATGGGCAGCCGCAAACTCTGATAAACTGAAAGAAAATAGTTCAGACCTTCTGCTGGCACTCCATCAATTGCAGTTTGTGAAAATACTACAAATGGGAAGCAAAGATGAAGCGCTCAAGTATGCAAGAACCAACTTTGTTCCTTTTGCTGGAAACCATATGGCTGAAATCCAGAAACTCATGGGGTGTCTCTTGTATTCCGATAGACTTAACGAGTCCCCATATGCTCATTTATTGTCACCAACCAATTGAGATATAGTGGCCGAGGAGCTCACCAGACAGTTCTGCAATCTACTGGGGCAATCATATGAGAGTCCATTGAGTGTGACAATAGCAGCAGGGGTGCAAGGGCTGCCACCACTTCTGAAGTTTATGAAAGTTATGGCTGGGAAGAAGCAAGAATGGTTATCAATGAAGCAGTTGCCTGTGCCAGTGGAGTTAGATAAAGAGTTCCAATTTCATTCTATATTTGTGTGTCTAAGGAGCAATCGACCGATGATAACCCACCGATGCTGATGCCATGTGATCATGTTCTCTGCAAACAATCAACAAGATGTCAAAGAATGGATCAAAATCTTTCAAGTGCCCTTACTGCCCATCCGATGTCGACGCAGCGCGGTGCAGACAGCTGAATTTCTGATATGTTTATTACCCTAAAATGCAAATGGGGTTGTATTTCCTTTGGACTGAATAAAAAATGTGTAGAATTAGAAATTGTTTGTGGTGAGATGTTCGCAATGCAGGTCAACATTGGTGTAGTATTTGCTGGACTTGATTGTAAATAGAAATTCTTTCCAGCATCCATGCTGGTAATGCAGCAGCCGAAGTCGCTTCTGGCTCAAAACTTAAATAAATCGATCATCCTCTTAAATATTTATTTGTGGGGCTGAACATTGAACTAGTTTGGCCAGTTTTGTATTTTTGTATAAAAGTTCAAAAATAAATCGATAATTCTCTTAAAACTGGTCAATTAAATGTCAATCAAATAATCGAACTTGATTCCGATTTTCTAAGATTTATTTATTTACTAATAGAAAAATCTTTGATACACATAACTGTAAATTTTAGTTTACACAAGCCTTTTAGGTTTAAAGGTTATAAATTTTAGTTTTAGGGGTTAGAGATCTAATTTAGAGTTTAAAATTTTGGTATCTAGATTTTGTAATGGTTGAATTTAATTTAATTTTGGATTGAGTTGAATATCGGTTTGTTGTGTTGAGGCTTAGGTTAGGTTTTACATAATTTGGGAATATTTGGTTCAGAAATTTTCAATATAAAATTATGTCGGTTTGTGTAGTTTAAAAAATTATAATCGAAGAGCAAGTATATTTGGCCGGTTGGCTAAGCTGATCATTTTTGTTCTCCCATATTCCTTTAGGTCACGGGTTCTAGACCCATTATGAGAACTTCTCTTCCTCCCTTCTAGATAGGATTAAGATTAGATTTAAGATTTGTAAAAAAACAATCGAAAATCGTTCAATTTACTTAAATTGAATTCTCTAATCGACTAAACTAATCAAATTAATTATGTTCAATTTGATTAATCATTTCTTTCTCATACCTAAATTTATAAATAAGGTTGTGATTACAGGGATAGCTATTGTTATCAATTATCGAATGAGTACTTACATGAATTGCTGAAATTATTATTAGATTGCAATGGTTTTTGTAAGAGAAAATATTCTAGTTTAATATATGCTACTCATATGTGTGAACAATATATTTTTTACACAAGGCATATAATTTGTATAAATAATATAAGATGCGTAATATGTATAATATTTAAAATAATTGAAATTGAAATTCAAAATATTTTTAGCTAAATAAGGTCATATACAATATATGTGAAATTAGAATAAAAACGATCGTCTAAATTATGATTCGAGAGAATTTTTTCGATTGTATTTTCATAATTGAGAAGGAAGATACTGATTTTTAAGAATTTTTTTCTCAAAAACTTAAGCGGACATACTGTTAAGCAAGACCACATATGTCTAATATATGATCGGGATGATGTGATTAGAGCAGTGAAGAAGACCGAGACATTGTACACATATAATGGGATAATGGATATGATCATGTGATCACGAAGACTATAAATTCATCTTTAAAGGGGACGTGCCATTTGCCTATTACAACTCTCTTAAAAAGCAACACATTTTCAGTTGTTTTCATATTTGCAGACCTTGGGAAAGAAACAGTTGCTTTGAGGTCTTCTCAACTCGTTTTCTAGTTTGAAAAACTAGAAGCCAGCGTTATATTTATATTGTTTTCCATATCGCAGTAAGATTTCATTTTGTTTAGTTATTGGGTAGTAAATATTAGGGGTAAGCATTTGATCCATTTGAGTCGAGTCAAAAAATTTTGAGTTTGTCGAATTGAGGAGTCTTATTTTATGACTCAAACATTATTTGAATTTTTTTTATTGGAGTTGAGTTGTCGAGTTTTTGTATAAATTTAATTGTAATTATTTATAATGTTGTAGCACATATTGATTCTCTCTCTCTCTATATATATATATAAAGGAGTCAAGGAATTGATGAGATCAAAAAAATACAGTTGAAGGACCAAATTGAAGAATATGCAAAGTTAAGGGACTAAATTGAAAAAAGAATATTTTTTTGTTAAAAATATGGATTGAAGTTACTTATATATTCAAATTATATAGTGGTAGTGGAACATGTAGTTTAAATTTGATCAAAATGGACTTAAAACAAACTAGGAATTGAAGAAATGAGAAAAAATATACAAATTTGAGGGACTAAATTGAGAAAAGAAAAAATTTACTTGCAAAAACATGAATTAAAGCTAAATAGGTATTCTACATAAGTTTAGGAGCACATGGTTTATATTTGATAAAAAAAACACTTAAGGTGAAGGAAAAATTGAAAAAAAAGAAAATAATGGACTAAATCGTAAAATAATAAAATTTGATTTTTCAAATTAAAAATGTTAAACTTGACTCGAACACAAATCATTAGAAATTAAAAAATAATAATTTTTTAAAATCAAATTTTACTCATCCTAATAAATACCTTACCAATTACCATAGGATATAGATGATAAAGATTTTATTTGGAAATCAAGGTGATATCATAATAGTTACATACGTGTGGTCCATAATCCACAACCTCAATTTCAAGCATATCATCAAATTTTGTGTTTCTTCAAGATAAGGACTTGAGAGAAGAGAGTTACTCTTCTTTCTTTCTTTAAATGATTGTTTTCTTAGTTTTCAGCTACCAACACTGCTGCCAAGTGCCTTTTTTCCGGAAATTAATTTTACTTCTTCAATGAACTTAAATGTTAAATTAGGACACTTTCAATATTTTGTCTTTGAAATCTTTGTCAACTTCCTATTATAAAATAAATACAAACTCTACCAACTAAAGATGGGACTTCGATCGAGTCGAGTCGAGTCAAGTCAAGTCAAAAAATTTTGAATTATTCGTGTTTGCTAGTCTTATTTTACAATTCAAACTTTATTTGAAAATTTTTTGAACCGATTCGAGTTTTCGAGTTCCAATACAATTTTTTTAATTAAAGAGTTTTTATACAAATTTAATTGTACATATATACGTAGCGGTGCACATATATATTTTTATATGCATATAGTTAGGGTTGGGCATGCACTTATTGATTTCAATTTTAAAGGCTTTCTATATGTATATACGATATATTTTCTTTATATTTTCACATGTGATATACATAACATATCATGCAAAATTAACAGACTCGACTCAAATATGAAAACTAATTACTAAAAATTTTGAGTTATTTGAATTTCTATTTCATAACTCAAACTTTATTTGAAAATTTTTCGAATTGAGTTGAGTTTATGAAATTACGAGTCGAACCAAAACAAGTCGGGTTTTTTTTGCCTCGATTTGAGTCGAATAATTTAATTTTTTTGAGTCGAGTTTTGTCCACCCCTACTACCAACTACTGTGATTTGTGATATATATATATATATATATATATATATATATATCAAAAAGTTATAAAATTGATCATTTTAATTGTTGTATCCGAACATCTAGTTTAATTGACTAAGAAGAAAAATAAAGTTTCAATTTATTCATAAATAAGTTATGTTGGTGCAAATTTAGGATTAAAATTTAGATTTAAACAATAGAAATCATGTAAAACTTACCATTCTCATAACATTAATTCAAGGAAAAAGCTATGATGTACAGGCCGTGTAAACTTTAGTTTACACATGCCTTTTAGTTTTAGGGGTTAGTGTTTTAGTTTAGGGTTTAAAGTTTAGGGGTTTAGGTTGTATGGTTTAGAATTTAAGGTTAGTCTCTAGAATTTAGTGTACATAGTTTAAGGTTTAGGGTTTAGATTTTAGGATCAGGGTTAGGAATTTATGATTTGAGTTTTTATAAATGTCATATTCAAATTAAAGTATAAACATTATTAAAAAAGAATTTGTTCTTTTATAATTATCGGTACTTAGTTCATTATGAGTGACCCTATTAATCTAATTCGTTTCATTTACACATCGAGATTTGAATCTCTAACATTGTTTAAAGTAGAAGTGTGTACGGTTTAGATCGGTAAAAAAATTTAATAGTTCATTGCTTTTCAGTTTGATCAACCTTAGTTTTCGGTTTTTTATACTAACTTTGGGTTGTGAGATTTTATATTTTATTTTAATAAAATAACTTTATTTTATTATTTTTAAATATTTTAAAGTCTATTTTCACAGATATTTCTTAAAAATAATTTATATATAGCATTTTAAAGTTATTTTCACTATTTTTAAATATAAAATATTTACTTTATATTTTTAACAATTAAAATTTATTATAAATTAAATAGAAATTCAAATTCGATTAACTATGACTTTTAAATTTGTAAACCATAAACCGTCTATATATTATGGTTTGAATTTTTTTATTTAGCCTATTTTTTGGCACTATTTTTTTATTTAGCCTAGCTTAAAGTATTTAACCCCATTCAGTAGATGTAGAAAAAATGGATTTTTAATTTACAACTAGAAAAAACGGGCTTTAATTGATTGATTTAATAATGGTGGTGAAGAAAACCGGTTTGGCCATCGTAATATTGGAGATGATAATGAGGAAAGCCGTTTATCTTTATTGGTTTATTATAGCTTATTATTAATGACAGCTAGGAGAGTTGCCCTTTTTCAATTATTAATATTTCTTTACTTGCAAAAATTAAGAAAGAAACTATTATTATTTGTTAGATGTTTGATGTTTCTTTGATGTGCATGTCTTTATTTCGTTTTGTAAGAAGCGGACATAATTATGGCCACCCACGATGTTACCCAATTTCTCATGTAGTCCACATGAATTCGAGTGTGCATCCTCCTTTGCCTTATACAATCTCTTTATAATGCCATCTCCACTTCCATTTTATGTTGTGTCCTCTCTTTTTTCTACGTGGGTTTTGTTAATGGGTGGTTTTTTAATTAATATGTTCGAGGTAAGTAGTTATCCTTTTTAATAACATCCTTTTTATGATTATTTTTTTTTTCTTTTAGAGTATGATGGATATTATCATTGTATCTGACACTTGTTAATATTAACAACTAATTTAACAAAATAAATTTTAAACTATATATTCTATCCCTCAAGCCTTGAACTCTAAGTCCTAAACTTAAAATTTAACAAACTTGTTATACAACTTGTGTATAAAAAATCTATTATTATTATTATTATTACTACTACAATATATCGGACGTGAGTTCATATATATATATATATATATATATATATATAATGGGTTAGGATTCACTTACACACAATGTAAAACTCATAGTTTTATACGTTTCTTTTGTCGTTGGAAGCGTGAAATGAACGGCTAAGATAAACTTCTCACTTTTTCTCAAGTGATAATCTTCACATATTTTACTGTTAATCTTAACCATTCGTCCCACTCATCCAACGATCCTCAAAAGTGTAAAATTTAAAAACTTTTATGTTGTGTAAACAGATCCTATCCCTATACACAGAGATAGGATCCACTTACACACACTGTGAAACTATATGAGTTTTACACGTTTTTTGGATCGTTGGATGAGTGAAATGGATGGCTGAGATTAGCTCCTTACCGTTTTTTCCAAGTGATAATCTTCACATATTATATTATTAATCTCAACCATCCATTTCACCTATTATGTAAACGGATTTAATCTCATATATATATATATATATTATTATGGTTATATTCTACTTGCACCATGTAAAACTCAATTGGTTGTCCACAAGGCTTTTTGAGAATGAACTAGATTAACATTCTATTTAGAACCACTCCGAGCACTTGGAATATTTTGGTTAGTGATTAGTCTAAAATGGGTGAATATGGTCTTTTGCTTGGGCACTAAGAGAGGGATAGAAATCTTGTCTCTTTTCTCCGCATTAAAAAATAGATTTAAAGTTAAGATTTAGGGTTTAGGTTTAAGGAATTATGGGTAAGGTATATTTTTTTACAGTTTAAGAATTATAGTTTAGAATTTTAAATTTGGGGTTAAGCCTTAGAATTTAATTTTTTAGTGAGCCTTAACTCTAAAATAGCACCATTACATTTTATATTTACCAAAAATAACACCCGAGAGTTCTATATTTCGGAGTTCAATATTTACCAAGATAGCACCCTTATTGTGAATTAACCGTAAATCCAATAAAAATTATTTTTAAAAAAAATTCTTTTAAACTAGCCATGCATGCATGACGAGTTAAAAAATATTTTTTCGTGTTTTAATTTGATTAATTAATTAACGACAAGTTTCATTTAATTTTTTTACAATACTAGAAAAAAGATAAACTATTAGGAACCCACTTCGCATCTTTAATGTATTGAAGAACGAACAAAATTGAACTATTAGGCAACCAACTTTTATATTTAGCTCCATGAATAGCAAAAAAGATGCTGGCATTAGTTTATATAGGCTAGTTAGAGTATAAGCCTTTGTTTCTTATAAATGTGTGATTCTTGGAGTTAAAAGTTTGCTACTAGATTTCAACTTCAAGAATCCCACATTAATAACAAACAAAGGCTTACACTCTAACCATGTTTATATAAGCTAATGCCAACATTTTTTTTTGTAATTTATGGAGCTAAACATTAAAGTTGGTTCCTAATAGTTTATTTATTTTTTTATTCTTCAATACATTGAAGATGCGAAGTAGGTTCCTAATAGTTTAATTTTTTTTGTCCTTTAATAAAATTGTTTGATTTAAAAAAATAAATAACACTCTCCTAGCATGCACAACGAATTCTAATTAGAATTTATTGCAAGGCGGATTCAATGTAAGGGTACTATCATAGAAAATATAGGACTCCATAAGCTATTTTAGTAAATATACGATGTAATGGTACTATTTTAGGGATAATAGCGAGAAATAAAAAAATACACTAAAAATAGACAGAAGTTTTTTGTCTCTAAAAAAACAAATCAATCTATAGAGCGCGGGACACTCGAGCCTCAAATCTCTCAAAAGACTGAAAATCATATAAATACCATCATTCATTCCTTTTGCTTTTCTGCATTCACTGAACTCATTCCAACCCCCAAAATACCTACTGAATTTCTTCCTTTTTATCATTTAATCGAAAGAAAAAAAAAACACACAATGAAACTGTAGCAATATCTTTTTTTCTCGCTAAAAAGATGAAAGTGTTTTTATATTTTTTTTTTGAAAAATATTGTCTTCAGTGAGATTTTTAGAAAACCCGTATTTTATTTAAAAAATGGAGTCGCCACCGGCCACTCAAGGTGGACCGGACACCGTAAAAACCAGAGATTTTAAAATGTCGAGTTCGGGAGTCGGTTACGGATGGGGAATGATTAGCACTCACACACGGCCCAAAATTGGTACTTTAATAATTACCGCTTTATTAATATTAAATTTTCCGGATTAAAGTGATGATTAGATTAAAATTCAGTTATAAATGCGAGTAGATTTTAAAGGCCCCGTTATTCGAGAGTAAACGTCCAACCACTATCACTACGTCTGATACTGGCCCCGTTTACGCTCGAATAAAAGGGCACCGCATTGACAAAATATGTGTTCGTTATGCAAACTTAAAAAACATGACAAATATAAATAAATGCATTGCGATAAAAATATGAATAAATACTAACATAACAAAATACTAATATAACATAAATAAAATACTAATCTAAAACATACATACATACATGACTATTAATCTAACTCATAAATAAAAACATATCTAACATAAATAAAATACTAATCTAAAACATATATACATAAATATTAATCTAACTTATAAAAACATATCTAACATAAATAATAATATAAAACATAAATTTAAAGCATACTAATCTAAAACATAGATAAACATACAAATTAAAAACACAATTTTAAATCAACTACTACTTCATTAAAATATAAAAATTACAACATAAATAAAAAAGAAAGAAAATATACCTAACTAGGAGTTCGAATGACGAACCCTGACTAGACTCCACCGAGATCTACCACGACCTCTCCAAAAATATTAACTAGATCGGATCCAAATAGGACCCCGATCGAACCGACTAGGACCGAAAGTATTACCCCAGTCCTGGGCTAGCCGAATTGGCCTGCCCCTGCGGATTCAAATTGCTTGCTGCAATTTCAATCTTTGCAATTGCCATTTGCTCCTTCAATTGCTTCCCTATTTATAGGGGTGAGGAGGGTGACGTAGAGCTTTGTGCTCCCCTCCCCTCCCCTTTTTTATTATTAATTTTTTTTTTATTTTTTAGATTAATAATATTATTACAAAAATACTAAAAATACTAAAATTTGGACAAAAATGAGTGATTACAGAAACAAAATTTTCACTCTTCAAAAATTTTAAAAAATTTTAAAGATTCTGTTATTGAAACAAGTGATTAAGCCTCTTGTTGACATTTTTTTCTTAAATTTTAAATTTAATATTCGGTAAGATTATTTTTCTCTTTTCCTTCCTTAAGTAGTAGGCTTTTAGAATAAAATAAATTTTTTTTATAATTTTTTAATATTTTAAATAAATCTTCTCTTATATTTTTTTAAAATTCTTGCTAAGTCTTTTAAAATTATTAAAATTTTTAGTCATACCCTAAAATTTTAAAAAATATAAATTAAATCTTTCAAAATTTTTAAAAAATTTAATTTAAATCTCTAAATTTATTAAAATTTTAACTTGATCCTTCAACCTCTTTAATCAAATTCTGCCGTTAGTCGAATTATACATCCAATTTGTATTGTTTTATTTGTACCAAAAACTTCTATATAAGAAAAATGGCATACACAGGAAAGAAACATTACACCAAAGAAAAGAAGACATTACCTATCTCATCATTTTTTGCTGGCTGATACGTTACAGAATTTTATACGTTTTCCAGATTTGACTCACCACCCAACAGCCCTTCTCTTTTACATTTTCAAATTCCCGTTGAGTCATATTTTTACGGGTAAATTAAAATAGAGGTCACTCAATTATGGATAAAATTACATGTATGTCATCTAATTATTAGAAGTTATACTTGGGTCACTTAATTACAGGTAAGGTTATATTTGGTTCACCTAATTATTAAAGGTTACATTTGGGTCACTCAATTATGGGTAAGGTTACATTTGGGTCACCCTTTATATTTAAAAAAAATATCAATTTAGACATTTTTTCTTCCAAATCACTTGTATACCATCGTTAACATTAAAGTACTTCATTTGAAATCATTAATTAATGTAATACACAATTTGATATATATTTTTTAAATATGAAGGGTGACCCAAATGTAACCTTATACATAATTGAGTGACCCAAATGTAACCTTACCCATAATTGAGTGACCCAAATAATTTTTTAGAGAAAACTACATATTTAGTACCCCGGCTATGCCCGCGTTATTGTTTTGATACCCAACTATTATTTTTTATAAAATGATACCTAACATTATGTTTTTGTTCTGTTTTGGTACCCCCGACCGTTGAAAATTAATGGAGATGATGACATGGCTTGGTACAATCAAAATTTTAGTCCCAAACACTTATATAGATGATCAATTTAATAAAAAATCCATCAATTTAAAACATCATCTTAATTTTGTGGTAAAATTGCAAATTACGTTCGACTGGAATAAGAAAATGACGAATTTACAATTTTAATCTAAAAATGAAAGTAATGTTTAAATTGATAGAATCTTAGACTAAATTGATAGATTGTGTAAGTTTTTAGACTAAAATTGTTATTAACTCAAGTCACGTCACCATTTTCGTTAGCTTTTAACGGCCGAGGTACCAAAATAGAATAAAAACGTAACGTTAGATATTATTTTGCCAAAAATAATAATTGGGGTTACTAAAACAATAACGATGGCATAGTTGGAGTACTAAATATATAATTTTCCCTAAAGTTTAGTAACTGTGTGACCAAATATAATCTTACACATAATTGAGTGACCACCGTTGTAGTTTACCCAATTTTTGGGTAACTTACCTATTTATTACGCTCATAAATGTATTCAAAATATTTTATATTGATATAAATTTTGATAAATGATCATTTATAATTATACTATTTGTTGTGTATCATATTGTTTTTAATTATTTTATATCAAGCGGTCACTCCGTTTTGATATATATATATATTATTTGTTTCATTGTAATTTTCTATAATCCTTTTTGTTGATTTATAATCCTTTTTATATCGGAAAAGAGAATATGCTACTGCCTTATACAATCAAGTAATGCTCTGGAGATCGCAATCCTCATGTAGGAAATTCAAGATCATGCCTGGAGGTGCTGGAAAGAGTGTGTTTCCATCCGTTATTTTGTTTGCTATGAGATTTCAATCTCCCAAATATGGCGATTAATTGTAACAACGTTACATTTCCCTCTACCCATCGGTCATTAAGGGAATGGACTACCTCCTTCTTGTCATGCACAATAACCAAGTGCCATTATCACTTAGAATGACGCCAAGTCGCTTCTCCATCATCGAATCGGTATTCAATTTTTTTAATTCAAAAACCATTTTGTTTAGTTAAAAAAATGCTGATATATATATTTTAAAAAACAAAGTTTTCAATAAACATTTTTCGTTGACATTAACTATAACGGTAGAATGACTCGATCGGCGAGGGCGGCTAAAACGGCAAGATCAGCTTGGACGGCAAAAACGGCATGGACGGTCAGAACAAATATCTCCCATCATTACCAATCGAAGGAAGGTTTAGATCATCTTCGGACGACCAGACCTAAGAGGAAAGTTATGGTCATGCCATGTTATTGTTATTGTCCATGTGTCACTGCCCAATCAATCTAACGCGTTGACCGTTAGTGAATTAATAATTTTCATCCAACAAAGGGTTTTTTGTAAAAAAATTAAAACGTTGAGAGCTAAAGTATTTTAAAACGGAATAAAGTCAAAATTGGCATTATTGTGAAAAGTGAGGGGGTACATTTAGGCATTATGCATTGAAGAAATAAAAATATATATATAAAATTAAGGGATTAAATTATAAAAAGGATAAAATTATTTAAAAATATGAATTGAAATTAAATATATATTTTATAGTTGTGTAATCACTCATTTTTTGACCGGGTTTTAGTGTTATTAGTATTATTTTAATAATAATATTAATAATATAAAATTAATAAAAAATAAAAAAAAAAAAAATATTATTAAAAAAAAAGAAAATATTGTGTGGAGCAAGGTGTTCCACGTCACCCTTAACCCACCCCAATTGCCTATATAAAGGCATGGGGCAGGGGCAATTTACAGGCGCCCAAAATTACACAATTGCATGCCAAAATTGCCATAAATTGGCAAGGCAATTGGCTCCCCAATTGGGAGCATGGCCGGCCGCAAGGCTGGCCGGGGTTGGGGGCAGTGCCCTCGGCCCCAGTTGGTTCGATCCAACATTCAATTGGGGTCTTATTTTAGGTTCGATCTAGTTAATAATTTTGGAGAGGGCGTGGTAGATTACGGTGGGTTCAGTCGGGGTTCGTCATTCGAGCTCCTAGTTAGGTATATTTTCTTCCCTTTTTATTTGTGTTGTAATTTTTATAATTTAATGAAGTATTAGTTAATTTAAAATTGTGTTCTTTTTTACTTTGTATGTTTATTTATGCTTTAGATTAATATTTATTATGTTTTAAATTTATGTTTTATATTAATATTTTAGTTATGTTAAATTTGTTTTTTTATGTGTTAGATTAATATTTATGAATGTTAGTATTTTATGTATGTTAGATTTTTTAAGTTAGATTAATATTTATGTATGTATGTTTTAGATTAGTATTTGTTTATGTTTTAGATTAATATTTTATTTATGTTAGATTAGTATTTTATTATGTTAGTATTTATTTATATTTTATCGCATTGTATTTATATTCGCCATGTTTTAGGTTGCATAACAGATATATAAATTGTCAATGTGGTGCCCTTTTATTCGAGCGTAAACGGGGCCAGTATCAAGCGTAGTGAT
The DNA here is from genome assembly GCA_019671005.1 of Hibiscus mutabilis. Taxonomy (NCBI): domain Eukaryota; kingdom Viridiplantae; phylum Streptophyta; class Magnoliopsida; order Malvales; family Malvaceae; genus Hibiscus; species Hibiscus mutabilis. The sequence goes on along the minus strand of CM033728.1, from coordinate 43,801,825 downwards.
AGTGGTTGGGCGTTTACTCTCGGATAACGGGGTCTTTAAAATTTATTCGCAATTATAACCGAATTTTAAACTAATCGTCACTTTAATCCGGAAAGTCTAATATTAATAAAGCGGTAATTATTAAAGTGCCAATTTTGGGCGGTGTTGGGGTGCTAATCCTTCCCCATCCATAACTGACTCCCGAACCCAATAGTTTTCAAATCTCTGGTTTTATGGTGTCCGGCCTACCTAAGTGGTCGGTGGCGACTCCAATTTCTAATATAACGCGTTTTTTCAAAACCCCCACGGATAAATATTTTTATATTCGAAAGACAACCAACACTTCGAAAACACAAGTTTTTAGCAAAACGGAGACATCACTACAGATGGCGACTCCGCTGGGGAGAATTTTTTGTTTTTCAAAAACAAATGAGAGTCAAGCTTTTAAAATAATTACCGCTTTATTAATATTAGAAATTCCGGGTTAAAGTGACTATTAAATTAACATTCGGTTATAATTGCACGTTTATTTTAACGCATTTAAAATATGGCATATAAACCCATTTTTTAAGTGGGGGGAAAACGCTAATGCTTTCGTGGAGATATCGTTCTCCCGTATGGGCCTAGCAAGTACCTTCGGGGCTCGAGTACCTTATGCTTTCGTAAGGATATCGTTCCTTCGTACGAGCATAAGCGAATGGGTCCCCCTGAATTGAACTCGGTTGAAAGGAGCCTATAATGGGTGATGATCGGGGGCCTTGCTACCCTTAGTAGATGACAGCTAGGACAATTCTGGTACCTCCTAGCACTAACACTGCATGTAGAGAACATAGAAACCCAGCCTGTTAGAGCCATGCAGATAACCTTAGGTGTTTTAGACTAGATAAATATGGTCGCTTTGTTTATTTACCTTATTTAATTTGTCCTTTTATTTATGTATTTATCCAGTACTAACTCATTTTTTTGTGTTTTATTTTTATTTTATTTTTACCCATACTTTTGTTGCATTATCATTGCATCCACATAGAGGTGTTGATTCAAGTGGTTTGCCCGATTAGAAAATCTTTCATCATGGAAAAAATGTGTCTTAGGAAGGACGATATCGATCCAGTCGCGCGACATCGGTCAGAGATTAATCAACAGATCCGAAGTAACGATTTACCGAGCAAGCGTGTAGTGCCAAAGTATACACACGAGACCCTGATGGTGGACATACGACGAGTTGCAAGGTGTGTGAATGACTTAGCTACCGAAGTCGCGACTCTCTGACCTTTCGTAACCCCGGACATGGAAGAAGCACCAAGGTTTATCAAGTTTCTCAAAGCTGTCGAGGAGCTAGGAGGTAGAGTTAGGGCTTATGGATAGAACTTTGTTTTGTAATTAAGACTTTTTGTAATAGGGACTCTTTTTGTACTAAGGACTCCTTTTGTAATAGAGACGTTTTTTGTAATCTAGACCCTTTAATTCCCATGAAAGTCGTTCGAAAGGGTGATTACCAGCGGAATCAACGCCTTTATTTGCATTCATGTTGCATATCATGACATGGTGTTGATTCAAGAACAGTTCATTAAAAGGCTTTCAAAATAGAAAAAGTCTGCTTTGCCAGAAACGATAATATTACAGTATCAAGTTAGGCCGAGCAAAGACCAATCGCGAAAGAAGACGGTACGACAGTAAGACACGTGCGACACAGAAGATTCTGTCAGGGCCGCAGAACCCCAATTTTAAATCTTCACATTTGACCATTTAAAAAAATCTCAGATTTTAATTTAACTCATTTAAAAAAAAATTTGAAAATATTATTATTTTGCTTTGAAACTTCTTCCCTCATAAAACTTTCAGAATAATAATAATAACAAAAAGAAACCTAAAAGTTTCATTTTTAAGTAAGTTAAAACTTTTTGATAATAAAAATGGGGAATTTTTAAACCAAATGATCCTTGAAAATTTTAATTTAAACCCCAAAAAGTTTTAAAGTACTCCCCTAAGATCGATAGAATCCATCCCTGTTTAGACGTACCCCGATCTACAGAAGGAAAATATGTTATCTGATGTCCTTTTCAGAAGCCACAAAAGTAAAGATCATGACGTCACGAGCCCATAGAATAGAATACAAGGAGAAGACGAAGTCATCCATCATCCTGAAGACGACGTCGAGACGTGGAGCACAGGTTTTGCTTCCCGAAGTCAAGGTCTCTAGAATAAATTCAACTATTGCCTGTAATTCATTATTAATTTCTTGCAAACATACATTTTCTCTATTGAAAGTTTTTCAAAGACTGTTCGAGAATCAACATCACATTTGCATGCATTCTCGCATTTATAGGGTATTGATTCCCGAAGTGGTTCCTCAAATCTCAGAAATCGTTCATAGTTGGTAAATGGTCGTCTGGTCAGATATTAGAGGGCACGGATCAAGGGTTTTGTCCCAGAACAAGATCGGAGACAATAGAAGAGGAACCATCTGAAGACTTCAGGTCAGACATGGTAAAGAGACACGGTACTGGTAATGAGCAAAGTAAAGTGCAAGAGTTGATACTTTGACGAAAGGTAAGCAATCCATCAAACCGAAAAAGAACCAATTAAGGATCAGAATAGAGAGCGAGATAGTTAGAATTCTACCTCCAAGTTATCCAAATACGACAAATTGGATATTTTTTGTCATCTGCATCAATAAACAGGCGGAAGGTATGCTTGAGTCGGGCTTTCAAAAAAATAAAGCTCGGTCTAGAAGAAACTTGAGGAGCAAGTAATGAAAAGAAGTATATCTCGATTCCTGCAAGGTACACCGAACGACTCATAATGTTCATCGACAAGAGTCTTATTACCTCGTTGAAGTCTCTAGCGAAGAGACCGTCTTATCCGAGAGATTACGATACACGTGCTAGAGGCAGTTACCGTTTAGGAAGTTTGGGTCACGGTATTGAGGATTGCGGGGCCCTGGGGAATGAGTTCAAGATCTTATCGCGATGGGGATTTTAGGTTTCAAAGACGGAGTTCCCCAATTCTATAGTGAGCTAACAATCACCCGAGGGGCAAAGTTGAGGAGGAATCGATATCCAGGACAAAGTTCGAGTAATACCGAAGTGGGTCACTCAAGCGAGTTAAATTTAAAGATCGGAGATAGGGGCATCCCAGGAGAGAGATATTCTTTCGAGTTCTGCCAGCTCAGATAAGAGAGATAACTTGGATAAAATTGAATTTGCAGAATGATCACCAAAAGCTTTCCTGAGTGTTTAAGAATATCAGATTGAGTCACTTTTAAAGAATAGATGAACGGTATTGTCCAGTTCAAAGACGACTCAGAATATTGGAAGAAGAGAAACTAGTCAAGTGAGAATCAAGTCAAGCTGTTATGAGGTAAGTTTGAGGAAATTAGGAATAGGTACGACAGTCTCCAGAGATGAGCTACAGAATAACTTAGCCATTAACAAGATTTTTGGAAACAAGTTTACGACAAAGCAATGACAATTCAACACTCTTCAATTGGAAATGGCAACTTCCAAGCTAGAAAGACTAAGCAGGGGATGGATGAAGACCCGAAGATCGATATTACTCGAGCAGGTAAGGCAGGTCAACAAGGTGGCAGGCTTAGTCAGAACATGGACCAAGTGTTGAACTACAGAGGCAAGCTGACCGGACTACTGGATGAAGTTAAGAAAGTAGGCACTGAAGCTTATCAGTAACTGTAAATACCTAATATCTGATATACTGAAACCTTTTGGCCTCAATGAACGTCGTTCTATGGGAATCACTTTTGGAATCAATACCTTATTGCATTCATATTTATATTTTAGGATTGCATTGCATTGCTTTGCACGATCCTGGCATGTTTTACATGACATTATCATCACCTTGCATTATTATTACCTTGCATAAATTTTATGAGTAATTCAAAGACCAATTAGGGTTTTATCATGGATAAAAGAATTGAAGACATTCAAAAATCAAGATTCGAGCTGTTAAAAGATGGGCTCGAGAGGAAAAAGAAAAAAGAAGAAGTTTGATGTCTTCGATACAAGAAAACTTTGTTTGAACCCTGATTTGGTCATTCCTCCAGATTTCAAAGATTCCCATATTTACGTATGATGACGGAACAAGCTGCCCCAAGATTCACCTGACCACGTCCTGCAGAAAGATAGAGGGCTACATCGAGAATGAAAAATTACTGATCCACTACTTCTACGACAGTCTAGCATGACATACCGTGATATGGTACAACTGTTTGAGTAGAGTCCAAGTGTAGTCACGCGGAGACTTAACCGACGTCTTTATGGGCAATACATATATACTTTAGACCTATCACCAAGTCATCAGTATCTCCAGGGTACGAAGATGAAACCTGATGAAGGCTTCAAGAAACGTGCTTTGAGGTGGCTGTGTTTAGCAACCCAGGTACAGTCTCCCGTAGATGAAGAGGAAAGTGACTTACATGCCACTTTTAATAAGATGCTCCAGAAAATAAATGCCAGCTTTGAGGACTTAATGACAGTCGGAGAGAGAAACGAACATGCACTCTAAGACCTAAGTTTAAAGACCAGACCTGTCTAGGAGCATAAGGAAAGAAAGAGATAAATGGGTACCACTTTCAAGGTTCTCGTGATCGTAAGATAAGAAGACATGCAGATTCCTCCGAATCACCGAGAAAAATTCCTCGAACAAGTACATATTTAGAGATATTCAGAGTATTCCATATGGCCTCATCTGGTCAAGGGTTAGTACCTTACCTCCGGGCCGATAAAGATTACACCCAGCTCATCTTCCCACAGTTTTAATCCATACAGTGCATGTGAGTTCTACATTAAGGCACCGAGACATGGCACCAAGAAATTTGAGGTTGTTGATAGAAGAAATCAAGAAGTTGGTTGACGAGGGAGTCATGACAAGAATTGATCCAACAAGGAAAAACAATAGAAGTGGCACAAGCCTACACTACAAAGGACCGGAATGAGTTAGTACTCGGGAGGTAGTCCGGAGGTCCCTATGATTTTCCCACCAGTTCACAAAGAAATGCTCAATACTTTGAAAAAAGAAAAAAGAAGAAAAAACTCTCAAACAGATATTTTTAGAATTAAAAATCACATTTCCATTTAGAAAAGCATTTTTACATTATTGATTCTTTAAACATTTTATTTTTATGGGGTAGTTTTCCCATATGCATATACATGCATTTTTGAATAGACATATGTATATATCATTTCTATACCAGGTCCTCAAATTTTGAATGCAACAGTACATTTGCTTTAGATCCAAAGATCAACTCTAAGTCGCATATATTTACAAGAGATTGAATGTTGTGGGGATACTGTAAATGTAAGTATCTTCTAGTTTACTTAGGCCAACAGAGGAACAAAGCGAGTGTTTAGACAATGGGCAGTTCCCATTTTAAGAATTTATCTTCTTAGGCACTTGTCGCTTAAGATCCTTGAAACGAAAGTTGACCCTAAACCTCTACCCTCAAGGCATTCTCGGGACATCTGTGAATTTGACAACGAATGATATTTTTTTACTTTACCAAAAGATGATATGAGTCCGCATGATTGGATACGAAGATCAAAAAATCATCGAAAGAAAGTGGTTGAAAACAATGATATGTCCAAACGAAAAACCAAAGAAAATAAGAGAAATGGTAATCAGAAGGCCGAAGCAATCCAGATCGAGTAAATATCAGAAGAGCTGCAAAGAGGTAAGTAACTTCGAGCAGAAGATATCATCAATACCAGTATAGATACGTGTTGATTCGAGGATACATTTATAGACTCGAATAAGAATAAAGAGATTCAAGGCTAAAAACCCAAAATGGGCAGTCTAAAACAAAAAAGAAAAAGAAAACAAAACAAAACAAAAAAAAGAAAAAAAAAAAAAAAAAAAAAAAAAAGAAAAAAAAAAGAAAAAAGAAGAAAAGAAAAAGAAAGAAAGAATATTGTATATGCTTCACACACAAATCAAACAATACAAGAACGAGACTTCAACTATGTGCAAGAGACACAAGGAATCCACATTTCAAGTAAATATCAGTTTTGAAAATTAGTATAGAAGCTCGAATTGAAGCCAAGTCAAGACAAGTCGACCCGAAGATTGCTAATTTTGAAAAAGGAAATGACCTCTAGGGTGAAAACCCAAAAATGGGCAGTCTAGAGTGATCTTGAAAATGAAGAAAAATAGTAGTCTGCCTGAGCCTGTTGGCATCAATATCCAACCAAAATACACTGATCTGAAGGTACAAAAGAAGGAAGTGACCTTTAGGGTGAAAACCTAAAAATGGGCAGTCTAGAGCAATCCAAGAGAAAATGTGAAAAATAAGAAAAAAGAGAAAAAAGAAAGAAAGGATAATATTTCATCTGGGCGTGCCAATCACAAGAATTCCCAGAAATGTATTCGTAGTCTTTCATTCAAGAAATCTCAATTTCGAGGAGTATTGGAGGATCAAACATTATTGAACAAAAAACGAACATCGGTATATAGCCAGAATGCAAGGTAGCCTACAGTAAAAAGAAAGGAAATGAACTCTAGGGTGAAAACCCGAAAATGGGCAGTCTAGAGTGATCCAAAAAAGGGAAGGAATAATGGGCATATCCAAGTTACACAAGTACAGAAATACTATTCCACTTAACCATAAACCAAATGCCTACATTACAAGCCCCAAAGACCATTCTGGTCATCCATAGATATCCAAGTTGAATGAGAATGTCTTCAGATTTCATTCCGCCTATAAGGGTTAACTTTGCTTCAAGGAACGTCAAACTTCTAAGTGCTTGATCGACACCCAAATGAGGGAAGGATAGGGAATGGTGAGATAGTGAGATTAAGAGAGCCACCTTAAATGGGGTAGAAACTAGGTAGGGTTGTTCATCTTAAAAGCCTATTAGACTAGAAGAAACTATACATTGGCATATATCTCCACAATGGTCAAGATCTTCTAAATATGCGCTTCATTAGAGTTGATCTCTGGCAACTTGAAGCAGATGCGCTATGGTGTTTGATATTTCGGGGGCAAACAGGTTTTAAAAGGTTTGACATTTTTCCCAAAGTTTTGATGTTTACCATTTCCCCCAAACATTAGTTTTTAAAAATGTTTGGCAACACACTTCGAATTTTGTTTACCATTCTCCAAGCATTATTTTATAAAAAAAATATTTGGTCCTTAAAAAAGAAGAAGAAAAGAAAAAGATGTTTACCATTTGTTCCAAACAATGTTTTCAAAATGTTTGGTATCCCGTCTAAGTTGTGATTTTCGAAATGACTGTTATCTTTTCAAACAATCATTATTTTTTGAAATATACACAAGTAAATTGCCTTTTGCATTACTTCAAAAATGAATGATGATGAGATTTAAAGCATAGGGGATCGAGAGTTAGTTCCCGTCGAAGTGCTACGAGAAGATCAAGGATGAGCTCGGGGATGGAAGCATTTTGGCTCACCCCGTGACTAGAAATAGATCAAGGTTCTGTATGATGGGTCGAAAAAATTCAAAGCAGTGGAGCCCGTGGTTGAATGGGGCAACGCCAAGCGAAGAAGATGACAATGGTTCTTATAAAAATAATATAAGAACCAGAGGATCATTTATGAAGACAAGTGATAACCCTGAAGACAAGAAAGCCTTCCACACAAAAGGTTTAAAAGTAGGTTCAAATGAGGATTTAAGAGCATACAGTGAAACAGTAAATAGATGAAGAAATTTGAGGAACGACCTTTCAGGGTGTAAGACTTTAGAACAAAAAAGGGTTGAAAGAAAAAAGAAGAAAAAAAGAGAAACAAAGAGAAAAAAGTGAAAAAAGAAAAGAAAAGAAAAAAAAGAAGAAAAGAAAAAAATAAAAAGAGAGAAAAAAGAAAAAAAGAAAAAGAGGAGAAAGAAAGCATGACATTGCATTCATCATATAGATAAAGACATGCCAATTTTTGCTTGTTTTTGGACAGGTACTTGAAGAATTGTCAAAGAGTATTAAGAACTGGATTTCGTTAAAGAAAGAAAGTTTGGCAGCCATTTTAGGCGTGAGTCCCCAAAATTTGAAGAAAGATTTCGGCAGCTATAGTAGCGTGAGTCCTAGAAGATTGGCAGCCACATTCGACGTGAGTCCCCAAAATTTGAAGAAAGATTTCAGCAGCTATAGTAGCGTGAATCCTAGAAGATCGGCAGCCATTTTCGGCGTGAGCCCAAATTAAAGAAAGATTGGCAGCCATTTTCGGCGTGAGCCCCAAATTAAAGAAAGATTTTGGCAGCCATCTTCGGCGTGAGTCCCCAAAATTTGAAGAAAGTTTTGGCAGCCATCTTCGGCGCGAGTCCCTAAAATTTGAAGAAAGTTTGGCTGCCACCTTCGGCGTGAGTCCCTAAAATTTGAAGAAAGTTTGGCAGCCACCTTCCGCGTGAGTCCCTAAAATTTGAAGAAAGTTTGGCAGCCACCTTCGGCGTGAGTCCCCAAAATTAGAAGATTGGTAGCCATTTTCGGCGTGAATCCCCAAAACTGAAGAAAGGTCGGTAGCCATTTTCGACGTGAATCCCAAAATTTGAAGAAAGATTTCGGCAGCCTTAGCAGTGTAAGTCCAAAAAAATCGGCAGCCATAACAGCGTGAGGCCCATATGTTAAATCCTTCGGGTCATCGGTAAGTCATTCGGGCACGGTGTTAAGTCCTTCGGGCCACCAATAAGTCTTTCGAGCCTGGTGATAAGTCATTCGGGCATGATGCGGTAGCCTTAGAAGCGTAAGTCCAAAGATATCAACAACCTTGTAAAAAAATGATGAAAATGATATAGAAAAAAAAAGAGAAAAGAAAAAGAAAAAAAGAGAAAAAATGCTGAAAAAAAAGAAAAAGAAAAAAATCGAAGATAAAGGTTCTATATAGAAAGGGCCTATATTTTCAAGCTCCCGTAGCAAGAGGTTCTATGTAGGAAGAATCCGCCGCTCCGAGGCTTCAGGAGTTGAAAGTTTTGTATAGGAAGGGTTTGCAGCTCCAGGGTGAAGACTAGCAGTTCTATATAGGAAGAACTCCCAGCCGAAGGAATTCACCCATGACACATAAGGTTTTATATAGGGAAAACCTGTTGTGTTGAAAGCGAAGAGTCTTATATAGGAATGGCTCCGAGCTTTATTGTCTTAGAGTGAGAGGTTTTATATAGGAAGAACTTGTAACTCTGAGATTTCAAAAGCTAAGAGTTCTATACATGAAGGACTTGCGGCTCCAGGGTTTGAAGACTAACAGTTCTATATAGGAAGAACTCACAGTCAAAGAATCCGTCAGTAACGCAGAAGGTTTTATATAGGAGAAATCAGTGTTGAAGGCAAAGAGTTCTATATAGGAAGGACTCCAAGCTTCACCGTCTCAGAATGAAAAGTTCTATATAGGAGGGACTCATAACTCGAGTCTTCAGAGTGAAGGGTTCTATGTAGAAAGAGCTTATAGCTCCAAGATCGGAAGGTGACGAAGCTCTATATAGGAAGAACTTACGAGCCTGAAAATTCAGCTAAGGAAGAGCGAAGAGTTCCAGAAGAACACGTGATTCCGAAGCCAAAGACAAGGAAGTGGGTAAAAAATGAGTGCTTTTGATCTTTGCTTTGTCCTCATTTTACAAGAACAAGCAAAGAGGGGCAACTGTAATCACTCATTTTTTGACCGAGTTTTAGTGTTATTAGTATTATTTTAATAATATTATTATTAATATAAAATTAATGAAAAATAAAAATAATAAAATATATTATTAAAAAAAGGAAAAATATTGTGTCACCCTTAACCCACCCCAATTGCCCATATAAAGGCATGGGGCAGGGGCAATTTACAGGCGCCCAAAATTACACAATTGCACGCCAAAATTGCCATAAATTGGCAAGGCAATTGGCTCCCCAATTGGGAGCATGGCCGGCCGCAAGGGCCGGGTTGGGGGGTTGGGCAAAGTGCCCTCGGCCCCAGTTGGTTCGATCCAACATTCGATCGGGGTCCTATTTTAGGTCCGATCTAGTTAATAATTTTGGAGAGGGCGTGGTAGATTCCGGTGGGGTTCAGTCGGGGTTCGTCATTCGAGCTCCTAGTTAGGTGTATTTTCTTCCTTTTTTATTTGTGTTGTAATTTTTATAATTTAATGAAGTATTAGTTAATTTAAAATTGTGTTCTTTTTTACTTTGTATGTTTATTTATGCTTTAGATTAATATTTATTATGTTTTAAATTTATGTTTTATATTAATATTTTAGTTATGTTAAATTTGTTTTTTTTATGTGTTAGATTAATATTTATGAATGTTAGTATTTTATGTATGTTAGATTTTTTAAGTTAGATTAATATTTATGTATGTATGTTTTAGATTAGTATTTGTTTATGTTTTAAATTTATGTTTTAGATTAATATTTTATTTATGTTAGATTAGTATTTTATTATGTTAGTATTTATTTATATTTTATCGCATTGTATTTATATTCGCCATGTTTTAGGTTGCATAACATATATATAAATTGTCAATGCGGTGCTCTTTTATTCGAGCGTAAACGGGGCCAGTATTAGGCGTAGTGATAGTGGTTGGGCGTTTACTCTTGGATAACGGGGTCTTTAAAATTTATTTGCAATTATAACCAAATTTTAAACTAATCGTCACTTTAATCCGGAAAGTTTAATATTAATAAAGCGGTAATTATTAAAGTACCAATTTTGGGTGGTGTGGGGGTGTTAATCCTTCCCCATCCGTAACCGACTCTCGAACCCAATAATTTTCAAATCTCTGGTTTTATGGTGTCCGGCCTACCTAAGTGGCGGTGGCGACTCCAATTTCTAATATAACGCGTTTTTTCAAAACCCTCACGGATAAACATTTTTATATTCGAAAGACAACCAACACTTCGAAAATACGATTTTTTTAGCGAAACGGAGACATCGCTACAAGTTGTTTAAAAATATGTGATTCAAATTAGGTTAAAATAACTTAAAATAAATAAAAAGGGAAAAATAAAATTAAATCGTAAAATTATAAAATTTGATATTTAAAATTTTCAAAGCTGAGCAAAAATTTTACTCATCCCTACTATCGCTCATAAATATTTATATTAAATAAAAGAAAGGAGAATAAGAACAAAAAGGCAATATAGATGAGAGATGGAAAGACAGAGAGGGTTCCCTTCACCATCTCCATCACTTGGCTTTGTTTTCCTCTTCATAAAGCGCGTAGCCGTCCGGTACACCTTGTCCTTATTTGCTTCTACATGTTTCTTTATCCATATGATCATTCTAAATTCATTTTTTATATTAAAAGAAAATTCCAATAACACTTCCAATCAATGCATTAAATCATAAAAATAGAAAGAAATTTTGTTTTATTACTAATTTCATTCGTACTATACATTGTTTCGTGTTGCAAAATATAATTCTAAAATCTGGCATTTTCCAATCCATGCAAATCGCTAACTCTATTCATATGCTTCCTCATAATCGCCACTTTTGCCAATCTCTCCGCCGCTCTCCAAGCAGACGTCGTCGTTAGCGCCTCAACCTTTTCCTCCACTCCCCCATTCTTGTTATTATTAACATTATTACTATTATTATTATTTACCCTTTGTTTCTGGCACCGCCGGTTCAACTCCGCTAACTCGGACTCCAACCCCCGAATAAATTCCTCAGCCGAACTGGAACCCGATTGCAATAACAAAGCTCGAGCCGAGGTAAGCAGGTGGTGAGCCCCTGATAAATCGTCGTGCTCAATCAATCCACGAGACTCCGTCACAGCGCGCGTGCTCACGTGGAGGTTCCTCAACCGTGCGACGCTGTGAGACGAAGATCGAACGGACTGCGGCAACCGAGGTAAAACCAAGCTTTGATCCCTCGAGTAGACCATCTCCTGGGTAAATGGATCTCTGTAAGATGATCCTACGGACATCAGCCTGTTAGACCCGCGAGAGGATACGGGTACTTTCAGTTCCACCAATAGTTCTCTCTCCTCGCCCGAATGCAAATCCCCAACCCGTACCGAACTGGACCCGAGTGAAGCCGGTCGGGCCGTCAATGAATAGACCGACGAGATCTCGGCTGGGGCTGACCTGGATTCGAATCCCAATTGAAGCCTCACATCTTGAACCACCACGCTTAACAGACCGTTCACGATTTCACAAAAAGCATCCTCGTTTGGAGTGCACGATCCGAAGCCGAATGAGTGCACGGGAATTTCTGAATGGCTCAGGCGCGTGGTGGAAACAATTGGAAAATTCTCATTTGTCGGATTCGACTGTGACTGTTTATCATGATAGTCGGATAAGATCATGATACTGGTTACTGCGTTTCTCTCTCTACGATCCTCCAATACTTTGGCCGCCTTTTTCAGCGCGTCGTTCACACTCATCCCTTGTCCGCTGCTTCCCAGCGCGTCGACGATCCTTCTCGCAGATCTCCGTCCGCCGGAACTCATCCTTTTCAACGGCATCAACCGTTTCGAACTCGACGAGAAAATCACGATTGACAAACGGTCCTTTTCGTTGAGCAAAGAGATTATCGACCGCATCGCCCGTTTCATCATCTGCAACCGCATCGCACCCCCGCTAGCATCCAACACCGTAACCAAATCAATCGCAGCCCTCTTCAATCCATGCGTAACGGTTGGCGCGCTCACTTTCATAGCCACCACGTAACTTTCGTAACTCCTCCCAACCGCAACCATCGCCGCTTCCTGCGACAACCTAACCTCCACGTTTCTTGCATTACTCCTCGGTGTAACAAAAAAACCTTGGATTTCCTCCTCGTCTTCGTTTTCCGTTTCCTCAGATTCAGGAATGGGATTAAACTGGGAAAGAGAAACAGGTGAGGCCAACGGCTCATCGTCGTTATAGACCCGAAACGTCTTCGTTTTGATGTGGCCGAGAGATGTTTTAGGGGGTTGTTCGTGGTGTTGAAGGGAGAGTAAAGGCAGCTCTTTCCAGGTGGTGGAACAGACGGGGCAAATTAGTACTTGTTGGTTCCTGATATGGGCAGCGACGCAATGGAAATGGAAGGAATGAGAACACTCCGCCGTGAAAATCGCCGTGCCTTGACCCGTTTTCACGCTTTCTAAACAGATTCCACACCGGCAACCCTGGAAGAAAAAACAATAGAACAAAAGATTAGTATTGAAAAGGACAAAATTTTGAATAATAACAAGAGTTGAGACAAAGATGAGAAAAAAACTTACGTTGGAGAGGCAGAGAGTGGATTTGAGGAAGGAGAGAGTGGAAGGGGATTTAGTGGAGGAAGGGTTGGAGAAATGGGATGTTCGACAATGGAGTTTGGGGCTATTGGGAAGAGAAGAAGTTGGGGTGGGTGTGGAAGTGATTCGGCAACGAAGACTTGGGCTTGAAACCGGTTGAGATTGTAACCTTGGCGTTGATGGGTTGGAGAAAAACCCAAACTTTGAGGAAAATCTTGGACTTTTGGTGCTATTGTTTTGCCGCTGTTGTTGCTTTTCTGGTAAAACTGGGATGTCTTGCTTCTTGGGAATGGAAGTGCAAAAAGCTCTTCTCCAACCGGTCACCATTGTTTCAAAACTTTTTGCTCTGTTTTCAGTCAAGTTGAATATTTTCTCTTCAGTTTATTTGGAAGAATTAGTTTGATTGTGAGGGAGAAGAAACAGAATGAGCATAGAAATGGAATTCTGGGGAAATAGGGAAATGGATTAGATTATTGGAGAGAGAAGAAATGGCCTCAGAAGATGACTGCTTTGCTTTCTCAGTGTTTCCAGAGACTGTATTATAATGTTGGGAAATCTCCCCCCACAAAAAGATCGCTCCTGCTAATGCCTATCAAAGCCTTCACTGATTGCTCGGTCTCTCTCTCTCAAGTCCAAAAAAAAAAAAAACGAAGCTGGCTTATTTACAAAGGTTAATTTGGAATCATAATATTATTATTATATTCCTCTTGTAATAATCAACATTACATCTATTTTTGTCATCATATGTTAAATATTATTGCTATAATTTTCTCTTTATAGATATTGGTAGAATGATAATTTAAGAGAGATTTAATTCGATGAACAAAATTGCGTGTAGGAAAAGAGTACGGGTAAGTGGAGGTTAGCCTACCTTAAGGAACGGTAAGGAGGTCAACGCATCGTGTGTGTCTGAAATCCCTACCCAACGTTACGGACGAATTTCATAAATATTATTTTAGAAATTTTTTTTAATATGATACCTTTTATTTTAATTTTTAAAATATTGTAATTTAATTTTTTTAAAATATTGTTTATTTATTTTGAACAAGAAATTAAAAAATTAAAGTCTGGTTCAGGAGGATCGACTTCAGGCAATTTTGAGAATTAAAATACTGTTCATAGTCGGATTGTGTTGAATTCGACTTTTAAAGTACTGCAGCATATACAATATTTTGAGAATTAAAAAAGAAAATATCATATTTTGAAAAAAAAACCTAGAATTATATTTGAGAAAAAAAATTGTTGCCATTAGGACTTTTAATTGAGATAGATCATGAATTATTCGGATTCGCCAAACCTGCCCTCCTTGTTTTCTACCAAACAATTTTGATTTTTTATTTCTTGAGGTTTTCGTTTTCAATTACGGAAATTTGGGGTCTATTTTCTGTTTGATTTGATGATCACTTGTTGCCTAATTCATAATGAATAACGGCCATTTCACAACAATTCCTTGGGATCCAAAAACAAAAACAGCTGGCCTAGCCGATCTAATAGTGTTGTAAAAGATCAACCCCCTCGATCCCATAAAATCCAGTGTGTTTAGAATGAGAAGGATGCTCCTATTTACCTATTTCTGATGTACCAGATGATAAAAATTACTACAACTTTCAGTTTCTTTTTAGCAGAAGGAAATTGTATTATATTTAGGGTAAATAAGCATTGAATTTTTAGAGCGTTAGTATTTTAGTCATTAAGCTTTTAAAACTTACAATATAATTACTGAATATTTAATTCGCTTTCGTTACGTGCATTGTCGTCAGCTTTCATTAATAATAGCTGGCGTGGCACGTTAAAATTTTTTTGAATCTAGTCGAGTTTATAAAATTCGAGTCAAGTACAGTCAAATTTTTTAGTTTTTGTACAAATTTAACCGTATTTATTTAAAATATTATAATAGATATAGATTCCAATTTTTTTTTGTAAGGGGAAATATGATACTATTAAATGGAATCGAACATAAAGCACTGATAGGAGCCTCATTAAAAAATATCTCTAATCAAGAAAAAGAGCACCCCATATCGGTACTTGTTTTACAGGCGCTTCAAACCGCGCTAATAGACAGCTTGAAAACCTCATAAAACCCAACCACAATAACACAGTGACTAAAAAAGGACGCCAACGCACAGACCCTACTGGAGAAATGTCTCCTTTTAATCTGGAAGTTCCTCGTTGCATTCCTTACCAAGGACAAGCTGCCACCATCACTAATTTATGTCACATGTTTCGCATCAATTTGCCATTGACAGGTAGTCTATTTGGCGATTAATGCCAGATTTAGCGAGAACATCTGTAGCTTGGTTACCTTTTCTGTCAACAAAATTAATCCGTCGCTTAAGGTTAGCACCAATTCGAAGGCACAAGTCTACCGTATCTCTGAATGCCGAGAGAGTGCAAATGGGGTTACGCAACCATGAAATAACGTTTTTACAATCTGACTTCATTTGAAACAAAACTCGTTACTCCACTTAGAATTAACGGTTAGTGTCAAGGCTTCTTAAATTGCAAGCAGTTCTGCGGAAGTAGGATCAGTAATACCAATTGACTTAGAAAATTCGATCAACGTCTCCCCCTTATAATTCCTCAGAATTCCCCCAATTTCGGCCGGTCCAAAGCAACCCACAACCGCACCGTCGGTATTAAATTTGGCACAACCCCTAGGGGGAGGTGACCAATCAAATTGGATAGTCATCCTTTTCGGCAAACTATGAGCTGACCATTGAGCTGGGTTGATAATGAACTCGTTGACATACATACTCGCCTATGAAAATTTAGCTCGAAGCCACCATCCGACCCTGAGGAGAATAAGGTCAAAAGAGAGGTTAACACCAAAAGGTTTTCCTTTGAAGATTACTTCATTCCTTTGGAGCCACAAAGCCCATGCAATTGCAAAAAAGCCAAGGTTTCAAAGTAGTTCAATAGGAGGTGACGGGCAACAACCAAACAGCTTTCAAAAAAATTATTGCCCTTCAACGAAAATGCCCCTTGGACATTCCAAAAAATTGGCAGAATTGAGAGAAATCTTGATATAAATAATTTTTTTTCCAACAACTTGAAAACTTATCTTTCTTGATGTTTTCACATGTGATATACATAATATATCAGGCAGAATTGAGTGACTCGATTCGAACTTAAAAACTGATTAACTAATTACTAAAAATTTCATGTTATTCAAATTTTCATTTTATAATTCAAACTTTATTTGAAATCTTTTCGCGTCAAGTCAAATTTATGAAATTACGAGTCAAGTCAAAACGAGTCTAATTTTTTCGCGTCGAGTCAAATTTTATCCACTTACCAAAAGCAAAGATGATTATGGACATTGTCATAGATAATCAAATAAATATAAGGCAATTTGATTGTGGCCAACATAATCTATGTGATCCATGTCAGTCTAAGAAAGCCGATGGTTTTATTTTCTTATTTCATCCTAACTATGAGCCTAGATTGTGGAGTGATATTTATGCTTAATCGTCCTAAAGAGAAATCCGTATAATGATGGTTTTTTTGTCAAAGGCATTTAATTTTTTATTACTACTTTTAAATATTAGAATGAGTTAAAATATTTGGTATGTGTTAATGGGCACATGCTATTCCCTTCGAACACACTCCATACATATATATTTTTTATAGGGAAATATATATAACAATAACATGATAATATGCTTTTTGTGAGTTTTATAAGCAAAGATAATAAGTATCTTTGGGGGTGGGACTATTTATTATTCTTTTCACATTATTCAAACTACTCATTTGAAATTACCCTAAATTTTATAATGACTGGATCAAGCAACTTTAATATTTATATAAAAAAATCCCCCAAACCATATCCCAATACACCTGATCGTATATTATATGACCCTTTAGTAGGACAGAGTTCCCCATTTGAATATTAAAAAAAAAAAAACTAAAAGGAGAGTAATAGATTTGATTGCACATTATTTTTGGGTTCTTGGGAGGCACTCCATATGATGATCCTACAAAAGCTTCGCATGGACCGACATTTTCAACATGTCAATGTTATGAGATGTCTCTAATTGGTGCGCCTTCAGTTTATGTAATAAACCCAAGGTGCATTTGGAGTGGATTGTGCGCCTTAATTAAGCCATCCTACTATGGAACATAAGAAATTAATTAAATTCAAATGGTATTATGTTTAAACTATTTTGCAAAGGGCCTCACAATCTTTTCCAAAACGACAGAAATCAATGATGAGAGCTGAAGCTAATCAACATTTTCGTTGGCCTCCCATGTCCAAACAAAACGAATACATTAACTGACATAATTATTGCTAAAAACATTTTTTAAAAAATAAAGTTCCAATTTAAAGGTGGAATGAAGATTGATACATATATTTGGGGCATGGTTGGTAGTTGAGTGGCTACCATTATTGGGGCACATGCCCTACAGCCCTAGACCCAATAACTGCTAGATTTTTATAACTAGGTTTAATTAGTGTGTCTCTTTGTAAAATGATTTAATTATTTACTACAAGACCCAGAGATCATGTTACACGATATGTATTTGAACTATTTTTTTAATAATTAAAGTATTTGATTTTAATTATAAAATAAATAAATACTGATATAAGTACAAGGTTAATGCATCTCTAGTGAAATGCTCTAATTGTTTTATTTTAAAAGTTCAAAAGCATGTTACAAAATACGAACAATAAACTCAAAGGAGTATTCGACTGCCAACAACTTATCATATAAAATTTAGATGGGAATTGTTTTGTTCCAAATCTAAACAATTTCTCAACCTTTGTTCTTGGTCGGAGAAACTATTAAATCATTGAATCTTTCGTTGTTTCTGTTTAAAATCTAGGACGGCTCTATACATTGTACAATGCACATAATATCAACATGGCATAATATTAATTATGGTATAATATTAGTTTGTTGCTCGAATTTCAATTAAACTTTGATTTAAAGTGTCAAATTTAGTTTGCGTAGATTTCTACTGCTCTACATTAATTAAAAGTTAGAGACCTAGCTTGGGTAAATTTTCTTGCTACACAAAATTTCCTTGTAATCAAGTTATATGTAATGTGGTTTAAGGTTTTGCTGGAACGAATTAATACTCTTGTATTCTTTCGACATTATAGTGAATTTTATTCTCATTTGCCCATGGTTTTTCTTGAAAGGGTTTTCACGTAAAATCTTGATGTTCCTTTTTATTTTGCGATCATTATAATTGTTGTTATCATATAACAAAGTGGTATCAGAATCATGGTTTGAATTATAGAGCTGTGAATGAATTTAATGCTACAATTTTATTAGCAATATTGGAGACATAAAATAGGAGTTTTGTTGCAACTAGTTTCTATTGCAGAAGAGTAATTTTCAATTAATTCAGCAGTGCTTCAATAGATTGTTGAAGATTTTAGTGATGATGCTTCAACATATATTTGACTTACGCAAAAATTAAAATTGTTAAATACTTGAAGACCAATAATTGGATAGAATTTGTGTTAAGAGAGAGATTGTTGTGTACTGACTCAAAATCTAAATAATAATTAAGTTGAATTCTATTGTAATACTAATGTTGAAGAATACTTGATAATTAAGTTTATTTAATACCTAAATAATATTTATACTATGTAAGAAATTTCTTGGTAACCAAGTACTTGACTATATAAATATAAAGTAGATCTTAACTTTTAGAATCATTAGAGATAATTGTTTTGGAGAGGTGTAATCCTTTTATAATCTCTGCAACTGTGTTGTAGAGACGAACATTATAGGGACATTGGAAGAGTGTTTTAGATACACAAAAATTTGGGTATACATGAGATATCATATGTATATTATTGTGATCTCTACATTTATGGACATTGGAAGAGTGTTTTGGATACACAAAAATTTAGGATACATGAGAAATCATGTGTACTATTGTGATCTCTACATTTAGAGTGAATTATTTGTTATTTCCATACGTAGAGCGATAAACAAGAACGAATTATGTTAAATTTTGTGTTTTACAAGTCTTATTTATATTTATCTCGTTTTAATTTTTTTCACATACGAATTTCTAACGAAAATGAATGAACTCGAACAACTGATTCAATCATCGATGTAGGGAAGTGTTGGAATTAGAAGAGGCAAAGACAGTTTGGAAAGTGGAGAAAGCTGGAATTTTTTATCTTTTCAAATAATCCACTTGCTTGTTCTAAGTGCTGCTCACGTCCCCCTTCTACAAAATCAAAATTTCCAAACATGAAAAAACCAAAGCCATATGCATACATCAGACGACGAACTTGAAACATGAAAACAAAACTGAGAGATCCCGAAAAGAAATCCAAACTCAAAACGTATGGATTCATGCATTTCAATTAGTTATTGAAAAAGACTGCCACTCAACTAACCACAAACATGCCCCTTCCTCTATCGACTCATCTAATTACCGACGGAAGTTGGTTTAGTGGATTCTGCCTTTTCTTCCGCCGTTTCAGAGCTTATGTAAGCTAATGAGGTGAACGAGCTTTCCCGGATAACACAAAATGAACACCGGCAGAACATAGATTAGACAAAATACAGTACATCTCAAACATTACAGGGTTGCTACATACGATTATATAATGTTAACAACGATCACTAATTTTCACAACACATTGAGCGCTAATCAAAACGAGTGGTAAACGACAACTATTCTCGCAATTAAAACATAGATTAGAATGGAGTATGATAGTCTTCATTCGGCACAAAGACACCCTGCAAGCATCTGCTCTCAATCTAGGTTCTGGAATTTTGCTTCGACCATATCCAGACTCTTTCTAGTTGGTCGCCTTGGATTTCTCCGTTGCTCTAGGAGCTGTACACATGAAAAATACAGTTAACATAAGCCTAAGACTTCAGCCATCAAAATTCCAGATTAATAGATAATCTTTGCACTTCATTTCAAATTGCAAGACACATTGGAATTCCATTCGAGTAATACCCCTCCATGCCCCACACAACAATTTTTTGTTGTACCTTTAGATGCATGCATGAATATGATGATTGGTACATCTCCATTCAAAAGACCCCAGGAATAGTTAAATCGTGTATAAAACATAAAACTAGAAGCGTACATCATTTCTTTTTTTAAGATGGACAATAATTAACATCTACAGTCAAATAAATGAACATAAAGATAGAGACGAACAAAAGCTGATAACATGTGCATGCATCTCAGTTCCCTCAAAGTCGGTTGATCCATTCCAGGAAAATCAGGAAACCAGATATCACTTACCTAATCCAGTTGCATCAGAACTCTTCATGATTTTCAACCTCTTGCAAGTTTCAATAAACATCCTGAGACAAAATTAAAGCAAAATTCAGCAGATGAAGGTAACAAGAGGGAGGAAATCTCAATCTATCAGCAGTAAGGGTTTTGTCACAAGTACATCCAACAAAACTCAGAGCTGGCCGGGAAGGGAAGGGAGGGGGCATTATCGAACAGTGGCAAAGCCAGGATTACCATATAGTGGGGTCACAGTAGAGTGTGAGGTACAGGGACTTTCATATCACTACAATAAGTATAGTTGACTTCATACCCCAACAAATCAAGTGGGGTCAATTATATTATATCATATGAAAATTTCTATATTAACTCCTTGAAAATCCTATTTACTTCTTTGAAAATCTCACACCCCAATAAATCAAGTGGGGTTATATGTGGCTCCGCCACTGTTATCGAACAATGATCAATTTCACACTCCCCCAAACAGATCATGTATCTATCCAATGCTTTCATATGTTTACTGTCATTTACGTCAACATGAAATATATCACAGAGATTTAGTCTATGCAAAATATTAAGGCAACCAGTAAATTTGAGTGACTGAAGCTTACTCCCAAGGAACATCACCAACAAGCATCCAGTCGCCATCTTTATCTTTGTATGTTAGCACATATTCAGATCCATGCAAAATATCCTTCAGCTTGCTCTGACTCAATATTTCCTTCCCAGCAGCACCATGAGACCCACATTGACCTGAAATCATAATGCACACACGGTAAATCAGACTTTACAAGATATTTCTTGTCAAGAAGGGTTAGGTTTTATATTGCCACAGGGATAGGAAAGAAGACACAGCTTACCAAGGGTAAAACAGCTGAACATCCTCTCAAGAGCAGAAGACAGTTCTTGGTAAGTTGAATAAGTACTCAAATCTACCTTCCTCAGATAAGGAGCACCGTCCATACTGACCTTGACAAAAAGAGCAGCATGACCAGGCTTCCCATCATCATTGTTCTTTGAAGAAGTGGCCAGGGTTTTAGCCCTAAATGATCTTACTGGTGGCCACCCAACAACCTGTGCCCTGTCAAGGATCGCATATCAAAACAACAATCAAATAAAAAAGTTAAGAAATAATGCCTATTATATCATCCACAGCTTAAGAGTTATTTCTCAAGTAAATTATACTTACTTGGCAGCAGGTGCACCGCTTTTGTTGTTAGCAATATCAATTTGCTTGAGATTGGTTCCACTACTGGCACGTGGTTGTTTGTGCAACACATTTGCAGGTTCTTCTTTCTTTACAGATGCTTGAACTCCAGGAGACCTTGCTGACAAAGTCACATTAACGCCTGAATTAGCAGGATATTTTCCATGTCCCACAGATTGTGGAGATTCGGAACCAGCTTCATGAAACATCCAACTTTTTTCTGTGTACGCATAGCTTTTCACCTCAGAGAACCTATCCATGGTGTCAGAGAAACCCCTTTTGTTTCCAGTAACAACATTTTTCTGTGATGATGAGCAGGTTCCGTCTTTGGAAGGAAGTAGAGGAAAGAGTGGCTTCTCATCAAGTTCTCCCGAATTCAGCAACCAAAGCTCTGTTTCTCTCTCAGGGGATTGGGATCCAGGAAGACCAAGCCTAAGCTCTGTAGCCTTCAAATTCAGATTATTTTTATTATTATCCGGCAAACTCGAGACTCCGGAGCTGTCAACTGAAGAACAATCTGATAATCCAAGATAGTTACGCTCCTTTAACCCCAAGCCACAGTCAACAGAGGGAGAAGAAACATTACTCTGCACTTCCTCCTCCACGCCCAGCAGCGGTGGAGACATCAGAACCCAAAACTTCTCAAGACAACTTCTTTTAATGCATAGAAAACCCAAAACAAGTGATCAAAAATGCTGCTCACTTGAAGAATTAACACTTTTTAAGGCAAATTATTTGAAAAGGGAGAATACAAGATTGGATTCCACTACAAAATACAAGTAATGTCAATCTCCTTACTAAGATATCTAAACTTAACCACCAAGTAGACTAGTCCATAACTATTGGCGGTTCCTGGTGAAAGACACCATGCATCATCAGTTTCAGAATCCAATAACATCATCTATTAAACCTACTTTAACCTTTTCTCTTTCTCACGAAACTCCAGCTACCACGGCTACCATTCTAAGGGTAAAAAAAAAACTCAAATAATGGTGTAAACCCGAGCTAATCTGGCATTTAACCAATCTTGCTTAAAAAAAAACTAAATTACATGTCAACGGAAAGACCAAGTAGAGTGTCAGCTTTAACAAATACTTTTTGTCATGTGGAGAATGATTTCTACCCCCAATTTAACAAGTAAAGGAACATACCAAAATCTGAGTCTAATTTCAAAAAATAATGATACAAAAAACCAACTACTATTGTTATTGTTTTCCACTAATGATAAACAATAGAATTTAAAATAAAAACAAAATAGCACAAAATTTGTTTAGCTCATGAAAAACTGACCAAAATCTGACTGTAATACATTAACTCCTTTTTAGGTTGGTTGAGTTTTCCACTCTACCTGAATAATAAGCAGAATAATAATAGCAAGACGAACCAAACAAAAAAAAAGCAAAAATAAAAGAGGAAATAACTACTATTCATCCATTTTCTTTTCGCTTTCCGAGCAACCAAACAGAAGAAGCAGATAAAAGGACAAGATTTTGAGAGAAAAAAAATGGAGATCCTACAGTTGAAATGAAGCAGAACTGCAAAAGAAGAACAAATAATAAAAAGGAAAATGAAAATGTATACAGAAATTTCAACAACATAAAAGCTCACCGGAGAAAGGTTGGTAGAGGAACAGAGAGAAGAAGATCGATTACTGCTTTCAAAATTGCAGGCGAAAATGTACGAACTGCAGAGAAATAAAAAAAAAAAAAAAGCTTAAGTCCCTTCCATTAAGCAGAAAGCAACAAAAGCCGAGGAACTTGAGAAGTAAAAAGATGGAGGTGCAAAAGCGAAAATAAACACAACAAACACGCCGATCAGGAAGTTGGGATGGGGAATATGATCAGCGGTTGAGATTTGTTTCACAATGTAGGATGTGAAGTGTAGGGAACACACGTCAGCGCTGTGTATCAAATGTTAATTTTAATGAGAAATTATAAGTTTAACCGAAAATTGCATACATTATAATGATCATATGTTTTTAATTATTTAGTTATCTTATCACTTCATGTTAAAATATAATTTGATTTAAAGGTTTTAGGGTTTAGGGAGCCCCTTTCTCAAAATTTTTAATCTAACCGTTCTCTCGAATTTTTATCGCATGCAATTTTACTTTTTTTGTTAGTGGCCGGCAATTACTCTTGGTATTAGTTGTCGACCACCGAGTCTATTATTTTTTATTTTTTTATTTTTTTATATTTTAATAAGAATTTTTGCCCTTGTAACACGCGTTTCCTTTGTTCTTGTGACATGTTTTTCTGTGCTTTTGTGGTTCGTTTCATTTGTCCTTGTGGCATGATTTCAACATACCTTAACGGTCAGTTGGTGCTCGTACAGAGATCTTCACGACAATAATATCTGATTATGGTTCTGTCTGTGGTCTTAGAAAGATGGATCCCCACTCGTTTGATGATTAGTTGTCAATGTAATCAGACCTGGGTAGTGGAACAATCTGCCTGATAGCTTGGTTTGCTCACAACTCCTTTTTTTTACTCCGTAAAACATTTCGTTTGGATAGAGACAAGAAAATTCAGAAAAGATTTATAATTTTAGTATGCTAATCTCGATGGGAGTGTCAGTTTTTCTTTGCACCATTGTAAGAGATTTTAGTGGACTTGTCTCTTTTTTTCTCTTTTTAATGTATTGTATTATCTTTCATTGTAATTAATAAAATTCAGATGTCATTATTCAATATATATATAATTTGATTTATTCATAATTAAATAATTGATATTCGATTAATTTCGCCAATTGACCAAATTAATTGAAAAGAAGTAGAGTCCTTTTATACTATATAAAGCTTTTTAGTTTTATACTAATTTAGGACTATTGAATTAATGTATAATAACGATTGAAATTAAAAGTTAGAATATAAATATTTTTAAGGGGAAAATAGAAGGATTTAGTCTTAGCTAATAATTTAACTCATCCAATGATCCTAAATATGTTTATAAATTAAAGAAAAGTTATTTTTTATACAACCTATCTATTTTAAGCCCGAGTTTTATATTTTAAATTTTAACCCTAAAAATTACACTTTAATCTTAAACCTTAATCAACAATTGTACGTATACTAAAATTTACATGACATTGTATCAAAACATCTTCTTCAAAAGAAAATGATTTGAAAGATCTTTTCAACAAAATTTTTATCCCAATGTTGAGTATAATTACCCTTAATAAATAAATGTCCGTGGTAAATATTTAGAAGAATAAGCTTGAATAAAAAGAATAGAAGTATAAATCATTTAAATCTTAAATTTTCAAGTTCATGAAGAGAAGTAACAATTTTTTTTATTATTAGTTGTTATTTGAGTTTTAATTTAATTATTACTGTTATAATATATGAAAAGATGTGAAATCGAACATATTTTAAATATATATTATTCTCTAATCTATAGAACATGTCTAAATAATTTAAACATTATATTATAATAAATCATAGGCTGATATTTATATTAGTTGAAACATTTTTTTGAATATATATGAGTTGAAATATTAATGGCATACTAATGTATTATTAGCAATGGACACTTCCTCAACTAAATTTCTGATCCAAAGTTCGAAGAACACTAATCAATCAACCATAAGTGGTAAAACTTTTTATATCAGTTTTTATCTTTGTTAAACCTAAATTTGCCGAAAAATAGTATATTCTTGAACATAAATAAACCGAACAAATATTTATTTTTATTCGTTCTTTTATTAAATAAATATAAAAAATTATACTTATTTATTTAACTTAATAAAAAAACGTTATGTTCAATTACACCACTATAGAAAGCATGAAACCTGAATGATAAAAAATGCATTAACTTTTAAATTTGACTTTGAGAATAATCGAACAAGAAAGTATTGATTTAAGGAGGATGAAAATTGAAAAAAAAATATAAAAAAGACATGATTTTTAAAATTTTATTTTTAGGGATTTGGTAAAAATTATTTTTGGTCATAGAGTGAGTCATGGCGTAAGTAGACCCACCCCTATATTTGCCTTTGATACTCTTATATAGAGTGAGTCATGGCCTAAAAAATATTTCTGGGTAAGTGGATTAGGACGAGGGGACAAAAAGAAACAAGGGAATCGATATTATTGGGGGACAAGAGAACGGCGTTTTGACATATAACGTCTTTATCCATTCTTTACTTTTTCATAATTATCTTTTTAGAAAATACGCATATATTACTAAATTATTCTAAAAATATATAAATGATAACGGAACTTTTAAAATTTATATAATGTGTATTGATTTTTAATTTTTATTATAAAATAATTATTGAGCTATTAGTTGTAGTTAAATGAGTAATATGACAATCATGAAAATTAGTATGATAGTATATTTAACCTTCAATATTAATATATTCAGTCAGTTTAGTCTTAATTCGAAAGATTCCATTAATTTTATCCCTTATTATGTAGATATTCTTTTAATTTGGTCATATTTTTAATTAATAACAATTTAATAATTATTTATACATCCAATCAATTTAATCTTAATTGGAGGAAAATTTAGTAAATTATTTTTAATTAAAATTAAGATCAAATTGAAAGAATATATAAATTTTGAGGGTTAAATTTAATGATTTTTTGAATTAAGAATAAATTGTTTGAATGTGCAAATATGGAGGGTTAAACATATTATTATATAAAATTTTATAGCTAGTACGTCACCTATTTAACAACAGTTAATAGTTTAGTGTCCATTCTGTAATAAAAATTACAATTTAATGTCAATTATGTAACTTTTAAAATTTTGATAATTATTTTATATTTTTAGAATAATTTAGTGATCATTTATATACTTTAGCGTTATATTTTTTCACAGAAATTTTCTCTGTCGAAGGGCATAGATGGCTTTGGTGGAGGATTTTCATAAATATTGATTTAGGGTTGTTTTTCCCCAAAATATGGTCATTCTCATTTTAATTATCAAAATACTGTATTTGATACAGTACTCTAGAAGTCGACTTCAACAGAATCCACCTTTAAACAGTAAATTTCAAAAAAAAATTAAAGAGTAGTTCAGGATGATCCGACTTCAGGCAATTTTTAAGATTTTTTAAGAAAAATACTATTTATAGTCGGACTCTATTGAATCCGAATTTTAAAATATTATAACAAATACAACATTTTGAAAATTAAAATAAAAAATACCATATTTAAAAAAAATCTAAAATTATATTTAAATAAAAATTTCAGCTTTGGTCGTTCATTGTTTGTGTTTTTTTTTTTTTTTTTTTTTTTTTTTGTTTTTTTGTAAACTATTGTTGAATTTTCAATTAGATGACGGCGTACAATTTTTTTTTGAGAAGTAATATATTTTTCTTTTCTATCTTTTATTTTTTCTGAGTTTTGATATATTAATTTTCTAACTTCATGAATATTTAAATTTTATAATGTATTTGGCTTTGTAATTATTTTCACTTTTAATAAAAATTTAATTCTTTTGTTCTTATTTTAAAAATTAAATGATAGTTTATATTTGATAAGTTAATGTTTTGATATATTAATTTTCTAACTTCATGAATATTTAAATTTTATAATGTATTTGGCTTTGTAATTAAAAAATAAAAATTTAAAATTTTAAAAATAAATGATAGTTTATATTTTTCTAAGTTAATGTTATGATTATCAATTTGTCACTAAAAACAAATATAATCGTTATTTTTTCTGTCACATTTAATTTGTCTAGTATTTACTTTTTAAAAGTTAATTTTTAAATTTTGATCATAATTATTTAAATATTTTAATTAATTATATTTTATAAAATATATTTTTAAACCACTTGATGAATGTTTCTAAAACATATATTTTTCATATTTTTATAAATAATAAATTTAAAATAATAATGAACTAAAGTTAGCAAAAATTGACTAAAAAAGTTAATATAAGATATATTAAATGCGACATAGAGTATATTTTTTAATTCACCGGTATTATATGAAATTTTAATATCAACACACGGAAAACTACTACTTAAAAAAATCTAAAAACATAAAAAAGCAACTTTGATAATTCTTTAAACAATTTTAGAAGTTCAAATATTAATGTTATAAATAAAAAAATTGATTTGAAGGGATATCCTAAAAATAAATTTATATAAAATTTAATTTAAATTAATCAAACAATAAATCATAAACGGTTAAAAGACCTCAACTTTTCTTAAATTTGGGATAACAAAAATGGTGATTGATGGATGCCGGCAAAAGTGGTTCCTTGTTCTATGAAAGCGATGGCATCATTAGAAACGGCTACTGCTGCTTGGGCACGCCTTTCAGGTTGGGATCGTCAGATCAGTCACCGAGTTGCAGGGGCAGGTCTCATGAGTCGTGTCCCACACACCCCTTCGTCACCCTCGCATCACCCCCCACCTCATTCTTTTTCTTTTTAATAATTTCTACTTTAAAAAGGTGAGAAAACTTACCATTTAAAGAAAATAGAATATCAATTGAAAGCTTTAATCACTTATTTTAAATATCGTCATTATTTTATCTTTGATATTAAGCCAATTTCATTATTCTAATTATTACAATAATATAAATAAATACATTGATTAACCTTCTTCCTCTTCCTAGCTTTGATGTCTTGTTTTGACTGGCTTAATGCCAATGGACTAGTAAAACTCCAAAGTTGCTATTATACCTAGCACATAAATGAAGTGGAAGATTATTTGCACACAACCAAGTTTTTAATAATTGTTACATAGGTGATGAATGAGCACAAATATGTCAATGTCATATTGCAAGTTAATTCATGCGGACACAAATATATCAGCTACTCATATTATTTATTTTGTATGTATAGGGCGAGGGAATCTACCGCATGCTATAAATAATAGGATTAAATTATACGATAGTCATCAAACTATCCATGTTTTCCTATTTAAACTATCAAACTATTTTATTTAATAAAGACGTCACTAATGTTAAATTTTGTTATTATTTTGGTCACACTGTTAAAAAAAAATTAACAGTGTCATTTTTTTTTCTCTTTATCAACATCACATTTGTCATTTTTTAATTATTCATGTTGAGTAAGAGGTAGCTCAACTACCTCAATCTCCTGTATCTAAGCCTCCAAACCTTTTATATCTGCATAAGATTCCAATGGAACCTTTTCGACATTCATCAGTGATACGTATACCATGGGATGATGGGATCAACTTCATCTTGTACAAGTCCAACATCAGAAAGAGGCATGAATTTATTTTCAACAAGAAAAGAATGAGATGGAACATAAAGCCTTAAACAGAAGAAGAGGCTAAAAGTGGATCCACTTTTAGAAAGCAAAAAAGCCAAAATGCTCTCAACCCTCAAAGTTTCCCCTTTTTCATTATGCTTGGTAACCGTTGGGCTTGTTAAGCGGTAGTCACCCTCATCTTTTTTTTTTTAAGATTTTTTCGTCTTTACTTTAACTTTGATTTAATATTTTTGTAGAATTTTTTGACTGTTCAATGAGGGTTTTCGATTTTCGGCATCGGCTATGTACTCCCCAAAGGCTAGCGTACGGCGAGAAAAATAAACTTTTGTAGTGACGAGGTGGTGGTTTGGACGAAAGTTCTTTTTTTTAATGGCTATCGTTTTTAGCTTCGATTTTGTCCGCTGTGCAAGTATGCTGAGTTTTTATGGCTTCGTTCCCTTCTTTTAACTCCTTCGACGGACTCTATCCTTTTCGGTGGTTCCTCTGAAGAGATGGGTTTGGTTGTTAAAAGATTTTGGTGCCTTGAAATACACATCGTCTCTTCCGAACGCCAAGAATCTCTCGTAGGGTGGACCCTAAATTGATCACGACACACAACTCCACTCATATGCTTAGGATGCTTCAAATGCCTATTTTGGCTTTCTTTTTAAGACTTTCGGCCATCATATTAGGTCATGATCTGTTTGTTCTTGCTTGATTTGTTGTGAGTTTGTTCATCTGGGGGCCTTTGGCATCTTTGTTTGTTATTTTTCCCTTGGTTTGAATGAATGAAGTCTTTATTTGGTTAAAAAAAAGATATTTCTGATTTATCTTCTCAAGATTTATACGACCCAAACACATGATGATTGATCTTTGTAAAAGTTTTGAACTTTTAATCTCATATCGATCCTCGCTCAGATTTATTTGAGATGTAGAGAATGGATCGAACTCGTTTAAGAATTTAGCTTTGATTAAAAGTTCAAAACTTTTACAAAGATCAATCCCCTCCCCATCTCAATGGATAGGTGTTGGGCAATTTTTACAAAGAGATAGCCAAGACTCACACAATAAGTTCAATAACAGTTTTTGGTGATTTTTTCACAAAG
The DNA here is from genome assembly GCA_019671005.1 of Hibiscus mutabilis. NCBI lineage: Eukaryota > Viridiplantae > Streptophyta > Magnoliopsida > Malvales > Malvaceae > Hibiscus > Hibiscus mutabilis. The sequence goes on along the minus strand of CM033728.1, from coordinate 43,771,986 downwards.
ATTAAAGTCTATCTCAATGGATAGGTGCGATGATATTTAGCAAAGGGTGCTGGTTCAATTCCCTTTGGTTTTAGTTCGCAAATAAGGTGGTGCCACACATCACCGATGTATTAGATAAATAAAGTAATTAAAAAATGACACATGTGATACTGATAAGGATATAGAAAATGATGTGGAAAATAAAAAATAATAATATAAAATTAATGCTAGAATAGCTGTTAATTTTTATAAGTCGGTGACTAAAATGATAACGAAACCTAACGTTAGTGACTTTTTTACCAAAAGAAATAGTTTGGTGACCACTCTTGTAGTTTACCCTATTAGGGTAAACTACTTAAAAGGCCATCTAATTATGGAGTGGTTCCAGTTAGACCACTATACTTTCAATTTTGTCAGTAAGACCACTTAACTATTTAAGTGATAATCAAGCCACATGTCATTAAAACCTAACAAAAAGGGTGACGTGACAGTTTATTGATTTAATAGTAAAATCAATCGATCAATTGATGACACATGTCATCATATGATTGAAGGATTAAATTTATTAATTAATTAATATTATGACTAAATTGTTATAATATGGGGTCAGTTTTGGATTAAATTGAACAAAAATAAAATTATATTAAAAATATCGGATTATATTATAAAAATTAAAAACAAAGAAAGATTAATTTTGGATTAAATAAAAAATTAAGGATTAAATTAAACAAAAATAAAATCATATATTATGCAATAGCAGGTTTTTGCTAAGTTTGGAATACAAATATAAATTCATCTAAAAAATAAAACTATATTAATCTCAATTACAGTTTGACACATATTATTTATGTTAAAATAATACAAAACCTCAAGTTAGTATATTATTTAATCTTTTACCTTTCTTTCCTTAGTATTTGAGTTGAAGTCCTTTCAGATACAAAACTCTATATTTTTTTCTCTTATAAAAAGACAAAATTTTTAACAATAAGAACATCAAAATAGTTTTACCAAAAAGATATCGTTTTGGTTCGACATCTGCATCAGTCGTAGTTAGTCATGTCATTATACAGTTAAAAATTTAATGGTGAAGTGCATGAGGTTCTTCCTATTTTCTCTACACCATGGCGTTTTTTTTCCTCTGGATTGATTCATCCATTTCCCTTGCCCGAGGGTTTCCAGACATTTCCTTAGCTAGGTGAAAATGTCTTTGAGAGTTCTTCCTTTTGTCTTTGATTATTTTATTTTAGTTACCCTTTATTTTCAGACCGTTCATTTACTTTTTGATCTCGATGTAATAATTCTATTTTCTTCACTAAAATTTCTATCCCGGTTTTATTCAGAAAGAAAAGGAAGTGAAAATTGAAATAAATAAGGACATAATTAATTATAACGTTTTTAAAAATATTTTTATTCATTTTATATTTAGAAAATCTCAGTAAACCGTATATATATATTGTTATATAGATGAAATACAAGGTAAAAAAAAAAAGCTACAGGTTATCTTGGGCCTACAACTGCACCCGCTTAACTAGTATGTTCGGTGGAACATCATATAATTCCTCACCAACTGCCAACCGGCTTCCCCCGACCGATGCTTCCAGGAGAGCAGGGCCTTTAAGTGACGCTGAATCTTGTTTGGTTGGGTGTAAATGTAATACACGATTCATTACAGGCCTATTCAATGGGCCCGCGACCAAACCATTGTTGGGTTAAATGTAATGGGCTATTACAGCAGGAACCGAAACCCTAATTGCACAAATCAATAAATAAAGCAAACCCCAACTGAATAAACTAAGGCCTTGTTTTTTTTGTTATATTTGGCTTCCCAAATTAGTTTTTTCATTCAAAAAATCCTAAAAGCAACAAAAAACACTCAACTTTTGAGTGTCAAAACTTTAGTTTGCCGCCCAAACTAGCTTCTCAAACCTTGGTTTGTCGAAAGCTAATTTTTTTAACTTTTACAAAATCTTAGTTTGCCCCAAACCAAGATTTTCCCACAACAACAAAAAACAAAGCCTAATTTAAATTCTACTAGAATCCTTGGATATTGCATTGTTGGCTTGGCCATATACTTTGGAAAGAGACTTGTTGTCTCATAATTTTTACATGTACGAAAAAGTTGTATTTGGAGTGTGTATTTTGTTACGCTTGAAAAGAGAGAGACATTTATCCCACACTAGAAAGAAAAAGAGAGACCATGAAATATAAATGTCTTTAGAGAGAAAGTAATAATCTCACAAGTGGTATAGGAATAATCTTTTGACTGCCTGAATTGATACGAAACGTGAGATATAAAAACGGTGACAATTTGCTTTCCTTAGTGTGGTTTATTTTGTGCAATTAGCAATTGAATATCATACACTTTTCATGATTTAGAGATAGAAGGTCACCATCTCTTACCAATCTGAATTTCAATTACTGATTAGTTATGTCTACCACAGCAATAGGAAAATTAAAGGAAATAAAAATTAATAGGCCACTCATCTCTGCACACTTCTTCTTTCAAATGTATTCTTGGTCCTGTAGCGATGTTTTTTTTTCGCTAAAAAAAGATGTTTTTTTATTTTGTTTGGAAAATATTGTATTCCGCGTGGAGTTTTAGAAAACCCGCATTTTATTTAAAATTGGAGTCGCCACCGGCCACTCAAGGTAGACCGGACACCGTAGAAAATCAGAGGTTTCAAAATATTGGGTTCGGGAGTCGGTTACGGATGGGGAAGGATTAGCACCCCCACACCGCCCAAAATTGGTACTTTAATAATTACCACTTTATTAATATTAAACTTTCCGAATTAAAGTGACGATTAAATTAAAATTTAGTTATAAGTGCGAGTAAATTTTAAAGGCCCCGTTATTCGAGAGTAAACGTCCAACCACTATCACTACGCCGATCATCGCCCCGTTTACGCTCGAATAAAAGGGCACCGCATTGACAAAATATATGTTTGTTATGCAAACTTAAAAACACATGGCAAATATGAACAAATATAATGCGATAAAAATATAAACAAATAAGAGCATAATAAAATATTAATCTAACATAAATAAAATACTAATCTAAAACATACATACATACATACATAACTATTAATTTAACACATAAATAAAAAAAATATCTAACATAAATTAGATACTAGTCTAAAACATACATACATAAATATTAATCTAACTTATAAATAAAAACATATCTAACATAAATAAAATACTAATCTAAATATATACATACATAAATATTAATCTAACTTATAAATAAAAACATATCTAACATAAATAAAATACTAGTCTAAAATATAAATTTAAAACATACTAATATAAAACATAGATAAACATACAAATTAAAAACACAATTTTAAATTAACTTCTACTTCATTAAAATATAAAAATTACAACATAAATAAAAGGAAAGAAAATATACCTAATTAGGAGTTCGAACGACGAACCCTGACTGGACTCCACCGAGATCTACCACGACCTCTCCAAAAATATTAACTAGATCGGACCTAAAATAGGACCCCGATCGAACCGGTTAGGACCGAGGATATTACCCTGGTCCTGGGCTAGCCGAATTGGCCTGCCCCCGATTCAAATTGCCGCTTGCAATTTTCCAATTGCCATTGCCATTTCAATTGTTTTTGCAATTGCTTCCTTGCTTCCTATTTATAGAGGGGAGGAGGGTGACGTGGAGCCTTGTGCTCCACTCCCCTCCCCCTTTTTTATTATTATTATTATTTATTTTTTTGCTTTTTTGCTTTTTTTTTTTTTTTTGCTTTTTTATTAATTTTATTATTATTATTATTTATATATATTATTACAATAATACTAAAAATACTAAAAACCCGTACAAAAATGAGTGATTATTTTGCCCCTCTCTTTGCTTGTTCTTGTGAAACGCGAACAAAGCAAAGATCAAAAGCACTCATTTTTGTTTTATCTCAACTAAACTTCTCTCCTTTTTGACGCGTGTCTTCTTTCTTCTAGAGATCTTCATTCTCTTCAAATAGATGTCTTCTTTCTTGTTTTGGTTGATCCACCTTGTCACTCTCGGGAAGCAAAACCTTCAAAATGGGGGTTGTTTGTTGGGGAAGCCAAACCGAGTTCTTCTTGCTACATTATTGGTAATAAGCTAATACCTAAAGAGAGTTCGACCCAGCTGCAACACCGACGAAGAGACAGGGTCTACAAAATTCGATCCAAATTGCAACACCGACGCGAGAAGCAAGACCGATAGGTGAAAGTTCTGATGTCTGATCCAGCTACAACTCTGACGAAGAGGCAAGATCAGAAAACTGATAATTTTTCTTTTTTCACTTTTTTTTTTGCTTTTTTCCATTTTTTTCTTATTTTCTTTTTCTTTTTTTCTCTTTTTTCTTCTTTTTCTTCATTTTTCATTTTTTGCTTTTTTTTCCATTTTTTTCTTTTCTTTTCTCTCTCTTTTTTCTTTTTTCTATTTTTCTTTGATTTTTTCTTCTTTTTTCTTTTTTTTTTTGTTTTCTAGCTACAACATTAATAAAGAAAACTTGAAAATCAGTAAAGTTGGATCTATCACGGAGAAACAAATATTAATCGAACCCTACTACACCATCACGGATAAGTAGGACAAGAAAGAATCGGGACCTAGCCACTCCATCACGGAGGATCGGATCGGATAATGATGACTGGGCAACCGCTACACCATCAGCGGAGAGCAGGGATCGAGGGGCGACGGGAGCTTGGACCCGTCACTCCATCAGGGAGGAGGATCGGATTGGACAATTACGACTGGAACCGGCTACACCATCAACGGAGAGCGAGGATCGAGAGGGCGACGGGAGCTTGGACCCGGTCACTCCATCATCGGAGAACTGGATTGGACAATGACGACTTGGAAACGGCTACACCATCAGCGAGAGAGCGAGGATCGAGGGCGACGGGAGCTTGGACCCGATCACTCCATCAGCGGAGGATGGATTGGACAATGACGACTTGGAACCGGCTACACCATCATCGGAGAGCGAGGATCGAGAGGACGACGGGAGCTTGGACCCGGTCACTCCATCAGCGGAGGACTGGATTGGACAATGACGACTTGGAACCGGCTACACCATCAGCGAAGAGCGGGATCGAGAGGGCGACGGAGCTTGGACCCGGTCACTCCATCAGCGGAGGATCGGATTGGACAATGACGACCTAGAACCGGCTACACCATCATCAGCGGAGAGCGAGGATCGAGAGGACGACGTGAGCTTGGACCTAGCAACTCCATCAGGAGAGCAAGATTTGATAGTGACGACACAAACCGGCTACATCATCAGCGGAGAGCGGGATCTGAGGGCGGCGAGAGCTTGGACCCGGTCACTCCATCAGGAGGAGGACCGGATTGGACAATAACGACACAGAACCGCTACACCATCAGCGGAGAGCAGAGGATCTGAGGGCGGCGGGAGCTTGGACCCAGCCACTCCATCACGGAGAGCAAGATTTGATAATGACGACCAAACCGGCTACACCATCACGGAGAGCGGAATCGAGGGCGGCGAGAGCTTGGACCCGGTCACTCCATCAGCGGAGGATCGGATTGGACAATGACGACTGGAACCGCTACATCATCAGCGGAGAGCGGGATCGAGGGGGCGACGTGAGCTTGGACCTAGCAACTCCATCACGGAGAGCAAGATTGGACAATTACGACTGGAACCGCTACACCATCAGCGGAGAGCGAGGATCCGAGGGCGGCGAGAGCTTGGACCTAGCAACTCCATCGGGGAGAGCAAGATTTAATGACGACCTAAAACCGGCTACACCATCAACGGAGAGCAGGATCAGAGGACGACGATAGCTTGTACCTGGCCACTCCATCAGCGGAGGACTGGTTCGGGCGATGAAAGTTGATAAATTCATTTTGATTCATTCATTTTTTCTTCACTTTTACTTTTTTTTCGACTTTTCAATTTTTTTAATTATTCTTTTTTTCTTTTTTTTTGATCTTTCTTTTTCAAAATTTTTTTTAATTCTCTTTTTTTGATAATTTTTCTTTTTTTCTTGAACTGTACAAGGAAGTAAGACTCGAAAATAGGTCTGGTTGCACCGTCAGCAGAGAAACAAGACCTAAATAGAAATTTGATCTGCTTGGGGAAGATTCAGATCTGTTGCACCATCAACAGAGAAACGAGATCTTCATGATGTCTATATTGTTGCACCATCAGCAAAAAAAAGAATCAAAATTGTTGGCCTATCAACAATGACGAAGGCAAGATCCGAAAAGTCTACTCACGCTCTCATCAAGGAGAGGTATGACCTAAAAATGAAAAAAACATTAATCAATAAATGTTCACAAAATTTTTCATTGTTACCTTTTATTGATGTTTCAATCCTCTTTGTGTTTGGCCTCATCTAAGACTAAGGTTGGTACATCGCGTTGTTGCCCCCACTACCGAGGATGTTCAAGATCTTTTTGAACTTTGTTTATATGTACAAGCAAGATTGCATGAATGTATCTAATTTTATGTCTAAATGCATGTGTCTACCCTAAATGCATGGTGATTTTGGTGTATGCACTTAATCTAAATGTATGACGTATGCAAGATGAATGCATGAATGTGATATGATTTTTTTGCCCTCAAAGGGATGCCCGACTCCTCACCGTCCCCGTCGGGATCTTGGTTTTTTGTATGTGACGGTGCCCCAACCTCAACTTGGGTTCGATCACTCATCCGGGTGCATGCCCCAACATTTTATTCATCCCTATGCCATCGTCTCAAATCGTTTTTGAATTTGACACTTTGAGTGTGGATTCTGTTGCCCCTTAGGTTGGGTTTATAAATTGTGTTGGTTCATGGTAGCTTATTATTTTTGATTGGGTGCAATTTTGCGCATCGTGGTCAAAGATGCAAGAGTTTGACTCGGCAATGAAGGTTGGACCTTGGCAAAGAATGCCCCTGACCGGGACCTTGTTAGAGGCACACTATTTGTAAAATATGTGGGGTGCTTTTGGACATGCCCCAAGATCAAACTTTTGTAAGAGGCTTTGTAAGGTGCTAGATCGACCATCTTTGTTGTATTTAATGGGGCAACTTGAGGATTAGTTTTATTATTCTGAAAATGAATGCATGCAAAATGTGTCCTAAATCGATGCAATGCAAAATTAAGATTGTGATGATGTTGTGCAATGATGCAGTGAACTCAATGTGATGAGAATAAAACGAGTTAGTACCAAATAAAATGATTAAATAAAACAAATAATAAATATAACAAAAATAGAGTAATAAACTGTACATAAACAATAAATAAGGCACGAGAGCCTAAATAGGGTAACCACTAATCGGGCGAGTTTCATATGGCTCTAAAGGGTTGGCTCCTACGGATCACTATATGCAGTTTTAGTGCTAAGAGGTACCCGAATTGTCCTTGCTGTCCTCTACTAAGAGTAGCAAGGCCCCCGGTCATCACCCATTATAGGCTCCTTTCAACCGGGTTCAACTCAGGGGGACACATTCGCTTATACCCATACGAAGGAACGATATCCTCACGAAAGTATAAGGTACTCGAGCCCCGAAGGTACTTGCTAGGCCCATACGGGAGAACGATATCTCCACGAAAGCATTAGCGTTTTCCCCCCACTTAAAAAGAACAGGTTTATATGCCATATTTTAAATGCGTTAAAATAAACGCGCAATTATAACCGAATGTTAGTTTAATAGTCACTTTAATCCGGAATTTTTCAATATTAATAAAGCGGTAATTATTTGAAAAAAGCTCGACTCTCATTTGTTTTTGAAAAAACAAAAAATATCCCCAGCGGAGTCGCCATCTGTAGCGATGTTTTTTTTTCGCTAAAAAAAGATGTTTTTTTATTTTGTTTGGAAAATATTGTATTCCGCGTGGAGTTTTAGAAAACCCGCATTTTATTTAAAATTGGAGTCGCCACCGCCACTCAAGGTAGACCGGACACGTAGAAAAACCGGGTTTCAAAATATTGGGTTCGGAGTCGATTCTGGGATGGGGAAGGATTAGCACCCCCACACCGCCCAAAATTGGTACTTTAATAATTACCACTTTATTAATATTAAACTTTCCGAATTAAAGTGACGATTAAATTAAAATTTAGTTATAAGTGCGAGTAAATTTTAAAGGCCCCGTTATTCGAGAGTAAACGTCCAACCACTATCACTACGCCTGATACTGGCCCCGTTTACGCTCGAATAAAAGGGCACCGCATTGACAAAATATATGTTTGTTATGCAAACTTAAAAACACATGGCAAATATGAACAAATATAATGCGATAAAAATATAAACAAATAAGAGCATAATAAAATATTAATCTAACATAAATAAAATACTAATCTAAAACATACATACATACATAACTATTAATTTAACACATAAATAAAAACATATCTAACATAAATTAGATACTAGTCTAAAACATACATACATAAATATTAATCTAACTTATAAATAAAAACATATCTAACATAAATAAAATACTAGTCTAAAATATAAATTTAAAACATACTAATATAAAACATAGATAAACATACAAATTAAAAACACAATTTTAAATTAACTTCTACTTCATTAAAATATAAAAATTACAACATAAATAAAAGGAAAGAAAATATACCTAATTAGGAGTTCGAACGACGAACCCTGACTGGACTCCACCGAGATCTACCACGACCTCTCCAAAAATATTAACTAGATCGGACCTAAAATAGGACCCCGATCGAACCGGTTAGGACCGAGGATATTACCCTGGTCCTAGGCTAGCCGAATTGGCCTGCCCCCGATTCAAATTGCCGCTTGCAATTTTCCAATTGCCATTGCCATTTCAATTGTTTTTGCAATTGCTTCCTTGCTTCCTATTTATAGAGGGGAGGAGGGTGACGTGGAGCCTTGTGCTCCACTCCCCTCCCCCTTTTTTATTATTATTATTATTTATTTTTTTGCTTTTTTGCTTCTTTTTTTTTTGCTTTTTTTTTATTAATTTTATTATTATTATTATTTATATATATTATTACAATAATACTAAAAATACTAAAAACTCGTACAAAAATGAGTGATTACAGGTCCATTAAAAATATGAACAAAATGTCTTCTTTTCAACCATTTAACAGTGTCAAACAGAAATGATAGTTATATTATAAATAACAAACTCCAACATAGGGTACATTAATTCATGGTGCGTTGTTGCAGAGCTTATGAAGAGGAAATTGTTGTTACAGATTCAGAGAAATCTCATCATTCAAAGGCTTTGTTAGATAACAATCTTATGATCCTCACCTTGACTCTACAGACATGTTCCTCCATAGCCTGCATTTCTCAACAATGCTTGCTTTATGTCTTCGGAGCTCACCAATTTCCTTTGCTCTGCCACCTGATACATTAGGAGAAACGCTCGTTATAGAAGAGAATGTCGAGTTCAAGACTTGTACATCCACATAAATTTCTGAAAACATACCTCTGAGCAAGAAGCTTGAATTGAAAAATCATTAAAGCAACTTATCACACTCTGTTGAATCTCAAGGCCTAGTGCTTCCAATGTGTTCACCGTAGATAGCATCAACCCTGGTTTGGTGGCACACCGGATATCGATTCGAGTATAGGTTTCACTCCTCTCTACTTCAAACTGTGTTTAGGAACACAAGTCTTCAGTTCACTTTTGTTCATTTAATGGACTAATAATGTAGAAACCGAAAGCAGAAATCACATTTACCTTAGGAGAGTTCCTCACCAACATTTCATTTGTCTTCAGACTCAAATAATTAAAACCCACTTTTGTTTCTTCTTCCTCCAACGTTTTGACCCTTTCTAGAAGCTCCTTCAAGTAATCTATGGTATCTCCAAGTATAGATGTTCTATCCATCTGCAAATTTTCACTCTTTCAAACTTTACTAAAAATAATGCTAAAAATGGAACTTTTAACAAATTAGAGAAAAGCATGGTGACCTTGCTGATCTTGGGGACTATTGATCTGAGCATTGAGAGCCTGTCATTTAGTCTCTTCCTTCTTCTTCTCTCTGCCATTAGATTCTTTGAAGGCTGGCCTTCTAACCTCTTACTCTTGCTCTTCTTCTCCACAAACAAGCCCATGTTGAAACCCTGAATGCTGCTGGTCTGCTCCATCTCAACTTTGCAGCTACTCTTGGTTTCCTCCAAGCTGTGTTGTTGGAGGCCAAACTGGTCTTCATCGTCAACCATTGATGGGTAGTCTTCACGAGCAGCGGGAAAAATGGAGGTCGACGAATCCATCTCCGGCACCGTGAATCTATCAGCGGCAAAAGGGTAGGGTTGGTCCTTGAAAGGACATTCAAAGCTCGGGTTTTCATCAGTGGTTGTGGAGAGCCCTGGAAAGGGGAGATTCGGTGTTGTGGACAAAGTTGGATTTTCATCAAAAGAATCGAAGCTCCACCCATTAGGGAAGAAGTCGGTCACCCCATTTGAAAAAGTGGTCCAACTGTCTCTTCTTTGACCCAATAACTCCTCCAGGAAACCATGCTGTGAGAGCTCCATTCCTCTTTCTCCGGCACACACTCGATCTGTTTTAAAAAAATATGACAAAAAGAGAACTGATCCAAGCAGACAACCTGGAAAACATGAAACTGCACCAACGTAGAACAAGTTATTATATACAAATAAAAGAAGGGGAAAAGGAAAACCTTGAGATTTTTTTTGAACATAAAGGAAAACCTTGAGATTAATAATGGGAATCTGCTACCTTCTCTCTCAAGGTGAATTCATGTATTTTTTTGCCCGAAATTTCATTCAGACAAAGCTTAAACATTTAATTATTCCTAAGTCCCCTCAAGTGCTTTGACCCACAAATCTGTCCGTCTTAACCCAAAATATGGCGACTTAGCTACCATCATCATCTCTCTCTCTCTCTCTCTCTCTCTTTTACCATCTTTAAACTTTATTCTTAAATTTATTTTGATCACTAAAACTTTAAAATATTTAATTTATTCACTGAACTTTTTATATTGAACATTTTTTGTCGTTTTTCTGTTAATTTTTTTGATAACGTTTATTTACCGGCGAACGAAAGAACGTGTCCAAGATCCAAACGGTAGAAAACTTTATCGACACGAAAGAAACAACATACTGAGAAACAAACTCCATACGATGGCGAAAAAAGATCATAGAGAGAAAAATCATAAGAATTTTGGTCGATTCGTAAACTTCGAAGCACTTTTCGACAAAATGAAGGTCAGACTCAGGTAGCGAAACGAAGTAACTGTAAAATTTGAGACCGCATCACCATCTACGATTGTTTGGAGTTTAAGAAAGACAAAAAATGTTCAATGTCTAAACTTCAATGAATAAATTAAACGTTTTGAAAACAATGACCAAAATAAGTTTAATAGTCAGAAAAGTGCCCAACCTATACCCATTTTTTCAGTTTGGTGCCTAACATTTTTTATCCACTTTGGTGCCTAACGTTTCCAACATTACTCAAATAGGTGCCCTGCCGTTACTGTCCATTAATTTTCACCGTTAACTTCCGTTAAGTGCCATGTGTCAGCTTCTTAAAATTCCAAAATTATATTTAAAAATAAATAAAATTAATACATCTGAAAAACCCCCAAAATTATCCTAAAATTTTCAAATAATCCCAAAATAGTCCCCAAATTCCTAACCCCCAAATTCAGGGCCACTATCACCGGCGAAGGTCGCGTTTCCGACAACGGAATGAAGCGCCCTCCCCTCGCCGAACGACCCACACGTTGTTCATCATTTCTTATGCCGCCGTTCGTCGTGAATTATTCGAATGAACCATTCGATGATTTTGACGTTTCATATGGTGTCGATCGATTTTCAGCAACAAGGTGATAGGGTAAATAGTCGTAAGGTCCGGCGAAGAATGTGATGGCCGACGACATGGCAATTGGCGGCGAAATCATCCCAAATCGGGATTTGGGGTTTGGGCGTTTGGTATTTTAATTTTTAGGGCTATTTTGTGATAATTTTGGGATTTTTCAGTTATTAATTTTTTATTTATTTTAAAATATAATTTTAGAATTTTAAGAAGCTGACACCTGACACTTAATAGAAGTTAACGGTGAAAATTAATGGACAGTAACGGCGGGGTACCTATTTGAGTAACGTTAAAAACGTTAGACACCAAAGTGGACAAAAAAATATTAGGCACCAAACTGGAAAAATGTGTATAAGTTGGGCACCTTTCTTACTGGCTCCGTTGGATATATAAGGTGTTTAGGGATTAAAATTAGAAAAATAGGGTCTTTGAATTTTATTTTGAAAACTAGGCCAAAATCTACAGTACATGTGGACAACGCCATGTGCACATGGCGTTCTCCCTTTTTTTTAATCTTCTTCATCAAAATCTGTTAAAAACGTTAATATAAAAATAAAAAAATAATAATGAACAGGGACAACGCCATGTGCACATGGCGTTCTTCTTTTTTTATATTTTTTCATCAAAATTTGTCAAAAATGTTAATATAAAAATAAAAAATAATAGTGAACATGGACAACGCCATGTGCACATGGCGTTCTGCCATGTGCACTGTAGAAATTGGCCTATAATCTAAAATATAGGAAAAAGTTCCCTATATTTCAAAATTTAATTTTGGATTGGATTATTCCCAAAATTTTCCCTTTCTGACTATTAAGCCTTGAAACAATGCATTTCCACTGTTTTGCTTAATTATTACTATATGATACAGGAAAGATATCATTATCATTCCCATTAGAGTTGCCTATAAATATAAATAAACCCTAATAAGATTCCACCATATTTAAAAAACTAAATAGAGAGTTTAAATTAAAACAAATCTTTTACTAATAATTTTTTTAATAGTATAATATAATTATAATGTAGCATTTGCTTATACTTATTTTTAATCCTTTGACAATACACGCATACTTTGTAGAAAAACGATTTGAACCCGAGTTAAAAAAAATACCAGTATTAAATCAATCATGTCGTTTTGAACATGAAAAGTTAGCTGTAATTTAACGCATTACATGTTTAACATACATGTCTCACAATTTAAACATGTCAGCCTATGGAATAGTTTGTTAAATTTTAATGCAACTAATTGTTTGTTTGAAGTCGATTAACTCAAATAAAAATATTATATTTATTAAATAAATAATTGTAATAAAATGGTTGTGTATGGATCATATCAATTCCCCACCCCTAATTTGCGCCATTGGTTTTTGGTGGCTGTTGGAATTTTTATCTTCCTCATGGGTAAGGAGAGAAAAATATTAGGCCTAAGTTGTATGTAGCTTCACATTACCACTTAATAAATGTTTTGCATTTGTTTCTATTTGGTCACTTGACATTATCCAAATGTAGATGAGAATGAATACAGACAAATTAAATAAAAAAAGAATTGATTAAGTTTATTTCAATGGACTGTTGACCATTATAAATTAAGAAAATACACGCTAGTTGCTTGTGAAAGGCATTTGCTTGCATTCTTCAAAGATGGGATCCTAAAATCCCTCCATATTTTTCTTTTCTTTTACGTGATATTTTGGATATAAATTTTGGTTTATTATAAGGTTTATTGATGGTGAATATTTTTCGATTTTACAATTATAATTAAAAGATTATTTTTTAAATAATATGCTGACTGGATTTATTAGAAAATAAGATAAAAGAATGTACAAACAAAATGAAAATATAGCAGAAAATTAACAAAACAAAAGGAAAATAAAAAAATAGAAAATGAAACATCAAACTATCAAAACACATGTAATGAGTTGCAATGACAAGGATAAGATGAAACATTGAAGAAAGGAAGCAGAAAATAAAACTCCTTGTCTCTATTCACCTACACACTTAAGGATCGAAGTTGGAGTGGTGAGCGAAACCAAAAATCTTACAAGTTGCTTCACGAAATAGATTTGATTGTATCGGCAAACAAACTATAAAAGGCAATCAAACTACTAAAAGACCATCGATAACTATAAATCAGAGTCGAGCGTCGTGAAAAAACCATCTATAAATACAAACCTACCACAAAAGTAGGCATCAACAAGCCATTAGACAAAAGCATACCACAAAGTAAAGGAAAATGTGTTATAAAGGCAGATGAAAACTAGAAAGAAAGCAAAACATTAAAGAAAACAAGAAGTAGATATAAGAAATTAAGGGGGGAAATACCGATGATCGACGATTAGCACTAAAACGGATGTTACCGTCAACTAATCGAAAATAAAAAAGAAGAGGGGTATGATTAAATGATTATAAAATGTCTTTATCAACCATTGTAAATATAATCTAAAGACACTCGATCGTGTTTTAACTATGTTTATAAAGGTCAACAATCTCTAGAGTAGGTGGTTAAAGTTCTCAGTTGACACACTCTCTTTCTCTTAAGTTGTGGGTTTAAGACACAGTAGGAGCAAATTTCTTCTTTCCCTTTCTTAGGTAGAAGTTGTTAAAAAAAACTATGTTTACAAAAGTTTTTTTTTTAAAAAAACTATGATAGAAATTGTTAAAAAAACTATGTTTACAAAAGTTTTTTTTTAAAAAAAAACTATGATAGAGTACGTTGTCATTATATTCAATCGCAGTGTCTGCAATGTGTGTACACATCGTCAAAAAGTTAAAAATATCTATGACCATATAATATCTTGTAATCGTCTTTAAACTATTAAAAATATATAAAAATATAATATTAAATATAAATATAACTCAACATTAAATGCATTGCATTTGTATTTAAAGTTATCATAATTATTGTATTATTTATGTCTACTAAACGTTTTATATTTAGCTATGTTATTAAAATTGACATGTCTAAGTGGAAATATGTTGGATATTGGGAACTAAATCTAATCAGTTGTCGGTTTATTGATATTAAGTATTGAAATTTTACTTTTTTATGTTGAAGTTTTATTATTAATAATCAATTTTGTCACATTCACGACGTGGAGAAAAATATATTTTTATGTTAAATGTAATTTTAAATAATGATTTAATTATGATCATAGATGAAGTAGTAATATGTATATATATAATTTTATTGACAGTCGAATTTAATTTTTAGATGAACGATTTTTAATTTTCTTTATTTAAAGAATAAAAATATGAAAAAATAAAAACATCGTCATTAAATAATGTTTTTTTTTATTTTCTAATAATTTTAAAATAATTACAAAGTAGTATATATTCATACATATTTTTATTTCTTTGACAATACACATACACCTTGTAGACAAAGCGATTTAAACTCAAGTCTCTTAAGATTAATATTATTCGCTTTTTTATTAGGACCACTTGTTGAGTTAATGAGGTAATATTATGTTAAATCCTACTCGTGAACCATGATAATAGAAGACATTTTATAATTTTTTATATATTTTTGAAGAACATCTGTAATGAAAAAATAATCACTAATAATAGTGAAACCTTGCTTCTAATTTAATAATAAGATCGGTAATCATTTTCTGTTATAAAGTGCTATATTATATTATCAAAATTTGGAATATCAGAATGGAAATTCGTACCGACTTTTACATTAAATTAATAATTCTTTTTTGTAAAAAGTAATTTTTGGAATCCATCATTTTTTTTAAAGAATCATAAGGAACTCATATCTCAAGGAGAATAAAAAGGGACAAAAAGAGTAGCCCAACCCAAGGCCACGTGAATCTTCTAAGCTTAAAACAAGTGGCGAATTGTTTCATTTTATGTTTATTTAATAAATTAACAAAAATTAATAAATGTGTGTTCAGTTTGTTTATGTTTATGACTAAGGTCATTTATCATCTCGTTTATAAGCTTGTTTATAGGTTCGTTTTATTTTTAAATATTGATTAAGATATGGATTAAATTGAACACATGATAAAATTTGGTTGATTGATCAAGTTTCTTATCTTTGTTCCTTCACATTCTCTTAGGTCATGAGTTCTAAACCCACTACGAGCACCTATTTCCTTCCTTAGAGTCTCATCTTCCCCCCCCTCTAGGTAGGATTATGATTAAAATTAGGATTTGTTAAAAAATGTCCGTGAACGTATAAACGAACACGTTCGCGAACACTAAATGAACAAACACCTTAAAAAATAAATAAACGAACACAATATTAGATTTTTAAACAAATACGAACCAAACATGAACATATTTAAAAATAAACAAGCGAATGCGAACATAGTCTTGTTTGTTCAAGTTCGGTTCATTTATAACCCTAATTAAATAACAACAAATTTTTTTAACCTAACTTTGCTAAAAATAAGATAATATTCAGGGTAAACTACTCAACAATTACAAAATTATTTTTTAAGTTGATCATCGAATTATCATTTCTTGAAAAAATCATCATTGACGTCATTATTTTTATATTCTGATCATTGTTCGTTAAATATTGATCGACGACGTCGAGTTAATATTTTTATTTTATTTTTCTAAATCATTTTAATTATCCTTGTCAACATACACGTGGAACACGAAAATTCATGGTTTGCTACAAAGAATTAAATCTCTAATTGTCTCATTTTATAAGAAATCAAATCTTTACATATGTTTCAAAAATATAAATATTTTACATTTAATAAAAAATTTCAAAATTTTAAATTATAAACCCTATTAATTGTGGTTATTGATCTACATATGGGGTTACTTATTTGGAATAAATCTCAGATTTCACTTCAGCGTCAAAACTAACAAAAATGTCGATGAATTTCATCTTTTAAATATTGAGTATATTTTTTAGCATGGTATGGAGTTAAATTGGTCTCCGTACCCCCCCCCCCCCAAAAAAAAAAAAAAAAAAACACAACAATCAATTAAGGATTGCATGGCAATGGAAATAGTTACCCTTTATTTGGTATAATATTCTTTCCCATGATTTTAGAGAATTCTAATTAAGTTTAAATACATTTGTAACTACTTTTTTCTTTCTCTCTAACTCATGCATATATATATATATATATTTAATATTAATAATGCTATAACAAAACCCAACAGATAGTCCCGGTGGAAAAAGGGAGGTTGTTCATCATAGGAGGTCCGGGTTCAAATCGCTTTGTCTGTAAAGTGTGTGTGAATTGTCAAAAGGCTGATAATATGTATAAACAAATATTACCTTATAATCACCTTAAAACTATTAAAAAACAATGCTACTACAAGTAGCCAATCAAGCTCATGTATATTTAAACCCTAAAACTAAAACACTTGTAGAAATTTGTTGTTTTCATCGTCTGTGTATGAAATAATTACTAATAGATTTATACTTTATAATGATACATATCATTTTATAATATTTTGAATGTATTATATTTGTATTGTTAATCATATATGATTATATATATTTTTGGAATAGTGTAAAGGTGATTATATGGTAATTGATGTTCATAGATATTCTTAACCCTTTAACAATGCACACACGTACACCTTACAGACATCGCGATTGAACTCGAGTATCCTATGATGAACATCGTCCGTCTTTTTAACGGGATCAGGGTTCATTTATATCATTTCTTAAAAGATCATAAACCTGTTCAAAAAAAAGAGACCATAATAAGCAATTATTTTTGGTCCTTCAAAATATGGTAGGCCGTCAAAGGAAAGCGACTTTGGTCTAAATTGACAAATTTTTATATACCATTCATGAGTTTCATTAAATAAAGAAAGTATTCTAATTCCCTTTTATTTAAATCAACCATAGTAGAAAGAAAAGGCCAAAGAATGCAAATTTTCCTTCTAAAGAGCATATAACGCTGATTTTATGTTAGGTTTTTGATAATCTAAATGCCTTGACATTATTTTCTATCTGCTAGTACTTAATTTTCTCAAATCATATATAAATGATACTCGCTGTCTCATAATAACAACTACATTTACGCAGCTAATTAATGCAATGAAATTAAACATCATTTTCATTTTAAAATTTATAGTATTATTTTGATTATTTTGATTTGTCGTTATTTTTATTGGTTTTTACTACAAGATTTATTTTTAGCAAATACAAGTCAATTAAATATGTGACATGTTGACTAAAGATTTTATTTTAGTCCTCATTGACTTAATATTTTAAATTTAGGTTTAAGGGTATCATAAGCCCTTAAACTAAACCCCTAAATATTTTTTGCACCCAATTAGGCTCGTATACTCCAAAATTCCATCAATTCACCCATTGACTAACGTTGACTGTTAAATCTAACAATTTTTTGGACCAGTTGGTGCAACGTGTCGTGTTATAGTATTATCACTTGACATTTCCAGAATTTTTTATATAATTTAAAAAATTCTTTAAAAGTTCTAAAATTTCTAAAAAACTTATAAAAATTATAAAAGTAATTTTCTAAAAAATCTGTAAATGTCATATGACAGGATTGTAGTGTATCACATGACAGTGATATCTCGAGAAAAAAGTCAAAAATTAATGGTCAAAGTTGGTCGAAGGGATTAATTGATAAAATTTTGGAGTATACGGACTTAATTGGGTGCAAAAAAAGTTCATGGACTTAATTATTTTTTTTCAAAAGTGCACAGGCTTATGATACCCTTAAGCCATAAATTTAAAGACTAAACTAACTAGAGTGTTAACAAGATTTATTCTCTTCCCATATGTAGGATAAACATTGAGTTTTGACAACTTAATTTTTTTGAACAAAAACTGCTGGATTTTATTAAAAAATAATAGTAGAAGATATCACAAATACAACGTACTAAAAAGAAAAAAAATGGAGGAACAATGTCCACAAAAAACCTCGTACAAACATAAAACATGAAACTTAAAAGTGCAAAGAAAACAAACTTTTCCATTGAAATTGACGTACATCGTCAAAGAACCTAAAAACCTTCATGAATCTCCTTGTCTCTATCCAAACGAGACGTTTTACGAGGTGAAAATTGAGTGATGAGCGAACCAAACTATCACATATTGTTCCGCTACACAGTTCTGATTACATCGGCAAACAACCACCAAAAGGGATCAAACTTTCTATGACTAGTATCGACAAACCCAAATCAGAAACCAAGTGCCATAAGGATCTCTGTACAAGCGCCAAACAACTGCTAAGATATGCAAAAATCATGTCAAACAACAAAGAAAACGTATCACAAACGCAAAAGAAAAAGTGCTACAAAGACAGAAAAAACGTGCCACAAAGGCAGAGGAAAAGTGTGTCACAAGAGAAGAAATTTTTATTAAAAATTGAGAAAGCTGAAGAAAAACAAAAACAAAAATAAAATATGAAAAAAACAAGAGAAATATTGAACACTGACGATCAACAATTAACACTAAAACTGTTACTGCCGTCGGCCATGTAAACAAATGAAAAAACTGCGACTATATGGAGGGGAGAAAATGTGGTGTTAGGTTTTTTAAAAGATAAAAATTGACAACTTAATTTTTTTTACAGATCCAATATAATCCTAATCTTACCTAGATGGGGAGAAAAGGGGTGCTCATAGTGGGTCTAAAACCTATGACCTGAGGGAAATGAAAGAACAAAAATGAGCAGCTTAACCGGAAACTTAATCTTTAAAATCAAGGGTAGATATAAAACGTAATTATAATGATTTAATTATTATATATGTAAATTGGTGTGAAATATTTGTGTTTTTCACATATACGTTTAACAATCAAAGCAAAGAATAACTCTTCCAATGATTTTTTTTGTTTTGGAATTATAAGGCCTTTCATCTTTTTGAAATAATCTAAGGAAAGAACAATTGTCAAATTGTGTAACCATAAAATCAATCCAACTCTTCTATCAAATATTAATGTTATTATATTTTTTTAATTATACTGGTTTGATTATATAGTAGTATTTGTTCATGTTTTTTAATCTTTTGACAACGTACGCACTCTTTGTAGTTAGGGATGCCAGTGGGGCAAGTTTTACAGGGATTCGCCCCACTTCGCATCCAATTGGACAAGGATGGTTACATATTTCGCAGGCCGTGGGGCGGGAATAGAGATAAAAATCAGATTCATCGTGGGTAGTGGGGCATGTGTGAATATGACTTTCTACCCTCTCCATCCCTACCTACCTTGCATCTTTCCCTCCCGCCCCAGTAGATCTTATAAAACATTATTATAAAAAAATTGAAAATATAATTTGGGTTGAGTTTGATCAGATCAAATATATAACTATTTTTAAAAATATCAATTTGGATCATAGTGAAGTTTAAGGCAATTCATATTGACTTGTCTTAAGATATTTATGAAAAATTCAATATATATATATATACCTGATAATTCATATTGATTTTTTTAGTGTGGTCGTCAAGCCTTCTTTTTAGGGGTGACAGTTGGAATAATGTCGTATAAGTGGTGGGAGTCCTAATGACAGATATTTTATACTTTTTTCATAACAAATTTGTTTTACATTTATTATTTAACTGATACTTAAAAATATGTCATATGAAGCAGGTAAAGAGTGGATTAGGTGGGTCTAGGACCCACGTGAGTGGTGGGGAGGAGATGATTTTAGTCTTGCGGGTTACGTGGCAGGGATGATTTTATATTTTGTATTAATAATGGGTCGTGGGGCAGGGATGAGAAAGAAAATTCTTGACGGATTAGGTGTGAAGAGAGCACCCTTCGTAACCATCTCACTTAATTGACATCGCTACTTGTATTTACAAGTGCTTGAATATAAATTTCTTAATATAAATATCATTCTCTTTCCGCTGCAAATACTGAAATAATGTTATTACATTTTAAAGATCTCAACGTTGAATAAGTTGAAACATGTATCATATATAAAACACGTAAATATATCGGAAATAAGGAGAGGAATATGAAATGGCCGTGCAGTATTAATTATGGAATTTTAGGTTCACCTGACGTCGTATAAAAGGACACAATATAGATTTTATTAGGACACTTTCAACAAAAAAAAAAAAAAAGCGACACTTTATCCCAACTTCAATTATCTGCATCATCAAATTCAAATGGCCAACAATCATCTCTTCGAACAGGCAATAGCATCAATTGATTTCTTTCAGTTATTTGAAAAAAGAATAATAATAATAATATTAATAATTACATTTTATAGTTTACCGTTTATCTCTTAGTGAGAACACTCACGGTGAGAGGATTAGTCACTACTGTCGGCGATAAATATTTTAGCTCAAACCAAAATAATAACAATAATAATAATAATAATGTATATAAAATTTAGCTTTCCATTGAATGGTTTTTATTTCATTTAAAGAAAAATTATAAATTTAATATACTTCTTCGACCCATTGAATATTTGATTTTTTCCCTTCACAATTAGTTTTAATCTACAATCTTTTATTCTTAATTAATTATTTAAATATTAATTAAGAACACATGTTAATAAATTGAAGCTGCTGGTAAAGAAAATATTATATTACAAATATATCAAATGATAATCCACATGTGTTGTAGTTGAAAATGGGGTGTTAATGTTTTTTTTAACTCAAGAGAATTGAAGCTCTTTAACTTTTGAAGGAAAAAATCAATTAAGCCAATTTTTTCACCTAATTAAATTTCGAACCATTAAATTGGATTGATTAATTCTTTTGAGTAATTTTGACCATAAATTTTTTATAGTTTTTTTTGAAATATTAGTGTCACATGATACACTACAGTTTTGTCATATGACATTTACAGATTTGTTAGAAAAATGTTTTTTCTAATTTTTAATTTTTTAGAATTTTTAAAATAAAAAATTAAAAATGTCAAGCGATCAACAACATTGTAACACGATAAGTTGTGCCAATTGATCCAAGAATATTAGATTTCACAGTCAACATTGATTAAATGAGTAAATTGATAAAATTTTAGAGTACATAGATTAATTTGGTGAAAAAAATCATAAACTTAATTGATTTTTTCTTTCAAAAATTCAAGATCTTACTATAGCATTAAGCCATGTTTTTTTTTACTTTTGCTCTTTGTTCATTTATTTTATCTTTGACTATTCAAATTAGTAAATATAAATTTTATTATGAGTGAATATTAGATCGAGTCGAGTAAAAACATTTCGATCTAGTCGAGTTGATGAATCTTATTTTATAAATCCAACTTTATTTGAAATTTTTTTAATCGAGTTGAGTTGTTCAAATTTCTATTTAAATTTAGTCGTAAACAATTATAATGTTATGGTGGTAATTTTTTTTTTGCTCGGCAAAATATAATTTATTAAATATAATCATACAAGCCTAACCTCATTGAGAGCCTCATTAAAAACCCCCTAAACCTAAATAGAGGAAAATAGTACTCAACAACCAGGGACTACAGAACCAAAAAATCGCCTTCCACAATGACCAATTTCTTGCTACAACATTACAAAACAAACCACAAGACCGAGACAATATAAACCGATTACACCACAAGCAGAAAAACTATAGCAAAAGAAATACTCAGCTGCAAGCAATCAATAACTAAGAAAACTAAAAGACCATTAAACTCCTCATAATGCTCATGTACTAAAAAAATGAAGTCTGTAGACCCTTGCCAAAACATGGAATCACCACCAAGCTTTGAAATCTCACTTCTTAGCAGCCAATGGAATTATTATGTGACGCGACATCGAATGTGATTCCGAGCTACTCGATCTTATCTATTCCAAAACAAAATCTGCCCAGACTCTCTTTTAACCCAACCAAAACATAATACTAACATCCGTAAATCTGCAGCCTCAAACTTGTATTTATTCATTCATAGACACAATCAAATGAATCACGGCAAAACAAACCCACCATCAAGCTTTGAAAAGTTTGCTCGTTGCATTCCAACCTTAGCCGAAAAATCCGCCATAGTATCACGTTGTCATCCTTTGCAAGACCATCCGCTAACAAATTAGCTTGTGTCGTTACAAAACCAAACCTCACGTGACCAATCCTTCTAGTTAGTTTATCAATATCCGCAAGAATTGGCAACAAGCATCAAGTCTTGTCCCAGATTGTCACCAAGCCCCCTAACATCCCATCTGAATTGGAAACCCTGTAATCTAACTTATCAACAAACCACATCTTATGGACTTCAAATTCTGTAATCGAAACTCTTCTTTGTCTCTTTCAAGAAAATCATCTCCATTTTCTGTGAAAATACAAGTCTCTTGACTGCTGAAATCTACCCCTCACATTCCAGGTTAGTATCCTCATCTCTACTATGCCCCCTTGCCGGCAACTCCAATAAAAAATAGTAAATCCATACTTGTAAAATTCTCCACTCAATCACAACAGCTCGCTCAACACTTCCTCCCAACAATTCATGCAGAAACTCCTATTAACATCACCGGGGCCAAAAGCTTTTCACTCGTCGTAAGACCATACCGCTTCTTTTATTTCCTCCAGTGAGAACGGCTCCTCCAGCTTCCAAACAACTGAAATTGTGACCCTCCTGAAGTTCTAGTTTAAGATTGACCTCCAAGACCTCTGTTTGCAACTAAAGTGCCTGCAGAAATGGTCAAATACCATTTGCTTCAGCCTCTTCCGTTCCCCACTCCACCTGTCACTAAAAATAAAGACCTGGGATTAATTTCGCTTTTCTTTGCTAGAAATTTATTTTTATCTCAGGTTGTAATGAGGCCACCAGAACGCCCTGCTGCCGCTGCTACCAGAAACTCGAAACTCATCGTTATACCATAGCCGCCCCACCTCTTCTTCACTATCGTTTCCTTATTTGTTTCCTGTAACATCACCATCTCGACTTTGTGTATTCTGATTATCTTACAAACTGTCGATAGCTTCACTATAGGTCCAAAACCCCTTGTATTCCAAGATAGAACTATCATCCTCTGCAGACACAGAGTGCTGTTAAATCCCCTTATTACGATGGTCATTTTCTTCCAAAGCCGCTAATTCTTCCACCACCTCTCTTTTCATCTCCTCTAAATAGATCTTTCCCCACCTCTAATGTCTTCTCAGCTTCTTTTATGAAATTATCCCATCTCGCTTGCATGTCTGAATCCGTAAGCGACCTTCCTTCTAATTCACATTTATCATTTCCCTTGCCTTTATGCTTAAATCTTTTCTTTGCTCGATCTATTTTTTTTCATTCTGCTTTAGATAGGGCTTTGTCTTGGAACTCTTGAAGCGAACCGTATCTTCTTTCTTTTCTAACAAATTCTTTCTTGGAGCCTTCGAATTCAGGGAGGTTGAATTTATTTGCACCTTCTTCAATATCACAGTCGTCCTCAGAAAAAACGATTGCTGTCGACCCATTTCTATTTGTGCCCTTATCCTTCGGGTTATTTAGATTATTCACAAGAAACCCTTTGACCCACTAAATCAGTAGGCCTAATATTGTCAACATCTGAAGTATCTTCATTATGTTGGATATCATTTTTTTTGAAGCCCATTTGCACCAGGTCCTCCATTATTTTTGCAGAGATTGGATTTGTGGCTGTAACCTCCTTCATACTATGGGACTCACCCAATCAGTTTCCAACAATTTCAGCCCAAGTGGGCCCGCACCTTACCGAGCAAGGCAGGTGAATATTTGCAGAAGCTTCTTTCTAGTGATCCTCAGGGATACTTTTCTCAAGAATCTCATTCTCGACAAGATCCTCGGACTCATCACCCACTACCTTCTCTTACCTTCTTCTATGTCTTTATTATAGTCATGATTGCTCAAGCTTCTCCCCAGAATATCTGCATTAATTGCTTCCTCAGCTTCTAGAGTGTTGTCTCCCAAACCTTTGGCCTTCTCCCTCTGAGATGAGCTCGCCGATGATTCCGTTGAGCTTCCGATAGACGCCGATCCAGTCTTCTTTGGCGTTTTTCCAGTCTGATTCTGAATTTGCATTCTTCCCATTGAATTCAAGCTGGATAATTCAGAAACTCGTATCCGAAAAATGTTTTCTCCAACCTCCAGTTCCACAACTTCTTCGATTCGCTGAACTTGGTTTGTAGAGATTAAAATCGATACCTTTTCACCATCATGGCACTGTGAAGCATTCTCCCCTAAGACGATTAAGGAACCCCAGATTTCTGATATCCTCCTAAATGTTTCTTGGTTCCAGCAATGTAGCGGAATCCCCCTCAATTCTACCCAAGTGACTCTTTCAGTTAATCTGAAAGATTCTGACTAATATTCAATTTTGATAAAGACTTCCTCTATAAGGGACCATTTTTGTTCCTCCAACAGATTTAGTAATTCCTCATCCGGGACTTCAACGAGGAACTTTTGACCTCCCAAGCTTTTCACCACGAGTTCTCCGACCCCCCATCTATGTAATCTGTCCCTAACATTTTCTGCAGAACAAACCGTCGCCATTTTGCCAATTAGGCATTTACTCAATTTCCATAGAGACTCCTCCTCTACGTGCCCTTGTATTATCTTTGGAGATTGCTCTTTTGTTTTATTGGATTCGCCTTGCCCAACCTCTTGGTTTTTGCTGTTGTTTACGGTATGAGCATAGCTCTTCTTCACTTCAGTTGGTCTATGTGCTTCTTGTGATTTTCCACCATTGTTTTTCACCTGAACTTCGCTTTTCTCCCGAACTTTTCTCCAAAATGTAGCCCGTCCTTTTAATCTTGCCACCGAAACCGACAATCTGAACCCATATAATCTGAATCCGTTCAACCTTTCAATAGCTCTATCAGCATCCCTTTTATTTGAAAATCTAACAAACCCAAATCTTTTACCAGTTCTATCTAATTTATTCTCGATGTAAGAGTCCACCAAATCGCCATGCCTCCCAAAGGTCTGTCGTAATCCACTCCAGTGCAGCTTTGCTTGTAGGTTGCTAACAAACAACGTGACTATCCCCCTCCCACTGTTCTGATTCCTGAACAACATTGCTTCCTTTCCCCTTCTATTATGGTACTGTGATAATTGGTTCCAATTCAAATGATTTTTCATAATTATATATTATATAAATATATTTTTTTATATTATTTCATATACAATATATATATACCAAATAGACTTGATTAAAACTTGAAAATCAATTCACTAAATATTAAAAATTTTAAATTATTCAAAGTTTTATTTTATAACTCAAATTTTATTTGATTTTTTTAAGTCGAACTAAATTTATGAAATTACGATTTAAATCAATTCAAGTTGAATCGAAAAATACAATTTTTTTCTAATAGTAATCAAGTTTTGTTCGCCCTTTATTTAATATTATTATTTTAAAAAGAATATATTAGAGTAAATAGATATAATCAAATTTCAATTTTGTACGCTATGAAATTGATATAAAGAACGATCGATTAGATTAATAGTAGAATTTGTCGGTATCGTAAAAACACCAGATTTCCAAAACCAAAGAAAAACCAGGGGCAGGTAGTCTGGCGGTGGCAGCCCACAATATATAATACCATTCCCCTCTTCTCAGAAACCACTTTTCACACAGTACATTAATTGAAAAGGGAAGGGAATTTCTTTTTATATTCTGGTGTTATTTTTATATACTTTATCATTTTTATAGATGAAAATTTTAATAAATCAACATTCAATTTTATAATATTATAATAATAGTATGAGATATAGTATTATTCATAATTTCTGTAAAATTGGAGAATAATATACCTTTTAAATTACTGAATTTAACACTTCAATTTAAATCACAAACCTTTAATCTAATTAAATCACATTGTTCAATATGTATTATTAATAAATTAAGTCATTTATAAACACGTTTTTAAATAATATTAACAAAAAATTAAAATTAAAATTTTTATTTAGTATATTTTTCACATATCATTATTAAATAATATATAATTAATAATTTAAATATTCTTTACGTGAAATTTCTCAAACACTGCATTTAAACAAATTAATAAAACTAAATTTCTTATCAATTCTAACAAAAATATATATTGTCAATTAAACACCATTAGATAATGATACGTGAAAAACATGGTACGTAAAAATGTCAATTACTCAAAGCAGGTCTAATCTGCTATCTTGCATCTCTGCAGCTTAACACAGAACTATGTGTGATTGGGAGAATGAGATACATTGGCTTTGCATTAATCTGAAGGGCAAATCTCGTCTGGTTATTCTTCTTAAGCTTGCCTGGAACTCTTTTGTCTACCATATATGGGAGGAGGAAAATAGAAGGATTTTTCAAGGTAATTCTCGCAATTCTAATGAATTATTAGATTATATTAGGGAAACATTAAAAATACGTGTACATAACCTCACTATACGAATGACTGATGTAAACGGTCAACTTTGCATGGCTTGGGGAATTCCCTAATAAGGATGGCCGCCCAAGGGCATGGTTGTAATTTCTTGCTTTCTTGGATAAAATGATAACACAATTTATCCAAAAAAATATTAATTTTAATTTTTCGTTATAATTATTTAAAGATGTTAGTATAAATGAATAAAATTAAATGATATAATTTAATATTATAATTTATATGTGAGTGAGACAAATAAATTTTCAGGGCGGGCACAAATAAAATTTCATAAAATTTTAGGGTGGAAATAAATAAAATTTTAGAGTAGGCACTATCAATAAAATAGATAAATAATAGGAACTGCAAATAATTACCTACTTTTTCTTTATATATAGAAAAGAAGTGAAGATTCACCTTAAAAAATAACGTAAAAAAATATTATTACACGAAGGTCATCTAATAATTTTTCCATGAAGCATACAATCTGTAATATTACGACAACACTTTTGTTCCATAGTGTTCTTCTGTCGATCATAAGGGGCCCTATGTCGGAAAGAACTTGAGCGTCTTCTGACTCTCGGCCCTCTATAAAGAGAAACCTTAAGCCTAGAGCGTATGTGCCCGTAGAAGAAGCTTCATACAGCAAATCAATATCACTATCAAACGTAAATTGGAAGAAACGCAATAGCTTCTCTTTTCATGCGATGCTGATTACAACCATAACGATGCAGAACACATTTGCATATATGCAGTTTGAATGCGATGCTGCAAGAAACGTTTTGAAAGTTCCTACCTAGATGATGTTTTTTTTTAATATTTTTGCTCTATGTGGTTCTAGTGACACTGTTCATTAATACGATATTGGTTTTTTTTTTTTATCTTACCCATTATAAATGCTCGAAAATTTGCGTTAAAAATACTTCAAAAACCATGATCGTAGCCACAAAACACTGTTTAGTTCATGATTTTTAAGGGTCTTTATGCATGTTTGTAATGATGTTTGAGGGTGTTTTTCCGAAGAAATTATATCGTCGGTCATTCCCGCCACGTCATCCATGAGACCAACTAATAAAATGCATTCATTTCGTTAATTTTTTCATCTCATCTTTTTACCAAGTGAATATTCACTTAGTAAAAACTGTTTTTAAATTTAATATACAGTAAATATTAGTGAAGATTCACTCGGTAAAAATATGAGATAGAAAAATTAATGAAATAGATGCATTTGATTAGTTGGTCTCATAGATGACGTAGCGAAGATGACCCATGATATAATTTTTCGTTTTTCCGTGATATTTTTGCTCCATGTTGTTGTCCTGACATTGTTCATTGAAATATTAAATTTAATGTCGACCTAATTAAATAATAATAAAAATTATAAATGTAATAACAATTTCTGTTCGGGCCATAAGCCCAATACAAATACCCTCCAACCCATTTTAAATGCCCATACAGACCCAAATTAAAACCCATTAAACCTAAATTACACTAATGCCCTTAACCCTAAAAACCCTAAAAAATAAATCTAATGCCCTAATACCCTATCAAGCCGCCGTCGCCGACCATCCGCCCAAACGCGCGGCACCGTCACCGGCCACTGGACTGCCACCACGCCCACTTGGTCTACGCCACCGCACAATCTGAACCTGAAAAGCAAGAAATATACATTATGTCAGATCTGAAAAGAAAAACAACTTGCATGTATTTTTATCTTTATTTTAGGGTTATAAAAACCCCAAATCAGATGTAATCTAGGAGGCTTTTTGGAGGTAAAAAAAGGACGATTCTAATATATGTAAATGGGATTTTGAATTGAAAAAAAAAAGAGATTCGAAATATATAAAAAGGGTCTTTTTCTTAGATTCGAAAATAAAAAAAACCGGGAGATTTATCACTTGTTCGAACTGAACAAATAAAAAAAAGAGGATTCAAAGGCCGAAAGGTAAAAAAATAAATAAAATAAAATGCCTCTATTTTCTTTTTCGAGATATACGCGTTTAGGGGGATTTTCGTGAAAATGCAGTCTCGAATTTGGATTCAGCTCGACGAACGGAGCTCGAAAGTCTCGACTTTTAGAAGTTTCGGCCACCACGAACGGCGGCGGCATGCAGACGATGGCAGCTCCCCCGACCGGACTGGGCAGATAATCTGGATGCTCTCTCATACTTTTTGTTTGAAACAATGAAATAATAGGGTTTTTTTAGATTTTAACTTATATACTAGAGTAAAATTAGGGGTAAATTGCACCATAAACCCCTCCGCCCCTAATAAGTTTATACAAGTGGCCTTCCGCATGGGTTATTTATATTCTTAGTCCCTGCAACCTTTAAGAGCTTTGCGAATTGGTCACTAAATCAATTTTAATCCGGTTTTGAATGGTTAAATTCCGCGTCTAGTCCCTTCGCCCTATCTTTTCTATCTCCACAAGCCTTCCTCTTTTATTTCTTTTCAATTTAGTCCATTTTTTACTCCTTAAGTTTCTTTTCCTTTAAATTTGGTCACTATTTTTTTGTTTCTTCTTCTTCTTCTTCTTCTTATTATTATTGTTGTTGTTGTTGTTGTTGTTGTTGTTGTTGTTGTTGTTGTTGTTGTTGTTGTTGTTGTTGTTGTTGTTGTTATTATTATTATTATTATGTATACATATTTTTATTTTCCTTATTACATATAGTATATTATGTGTATATATATATATATTATGTATGTTATATTTATACATATATGTATATTGTTTTTTTTAATACGTTTAATATATTATGTATTTAACTTTATAGTATATTAAATATATGTATAATATTATTATTATCATTATTATTATTTACTCATTTATAGTTTCATACATATTTTCGTTTATTCAAAGCATATATATATACATTTTCTATTCATTCATTTTAAACGATTTTAAAGTTACACTTTTGTTAGGGATTCTCGTGAAAAACGTACCTCAGACGTAACGGGTGCCTCTTTCTGTTAGTCTCTATCATAAAATATCATTTTAAATTTTAATTTTCAAAACAAGTTCATTTTGTTCGGAATCTAAGCAAAATTATGCTCTGGGTGTAGGGGTGTAAATTTCTTTCCTACAAAAAGTATTCTTTTAAATATACATATGCGTGTATATATTTTGTACATTGTTTTGATCAAATTTTAAACTTTTGTTAGGGATTCTCGTGAAAAACGTGCCTTAGATGTAAGAGGTGCCACTTTACGTTAATTTCTATTACAAAAAAATATTTTAAATTATTTTTTTCGAAATAGGTTCCTTTCATTCGGAATCTAACAAAAATTATGCCCTGGGTGTTGGGGTGTGAATTTCTTTCATACAAAGTAATATTTTTTTAAGTTTTTTAAGGGATCACAAATTTTAAATTAAAATTCGTAATTTCCCTCATTTAGACATCAAATAATCGACCCGATACCAATTTTGGGCATTGTGGGGGTGCTCACCCTTCCCCACATATAACTGACTCCCGAACTCAAACTTTTTGAATCAAATAGTCAACTTTTAACGGTGTTCGGCTTACCAAAGTAGCCGGTGGCGACTCCATTCCATTTTTAAACCAAAATATTTTTCGTAATAACATGTCGAGCTTCCTACAAGGGGCGGGCCGTTGTTACAGCTGGCGGCTCTGCTGGGGACATTTTTTAAAGAGAGTCGAGCCACAAGTCGATTACTTTTTGTCTTAACGAGTGGAAACTATAAATTCGGTTTGATTTATTTTGTGATCCATTCCTTTTATTTCTAAAATTTTTACATTTAAAAAAAATCTATTTTCCTAGTTTTGCATATCATGAGCTCTGTACCCGAGCTCTGTCCCTTTTAAGTGGGAGTGAGAAGCTACGCCTTCGTGAGGTATCGCCTCCGTGCAGGATAATGGATCACTTTCGGGATACATCGGTACCTTCGTCTCTGTGAGATCTTAATCTCCGCACAGACCTAGAGAAATGTATCCTCCCGAATCGATGTCCTAGCGACAGTTCGAGTACTTTTACTTTATATCCGAACCTCATATAATGAGTCATAAGAGCCAACCTTTTAAACCATGCGAAACCCTGCCTGTTTAGCGGTCACCCTTTTTAGGCTTTGGTGTCTTGATTTGTTTTTTATGTACAGTTTTTCTTATCTGTTTTATTTTTTACTTTATTAGTTTATTTATTTGATTATTTTTTATCCAAACTGACCTCGTTTCTTTTTTACCGCATCATGTTAAATTCATTTTTCATAATTGCATGACACCATCATTTTAATTTCTTGCAATTTATCCGCACGAAGTACTGATTCACGACTGGTTCCCAATTTGAAAAAAATCATCATCGGGAGAAAATCTAGTACCCTAGATATCAATGCAACATTCAAAGTTGCGAACGAATCTGTAACATCCTCAACGTATATTTGATATCGAATATACATTAAAGATGTTACTAACTGATTTACAATGATTTTCAGACTTATAATTTTTTTTTCAACAAAGTAGTTCAGTGGTTGGCCCTTTCTTAATTTTCAAACAAAACTATATCTAGCAACCGCAGCTAGTTTTGACCCTAAATTAGTTTGTACAATACTTTAAGCAGTTATTAAAATGAAAATATAATTCAGGGTGAAAACTCTGTATGCTGCCTAGAGCCTTTTTTGATTTCAAAATCACTATTCGATAAATGACCAACTAAGTTTAAAACTGTTTAAAGCATATTTTCTAATATTTTAATTCTTCAAACTAAGTCATGATGCTAGATCATACGTAATGACTACTTATTTAATATTTATACATGCCCCACTGACTAGGATGTAGTGATACTTACTGATAATATAAGCTAAGTTGATTCAATGATAATATAGGCTAACTTGATTCAATGACGTACAGCTCCTCCTCTGCTATCTAATCCGAAGTACCTACGTGTGATACAAAACACACGTTAATTATAACTTAATGAGACATAATCATAACAATGTAAAATAATGATTATAAATAACTCAATTCTGCAAAATGACCAACGATTTCCAATTGCAATTGACAACAGTTTATCGTGTATATAACTATTTTACTTGTATAGTTCATTTAACCAATATAACATTCAAATCATAAGATTCAATATGTCTTACCAGTCTTGTGTAAATTATGCTTTTTAGCTTAACTACTTGCATGAATGCATTTCAATATGATTCATATCATCTATTAATTCTGTCATAAAATCATGATATCAATGGTTCATGATCATCAAGTAGTCATGCTTTCATCACGTAATCATTTTCAATATAACTTTCTTTTAGAGATAGCCAAAAGTATATAATATGAGATCAAGGTAGGTGAGTCATCTTGATATGACACCATAGTGTCTAACATAACATGAACATGAGTACGTACTCGAGGACGCTCTTTGCTCCTCATAAAAGCACCTCGTCAATGCCATTAGCAATGCAGGCTTGGATCCCCAGGGTGCACACCAAGGGCTTGGGTCCCCAAGGTGGAAGTGACACCGTAGTGCCTAACTTGAACATGATAGATGAGTACGTATTCGAGGGCGCTCTTTGCTCCTCATTAAAGCACCTCGTTAGTGCCATTAGCACTATGGACTTGGATCCCCAGGGTGCACACCAAGGGCTTGGGTCCCCAAGGTGTATGTGACACCGTAGTAGTCACAAAACATGAAACATATCCAACTATACCAAGAACTCTCATATCATAATACTTGGGCATTTCATTTCATTATCAATCAATCCTTATCATTCATGTAAAAGGACAATTCACATCCCATATTTCATCACAATTTTTCATATGTACTTGCCATTACTGTATTATGCTTCAATGTAAATCATATAGTCGGTATTAGGCAGTTCATACCCAATATCAAAAATATGATTTATCTTAGATAAATCATTATGCCATATCAGTGTATCACATATGGCATTTTATAATTCATGCCATTTACATAACTTTGATCAGCTTACATTTTCATTAGCATTAAGATCGACTTATTGCAAGTCTCTCTCATGTCATATATATAAAATAAATGAAAATGCACTAATTCATATCATATATATAATAAATAGGTAAAAATACACTCACCTGGGCCATTTATTAGCATGCATCACTAAATTCTACTCGATCATTTCCTTCATAGTACCTCGAATCTTCTTTGATTCGGATTTGATTTCATTAACCACATAAATATAAACAAACATTTGTTAGATTCATTTCTAACAATATTTCGATCAAGCTATCTAATCATTTAACATAAAATTTTCCATAATTAACTTCTAATTTATACTAACTTCTTCTTATTTTTCTACTTGTCAATTTAGTCCCATTACTTACTTCAAACCACCATTCATCATCTTCTTCTTAAATAGTTTTTCAAAGTAATTCTCTCTAATTTTCTTTCTTTGCCAAAATAGTCATTAAAATGCAAAGGTAAGGATTCAAACTTCTTAACTTTGCAATTTAGTCCTCAAATCAACATTACTACCTTAATTCTATTATTTTATCTAAAAAAATTAGATTTAATCCCCACACAAGAATTCATTTTCTATTTGGTCTCTTGATTTTGACAAATTGTCAAAATGGTCACTAATTCGATTCAACATCGATTTAACATTCTAACATCATTTTCACATCTCCAACATTATTATTTACATAAATACACTCTAATTTCATAAAATTCAGATTCGTTCCCTTGACTTTGAAGCTTGCTGAATTGGTCCATATGTATTCTAATTTTAATTCTAACTTCATACAACATATTCAATTCATAAAATCTCATAATCATAATTTTCATAAAATTTTCCCATTATTCTTCTATGTGGCCGAATTGGTCACTTGGCTTCTCTAGTCTCATTTTTCATCCAAACAACATTCTAACACGTTTAAATAAATTTTCCAACATATATTATTCATAATCTCTTCAAATCCATTCACTAGGATAATTTTCACAATATTTTCCCTAATTTACCAAATATGCCGAAATAGTCACTTAGAAAACTAGTTGAGAATTTTCCATTCTAACATCAAAATCAAGCTTGTAGAATCATAAATCTTCCATATTAATCCTTAATTTCAAAACTCTAAATGAAACCCTAAAGTCTAGGGTTAGGGTTTATGTCTTCAAACATGAAATTAATCTAAATTTAAGCTTGATTTCAACTTCACAACACTTGATTTACTTAATTCAAATTTCAATCTCAACATAAAACATAAAACCCTATTTTCTCTCTCATCAAAATCATGAACAATTCTTCAATTTACCATGCAAAATTACTATCAAAAGAAAGAGCATGAAGCATAGATAAATTTTTCCCAAAGCAACATACCTTGATTCTAACTTTGAAGCCTTCAAAATTGCCAAGAAATTTTTTTGTGTGTTTTCCCTCCCTTTCCCCATGTATTTTCGAAATATGGAAGAAGAGGATGAACATTTTTGTTCATCTTTATTTAATTTATGCCACATGTATATATTAAATTGAATTTTTTATTCAATTTAATCCTTATTCCAAAATTAACCTCCAACTAAATCATAATTTACATATTGCCATTCTAGTTCAATTCCAAACAAATTCCATTCAACTCTAACCAAATTAAAGTAATGCTTTCACATGAGAAATTGCTATATTGCCCACGATACTTTCAAAATATTTCAAAATTGCCATTGTGATCAAATTACCAAAACTAGTCACTTAAATCACAAATTTTGCCATTTTGTAAAAATCTAACCATTCTAGTTAGATCACAATCAACCAATTAATAATTTATTCATAAAATAATATTTTATAAATTTTCCATGACTTATGGAACAGTCTCTGAAATTTCGATTCGATTTGATTTCCCGATATTCATTTACTACTTCTACTGCAATCTCTCCTTTACCGGGTGTCGTAACAGGTTTTACCCTCTACGAAAAATAGTTGTTTAAAAAAATGTTCTTTATGGAGTCAAATGAGACATCACTCGAAGACCGGGATGACACTCCTAGCAGAACACCGTAAATGTTTCATAAATGGAAAATGGTGGTGGAAAAGGTGGAAAATATGAAAAAATGGATGGAGTCGCCACCGGCCACTTTGGTAGGCCAGACACTGTTAAAAGGTAACTAGAGATTCAAAACATTTTGGGTTCGGGAGTCGGTTATGCGTGAGAAAGGATTAGCACCCCTACAACGTCCAAAAAGCAATCTAAGGAGAATATTTCCTTATTTTCGAAAACTGAGGAAGATGATACATGAATGAGTCAGGATGTCACTTCCTAACCGGTTATTCGAAATAAAATGGAACATACTCCTTTAATTAGCCAGATTTATTTTCTTTCAAAAAAAATTCTAAAATAAATAAATAAATAAATAATATAATATACATATAATGTAATATATATCATATAATAATAGTAACAATGTACATATATATATATATATGTATGATATACTAAATATAAAGTTATACATATTATAGTAAATATAATAATATGATATATATTAATAAAAATAATTATAAAAATGATAATAACTATAGAATAATAATAAACTATATACATATACTACACACTATAATATATGTAATTATATAATATACATATGTATAATACTAAAATAATGATATATATAAATACAAAATATAACATATGTAATAGGAAAATAAAAATACATATACATATATAATAATACATATATTATATATTTATATACTATATATAAATACATATGTATGCGTCTAATAATAATAATAATATAACAATAATAATAATAATAAAGTAATAAATAATAAAAGGAATCAGTGACCAAATTA
Organism: Hibiscus mutabilis; assembly: GCA_019671005.1. NCBI lineage: Eukaryota > Viridiplantae > Streptophyta > Magnoliopsida > Malvales > Malvaceae > Hibiscus > Hibiscus mutabilis. Next base: position 43,736,216 of record CM033728.1, on the reverse strand, counting down.
TAAAACAAATAAAGTTCAAAACTAAAAAAATGGACGAAATTGAAAAAAAATGAAAATGGGAAGGCTTACGGAGCGAATTAGGATGGGCAGGAGGTCATTATGTTGATATTTTTCCATTTTTTTAAGATCGGGCTAAAATGGAAATGAAATAAAATGTGGAGATCCAATTACGAGGAAATAAGGACTAAAATGAAACAAAAAAAGAAAGAGGATAGCAAAGAAAGAAAAAGTGGTGCGGGATGATTTATGGTGCAATTACCCCTTCTTTTGAACTAGTATAAAAGTAACGTTCTAAATAAAAAACACCCATTTTTCATTTCAAACAGAAAAAAATAAAAGGGGTCTCTCAAACCCTCTCCATTCTTTGCCGGAGCTGGTGGTCGGTCGCCTGTGCCGCCACGGATCGCCGATGGCCGGCGGCAGCGCCGCCGTTCGGGGTTGCCGAAATATCAAAAGTTCGCACCTTTTCGAATCCTTTCGACGTGCTGAATCCAAATCCGAGGTCAGATTTTTAAGCCGAGGCCTCAAAACGCATAGATCTGAGTTAGAAATGTAAGATTGATTTAAATTTTTTTGAAACTGATTCAAAAATTTTACATATGTATCTTGCTCTTTTTTGTGTTCGAACAAAAACAATATCGAACTCTTTGCTTCTATTTAAATCTCTAAAAATCCTCATTTTTTATTTCGAATCGGGTCCTCCCTTTACATTCAAAAATAACCCATTTCGGATACATGCATAATAATAACAATTTGATATGAATCTTGCAGGTTTGGGCAGTGGAGGGCGGTCGCTGACAAGGTGGGCGGCGGTCGCCGCGTGTGGCCAATGATGGCGCGCATGGCGGCCACGCGCATGTGAGTGGACAGTATGGGGGTGTGCGGCGGCTGAGCTGGTAGTTTAGGGTATTAGGGTTTTTTTTAGTTCAAGGGTATTTAGGGTAATTAGGGGTATTGGGTTTGGGTATTAAAATGGGTTGAGGCCCGGACTAAAATGGGTTACTACAGCTGCTCCTCTTTGCTCATTGTTGTGTAAGAGGAATAGGGCAAAGACAAAAGAGTAACCATTTTTGTCCAGTCGGTCAGGGTTTCTTTTTGGCCGCCGCTTCTTCTTGGGCTTCTCTTGATCTTCAAAAATATAGGATTTGTTGAGGAAGATAAAAATCTGAGGCGATCTGTTGGAGGAGACAAAACGAGCTCGGCTTGCTACGACTCTGACGACGAAGTAATGCCTGAAGAAAATTTAACCTAGCCGCAACACTGACGAAGAGACAAGGTCTGCAAAACTTGATCCAGCAGCAACACTGACAAAAACACAAGATCGATAGATGAAGATTTGGTCCAGCTACAACACCAACGAGGAGGCAAGACCACAAGTTGGTAAATTTTGATGCAGAGCTTCTTTTGCATATTTCCCAAATGCACAGGGATCAACGATTTTGAGTTGCCTTTACCGGTAGCCGTTTGCTCCGGGCTAGTTGTACCATTCCCCTGGGTACAATCAGTTTTTACCAATAATGACATTGGGTTTTCTAAAGGATTTATTTTCCTTCGACCATTCGTGAAAATAGATTTTTGATGGACATTTAAATTATCCATTGTCTTAAACTTTGTTAAAATAGTTTGATCTAGCTACAACACTGACGAAGAGGCAGGATCGAAAGATGGAGGTTTTAATGTCTGATCTAGCTACAACACTGATGAAGAGACAAGATCTGAAATAGTAAATTTGGCCCAGCTACAACACCTGACGAAGAGGCATGACCGAAGAATAGTACGGTTCGACCAAGCTACAACACCTGACGAAGAGGCAAGGTCTGAAGTCAATGGGGTTGATCCAGCTACAATACTGACGAAGGGGCAGGATCGGAAGTCAGTAAATTTGGTCCAGCTACAACATCGATGAAGAGGCAAGACCGAAAGTCAGTAAAAGTTGACCCAACTACAACACCGACGGAGAGGAAGGTTGAAGTCATTAGGTTGATCCAACTACAACACCGATGAAGAGACATGATCAAAAGCCAGTAAATTTGGTCCAGCTACAACACCCAATGAAGAGGCAAGACCAAGATTTGACCGAGCTACAACACTGACGAAGAGGCACAGTCTAAAGGTGAAAGTTTTGATCCAGCTACAACACTGACGAAGAGACATGATTGGAATTTGGCATATTTGTTCAGTCATTCCATGAACAGAATGACAAAATTGGATTTCAGTAACTTGGATTCTACCGCACCATCAACAGAGAAGCAGAATTGAATAACAGCAGCTCAAACATCACTACACCATCAACGGAGGAGCAGGAATGAACAACAAATTGGACCTTACTACGCCCTCAACGATGGAGTAAGAACGATCAATAACTTGAGCCTGGCCACACCATCAACGGAGGGACGGAATCGAATAAATTAGACTCTACCACACCATCAACGGAGAAGCAGAATTTGGATAATAGCAACTCAAACCTTGTTACACCATCAACAGAAAAGTAGGGATGAACTGCAACTTGGACCTTACTATGCCCTCAACGGTAGAGTAAGAACGAAGGGTAACTTGAACCCAGCCACACCATCAACGGAGGGACCAGATCGAGTAACTTGGATTCTACCACACCATCAATGGAGGAGCAGAATCTGGATAATAGCAACTCAAACCTTCTACACCATCAACAGAGAAGTAGGGATGAACTACAACTTGGACCTTACTATGTCCTCAAAGACGGAGTAAGAACGATCAATAACCTGAACCTAGCCATACCATCAACGGAGGGACATGATCGAATAACTTGGACTCAGATTCTACCATGCCATCAACGGAGAAGTAGAATCTGGGTAACAACAACTCAAACCTTCTACACCATCAATGGAGAAGGAGGAATAGACAGCAACTTGAACCTTACTATGCCCTCAAAGACAGAGTAAGAACGATCAATAACTTAAACCCAACCACACTATCAACGAAATGATAGGATCAGATAACTTGGACTCAACCTCTATAACACTCACAAAATTAAATTGGAAACCCTAATTTTAAATTGAAAATCCCTAATTCGAAATCTTAGAAATTTAGGAATTATTAAAACCTAAAACCCTAGCTATTCAATTTGGGGCCTAAATTGAATTAATTAATTCGGTGACCTAAATATGATAATTCGAGAGTTAGGGGTTCTTTTGAAATGTGGGAAGAATTGTGACCCTTAGCCTTCAATTTTACTTTTTTCCTAAAGGGAATTTAAATTCCTTTGTAAACCTAAAAACCTTTCAGTTCTCATTTTTTTCTCCAAACAGCAGCACCCCAAAACCCTCTCTCTGTTCTATCTAAACCCTTTCCCTCTGTCGTTCATTTTTCGGCAAGCCGCTGACGAATGAGTACCGCCGCTCGTGTGTTGTGCAGCATTTTCCCCCATTTGCGCAAACTAAACCACAGTCGCCTCCTCTTCTCATCGTTCGGATCTCCCTTTTTTTTCCTCTATTATTTTTTGCGCTGCCGTCAGCTCTGCCACCGATCCCTCTTCCATCTGCGTGTGGGTAAGTTCTTGTATGGGTTGCATTATTTCTGGTTCGACCGAGTTGGTCGGTGAATAGGGAGGGTGGTTAACGGGTAGTATAGATGGCAATGTGGGTTTCGACCGGGTTCATGTCGTCGCCGTGCGTAGCCACCGTTACTGAATTTTACTGCCGTCCTGGTCTGGTAAGCCGCTGCCCTCGGTTATTGTGTGCCGCCGCCTTCGTTGAGGGTTGTAAACCCTATGGCAGTCTGTGCAAAGAGGGAGTACGAAAGCTTGTTGTGAGATGGGTTTGAGAGTGGGTCGGGTGGTTAAAGGATGTGGGCCTGGTTGGATGATAAGTGTTGGGTTAAGCCCAACCAATGAGGAGATAGGTGAACCGGACCAGTGGGCTGAACTGCTAGTGTGGGAGTGGTTGGACCGAATCGCGCAGTGAATCGGTCAAACCAAACCGATCCAGGTTTGACCCGTGACCCGTCTATGACTTGAGACTCGACCTATAACCCGAGACCTGGCCCGTGACCCGACCCATGACCCGAGATGATGTCAGCATGGACCAAAGGGAGATGATGTCAGCGTTGACCCAGAAGATGACGTCAGTGTTGACTCAGGCGATGACGTCAGCGTTGACTTGACCAGTCAAAGTCAACGCTGACCATTGATCGTTAACTTTTTTAACCAACTTGATCTTGACATTTCTCAACGTCGTGAGTCTGTTTTTCCAGCTCGTTTCACTTAATTCAAACCCGAATTGATAGTTTTGCTAGCTATAATCTATTTTGAGAAATTTAAGAAGTTATGTTAGAGGCCTAATGAGATTTATTTATGTGTTTCAGACGACATCGATTCTTAGGACGACGTGTTACCTCCTCCACCTCCTATTCAGCCAGCCCCTGCACCTTCTGCGAGAGATACACGTGAGTTCTTAGCATAGTTCAGTTAGGTGGCATAGTAAAAATTTCGTTAGAATGTGAATTTAACTTAGAATTCTACTTTGTAGGTTCTGACTTAGCTAGACCTAGAGATAGTTCAGATCGTGGGAGGCGTCATCACCGACATTAGAGCTTTGGCCGCTAGAGGTGTGTTCTTTGTCTGTGCTATATTTTGTGAAATGTTTTACAAACTTTGCATGACTATTTTTTGTGTTGAGATTCTACTGTGTTTTGAGATGTCATGCATACTGTGATACTATGATTTATGAGATTATCAGAACTTTTGAATTATGTTCCTCGTATTTAGTACGATATACTGTGTTGAGACTATGTTCATAAATATTATTTTATCATGTATGAGGTGGGTTGTACGGAGGAAGAGTGGTTTGACCACACTGTGAACGGAGAAATAAGAGGTGAGGGGTTCAGGGGAATTACCTCCACTGTGACCGGTTGGCTTTGCCACCATTGTGATTGGCGTTTGTAGTTGGGTATTATGACTATTCATTAGCATCATCTCGTGCACTGTGTTTTTAACATGACATGTTTTACCTTGTGATATTTTTGAGAAAGACTGTGTTTTTTATTGTTGCACTTAGAGACACATTGGGCTCAATAGCTCACTCCCCTATAGTTTATCTTTCAGATATTTGACTCTAGGCGATCTGGTACTCGGAGGACCTCTTGCATTTTCAATTTATTTCCACATCAGTACGGACCACAGTTTTTAAGTTATTATTATTATTTTCATTATATTTTATCAGATTCAGATTGTAATTTAGACTTGAGACTATTTGGGAATATTTTCCGTATGCATGTTTTATTTTAAATTAGGATATTTTATTATAATTTTTGGTAATTAATAATATGATGAATGATAATTATTTTTAGAGTATTTTGTTTAAAGGAGTTAAACAATTTAATAAAGATAAAATTGGTTTCTTGAGGGTAAAGTTTTCAAAGGTGGCTTCCTAAATTTGGCCTTCCTCCTTGGCCGGGTTTAGGGGGTTACAACCTCTCTATAAACGCAAGAGGTGAGATTAGATATCTGTAATTTAGAACTTGTTACGCCATCAACATAGGAACAAGACCAGATGAAAATAGCTTGGACACAACTACTCCATCAACGCAAGAGGCTGGACCGGACAACTGCGATTTATACCCAACCTCTCCATCAACACAAGAGGCAGGATTGGATGTTTGCAATTTGGATCTTATTACGCCATCAATGAAGGAACAAGACTGGATAAAAGCAACTTGAACCCACCACTCTATCAACGCAAGGGGTGGATCGATCAGCACAAGAGGTGAGATTGGATATCTATAGTTTGGATATCTGTAGTTTGGACCTTGTTATGCCATCAACGGAGGAACAAGATCGGATGAGAGAAACTTGGACCTGGCTACACCATCAACGGAGGAACCAGATCGGATGATGATAACTTGAAGCTAACTACTCCATCAACGGAGGGGTAGGATCGGAGGATAAAGCTTTGATTTTTTTATTTTTTTATTTTTCTTGATTTTGATTTTTTTCCTTTTTTTGATTTTTTTGATTTTTTTTGAATTTTTGGTTTTCTTTTTTAATATTTTTTGCTTTTTTGAGCTACAATTACACAAAAGATACAATATTCGAGGAAAAGTTTGGTCTAGCTGCGACACTGAAGAAGAAGCGAGACCTGGATAGGGTTTGATCCGCTACACCACATACGAAGAGACAGGATCTGAACTAAGTTGGACTACCACCACTGATGGGGGCATGATCCATGTAATGCTTGATCTGCTACGCTATTGACGGAGAGGCAAGATCTGGAACGAGTTTGATCTGCTACACCACTGATGGAGAGACAAGATTTGGAAATAAATTTGATCTTGCAACACCACTGACGGAGAGGCGAGATCGGGAAAAAGTAGGATCTGCTACATCACTGACGAAGAGTTAAGATCCAGAGAAAACTTTAATCTGTTGCACCATAACGATAGCGCAAAATCGAAAAAATGAAGGAGAACATTAATTAGTAATTGTTCAAAATTTTGCCTTTGAGCTGGACGTTTGAGCTTGTCTGCATATTCAACCTTCTTCAGGGCTAGAGGTTGATCATCATGTTGTTGCCCCCGTGATTGAGGTTTTTCGGTCTCCTTTCTGGACCTGTTTATGTGTTCCAGCCAAAAAATGAATGCATGATGTATGCCCCTAACTTTATGCCTAATGCATGTTTAATGCATGATAACTCGTATAAATGTATGATGTATGCACTTGATGCCAAATGATCTTAATGAATGTGTTACTGATTTTTTGCCCCTCAAAGGGATGCCCCTGACGTCATGTTGAGCTCTCGGTCTTGTGTTGTAGAGATGCCCCCTAATCTTCCTTGGCTTTGATCATCTTCTTATATCTTTTCTGGTGCATGCACCAAAATTATTTTCATTTAACCTCATGTAGAAATGAAGCGAATTTGAAGCTTGGAGTATGTTTTTGCCTTTTCTTGAAGGGTGAAGGCGATATGTATGAACGTGAAGGTTATTCTCAAAAAATGCCTTTGTACCGATTCCTTGCGTAGGTTCAACATGATGCTAGACTCCGCTTTATATGGTATTGCTGGCATAGAGCATCCTGGGACTGATTTCGAAACTGTGAATGTATGCATGTAAATGCAAGGTGTATGCCCTAGATACGGAGGTACTGATTCAAAAATGGTTTCTGTGGCTCAACTTTCGAACTTGTGAGATTTGTTCGTAACTTTGAATGTTCCATTGATATATAGGGTACTAGATTTTCTCCCGATGATGAATTTCCTTTTTTTTAAATTAGGAACCTGCCGTGAATTAGTACTTCGTGCTAATGAAATACAAGAAATGACAGTGTCATGCAATTAATACAAAATGAAAGAATTTAATATGATGCGATTAAAAAAGAGAATATAGGTCAGTCCAAAATAAAATAATCGAATGAAATAATTAAACGGTAAAAGGGATAAAAAATTATACATAAAATAAATAAATGCACCAAAGCCTAACAAGGGTGACCGCTAAACGGGCAAAGTTTCGCCTGGCTTAAAAGGTTGGCTCTTATGGCTCACTATATGTGGTTCGGATCTAAAGGAAATGGTACCTGAACTGTTGCAAGGACATCGATTCAGGGGAATACGACCCTTATACCATACTGGGGTGAAAACCCTACGAAATATAAGGACCAATACTCTAGGAGCACATTACAACACTACGGAGGTGAAGACCCCACGAAACGAAGTAATCTCTCCCACTTAAGGGTTGAAGAGCCTAGGTAGAAAGCTCATGCATGAATGCCAAGGGATTAAAAATTAAATCAAATCGAATATTTGAATTTCATGCAAGACAACACAAAATCAACATTGGCCTGACTCTCTAAAAAATATCCCAGCGGAGTCGCCATCTGTCGTAATAGGTTTTACCCACTAAGAAAAATAGATATTTTAAAAAAGTGTTCTTTACGAAGTCAAATGAGACGTCGCTTGGAGACCGAGATGACACTCCTAGCAGAACACCGTAAATGTTTTATAAATGGAAAATTGTGGTGGAAAAGGTATAAAATATGAAAAAAATGGATGGAGTCACCACCGGCCACTTTGGTAGGCCAGACACTGTTAAAAGGTAACTAGAGATTCAAAACGTTTTGGGTTCGGGAGTCGGTTACGCGTGGGGAAGGATTAGCACGCCCACAACGCCCAAAATTGGTACCGTGTAGATTTGGTGTTGTCTTTGCAGGAAAACAAAAATTCAAATTTTAAATTTAAAATTTAATCCCCAAAAAGCGATCTAAGGAGAATATTTCCTTATTTTCGAAAACCGAGGAGGATGATACATGAATAAGTCAGAATGTCACTTCCTAACTGGTTATTCGAAATAAAATGGAACATACTCCCTTAAATTGGCCGGATTTCTTTTCTTTCAAAAAATTCTGAAATAAATAAATAAAATAATATACATATAATGTAATATATATCATATAATAATAGTAACAATGCACATATATTTATGGTATACTAAATATAAAGTTATACATATTATAGTAAATATATTAATATGATATATATTAATACAAATAATTATAAAAATGATAATAACTATATAATAATAATAGACTATATACATATACTACACACTATAATATATGTAATTATATAATATACATATGTATAATACTAAAATAATGATATATGTAAATACAAAATATAACATATGTAATAGGAAAATAAAAATACAGATAAATATATAATAATAATACATATATTATATATTTACATACTATATATAAATACATATGTATGCGTATAATAGTAATAATATAATAAAGTAATAAATAACAAAAGGAAACAATGACCAAATTATAAAACAAATAAAGTTCAAAACTGAAATAAGGGATGAAATTGAAAAAAAATGAAAAGGGGAAGGCTTATGGAGTGAATTAGGATAGGAATGAGGTCCTTATGTTGATATTTATCCATTTTTTGAAGATCGGGCTAAAATGGAAATGAAATAAAGTGTGGAGATCCAATTACAAGGAAATAGGGACTAAAATGAAACAAAAAAAGAAAGAGGATAGCGGAGAAAGAAAAAGTGGTGCGGGAGGATTTATGGTGCAATTACCCCTTCTTTTGAACTACTATAAAAGTAAATTCCAAATAAAAAACACCCATTTTTCATTTCAAACAGAAAAAAATAAAAGGGTCTCTCAAACCCTCTCCATTCTCTGCCGGAGCTGGTGGCAGATCGCCTGTGCCGCCACGGGTCGCCGGTGGCCGGCGGGGAGCCGCCATTCGGGGTTGCCAGAATATCGAAAGGTCGTACCTTTTCGAATCCTTTCGACATGCTGAATCCAAATTCGAGGTCCGATTTTTGAGCCGAAGCCTCAAAATGCGTAGATCTGAGTTAGAAAGGTAAGATTGATTTAATTTTTTTTTGAAACTGATTCAAAAATTTTACATATGTATCTTGCTCTTTTTCTGTGTTCGAACAAAAACAATATCGAACTCTTTGCTTCTATTCGAATCTCTAAAAATCCTCATTTTTTATTTAAAATCCGAACCCCACTTTACATTAGAAAATAATGGGTTTTTTATACCCATTTTCGGATACATGCATAATAATAACAATTTGATCTGAATCTTGCAGGTTTGGGCGGTGGAGGGTGGTGGCTGACAAGGTGGGCGGCGACTGCCGCGCGAAGCCAATGATGGCGCGCGCGTGGCGGCCACGCGCGATGTGAGTGGACAGTGAGGGGGTGTGTGGCGGCTGAGCTGGTTGTTTAAGGTATTAGGGTTTTTTTGGTTCAAGGGTATTTAGGGTAATTAGGGGTATTGGGTATTAAAATGGGATGAGGCCCGAACTAAAATGGGTTACTACACCGGGCTTATCAATTAAATTCTAAAAATTCCTTATTTCCATATCTGAAGAATAAATAATATTATCAAATAAAATATTCCATATTTATGAAGTCAAACTAAAATTTTTGACTCGGTCCAATATACTGACAATTTTACCCGAAATCTTTATCGGATAAAATTCTCTTAATAATCCTTTATCAAATACCCATACGAATAATATTAACTCGAACTGATTATCTTTTTTTATCAGTCCCAAATACTGACATAAGACCTTCCCAATATGTCACCCATCCTATGCCCTGAGCATGCTTAACTTTGTAGTTCAATCGAAATTCGATATCTTATACTGCATTTTTCTCCATGATCTGTTTAATCCATGTACAAGATGAAATAATTACTGTTAAATTCTCCAAATATCCTTAAAATAATATGTTATAACTCTTCCAAAGTCTATGGAATCATCTCTTAAATTTTAGCTTGATCAGATTTACCGATAAATGCCGAGAATTTTATGGGTTACTAAATAAATTCCTTAATCGAAATAAATCATAGGATTCATCCTGAATCGAACTAAAATATTTCCAGCACTTGGAAATGACTTTTATAACATTTCTCTATCATATGATAAAATTTCATAATTTTTCAATTCGATCCGGTATCCGAATTCCACTTAAACTTTAACTGCGATTTTCCAATAATCGAATTATCGGATCAAACCAGTAATTCCTTATTCGATCCACACCAATTGGTGCTCTATCTATTTATAAAATAAAATACCTAACTTTTGGGAAATTACAACTTTGATCCTTCAACTTTTCATATTTCAACTTGTACCACCCAATTTTTTAAAACTTATCATTTTGGTCACTAAACTTTAGCCTTGAATTCCCATTCCAATTTTCCTTGGATTTTAACCAAATTTTGTGAGTATCCTATTTTACTCATTCTCTGTCACATGACACCTTAAAACCTCAGAAATTTCTTTTCTACAGTCCATAATTAAGAAAACCCTAACTGTTACATTTTTGTCATTTTAGTCACTAAGTAAGCTTTTAAGCAATTATCTTATAACTAAATGAACCTTAAACAATACTATAATTTTTGGGTATTACAGAATCCCATGAGTTTGAAAGTTGAGCCGTGGGAACCATTTTTGAATCAGTACCTCCGCATCTAGGACATGCACCTTGCATTTACATGCATTCATTCTTAAAGATTTTAAGACTAATCCTTGGGACACCCCATGACAGTAATACTAGATAGAGCAAAAAGTCAACCAATTTAGCACCACTATGAAACTTGGCGCAAGACTAAAATGTCGAACGAGAACAGATTGGACCGCATTGAACAAATTCAAAGAGACATGCAAGCAGATTTGGCTAAGAAGATGGAAGACCAGCTAGCTAAGGCCCAGCAAGACACGAGGGAACAAATCAAGAAATACCAGCAAGACATGCTAGGCCAAATAGCATAAATGATAGGACATAAACTCCTTGATTAATGAGAGGCTTTTGTTGCAAATCTTACAGAAAGTCCCGTTGATGTGAACGAAGGCCCTGCGTATCCTCTAGGGTTTATTCCTCCTCATGCTGATATTCGACTTGACCCTTAAAGAATAATTTCTCGAGGGAAGTCATCACTCCATCAGGCTGGTACCTCTTCCCCTATGAATATACCCACAGTGGTTATATTTATCCAAACATTGGAAGGCCCAATTTTGGATCGCCTTATAGGAAATGCAACTTCCAATTTTTTTGATCTAGTCTTATCTGGTGAGCTTATAGAGAATGTTGTTAAGAACGACAAAGTTGATGTCGATGGGAGTTCATACCACAAGAGGACATCATATGCAAAAAGGGATAATGAAGTAAATACTTCAAGTGTCTATAACTTTAATTATGCAAAGCCGACAATAGTGATACAACCCAAAGCTGCAAGTGCCCAAGGTTCTTCAAGCCAAGACCATGATCAAAGGAAGAACACCGAAAAGCAGAAGTTCACCCTACTGCCAATTCCATACGCAAACCTGTATAAAGATATGCTTAATGCTCATATAGTGGCACCTTACCACCAGGCTCCGATGCAACCTCCGTTTCCTAAATGGTATGAACCCAATGCAAGATGTAATTACCATGCCAGACAAATTAGCCATACAATCGAGAAATGTTGGGGCTTTAAAAGGCTAGTGGAAAAGTACCTCAAGTTTGGTGTCCTGAGTATCAAAAAATCTACAGGTTCGGATACGACCGGACATCCCCTACCGAAGTATGAAGGGTAACCAAAATTCTCGATGCATAGGTTTGGGTATACCTCATTTTGACTATTTGGACCATGCTAGTTGTTGAACTATTTTGACTACAATAGGTCCTCTTGTAGTTTTCATCTCTTTCAAAGAAATGTTTCTTGTGTACCTTACTTGCCCAAAACCCAATGGCAGTGAGAGCCTTTTGTACGGGCCAAAAAGTATAAGGTTCAATGGAAAATACATTTTGTTCACCTTAATTTGATCGTACCCATACTTAATGTGAGTCAAAATCTATATGACTTGCGCCCTGATTTAGCCTGACCATAGGCGTCATAATTTTCCAAAGTTTAAATCTGCTGCAAAGCGTTTCTGTAAGGGGCATAAACGCAGAAAGATAACTCCACAGGGATATGATCAAAGCCGAGGAAAATTAGGGGGAATCTTCGCAATACAGGACCGAGAACTCAATCTAACCAACAGAGAGTCAGGGGGCATCCATTTGAGGGGCAAAAAAAACCATTCACACATTTATTAGGACCATTTAACATCAAATGCATGCATCATACATTTATACGAGTTATCATGCAGTTAGGTTAAACATGCACATTAGGCATAAATTTAGGGGCATTTTTTTTTGGCATAAACACACAAACATGTCCAGGGAAGAGACCAAAGAACCTCAATTGCGGGGGCAACAACATGATGATCAGTTCCTAGCCCGAAGAAGGCTAAATATGCAGAAAAGCTTAAACATCCAGATAACAATGGCTAAAATTTGCACAATTACTAATTAATGTTTTTCTTCCTTTTCAGGTCATGATTCTCGTCACAAAGTAGCAGAGCTGATTTTTTTTCCAAATATTTGCTTCCGACAGTGGTGGTAGACCAATTTAGTCTAGATTCAGCTTCCTTGTTGGTGTGATGTACCATATCCATATCGCACGTTGCTATTAATAGTGCAGCTAGGACCAAACTTCTGCCCCTGATATTATATCTTTCTTACAATTATAACTCAATAAATAAATAAAATCAAAAAATCAAAAAAATTAAAGCCTCATCCTCTGATTCTGCCCATCCGTTGAGGGAGTAGTTAGGTCTAAGTTATTATCATTCGATTTGGTTCCTCTATTAATGGTGTAGCTAGGTCCAAGTCAGTGATATTCGATCATGTCCCTCCGTTGATGGTGCAGTTAGGTTTAAGTTGTTGTTCATTCTTACTCTGCCGTTGAAGGCATAGGAAGGCCTAAATTGTTGTTATTCAGATTCTGCTTCTCCGTTGATGGTGTGGCTGGGTTCAAGTTGTCGTTCGTTCTTACTCTGTCTTTGAGGGTGTAGTAAGGTCTAAATTGCGGTTCATCCCTGCTTATTCCTTGATGTGTAGTAAGGTTTGAGTTACTATTATCCAGATTCTGATTTTTCGTTAATGGCATGATATAATCCAAGTTACTCGATCTGGTTTCTCCGTTAATGGTATGGCTAGGTTTACATTACCGTTTGTTCTTACTCCGTCTTTGAGGTCGTAGTAAGGTTCAAGTTGTTGTTCATTCCTGCTCATTCGTTGATGGTGTAGTGAGGTTTGTGTTATTGTTATCTAGATTCTGCTTTTCCGTTGATGGTGTGGTAGAGTCTAAGTTATTCAATCCTGTCATTTCGTTGATGGTGTGGCTGGTTTAAATTACCGTTCGTTCTTACTCCGTCGTTGAGGGCGTAGTAAGGTTCAACTTGATATTTATTCCTGCTCATCCATTAATGGTATAATAAGGTTTGAGTTGCTGTTATCCAGATTCTGCTTCTCCATTGATGGCGTGGTAGAATCCAAGTTACCTGATCCGGTCCCTCAGTTGATGGTGTGGCTGGGTTTACATTGTTGTTCGTTCTTACTCCGTCTTTGAATGCGTAGTAAGGTTCAAGTTGCTGTTTATTCATGCTTCTCCGTTAATGGTGTAGTGAGGTTTGAGTTACTGTTATCTAGATTCTGCTTCTCCATTGATAGTGTGGTAGAGTCTAAGTTATTCAATCTTGTCATTCCGTTGATGTCGTGGCTGGGTTTAAATTGCCATTCGTTCTTACTCCGCCGTTGCGGGCGTAGTAAGGTTCAAGTTGATGTTCATTCCTGCTCCTCCGTTGATGGTGTAGTAAGGTTTGAGTTGCTGTTATCTAGATTTTGCTTCTCCGTTGATGGTGTGGTAGAGTCTAAGTTATTCGATCATGTCCCTCCGTTGATGGTGTGGTTGGGTTCAAGTTGTCGTTCGTTCTTACTCCATCGTTGAGGGCGTAGTAAGGTTCAAGTTACTGTTCATTCCTGCTCCTCTGTTGATGGTGTACTAACGTTTGAGTTGTTTTTATCCATATTCTGCTTCTCCGTTGATAGCGTGGTAGAATCTAAGTTATCCGATCATGTCCCTCCGTTAATGGTGTGGCTAGGCTCAAGATTCATTCTTACTTCACCGTTGAGGGCGTAGTAAGGTCCAAGTGGTCGTTCATTCTTGATCCTCCGTTGATGGTGTAGTAAGGTTGGAGTTGCTGTTATTTGATCCTGCTTCTCCGTTGATGGTGTGGTAAAATCCAAGTTGTTGATATTTGATTATGTCCCTCCGTTGATGGTGTGACTAGGCTCAAGGTGTTATTTATTCTTACTCCGCCGTTGAGGGCATAATAAGACCTAAGTACTATTATCTGATTTTGTCCTTTCGTTGATGGGATGTCTAAACCAAATTTTGATATTCTCTTCGTCGATGTTGCAGCTGGATCAAAGCTTTTGACAAGTCCAGCAGAAATGTTGGCACAACGTGCTTAAACACAGTAAAGTTTAAGACAATGGATAATTCAAATGTCCATCGAAAATCTATTTTCACGAATGGTTGAAGGAAAATAAATCCTTTGAAAAATGTAATGTCATGATTGGTGCAAACTGATTGTACCTAGGAAAATGGTACAACTAGCCCAGAGCAAACGGCTACCAGTAAGGGCAACTCAAAATCGTTAATCCCTGTGTATTCGGGAAAAATGCAAAAGAAGTCTACGAGCCAAGCTCCACATCAAAATTTTCCGACTTTCGGTCCTGCCTCCTCGTTAGTGTTGTAGCTGGGCCAAAACCTTCATCCTTCGATCATGTGTCTTCGTCAATGTTGTAGTTGGATCAAGATTTGCAAACCTTATCTCTTCGTCAATGTTGCAGTTAGGTCAAATTATTCTCCAAGCATTGCGTCGTCGTCAATGTCGTAGCAAGCCGAGCTCATTTTGTATCCTCCAGTGGATTACTTCAACTTTTTGTCTTCCCTCCATCTTGAAGATTTTGCTTACAAGAGCGACAAAGAAGATCAAGAGAAGCCCAAAGGAAAAGCGATGGCCAAAGAAGGAATCCAGAATAACCAGATAAAAATGGTTATTCTTTTGTCTTTGCCCTATTTCTGGTACACATCAATACGCAAAGAGGGGCAGCTGTAATAACTATTTCTATCCAGGCCCATAAGCCCAATACAAATACCCTCTAACCCATTTCAAATACCCATACAGACCCAAATTAAAACCCATTAAACCTAAATTACACTAATGCCCTTAACCCTAAAAATCCTAAAAAATAAACATAATGCCCTAATACCATATCAAGCCGCCGCCGCCGACCATCCGTCCAATCCACGGGCGTGTGGTCGCCACGCGAGGCACCATTGGCTATGCGCGCCACCACCACTAAACTGCCACCATGCCCACTTGGTCTGTGCCACCGCCCAATCTGAACCTCAAAAGCAAGAAATATACATTATGTCAGATCTGAAAAGAAAAACAACGTGCATGTATTTTTTTTATCTTTATTTTAGGGTTATAAAAACCCAAATCAGATGTAATCTATGAGGCTTTTCGGATAAAAAGGACGATTCTAATATATGTAAGAGGGATTTCAAATTGAAAGAAAAATCGAAATATATAAAAAGGTTTTTTTTCTTCTTAGATTCGGAAATAAAAAATCGAAAGATTTATCACTTGTTCAAACCGAACAAATAAAAAAAGAGGATTTAAAGGTCGAAAGGTAAAAAATAAATAAAATAAAATACCTCTATTTTCTTTTTCCAGATCTAAGCGTTTAGAGGGATTTTCGTGAAAATCCAATCTCGGATTTGGATTTAGCTCGATAAACGGAGCTCGAAAGTCGTGACTTTTCGAAGTTTCGGCAGCCGCCAACGTGTGGCGGCATATAGACGACGGCAGCTCCCCCAGCCGGACTGGGCAGATAATTTGGAGGCTCTCTCATACTTTTTGTTTGAAACAATGAAATAATAGGGGCTTTTTTAGATTTTAACTTATATACTAGAGTAAAATTAGGGGTAAATTGCACCATAAACCCATCTGCCCCTAATAAGTTTACACAAGTGGCTTGCCGCATGGGTTATTTACATTCTTAGTCCCTGCAACTTTTAAGAGCTTTGCAAATTAGTCACTAAATCAATTTTAATCCGGTTTTGAATGGTTAAATTTCGCGTCTAGTCCCTCCGCCCCATTTTTTCTATCTCCGCAAGCCTTCCTCTTTCATTTCTTTTCAATTTAGTCCATTGTTTTACTCTTCAAGTTTCTTTTCCTTTAAATTTGGTCACTGTTTTTTTGTTTCTTCTTCTTCTTCTTCTTCTTCTTCTTCTTCTTCTTCTTCTTCTTCTTCTTCTTCTTCTTCTTCTTCTTCTTCTTCTTCTTCTTCTTCTTCTTCTTCTTTATACATATTTTTATTTTCCTTATTACATATAGTATATTATGTGTATATAAATATATTTTATTATGTATGTTATATTTATACATATATGTATATTGTTTTTTAATACGTTTAATATATTATGTATATAACTTTATAGTATATTAAATATATGTACAATATTATTATTATTATTATTATCATTATTATTATTTACTCATTTATAGTTTCGTACATATTTTGTTTATTCGAATGCATATATATACATTTTATATCCATTCATTTTAAACGGTTTTAAAGTTAAACTTTTGTTTGGGATTCTCGTGAAAAACGTACCCCAGATGTAGGGGTGCCGCTTTCTGTTAGTCTCTATCGTAAAATATCATTTTTAAATTTTGATTTTCAAAATAGGCTCCTTTTGTTTGGAATCTAACGGAAATTATGCTCCGGGTGTAGGAGTGTAAATTTCTTTCCTACAAAAATATTCTTTTAAATATACATATGTGTATATATTTTGTATATTGTTTTGATCAAATTGTAAACTTTTGTTAGGGATTCTCGTGAAAAACATGCATCGGACGTAAGAGGTGCCGCTTTCCGTTAATTCCTATTAAAAAATTATTTTAAATTATTTTTTCGAAATAGGTTCCCTTCATTCGGAATCTAACGGAAATTATGCCCCGGGTGTTGGGGTGTGAATTTCTTTCATACAAAGTAATATTCTTTTAAGTATTTTAAGGGATCACAAATTTTAAATTAAATTTGAATTCTTAATTTCCCTCATTTAGACATCAAATAATCGACCCGGTACCAATTTTGGGCGTTGTGGGGGTGCTCACCCTTCCTCACACGTAACTGACTCCCGAACCCAAATTTTTTGAATCTCTGGTCAACTTTTAATGGTGTCCGGCTTACCAAAGTAGCCGGTGGTGACTCCATTCCATTTTTAAACCAAAATATTTTTCGTAATAACGCGTCAAGCTTTCCACCGGGGCGGAGCCGTTGTTACAAAAAAAATTAATATTTTATAGAACTCGTTTAACTGGTACGACGAGTTCCAAATATCTTCCCTCTTTTCTGTCGTGCTCTTGTGCCTAGCATTTATTCATAGCAAACATTTCATCTCTTTGCATTGAATTGAACTACATGGAATTCATGATTTAACCAAATAAAACAAATATTGAACCGAATTTCCGAACAAGGACATGTAAAATTATTAAGTACTATATGTTGGGCAGGTCTGAGTGCGGCACTAACCGAAATATTATAAAATACATAGCTTAAAATATTACCTATCAACTTAAAATGTTACACTTTTTTATAACATTTTAGGTTGGTGATCTTACGATAAATATCGATACTTAACCACCAAGTTAAAATGTTATCAAAAAGTATAATATTTTTATATTTAAATTCAATATTTTGTAACATTTTCAATTAGTGTCGCACCAGCTACTGTAGCCGCACCGCGACAGAGATGAAACAATAAACCACAGAAAACGAAAGGTACTCCAGTCCTTGAGCTTACCACAAGAAAAATAACTTTTGAGAATCAAATTTCACATTTTATTTTATTACGTAATATTATAATAACATTAAATATTAATACGTAAAATTATGGAGTAGTATTTATAACAAATATTATCACAGTAAATTCTTCGATCTAACTAGTAACTATTATAACTATCAGGTAATCAAATTAAATGGTTATAAAAATTATTATATTTGGTAACCATCAAATATCGTGGAATTATATAAATTTAATAGCTTTTCGGTTATCAAAGTTGTAATATATACTTTTAATACTTTTTAGGCTAAACTATAAAATAAGTAACTAAATTAATAATAGGTGCCTAAACTATTTTTAGCTGAAATATGTGTTTAAACAATTTTTTGTTTGTTTTAAAGTCAATTGAGGTACTTACTTGGGCACATATTTCAATCAAAAATGAAATTTTAAGCACATATTTCAGTCAAAAACTACTCTAGGCACCTATTTCAACAAAAAAATAAAACTTTAACCACTTATTTCAGCCAAAAATATTTTAGGCACCTACTGCAAGAAAAATATAGTTTAGCCACTTATTTTGTAGTTAAGCCTACTTTTTATTATGATAATATTTTTATAGTAACAATAATTTAACATTTCATAACGATTCTGACACTGAAAAATATATCGTTCAGGGTGAAACTACTATACGGAAGTTTAAAAACGGCTAATAAAATACCAACTTAAAATGTTACTAAAACTAGGGGTGTTTATTGTCGGATACCGGATCAGATCCGATCTGGTTTTTTCGGATATATGGTTTTTCAGATCGACAATTGATTCGTATCTGATCCGGAAAAATCGGATATCGGATATTCGGATATCAGATAATCGGATCGGATATTCGATTATTCTAAACTATATTTTAATTTAATTATTTTTTCGAATTTGAAATTCGTATTTATGAAAATTTCTGAATTTCGAATATAACAAACAACAAATTGCTAAATATAACAAGATTCACGTCTATGAACATTTCATTTTTTTTAATTTTTGGATATAACAAGCACCAAATTGTTAAAAATTATAAAATTAATATTCATAAAAAATTGAATTTTCGGATTTTCGGATAATCCGAAACTT
The DNA here is from genome assembly GCA_019671005.1 of Hibiscus mutabilis. NCBI lineage: Eukaryota > Viridiplantae > Streptophyta > Magnoliopsida > Malvales > Malvaceae > Hibiscus > Hibiscus mutabilis. The sequence goes on along the minus strand of CM033728.1, from coordinate 43,716,861 downwards.
GAAATATTGCGATCCGTATCCGGTCCGTAAAATTAAAAATTGGATCAGATATCCGATCTGAAAATAAAAATTAAATCAGATATCCGAATTTTCGGATTGAGTCAAAGGATAATCGGATCGGATATTTTTGAACACCTCTAACTAAAACATATAACATTTTAGGTTGGTCTGGGTCAAGGACGGATCCAGGATTTGAGATTGGTGGCAAACTATAAATATTTGAAAATAGGGGGAAATTCACAAATAAACTATTTTTTTAAAAAAATTAAATTGATGAACAAAGGTGAAAAAAATTTCTTTGGGGTTGGGGCACACATAAATCCGTCCTTGGTCTGGGTAACATTTTAAGTTGCAACTTAAAGTGTTAAAAATACACAACCAAAAAAGCGGCTAATAAACAATCAACTTAAAATGTTACTAAAACATATAACATTTTAGGTTCGTCCAGGTAACATTTTAAGTTATAACTTAAAATATTAAAAATACGCAACCTAACATATAATATTTTAAATTACAACTTAAAATATTATCCTACACACAACGTAAAATATTATAGGTTTTGATAATATTTTCTATTACATATTTTCTAATCAATTTTTAGACTGCTCTTCTTTAAACCCTACATATCGCGTTTGAGTTTGAAATGGAAAATGGAAAAGAGAATGAGGACGATGACATCCCATGGAGTCGAATCAAATCAACGTAACGAAACAGACGGAACAAAGGGGGCATAAAAAGACGTGTAATTGACTACAACGTACCAACAGTTAACATATTGTTCATTTATCTGCTGAAAATCTGATTGGTTTCAAATCATTTCACCATTGCCGTATGCAGTCGCCGATGTATGTTAGGTTGAGGGTAGGCACGTACCCACTTTAAAATTTTAAATTTTTTATTAATTATTAATTTTATTCAGTGTGTTTATTTTGCAAATAAATTTTTTATTAATTATTTATTTTATTAAGCTTGTTCATCCTAAAATTTTATTTAAACTCATTTACGTACAAAAATTTTATATCATTAATACTTAATATGTGTGTGCAGTGTGCTCATCCTTAAAAAATTTTTTTGAATCCATCATTGGCCTTCTGTTAGGATTCTTGTGTTGTATAAACGCCAAGCCTTGCTGTTTTCTCATGCAACCCATAAATGGGTGTCTCAATAATCGTGAACCAATTCCAGGGCTTGCTAAAACCTTCTTTTAACTTCACATTGTTTCATTCCACCATGGACATGATAAGGTTATAGACTTATAGTGAATATTCTGCTGTTGTTCCCTATCTATTACAAGGGGCGAATATGCATCATTAACAAGTGATCTCAGTAAAAAAAATATGATATTCAAACTAGGAAATCCGAGTTCAATTAGCTTTGTCTGCAAGATGTGTGTCTTGTCAAAGGGTTAAGAAAAAAATATAAATATGTAATACCTTGCAATTGCAAGTATATGTTAATTAAAACTGAGGTATGCTAATTATAGCCAAGGAATGCATGTCTTCCATTTTTAGTGTAAAAAAGTCTAATGTTTCAGGACTATGTTTTTTCCCCCAAAAAAGTACTATGTTTTTCACCCTTGTTCCTAATTATATTTCCAAGTTCTAACCTCCTTTTGAAAGGGTAAATTTCATTAGCATTGTTTTTAAAATAACAATTTATATTCAAATATTGGATATGGTATTGTTGAAAATAATAATTATAAACCTTAAATATAAACTATAAAACGGACTAAAAAATACAAAAAATATGTACTCTTAATTTCTAAGAAGCCATTTATTAGGGAGCAAATATATTTGGCCGGTTGGTTAATCTGCTTATTTTTATTCCCTCATATTCCTTTAGGTCATGGGTTCTAGACCCACTAGGAACAACTCCTTCCTTCTCTTAGAGTATTCTCTTCTCCTCCCCTTTAAGTAGAATTAAGATTTGTAAAAAAAATCCATTTATTAGGTGGTGGGGTAAAATTAGATTTTCAATAAAAAATTCTATTTTTTTTTAAATCATATACAAATTTTAAATTTTTAGGAGAGACCGCATTCTCCAACCCCTTGATCTATCCTTGCATGTTACTGAAACTTCAATGTCGTTTAGTTAAGATTCACGTGTCAAAAATTACAAATATTTCGACAAGCAATCGATGTTAGCAAAAGTTTGTCAAATCTTTCGAGAATTTCAAAGCTCCTTGAAGCATATGATGCGTGTAATTTATTGACTTTAATCGAAAGAAAAATTCAAGAATCTAATTCGACTTGAAATTATTTTATGTTTGTATCGTTAGGTGAATAAACATACACATTCGTGATTTATATAAAAAAAACTTTAAACTTTAGAATTATGTTTATTAATCTAAAATAAAACATGTATATATTTTATTTTGAATAATCAATTACAAGTTTAAATTTATAATAAAATATTCACGTTTAAGTTTTAAAATGTCCTAATACATGCAAATCGAATATGTTACAAACTTTTCTTCAGTTAAGTTCACGCACAAATTCAGTGATTATTTAGTTCGAGTTCGACTTGCACATCAAAATATTTTTGAAAATTAATTAATTAATTAATATGTCTAGCAAAATTTGTAGTTATGCTATTGTAGTCATTATTCAAGACTAGAAAAAAAAACGAGAATATTCTGTCTTCATTCATTTTTTTGTTATGATGGGTAATTTTATGGGGAAAGTACACAAATGGTCACTAAACTATCTTTAAAAATATAAAATGGTCATCAAACTTTCAAATGTTACATAATGGGCATTAAACTTTAGTTTTTGTTATAAAATGGTCATTGAATTGTTAATTGTCGTTAATTGGATGACGTGATAGTTACAAAAATTTGAATAATATAACATTTAATCCTCCATATTATACATTTAATTAATTTATTCCTAATTTAACCCTCATTATTGATGTCTAAATTGATTAAATGTGTTATTATACAAATTATCGTAACAATCACATCTCCCAGTTAACGACAGTTAATGGCCAAATGACCTTTTGTGATAAAAACTAAAATTTAATGACTATTATATAATTTTGAAAGTTTGGTGACCATGTTATATTTTTAAGGATAGTTTAATTACTATTTATGTACTCTACGCTAATTTTATTGTCCTTTTTGTTTGCAGCTCACAAGCGTACCAAACTAGTGAGATGGGCCAAAGATTCCTTAAATAGTAATATAATCTATAAAACGTTGAACCGACAGTTCATTAATTCATTTTATGTGCCGCCATTATTTGACCAAATTAGGGTTTGTTTGTCTGTAGGAAATTGTGAGGCGAGAATATACTTATTCCGATTAAAGTTTACAATATGCAGACTTCAGCCATCCATAGTTTTCCAACATCAGCTGTAAAAGATGTACATTTTTTTTTGTTCAAAGTAAAAGATGTACATTTTTTTTTGTTCAAAGTAAAAGATGTACATTTGAACTATTGTTGTTGCAATAATTTGAAGGTCATAAATTCGAATGTACTTAATTACATAATTGTATTTATTATAATTAGTTTGGTTAGGGATTTGAAGTTGTATTTAATTATTTTTAAACTATTTCTACCTAAGGGTAGAGGGAAAGAGAAATTTGCTTCTAACGAGTTTCAAACCCACAATCTAAGTGTAAATAAAGCGTGTCAACTGAGAGCTTTAACCACTTGCCTTAAAAATTGTTGATAAATAAAAATGATATAATAATTGCACTTGTATTAACCTTACCCAATTTGTCAAAACTACCGAAGATTAGGTTCATGTTCAAATATTTATTTATTTTTCAGTCAAATTATATTATATAGTTCGAGTTTGATTAAATGTGTCACAAGCTAATTTAATTGAAAAGAGACATAAAATTAATAAAATAATGATATTTATGTCTTACAATGTTTCTATATATTTTTTTTAAAAATAACTTAAGCTGCAATATAAAAAAACTCAAAATGAGAGTGATTAAGTTAGCGTATTTAAGAACTTAAGAAGGGGTTTATTCTAGGAGACTTGAGTTTAAATCGTTTTGTTTGCAAAGTGTATGCTTTGTCAAAGGGTTAATAATATATATAAACAAATAGTACTACATTGTAATCACTTTAAGACCATTCAATTTTTTTTAGCATATACAAGATTCAATGAATGCGAGTTTAATATTTAATGATGGTATTGAAATTATATTTTCTAATATATTTTTTCTTTCATCCATAAAGTAGGTGTAACAAAGCCTAGAAATGTGAGTGGGAGGGTTTTACGGGGATTCACTTCGCACCCAATTGGGCAAGGATAAATACAAGTTTCGTGGGTGGTGGGGCGAGAATGAGAAAAATAATTAAATTTGCAGTGGTGGTGGGGTAGGTGTGGCTGCATGGGTATGATTTTGTACCCAGGGACGAATCCACCTTATAGTTGGGAGGGACAATTGCCCCCCAACCCCCCCCTCCAAAAAAAAAATTGATGGGTTAATCGCATTTTAGGCTCTAATTTTTTTTTGAAACCATTGCAATTAAGTCTTTGTCCTCTCAAAATTTTATGGTTTATTGTCTTTTAGGACCCTGTAAATTAAAATTTAAATATTGATCCCTCTTTTTTTGTTTAATTACTTTTTAAGGCTGTTTAATTTTAAAATTTGTAAAATTAAACCTAAACCTCCTCAAATTTTATAGTTTAATTAATTTTTAAGACCAATTCATTTTAAAGTTAATTAGTCTATCTCCCTCATAATTTAATCATGGCTTCGTCCCTGCTTGTACCCTCCTTATCCTCACCCACCCTGCCTTTCCCCGTTCGCCCCACATCATCCCCCAACAGTATACATAATAAGTATATTTAAAAAGTAAACATTTAAGAAATTACTCACCAGTCCACCCAATTTTTAGCATACTCTCAAACCCAACTCCTCCAGTTTCTCACTTTATCTTTTTTACATGAAACCCTAAAATTACTCTGCATTGTCCAATTCCTTCAGTTTTTCACTTTATCTCTTTTACATGAAGCCCTAAAATTACTCATCATTAGCTCAAGTCCTAACTCGCAAACTCTTAGTTCATCCTTTACGGTCTTATTCTCTTTCAATTCTCTCTCTTTTATGGGATTCATCTATAGCATATCTATTTGGTATATTTTCTATAGTAATTGAATGTTAGTTTTTGAGTTATATTTATTTAACTATTACTTATAAATATATTATATGAAGTGGGTCGTGAGTGAGTATAGCGGGAATTAAGTGAGTCTTAAGAAAACCATGGATGGTGGAGTAGGGATGATATTAGTCTTATAAGTCGCGGGACATTGATGGTTTTGAGTTTTGTACTTATCACAGTTCGTGTGGTGAAAATATGTATAAAAATTATTCGTAAAAATGGGTGTAGGGAGAGCACCCTTCGCAACCGCCCTACCCAATTGACATCCCAACAAAGCCTAACGTGTGTAATTTATTGGATGGATAAAAATTGAATTTTTCAAGTTGGGTGATTTTTTATATAATTATCGTATATAATTTTTATGGGGCTTTAGGACTTACAGAAGTGGGCTTCTGAGGCTCAAATAGATTGAAGCAGAACATAGGATAGAAGAGGCAAATCTGAGGCACTAAGGTCCAACTGATTTTGGATTTGACTAGGTCCATATCTCGTTTCAATTGATTCACATGAAGAGTACAAGCTGATCCTTAGATTTTTTTTCTTCTTACTCGTTCTTTTCCTCTCTAATGCTACAACTGATGACAAAACTCCGACCACCTTATGGATTTAAAATCGTTTCATTTTTAATAGAATGGTTTTTTCGTATGAAAAATGGATGTAGGGTAGACATTTTCGGACAATAGTTATGGAGTTAACTGGCGGAACTCAATAATATTTAGGCGTATAAACGAACCGATCGAACACAAAAAAAGATATGTAACCTTATTTAATAAAAAAATTAGAGTAAATTACACTAAATGCTACTAAACTATTACCACTGACATGAAAATGTCATCGAACTTAAAAAATGTTCAAACCTAACACTGAACTTTACTTTCTAACTTGCTTATGCAATTCCGCTGTTAACAACTGAACAACATACAATTATATAATGTTTGAACAAAAGATAATAAAGCTCATACACTTGGGGGTTTGAACACAAGACCTTTAAATACAAAGAGTAAGCTTTAACAACTGAACAACATATAATTATATAATATTTTACTACAAATATTATATATGTCAAACTACACATAAGATTAATTTAAATTATTTTATGAAATAAATAATATTATAAATAATGTTAATATATAAAATATATATATTATATATATATATCAATGTATATAAATAAAACGTATTATTTTTATATTATTTATACATATTATTTATAATAATATATTTATATTATAACTAATGTATAAAAACCATAAACCATAAACCCTAAATCTCAAAATCCAAATCCTAAATCTTAAAGTTTGGATTTGAGGTTTAGAGTTTGAGTTTAGGGTTTTTATATATTATTTATAATATAAATATATTATATTTATAAATATTTTGGATTTTTTTAAAATATATAACAATATATAAAAAATATAAAAACAATATATTTTTATTTATATCTATTTATATACATATGTAAATAATATATTTAATATTATTTATATTATTATTTTTTATAAAATATTTTGGTTAAACCAGATGGATAAGTTTATATTATTTAAATAAAATTATATTATTTTTTTAAAAAATCCAAAATATTCATAAAAATTTTTATATTATAAATAATATATAAAACAACCCTCAAACTCTAAACCCTAAGATTTAAAAATTAGGGTTTGAGGATTAGGTTAGTGATTTATGTTTGTGGTTTAGAATTTAGGGTTTAGGGTTCGTTTTTGAGGTTCAGGTCGGTTTTATAAAAAAAAAAAAACAAGAAAAAAGGGTGGTTTTATGTTTGTGAGGATCAAAATGAGATTTTTCGGATTAACACGTGATGAACTTGGGAATAATGTGTGTGTTTGATTCTAAAAAATAACGGTTTTTTGGGTATGAGGTGATTGAAAGAGAGAGGTTGAGAGGGAGTAGAGAGAGAGAGAAACCTTTTTATTTAACCCGACGACCGACCCAGATTCGACTCTCGACCCGCGCTAAACTTTACCGGGTCTTATGCCGCAACTCTCCAATTTCAGTTCTATACAATTTGGTCTCTTTTGTGCTAATTGAGCATTATAATTTTGATTTATTCATAATTTGGTCACTATTTTGCATGTATTCCAGTAATTTATTTTGATTTGTTAATTTAGCCTTCATTTTATCTTTATTTTAATTTATAGCCTTCATTTTTGTTCCTTTTTTTTAAGGATAATTTAGTATTTTAGAATTTAGCCTTTAGTTTTAGCCACTTTTTAATTAGATATGCAATTTAATCACCTAAAACCTTATTATAGGCCTTCCAAGTTTAGGTTCTTAATTTGATTTTAAATACGATAAGTTAGATCCTTAGCAACCTAGCTTTTTAATTAGAGTCGTAGATTCGGGGTCTAAAAATAATCGCTAGGGATATAAATATAGACTTTTAATTTATATTCTCATATTAAACACTAATAAATAGAGCCTTTTAGTTTAGACTCACCATACATGCCTTTAGAATGAAAAATCTAGAGTTTGGGTTTTTTTAGATTTATTAATTGTGTTAAATTTCATTTTTAAAATGCTATCCTTACATCACGAAAAGCGAGGTATTTTCTCGAGTGAGGTTACTCCTCGATCTTCCCCTAGCTATTGGGTAGCGGTCGAAAACTCCCATTCGAGACTATTGTCGCAGCCAGGACTTGACGTAAATAAAAAAACAATAGAGTCACCGCCAATCTTTTTTCGAGGTGAGATTTGATCACCTAAAAGCGAGTTATTTAATAAAACCCTTTTAATTTTATTAAAACAATAATTTTTGCAAAAATGAAAAAAACAGGTTCGAGAGTCGGTTATGCGTGAGAAAGGCTGAGCACCCCCACAATGCCAAAAATTTTGTACCTAGCCGGTTACAAGTTGTTTAATGTTGAAATTTGCAAGTTCGTGTAAAATTTAAATTATTATCCATTTATGAATGAGAATTCATTTTAACCCACTATTCGAAAAGTAAACGACAATCACCGCCAACACTTCTGGCGCTAACCAAGTTTACCCCCTTTTGGTGGAACACCGCATTGACAATTTATATATCCTATTAACATAATCAATCATGGCATAAAAGGCATAGAAGGATAGATTTATTTAAATTAAAATTTAATGTTTTTTTAACGATTCTAAACTTATCATTATTAATCGAATTAAAAGATTAAGCGGTCTAAAATGAATTTTATCTAAAGGTTCAAAATTTTAATAGTCAATTTATTAGAGGAAACTAAGCCTAGTTCAAAAAGAGGAAACTAATCTACGCTATAAAGGCTAAATTAAAGAAAACCTAATTTTAAAGTTTTAAACTAACCTAATGATCTAACTAAAAAGATGCTAACATTCAAGGATTTCAAGGAACTTAAATTAAGGAAACAAGATAATAAAAAATAAGCAACATGAATCAAAATTGCATAAAATTAAATATGTACATAAATTAAATCAACATTTGTAATCATTAATTTTATTCGGAGTGTTAACCTGTTTTTTATTTTTGTGAATATTTGAAATAATGGGCTTCTGTTATTATTACCTTTTTATATATTATTAATTAATGTTATATATATTATCTATTAATGAAAAAATATTAATGTTATTTATATACTTCATTTGTTATTAGTATTACTAAACTATATGCCATTATGTTTAAAAATCCCAAAAATACTATTAGTATTATTTCTTCATTACTATTATCTATATATAATTAAAAACCCAAAAAAAAATTATTAGTATACTTAGTTAAGTTTTATACTTATTACTATGTTACTATTATTATTTATTTTTATTAGTATTATATATTACTTATTACTTTCGGTTATGGCTATCATTAGTATTATATTATTTATTTAGTATTATTATTATATTATTATATAATTATTATTAAATAGAAACATATAAAAAATATATAATTAGATAATTGAATAATAAAAGCCCAAGTTCATATATTATAAAGTCCATTACAAATTATAAAAATCTAAAAAATATAATGCATACATAGTTAGCCCAGTAGGGCTCGGTATCTAAAATCCGTAATTACATGGAAACAAAAAACCCTAATGCTTCTTTGTTCTTGTGCGCAGCTGAATCTTGACCATTGGATCAAGATTAGATCTAACGGTCCAGATTGCCCCATCAAATGGAAACCCTAACGAAGCCCTTCTGCCCTTGCGCCGCTTTTGTTGTAGCAATCAGATCACGAGTGCATCGGACGGCCAAGATCGAACCCCGCGTGCATGCGATGCACGCCCTGACCGCTAAAGTCTTACACGTGCGCGTGGAGCCCACGCGCAACTCTTCAGACTTTCATAACATTTCCTCTGTTGCACCTGCCAGCCTCTAACGATACAGCTGCCCCACCCGAGTCTCTATCTGGTCCCATCCTTCGTGTTGTGCAGCCACGACATGCAAAACCGACAACAAGGACAAACATCAGAGGTGCTCACACAAATTCAGAATACAGAGTCGAAAATCTCAGAGAATACAAGATTTCAACCAAAAGCAGCCAATAGCAATTATGGTTGTTTTTCATTTTTTATAAGGGATTGTAATTCTAAGGCTAGATATATATAGGAAGATTAACAATTGTAACCCCATTGGGGATTTTCAGAGAGAATCAATATAAAAAAAAGGAAGATTGAAGGTATTTTTTCGATGCATGCATAAGTTTTTTTACCATTCGAGAAGAGTCATGTTCGTCCGTCGCTTCGTCTTCCCTTCTCCGATAATAATCCTACCGCCCTCACTGGTTTTATGGGTGAATCGTCTAAAGGGCTAGTTTTTTGGGAGGAATTAAAAGGTTTTTTAGGGTTTGTCTTACTTTTTTTTCTCAGATCTAGGGGAAATAAGGCTTTTTTAGTTCAAGCTTTGTTGGTTTTTAGTTTTAGGGTAAAGAGGTGAGTGTTTTAAGGGTTGGTGTTAGATTGCCGACGCCGGTAAGCGGTGGTCGGCACAGTTGTTTCTGGGTTTAGCTTCAGAGTGAGAGCGTTTAGGGGAAATGGTAGAGAGGATATATCTTTTTAGGAGTTTTCGAGCTTAATTTTCCCCAAAAGGGAAACTTTCAGCCGATAGGGTCGTTTTATATTATTTCAAAATCTTGAAAATGGTTTTTTTCATGATAAGCCATTCTGCATTCTGGATTTAACACTATAAGGGCTTCCGTGTTTTAAAATCCCTCCCCTGGTCCTCACTTCTTTTTTAAATCTTGTAATTTCATCCCTTATACTTCCCAAATTTGATTTCTTAAAATGGTTTTATCCGCTTCGAGTCTTTCCGTGTTTTGCAACATCTTTTTGGCCATTTCACCCCTTTTATTCCTGTCCATAGTCCCTCAAAGTTTACCAAAGTTTGCAATCTCGTTCTTTTTCGATTAAATTCGTTTTTTATGGTCAAACTCCCTTTCCAGCCCCAAAATTTCTGTTTTCCTTTTATTTTGGTCCTGAACCTAGTGGTGAAGCCCCTTTGTTTACCCTTTTTCATGCATGTTTATTTTTTTAGCCCCATTTACTGTTATTTAGTATTCTTGTTCTATTATGATGTGGATACGAGCATAAAATGGTTGGATATGCATATACTATATGGTATAGAATATATGGTTTTATATAGTATATGAAATACGGTTGATATATATATACATATTATTTTTTTATAGTACATGATAGTAATATCTGATTTTTATACGGAATATAATATATGGTTTTTAATATGTATATATATTAAATATATTTATATATATGACTTGTACATATTATGACACATAGTTTAAATGTGTGTGTGTATATATATATATATATATGGCTGCCAAAACCTAACTTTCATATATATATATATATATGTACATAATACCTTATTATATGTACATAGTATAACTTTCGTATGGTATTGTGTTTTGATATTTGATGTTCGAAATCCTTTATTTGTACATTTGTTTCATGCCTTTATTTATATTTGTCATGCTTATGCTTATTCTGAGATGCCATGTAAATATTGCATTTGGGATTTAAATTTCTTAATAACAAGCCTTGTTATTCGGGGTAAACGCATCCAGTATCAAACATAGTGATGGTAGTTTTGCTGTTTACTTTCGAATAACGAGGCCCTTAAAATTTACTCGCACGTATAACCAGATTTAAAGTTAATCGTTACTTTAATTCGGAAAGTTTAATATTAACAAAGCGGTAATTATTTATTTTCTTTTTACGGTACTAATTTTGGGCTGTGTGGGGTGCCAAAACTCTCTTATCCGTAACCGACTCCCGAACCGGCTTTCAAAACGAATCTCTAGTTTATATGGTGTCCGACCTACCTCAGTGGCCGGTGGCAACTCAAAGTTTTATTGTTTTTCAAAGCAAAAACAAGAAATTTTAAAGAACTCCCCATTTTTCAAATATTTTCCCAAAAACCAAAGAAAAACTACTACTCATTTTTAGCAATCACATTCGATTTTGAATTAAAAAATTGAATTTCAAGAAATTTTTAGGTCATTACAGCTGGTGACTCTCATGGGGGACTGGTTTTAATTTTTAAAAAAACTAAAGTGATTCAGGCCATTTTTCAAAAAGAACAAAATAATAATTACCGCTTTATTAATATCGAAAGTTGTGAATTAAAGTGACGATTAAATTGATATTCGTTTATAAATGCGAGTTTATTTTAACACATTTAAAATCTGGCATTTAAACCTGTCCTTTTAAGTGGGGGGAAGACGCTAGTGCTTTCGTGTGGATATTGTTCCTCCGTATGGGCCTAGTACCTTCGGGGCTTGACTACCCCATGTTTTCGTGGCAATATTGTTTCCCCGTATGGACATAGCGAATGGGTCCCCCTGAATTGAACTCGATTGAGAGGAGCCTATAATGGGTGATGACCGGGGGCCTTGTTACCCTTAGGAGGGGACAACGAGGACAGTTCGGGTACCTTTTAGAACCAAAACTTCATGTAGAGAACATAGAAAACCAACCCCTTTAGAGCCATGCGGTTAACTTAGGTTTTTAGAAAGTATGTAAATAGGGTTGTTTTGCTTGATGCTTTGTTTAAATCCCCATATTTATCGATTTTATCCGGTACTGACTTGGTTCTTTTTGTGTTTTATTTTGCACATATTTCTGCATCTATATTGCATGACATAAAGGTGTTGATTCGAGTGGTTTACCCAACCTGAGATCATTCATTATGGTAAGAGGTGTCTCAAGAAGGATAATACCAGCTCAGTAGTGCAAGACTCGGCTAGATTTTTCAGAAACAAGCCTCAAGCCTCCGAAACAAGACTCGGTCGATGGATGTTCTCTTCACCATATCTCTCCCGTTCGCTGTTGGATGGTCACAAAACCGGGATATGTTGCTCACCGCGACGTGGGCTCGGCTTTCACAGTTAGGATCGGTCGTTAGAGGCTCCGGTCACTGAAAATCGTGGTGACCGAAAAGGGTAAATTTTTTAAAAACCTAGATATAGTCTTTTATTTATTCATGCATGCGAAAAAAATAGAAAGAGTACCTCAAAGGATCTGATTTTCTATTTCTTTTTGAACCCAGTTTACAATATGTTTTGTTTGGTTTTATATCCGAAAGGATTGTTGCATGTGTAAGAAAAAATAAAACTTGTTTCAATCTTCTCTGAAATCCGTCGAAAGCTTATGTAATATTTTCTATTTCCATTTGATCTGCCTTTTTGTGTTTTTGACTAATGTTCCCCTATTTTTGGTTGCATGGGTGATGTTGTCGTTCGGTGAGGAAGAGGGGACCATTACAGAGGCTGGCCGCTGCAGAGGAAGTGTCAGAGGGCGCGTGTGGAGATCTGGAGGGTCACGCGTGTAACAGACGCGCACGTGAGAGAATGGGAAGGACGGAGCATGAGCGCGTAGAGCTTTTGGAGAGTTCCTCTCGTTGATCGTGGCCGTTGGATCGAGGAGCAGATCCAACGGTTCTGGGGCGGCTGTGCAATGAGATAGAGCATTAGGGTTTAATTCGAATCTGGGCCTTAATGAGCCGATTAATATGTATTTATTATTACTATTTTTTGGGATTTTTGTAATATGGACTGTTGAACATTTGGGATTTATTTATTAAATTTAATTTAATTGGGATTGATTTTTGTTTCAAAAACAACAGTAATAATAATATAGCTATAATAATAATAACTATAATCAAAGACGGTTATAACTAATAATAAGAGTAAATTATTAATAAACTAACAATAATAGTAATAATAGGATAATAAATATAATAGTATGATATAAAGCTAATAAATAATAATATTTGTCTCTTTTTTCTTTTTCAAATCAAAATACCAAACAATAACTGAATACTAATAATTTTTTTTGGGTTTTTAAAGGAATAATACTTATAGTATTTTGGGGGTTTTATACAGGGATATATAATATTTAAACTATATAATAACATAGTAATCATATACCATATTAATAATATTAATATTTTTGTTTTTTTGTTTTGTTTTTTTTGTATTAATATATAATATTAAATAAAAAGGTAATAAGAATCAAAGCCCATTATTTTAAATATTCACAAAAATGTAAAAACGGGTTAATACCCAGGATAAAATTAGTGATTACACAATCTAAGTGCAAGAGGTAGCCTAGCATGTGGTGACATCAGCCGCGGAAGTCGAAGCACTTCATTTCTTTTATCGTCCCAGGCTGGAGAAGATATCATGATTCTTTCAGCTACTCAGAGCCATTGAAGAGTTAGAAGTTAGGGTCAAGTCTTATTGGTGCATCCTTTACATCGAGAACCTTTTTCAAGCCAATGAGAGTTTGTTATAGGGGTGACCACATAATGAATCAATGCCTTTACTAGCATACATCATTGTATTCTATTTGTTTCATGCATTGCATAAAAGCATGTATCATTCATTAAATAATCAAACAACAAGACTAATGGTGGGGGATTTTGTGACAATAATTAAAGATTCTGCATTCATTCTTTGCCCGATCCAGAAAAGCAAATGGAAGACAATATTGCTAAAGTGGAAGCCACTTTGAGAAGGCATTTGTCTCAGAAAATAGGAAGAACAAAGGAATAACTTCCAGCCAGTACAGCTTCAGAAGCATGAATGACCTAGTGGCTAGGGTGGATAAGCTCGAAGAGCTCCAAGAACTTTTGATTGGGAATCAAAGAAAGATGATGACATATATCAAGAAATTCCAAGAGGAAGCCATAGGGCAAATCAATGAATTGATGGGTATGATGGCTATCATGACCAAAGAAAAGGGCTTGACTGAAGGCTCGTTCGATCAAAGGGCGATGAGAAAGATAAGTGAGAGTTGGGATTGTGACTTTATAGTGGAAAAAGACTTTGTCTAATGAAGACCAAGCCATGGTCAACTAGTATGAGGTAGTCCGTACTGTGTCTGGATGTCCCATTGAATTGGTGGTGGATAAGATCGAAAATTCTCTTTTGAAAATCTTGTCTTCACTGACGGACCGAGAACCAGCTCGAAAGTAATTTAAGAAACAAGATTATGAGGATAACAACACAAGCACCCACAAGGCCCCTAGGAAGCTAATGGTCTTAGCACCTCAGGCCGTATCATGGAATGTGCAAGGCTCAAATAAAAAAGAGACTAAAGGCCCCAAGGAGGAAATGAAGAAAATATCTTTCACCCTTTACCAATTTCATACATGGAGTTGTACTCGCAACTACACCGGGCCGATTTGGTTCGTCCCTACCATGTCACCCCTTTCAACCTACCTTACCCAGCACGGTATGACCCCAAGGCACACTGTGAGTACCATGCTGGAGTAGCGGGACACACGATAGAGAATTGCCCGGCATTTAAAAAAGTGCTGCAAAACATGATAAAAGTCAAGGTCTTGAAGTGTGAAGGATCTAATGTGGTGATTAATCCACTATCGAACCACGGAGGTCAAGGCGTGAATGTTCTTGAAGATGTAGGTGAAAAGAGGGTGAAGGCGGATGTGTCAGAAATTAGGTCCCCTTTAAGTTGGGTTTTCAAGCAGCTTTCTATGGCAGGTTTGATCAAGCATGGTACGAGAAATATATGAGACAGACATAGAGTATTCTGTGAATACCATCAGAAGGAAGGGCATGAAATCCAGTGTTGTCCAGACTTCAAGCAGTTGGTTCAGGGAATGATGGACAACAAAGAAATTAAATTATTCGAGAAACCTGAGGGGTCAGGGTGAATGACCAGTGTTGAGATGGTCGAGGATTTCTAGTGTATCCTATCCATGTTTTTAGGTCTTACCATTTTCTGGCTTTTCTTCTTATTTTCTTTTATGCGTACTATCATCTTTGCTACTATTTGCCCAAAAGTAGCAAAGATCTTTTTGTAAAGGCACATGTTATGTTTGCCTTTTTCATTTCAACGAAAGGATGCATCTTTTAATTAAAAATATATGTATATTCTTTCTCATCCTCGTAGGTTCCCGAATATCACGTGCATGATATGGCATTGACTCTAATAAAATATCAATTGAATGTTGTGATCACGATGAAGTATGATTTCTCAACTCAACTCGCTCCGGTCGGTAAAGCACGAGAAGCAAGACTACTACTCATTCGATAATGTTCGATGATGAAAAAAATCTCTTAAGAAATATCGTTAGAGTTGCTTGAATATGAGAATTCCTTTAACACACTAATAAATAAATAAATAATAAATAAATAAAAAATTTGTTTGAAAATGAAAAATAAAGCCGTGGGGGAAAACCAATCTAATAAAGAACTAGATTCTACCAGTTCAATACCCCAGCATCAAATATAAATCTTAAAAAAATAATGAACAATTGAATAAGTCTCGGAGCATCCTGATGGAGTTGTGAGGGGAGAATAAATCTAATAAGGAGATATGCTCCACCTATTCAATACCTAGAGTCAGAGAGGACTCTTTATAGGCACTGATACGATATTAATTGCAATTGGAAGAATATATTTGTACTAAAGTTCTCAGATTGATATTTTTTGCACCCCATGTGTTAAGCAAATTCGAAAACCATGAACATATTTTGGAGAAAAACAATGAGAACTAGAAGGAGTAGTTTTCGAACAGATCAAGCAAATACCATAATCATGAGGATGAACCGAGTAATCTGGGAAGAATTTCACAACTTTAAGTATCGCCACAACATTCAAAGGCAAGCTGTTGATACCAGATGATTGAATCTAAGACACTCTTGCATCTGATGTCTGGGGCATTCTACTATTTTTTATTAATTTCTATTTTGTATACTAATCTAAAAAACATCCTCTGTTGAAATGTTAATCGGCAAACTAACATAGATGAAAAAAAAGAAGAAAGAAAAAGAAAATAAGAGAAAAAAATAAAAAAAGAGAGAGAAAAAAAGAAAAGAAAAATAGAGAAAAATAGAAAGAATAAGGATTCTCTGTATTGTTGTAAGAATAGAGTTTAGAATGCAAGGTCAAGGATGCACATGATCGACCTAATACAAAACCCGTCAGTGATTCTGAATAGAATAATAGCAAAACTCCATATGCTGCACGGTTCAAAGACTCAAAGTAAGTGTTTGTCATAATGCCTTGATTGATTTAGAAGAATGAAAATTGGATCTTATTAAAGAAATGAAATTTGGAGACTTATGGGGCATTTTTTGGCCTACCGTTGAAATAGAAGAAATATCATCTTGTTGGATCAGAGGTAAAAAAATAACAGCCAAACCCGAAGGCGAGATAAGTTATTACCAAGATCCAGAAAAAATAAAATTGTTCTTCTACATGGCTTTTGGGATAGAATTTTAGGTCAAGGATATACATGATCGACCTAATACAAAACCCGTCAGTGATCTTGAAGAGAATAATAGCAAGACTCAGTGCGCTACACAGTTCAATGACTCAACTTGATTGAATCTATAAAATGATGATTGAGTCTTATAGAAGAAATAAAATTTTAGAGATTTTGGGGCATGTTTTTAGCCTGATATTCAAGATAGAATGAAGATCATACCGATGAGTCAAGGCAAAATAATAGTCAAACCCATGGGTAAAGATCTAGAAGTCGAAGAATGTGTCTCTGTATGGCTTCAGGGGTGAAGTTTTAGGTCTACATGGTCGACCTAGCATGAAAGAATAATTTGTCAGTAATTGTATTGAACAACATGATTTCATATGCTAGACGATTCAGAGATTCGTGGCAAATTTCTACCACAATGTGTTGTATGGCTCAAAATAAGACTCGGGACCTTATTGAAAATAAAAAATTTTTGGGAGCTTGGGGGCACGGTGTTCACCCCAACGTTACGATAGAAGAAGGCTCGTTATGGAGGGTCTTAGAAGAGGTAACAGTTGAGACCAAGTTGAATGAGAACAATGTTACAAGATGGAAAATGATAGATTCTGTATGACCAGTGTAAGGAAACGATGACCTTTCAGAATGAAACAAAATTTGAAGATTCAGTAAAAACAGAAGAAATACTTTGTTTGGTTTAGAAAATTGAAAATTGGGCCTCATCGACATACGAAAAAATTAGGAACTTGTAGGGCATGTGTTCACCTCTATGTTGAGATGGAAGAAGGCTTATTATGAGGAGTTTTAGAAGAGGTGACAATTGAGCCCAAGTTGGATGAGGGCAATGATACAAAATTGAATTGCAGAAAATAATAGATTTTGTTATGACCAGTGCAAGTCAGCAATCCTTTCAAGATGAAACAAGATAGAAAGATTCAGTAGAGATAGAAATAATACCTTGTTTAGTTCAATAAAGCGAAGATTGGACCTCATAGAAATGGGAAAAGTTTTGAGACTTGGGGGCACGGGTTCACCATAATGTTGAAAATGAAGAATACTAGTCATGAATAGTCATTGAAGAGACAACATTTAATCCCAATTGAAGTATGGACAATGATTCAGAATTGGACCTTAAGAAATGACATATTTTATTTCGACCAATGCAAATTAGCAACACCTTTTCAAGAAGGGATAAAAGATGAAGAGTCTGCTAAAGATAAAAAGGCTCATGGAAGCTAAAAATGATCGACCAGAAAACAAGAGTTTTACCCAACAATTTTAAAAAAATGACTCCACTCATGCATCATCTGTAGTTAGACGTCCATATGTTAGGAGCATGCTAACTCATTCCATCATAACATTTTAAACAGGTACTTGAAGATTGATAAAAGATTTGATGTACAGCTTCATAAGAGGTAGATCTCAGCAAAGAATTAAGAGTCTTTGACATGCATAATAAGGATTTCTAAAGGTCTACCAATCTCCAGTTAGTCGGGAGCGGCGAACATCTTTTTATGTTAAGACGATCTGAAGTTACGACTTTCAGTCAATATGTTTTGGTGATCTCTAAGTGAGACACTTCTTTTTCTAAGGTATCCGGTAGTCTTAAAACAAGATGCGATTTCATCTTAAAACTCGAATTCCAGTTTTATCCCTTCCTCAAGAATGCTTTGCTTAAAATTCAGATTCCCCAATTTTATCCCTTCTAAAAAATGTTTTGCTTAAAACTCGGATTCCCCAATTTTATCCCTTTCTCAAGGATGTTTCATTAAAACTCGGATTCCCCGGTTTATCCATTTCTCAAGGACATTTAGCTTAAAACTCAGATTCCCCGGTTTTATCCATTTCTCAAGGACGTTTTGCTTAAAACTCAAATTCCTCGGTTTTACCCCTTCCACAATGATGCTTTGCTTAAAACTCAGATTCCCCGATTTTATCCCTTCTCGAATGACATTTTCTTAAAACTCAGATTCCCCGGTTTTATCCCTTTCTCAATGATGTTTTTCTCAAAACCAATTTCTTAATTCGATCCTTTCATAAGGATACATTTTCTTAAAACGAATTCCTTAATTTGATCATTTCTTAAGGATGTTTTCTCAAAACAAATTTCTCAATCTGATCCTTTCATAAGGACGAGTTTTTAAGAAGTATAGATTCCTTTAACTTGACCCTTCCAAAAAGAAAAGAAAAAAGGAAAAAAAAGAAAAGAGAAAAATAAAAAAAGAAGAGAAAAGAAAAGGAAAAGAAAAAAGTAGAAAAACGAAAAGGACTCATTGAGAAAAAACAAATCTAAAATAGAAATCTAAAAAGGTACTGAAGAGCAAGTATACAAAAGCTTGAAAGAAAAGGGCTAAAACGATTGGACCCGTATCTGGGAGAGGATACCACCACTTTGAGGATCAAAATGAGAAGAAAGTAAAGAGATGGCCAAATTCGATTCAAGGATGGAATGCCACATCAAGATTTCGAGGTGAAAGGTTCTATGTAGGAGGGAACGACATCTTTAGGATTTTAGAGGAAGGGGTTAGATACTCAGAGCTCAGGGATTTTAGGCGAGAAGTTTCAAACTCGCAACATCAGGATTTTGTGGTGAAAGGTTCTTATAGGAGGGGCCGACATCTTCAGGATTTCAGAGCAAAAGGGGCAGGGACCCGAAGCTTAAGAACTTCAGACAAAGAGTTTTATATAGGAGAAACTCCCGGCTTCAGGATTTCAAGGTAAAAGGTTCTATATATGAGGGACCCGTAGCTTCAAAGCTTCAGGGTGAAAGGTCCTATATAGAAGGGACCCGTAGCTCAAAGACTTCAAGGCGATGAGTTTTATATAGGAGAAACTTCTAGCTCGGGATTTCGAGAAGAGGAAGGGTGAACAGTTCTATATAGGAGGAACTCGCAGCTCGGAATCTTGGGACAGGACAGTTCTATATAGGAGGAACTCCTTCCGTCCCACTTAAACGATCCCTTATTGACTTTTTAGGTCATTTTTTCAAATTTAACCATTTATTAGTTAAAATTTATTATTGATAAAAATATGAAAAAATATATTTTAAAAAGCTTCAATTAAATAGTTTTGAAACATGTATTTTATAAATTATGATTATTTAAAATATTTTAAAATAAGTGTGGATAAACTTTAAAAAATTTGACTTTTAAAAAGTAAAAAAGGGACAATTTAAGTGGGACAAGGAGAATATTATTTATAGTACTATTTTTTAATAAAATAATTTGAATTAATCTCAAGTGTAATTTGACATATATAATATTTGTGGTAAAATATTACATAATTTCATGTTGATTCAGTGGTTAAGGTTTACTCTTTGTATCTAAAGTCTTGGGGTTCAAACTAGATGTGGCACTGAGTCATTCGGTTCGGTTTCGGTTCGGGTCATTTCAATTTGGTTCATTTTAGGTTTGATTACATTCGGTTTAAATTTGGTTCTGTTCGGTTCGGGTCTGGTTCGGTTTTAGTTTGGGTCTATGGTGATTTAGGTTCGGGTTTCGGGTAAAGACTTCAGTTTGATTGACTTTCGGGTCGGTTGATTTTAGGTCAAGTCAATATCAGGTTAATAGGAGATTGATCGGTTTTAGTTGGGTTTTCAGGCCGAGTTAGTTTTTTTCCACCCTATATATGACTTTATATGGCCTGCCTATTAGGCTTTTTGGTTTGTTGTGCGATAATTCACATATTATCTTTATTTATTTATTTTAATATATTTTTTTTATTTTGGGTTGCCTTCAGTTCGAGTTGCTTTCGATTTGGGTGAAATCGGTTTGGTTTCATTTGGTTCGGTTGAAAATTAATTCGGGTCCATTCGGTTCGGTTGAAAATCGGCTCGGGTCCATTTTCGGTTCAACTGAAATTCGGTTTGATTTTGTTTATTTCGGGTTTCGGATCAAATTCGGGTTATCATGTTCAGGTCAATTTCGGGTTTCGATTCAGGTGAATCGGTTCGTTTCTTGGGTCTCGGGTCAAGTTTGCCAGGTCTAATTCAAACCCCCTAACAGTATGGATTTTATTATTTTTTCTTCAGCAAAACGGCGTTGTTTCAGGGTAAATTAGGCTTCAAAATAGCCGCACAAAATGACTTCATTTTTGAGTTAACGGTTCCATTAATTGTTAACAGCGGAGTGACATAAACGAGCTAGAAAATAAAGTTCAGTGCTAGATTTGAACAATTTTCAAGTTTGGTGGTATTTTCAAGTCTGTAATAATAATTTAGTGGCATCAGGTGTAGTTTATCCAAAAATTTATAATGGATCTTGTTCCATTACCGTTTCTAATAATATTTTCTTTCTGATAAAAATATTATTCTTGACACGTAAAGAAAATATGTGATTTGTTGAATTGGATATAAGTCACTTTAAAGAGTGCAGCTTTCACATTTTATCCTAACGAAATCTCATGGCAATGGAAGGAAAAACTATTTTTGCCTAGAGGAAAAAAAAAACCCTTCAATTCCTTGTTTGAGAGAGAGGGGATTATTTTAAAAAGAAAAAGACAAGCAATCCTTGTCTTTCTTTTTGACAACTAAGAACTACTTTAGCCGACTAACATCCAAACTGCAACCCTAGATAGCTATTTCTGAGTTTTTAGAAATGGGCTGAGATTTAATTTCTATTGTATTTTAATATAATTATTAATATTTAATTTATTAATTATTGAAATTAATAGTATAAATATTAATTAAAAAACGATTTTTAATCTAAATTATTTTATTCATATTATTAAAATTCAAATCCTAAACATTGAATAAGATCAAGACAAAGCCAAAGGGGATGGCAGAGTTTTGCCTTTTGAATGATATCATATAAACTAAGTTAAATTATTTATTTAGTCACTAAATTATGAGTCGATTATATTCCACATATTAAAAAAGATATTTTTTCAATTAGATCATTTGATATTTAGGATGGCAAAGGGGCGAGGTGAGGCGAGTTTTTGCCTACCCCAAATCCTTCCCGATCTATAAACTCCGAAATTTGATCCCCACCCTGATTCCAATTTAAATATTAATTTATCCGTTTTGATATATCAACTCTTAAGTCCGACCCGCTTCCCGACCCAAAATTTAAAAAAAGAACTTAATCTTCGTCGATAATAAAGGTTAAATCCGACCAAGTCACCATCACAGTCACAAATATGGATTTTAAATGACTTTAAACCTATATAAAAATAAAATAAAACCAATTAAATTACCCACAAGAAAAAAATACATATATAAGAGAATAAACTTGAACCATTGATCGTCAGAATCAGATATGTTAAAACTTAAACAACATCTAGCAAAAATTTATAATAAGCCAGCCCCGCCCCGCCCCGCCCTGAAATTCACCATCTAATAGAATTATATATGTTAAAACTCATTGCTTTTTCAAACCTGCCCCGAACTCAAAATTCAAGAAAGAAAAACCCGATTGGATCTGGTTGAAATACACTGGGTCTGGTAATTTTACTATCTCTATCAATATTTAATTTAGTGTCAATCAAGTCGTCAGCCGCTAACTGTTAACAAAATTGTTGATGTAGCAGTTTTATAAATTTATATAATAACATATTTAGTCTTTATACTTATTTTTTCAATTCGTTCTTAATTTTAATTTAAAATAATTAAATAAATTTATCATCTAATAAAATAACGATGCATGTCATCAATAAAAATGAAAGAAAATTGAATTATGTTTCAGGGCTTTAAACCTCTTAACCATTTAATCAGGTTAAGTACTGTAGTCACCTAATTTTATCTTGCCTTCCTATTTCATTTTCATTTTATTTTCATATGTATATTTTATTTTTGAGATAATGATTTTGATATAACAAATTGAAAAATGTTTTAAGATTTGATTCAAATATTGCAAAAATTATTCAAAGTCCAAATAACTTGGAAAATATGTCTGAAATGTTTTTGAAGAGTTTTTTACTTGAACAAATATTTTCAAAGGGTTTTAAATGTCAAAACTAGGCCTTTAGTACCGATACCCTATCCCTGGTATCGATACCCACTGGCTCGTACCGTACGGTAATGATCAGTATCGATACGCTCTATTTTGGAAAAAATTCCAGTAGCATCTTTTCGTACCAATACGGAGTCATACGTATCGGTACGCAAGGGTGAGTACTGATACCCTGATATCGAGAACCGATACGCCCTACTTTTTTTGTCTAACGGCTCTTTCTATTTAAGGCAGATATCGATACCCAAACTCGAATAACGATACCCACTACATCAGAAGAGCATTTAATGCTGAAAATTAGATCCCAAAGGCTAGTAACGATCAAGAACTCATTAGATGACTTAAAAGGGACCTTCGAGCAGCCATGTAATAACAAGAAACCAACTACCAACATTCAATGTATAGAGAAAGTGTTTTTGAGCTTTAATTGTCATTTATATTGTAAAACACACTTGTAAACTTAATTGTTATATTTGCTCAAGGATTGGGATTTTGGGTGAGAGCTAAATTGTGCAAACATTTTGCCCTTGTAAAGTTTTCCTTGTTTTCTTATCTGTAATATTCTATTGGGAGAGAGTGTCTCAAAGCTTTGGATTATAAGTTTTGAGGGTTTGTAAAAGTTACTCTTGATCCTTGAAAAAAAAGACAAATTAGTGAAAAATCCTTCATAAAGAGTTAAAGTAGTAGATGTAGACTTGATTTTGAAGTTCCTTTGTGCAAATTTTTAATTTTTATTTTCTTCCACCACTTTTATCACAA
The DNA here is from genome assembly GCA_019671005.1 of Hibiscus mutabilis. Classification (NCBI taxonomy): domain Eukaryota; kingdom Viridiplantae; phylum Streptophyta; class Magnoliopsida; order Malvales; family Malvaceae; genus Hibiscus; species Hibiscus mutabilis. Next base: position 43,693,317 of record CM033728.1, on the reverse strand, counting down.
AGTCAATTCACCTCCTCTTAAAAAATCGGTGGTTGAAGGATTATAAGCCCAACAGTTATTATTATATTTCAAATGTTATTTGATATAAAATCATATAATAATAAAATCCAGTCCAATTCCATTTACAATTAGGAGCCCGAGTTCGCCCCAAAGAAAACCCTAACTAAACTCCCTTTCTTTCTTTTGTACAGCCGCTTAGGAGCCGTTAGATTAGATTTTATCCAACGTTCAGACCAAGGCAAATACCACCCATTTGGCTCCCCTCTACGCACGTGCAGACCACGCGCCGGCTCCACCACCCGTTCGACTCCTTGGCGAGACTCCATAGCTTCCTCGATTGCAATCGTTGATCGACGCGGGTCACTGCATTCCACCACCATCATTTCCTCCGTTAACCCAAGACGTGCAAAGAGAAAAGAAGAAATCAATCAAATTGAACAAATAAGGGAAAAAATAAGTTGAATTGAAAAAATAAGAAAAGAAATAAGTCGAATCAAGCAAACAAGGGAACAAATCCGCCAAATCAAATCAACCAAAAAAAATAAAGAATCAAGAGGATTTTTGCTTATTATTTCATTTGTATTTTAGGAAATCAAACTCTGTAATATGCTACAAAAGTCGGATTCAAAATCATGTAACACACGAATTTTTAAAGAAATAAAAGAGCTTTCAGAGAGTTTAAAGCAATTTACTTTTTAAGGTATCCTTTATAATTTTTTTTCCTTTTTTCTTCTTTTCCGAATGTACAAAAAATGGGGAGAAAGGTTACTGTTCAAGAAGTGAGGGTTTGTTAGAGTGGTATTGCATGTTGGCTGGTGGTGACGTTGGAAAGGGTACTTGGGGTTCGGTTAATTTAGGAGGGAGAAGTTGGATTGGATCCTATCGAATCTGGGTTTAGACTTAGGTTTAGAAGAGGGTTCTTGGTTCGTTCTTGAGGTTTAGGTCAATTTGATAAAAGAAAAAAGGGGGGTGGTTTTATGTTTGTGAGGATCAAAAGGGGATTTTTGGGATGAACATGCAATGAACTTGTGAAGAACATGACTGATTCTAAAAAATAATGGTTTTCTGGGTATGAGGTGTTTGGAAGAGAGAGGTCGAGAGAGTAGTGGGAGAGAAGGCTATCCGAAAATGAGAATAAGGGGGCGATTTTTTTGGAGTGAAATGGGCCTTTTATTCTGACCTAGATCCGACTCTCGACCTGCGCTCAACTTTAACGAGTATTTTAGTTCTATTCAATTTGGTCCCATTTTTGCTAATTGAGCAATATAATTTTATTCATTCATAATTTGGTCATTGTTTTTTACATGTATTTTAGTTATTTATTTTGATTTGTTAATTTAGCCTTCATTTTATCTTTATTTTAATTTACAGCCTTCATTTTATTTTAAATCTGATAAGTTAGATCCTTAGCAACCTAGTTTCTTAATTAGAACCGTAGATTTAGGGTCTAACAGATAATCAGTAGGGATATAAATATAGATTTTTAATTTATATTCTCATATTGAACACTAATAAATAGAGTCTTTTAGTTTAGACTCACCATACATGCCTCTAGAATTAAAAATCTAGACTTTAGGTTTTATTATATTTATTAATTGTATTAAATGTCATTTTCAAAAGGTTATCCTACCATTACGAAAAGCAAGGTATTTTCTCGAGTGATGTTAATCCTCGATCTTCCCCTAGCTGTTGGAGAGTAGTCAAAAACTTTCATTAGAGACTATGCTCGGGTTTGATCGAGGTTTTTTCAGCCATGAGTGAAATTGAGGTCATTTTTGTAACTTTAAGAATTCTATATTAATCTCATCTCATGCATGCATACATCTGAGCTACAAGAAAATTATTAGTGATCAAGTAAGCGTCGTTTTGCGGGCGTTGTAGGGGTGTTAATCTTTCCCCACCCGTAACCATGTCCTCGAACCCAAGATTTTGGATCTTTGTTTTCCTTTAGGTTTCTGATCTATCTAATCAAAAGATCAGTAGCGACTTCGTGTATTTTTTATTTACGTTGAGCCCTGGCTGCGACAGCTTGGCAACTCCACCAGAAATTTTTTTAAAATGGGTACAACTTTTACTTGATCACGAGTTAATTTCTTTTATAGTTCGTTTGCATTTTTTGTATGTCTTTTTGTTGATATATTTATTTGTTGTTGCACCATGATATAAGCTTTCTACTCTGGCTTTATCCAATTTAAGGGGGAGTTAATAGCTATTCCTTCACGAGTAACCCTTCGTATGGGCTAGTGAAGCACTTATGGGGTCTAAAGTACCTATGCTTTCATGAGTAACCTTCCGTATAAGAATAGTGAATTGCATTCCCTCGAGCCGTGTTCTATCCGCAAGTCTATAATGAGCCAAGATCGAATTTCTTATCCACCTTAGTAGGGGTTAAGGACTATTCGAGTACCCTTTTAGACTCAAACCCACATGAATGAGGACTTAAGTGGCCCACCCACTAGAGCCATGCGAAAAGCCGTAGAGGACTAGAATACAAACGGTTAGGGTTTATCTTTCCCATAATATTACTTGCTTTGATGATTTATTATTACGTACTGACCCGTTCTTCTATTTTGTTTGCATATTCATTTAGTGTGCATCGTACCACATTCTATTGATATTTCGAACCAAAAGTCAGTTATTATTCATGAACATATGGGTAGCATCATCCAGCTCTAGAGTCTACCATTCGAATGTAGATGTTAGAAATGATTCCATGAAGCTTCAGCAACAACATGGTGATTGTGTGCGAAAGGGAATGGATGAAGGCCAGGGCAAAAGAGCTGGGAGAGGTCTTTCCGACTGGGGAAGATGTGCAACAATTGCTCAACTTTCTAGACGAGGCAACATAGCAAATACCATCAAACGAGCCTGTTCTATGGTCACATTTAGAGGGCGGTTGTCCCAGCTGAAGAATTCACGCAACCAGCATTGAACCGTATAGAATGACGGGATTAGAAATCAAAGTGATGAAACCATCCAAAAATTTTAGCTTTCAATAAAACATGATGTGTACCCGAACTTTGTGATTAATGAAATGTTACTTTTGACATTGGAATATAAATAGTTTTGCATTGTTTCATTCCTTTGCATCATACTCATACCCATATTTCATCATAATCACACATTGGTCAAACAAAAATAATAAAATTAACTAAAGAAAGTTCCATAGCAGAAGACAGAATTTGTGGCCAAAATTTCACACATATGACACTCGTTCTCAAACTAGGCAAATGGTCATGGAAGATAGACTGGTAACTTGGAATGGAGCCAAAAGAACATGCAAGTCAAGCTCGATAAGATAGAGAAGGAAATAAAAAACGAGATCGCCCAAGCCCAACGAAACACTGTCAGCCAGATAACAACTATGTTGAGATTTAAAGACCCAAAATGAGGAAAGGTGGTTGAGGCTGTTAATGTTTCGTCACCCCAACCCAGAATAACTTATGGGGCGATTCCGTCAAAAGAAAGAATTCAAGTTTAGGCTTCCAAGTTTAGGTTCTTAATTTGATTATATATTTGATAAGTTAGATCCTTAGCAACCTAGTTTCTTAATTAGAGTCTTAAATTTAGGGTCTAAAAAATAATCGGTAAGGATATAAATATAGACTTTTAATTTATATTATCATATTGAACACTAATAAACAGAGCCTTTTAGTTTAGGCTCACCATACATGCTTTAGAATTAAAAATCTAGACTTTAGGTTTTATTAGATTTATTAATTGTATTAAATGTCATTTTCAAAAGGTTATCCTTACATCACGAAAAGTGAGGTATTTTCTCAAATAGGGTTAATCTTCGATCTTCCCCTAGCTGTTGGAGAGCAGTAGAAAACTCTCGTTAGAGACTATGTTCTCGGGTTTTTGAGATTAATATCTCAATTCTTAATGTGTTTGGGTTTGACCGAGGTTTTCTCAGCCGTGAGTGAACTCGGGGTCATTTTTGAAACTTTAAGAATTCTGAAATTAATCTCATATAGGGATGAGCATTTTACTCGACCCGTTTTGACCCGACTCAGCTTGATCGAGTCGGATTTTTTAATAAAAAATTTAGGTTCGGGTCGGGTTTGAGTTTAGGGTAAAAAATATCCGACCCGATCCGAGACTAATTGTGTAATTTTCTCTTAAAATTTTTAGGGATATTTATAATAATACCCCCTCTTTATATTTTTTTATATGTAGGTCCTTAAAATTAAATTTTTACTTACAATTTATCCTTAAAATTATTATTTTATGATTAAGTCCCCTAAAATTATTTTTTTACAATTAGGTCCCTAAAATTAATTTTTTCTATAGGTCAGATCGGGTCAAGTTTAGGGTATTTATTTTTGGGTTGGGTCGGGTCAGATTTTTAAGAATGCGTTCGGGTCGGGTCAGGTTCAGGTTTAGTGTATTTATTTTCGGGTCGGGTTCGGGTGGGCCAAAAACCCGACACGACCCATGCCCATCCCTAATCTCATCTCATGCATGCATACATCCGAACTATAAGAAAAAAAATTTAGTGATCAAGTAAGTGTCGTTTTATGGGCATTGTGGGGTGCTAATCTTTCCTCACCCGTAACCGTGCCCCTAAACTCAAAATTTAGAATAATTTAATAAATTTATCCTCTGATAAAATAATAATACATGTCATCAGTAAAAATGAAAGATAATTTAATTATGTTTCAGGGCTTTAAACATGGGACCAAAGACTTGAAAATACTTAACCACTAAATCAAGTTAAGTACTTGAATCATGGTGGACAAAAATAATATCTAGATAAAACTATAGTTGATACAAGATTTTTAGAAAAAAATATGGATTGAGTTTGTAAGGGTTGAACCCAGGACATGGAGACATCAACAGTCAATTGCTAAATTAAACTAAGTATTTATTTATGATTGGAAAAACAATATTTAGGTTAAACCATGCTTGATTCACGATTTTTATATTGAAAAATTATCCAATATAAGATTTTAGGATTAAAATAGGTAAAATAGTATAAACTTTAGTTTAAAAGCCATGTATAAAAATATTCTTTTCTATATTTTAAAACTAAATTTAAAATATCGCAATGTTGGTAAAGTGTGTGCATTGTCAAAGTGTTAAGAATATCTATGAACAGATGCTGCCTTGTAACTACCTTTAGACTATTAAAAAAACTAAATTTAATATATTTTTCTTTGCTGCCTTTTATTTTTATAATTTCACATATACCATTATTGAAATAAGTTTTTTTATTTTAATTAATAATGTTCAAATATTTTGTATGTATATAAACATATCTCTACTATGTAATTGAAATATATTTTATTAAAAAAATAGAAATTCAATTGTATATATATTTTAAAAATATAATAAAATTTGAATCAATATGCTCATCACAATTAAATAGGGATGGCCATGGGTTTGGTTTTGGTCAATCCGCACCCGACCCAAAAATTTAACACCTCCACCCAAATCCGACCTGACATATTATGATGTTTCACTCAACCCGAACTTAATCCGAATTTTAGAGTAAAAACCCGACCTGACATAAATAAAAATTATTATTATTATTATTCGATAAATATAGAGTTGATTGAAAAAATACAAATAGAGAGGGAGTATTATAATAATTATTCCATTTTTATTAGACAAAATAGGGAGATAATTAAAAAATATGTATAAAAAAGGAGCATTATAGCAATTATACCTAAATATTTAGAATAAAATTAAAATATTATTTCGAGTCGGGTCGGGTGGAGTATTTTTCATCTTAAACCCAAACCCTACTTCATACTCAAAAAATCAAACTCGAACCCAAACTTTTCTTTAAATAAACCGACCCTATAAGATCTGGTCGGGTCAAAATCCATCAAATCGAGTCAGAATCCATCGAATCTGGTCAAATAGTCATCCCTACTATTAAAACACATCAATATCCTAAAAGAAACAATATGATCATCAATATGATATTGATAACCTTAATATTTATAATAGTATTCAAAATATTTCCATATTTATTTTTTAAATCAAAACAATAAAATCATGAAATTGATCATCTAACACATTACAATTATACTTTGGTACCCTTGTCAAAAAAAGTATACTTTGGTACAAATCAAAGCCACTTAATTTGCTTTATTTTACTCTTAGCTCGATCTAAATTTACTTTGTATTATAAGAAAAACCGAAAAAAGAAAAATCACATTAAAAAAACAAAACTGAATAATTATACATTACACTTAAAATCACTATAGCAATTATTTAATTATTAATATAAAATTGATTTATTAGTGTTGGGCATAAAAAGAGAAAAAAAATTGACAAATGATTTTTTCCTAAATTTATACACTAATTTTTAAGGGTGAGCGTTCGATCGATTCGAATTGAGTAAAAAATTTTGAGTTATTCGAGTTGATGCATCATATTTTACAACTCAAACTTTATTTGAATTTTTTTATTCGAGTCGAGTTCAAGTTGAGTTTTTGAGTTCCTATTCAAATTTAATTGTAATTATTTATCATGTTATAGTACAGTTTGATTCCAATTTAAATGACTTTTTCTAATCATATAAGATATGCATACATATTTTTTTATATATTTTTTCATATGTGACATAGATTTCTTCATATTTCTTTATATTGGTATATATATATCAGAAAGAATTGAGGGGCTCGACTCAAACTTAAAAATCAATCCATTAATAACAAAAAATTTAGAGTTATTCAAGTTACTTGAATTTTTATTTTATAACTCAAACTTTATTTAAAATTTTTTGAGTCAAATTTAAAAAATTTTGGGTCGGTTTTTTTTATCTCAAGTCATTCAAAAATTTTAATTTTTTCAAATCGAGTCGAATTTTGGTTACTCCTATCAATTTCGTATAAAATTTACATTATTGTGTAAGAAGGCGTTTTTACAAATGGCTGAGCTGTGTAAACTTTTGCTTACGCCACTCCACTAATCTCTTCTTTCAATCCAACGGCCACTTATCACAAATTTAGCTTTCCACGTAAGCAGAGGGGACCCTTTTTTTACCAATTAACACGTAATGAGATTGAGATTAAAATGGAGCGCCCGAATCAATTGTCAAAGCGATTGATCTAGACAGTGAGAAAGTATGAACTTTGAATAATACTTTATATAAATTACATCAAAAGAAAAACAATGAGCTATATATAAATCTAGAATGATTAGCTAAAACCTGTCCTTTTTTATTTTCCTTGTATTTCCTAGAGGTTTTGCAGTTTGCAAAAACATGAGTGACCCCAAGTATGCTTATCCCTACCCTGCTCAAGGTACTCCTTCGTTTTGGTTATATGTTAATTTCTCAAAAACTTTCAGATTTGGAAGATTTTTGTTGTAAAGTTGTAACCTTTTTTCTTGTTTGCATGTTCTGTTGTTAATATTTATGGGCATGGGATTCTATTTTTTATTGCAAGAGAGAAAGGGAAAATCATTCAGATTTCGGAGTTGTGTTTTTCCTTTGGATTAAAGGGAAGTTATGGGTAGATTTTGTTTTCGTTTCATGCCATATATAATTTTGTTTGGCAGGTTATTATCAAGGTCCCCCGGTGATGGCGCCACCACAGTATGCTGCTCCACCACCAAGGAGAGAGCCTGGTTTCCTTGAGGGCTGGTATGTAGTAATATTCTTCTTCCCATGATGTTTGAATTAAATGAAAGAGTTTAAATTATTTATTTTTGCAGTCTTGCAGCTTTGTGTTGCTGCTGCCTCTTTGATGAGTGTTGCTGTGATCCTTCCATCATCTTTATCAGCTGATAATAAATCTCTGCACTTACTGTTTACACTTTTATATATATATATATAACTAGTGATTGTACTGGTTTGATGAATCTGCTTCATCCTTGTAATTTAATTCTCTTTATTACTTTTCCTTTGCTAATTAGTTACAGTGGGGAATGAAAGAAGAGTGTTTGTTTTTTCTGCACTCGAAGAGGAAAGAAGTGGGTAATCAAAATAATGATTGATCAAATCACTTCGACCATTTGGTCCCAACATGAAGAACCAAAAGTAAAAGGCACAAAATAATTACTTAAAGTATATCTATTTTTTTATTTAGGTATCTTAAAGTTTTTTTTAGTTAAAAATAAGTAATTAAAGTATGTTTTTTTAGTTAAATTAGATACCCAAAGTATTTTTTTGCAGAACAAGTTCCTAAAGTATATATTTTTGTTATATTAGATACCTAAATTATATTCTTTGGTTAAAATATGTACATAAAGAATTTTTTTCATCAAAATAGATACTTAAAATATATATTTGTATATTTTATTTAGGCTCTTAAAAGTTATCATGTAACATTGATTAAAAATATATTAGGTAGCTATTTTAACAAAAAAATATACTTTAGGTATTCATTTTGATAAAAATATATATTTTAAGTACTTATTTTGACAAATTTTTTTATGTACTTCTTAATGATTCATCAAATCACTTGGGCTTGAAACTTGGGGAAATAAAGGCTGGTGTGAAGTAGATTCTAGAAGGGGACCAAAGCAGTTTTATATTTAAATGGTGTAGGCCTGGAGGGGAGGGCGTGGCCAATCGCCATGCATGCAATTTGCAAAGCATATTTGGGTTCTGCTTGTGGCCGATTTGTTGTAGTTGATAAAACAACCCATATCAGGACATTCAAATAAGAACATATCTAAGATTGTAATCAATCAATGGAACATTTTTCAAGTGTATTGGAGTGGTTACATTTATGCTTTTTCAAATCATGACAGGACAATCAATTCCAAATGAACAACTACTTTTAGATACTTGTTTTCCAAGGAAACGATACACAGGCGAACCTGAAGAAACATAACCAAATCCACAAACTTCATATAGCTATTCCACAGCCGCTGCTGTTTACCATGCTTCCACAACATCCACCGCAGCCAGCACCACAATGCTATTCAGTAATTCACACTAAAAGGAAGCAACCTGTTTCTGCCCAGACTCGGATGAGATAGTCAGTTTCTGCTTATTATTACGGAACACAACATGTTGAATTTTACTAAATAAGACAAAGGATTCCCTTCCTGTCATACTCCAACAATCTCCAAAAAGACCTGCCCTTTAAAATGCGAAAGCAGCACCAGTAACCTTGGTCCAGTCTAAATATGGGTAAAACAAGTGAAGAAATATTGGAAGATGGCAAATTTCAAAATCCATATCAGAAATTTGTGTGGCTAAACTAATCGTAATTAATCATGTGAAGCAATTTCCTAATTCAATATTTATCCTCAAGACTCAGAGGAACCAGGTTGCCTTAGCAGGGCATAAAGCTTTCAACCTAACAAACGACTAAGGCCCTGTTTTTTGTTGCCTTTGGGTGGAAAAACTAGTTTGAGAAGCCAGAAGCAACAAAAAACATGCAGCTTTTGAGTGTTAAAACCTTGGTTTGCCCCCCAAACTAGCTTCTCAAACCTTAGTTTGCCAAAAGCTAATTTTTTTAGCTTTTGTAAAACCTTAGTTTGCCCAAACCTTAGTTTTGCCATCGCAACAAAAAAACAAAGCCTTAGTGTGAGCAGCATAAACCTCTCCTGATCCAAATTAGATCCTATTCACTTATTCATTGTGTTTTTCGAGTCCATAAAGTATTCCACTCTTCAGATGATGCTGTTATGATATGCAGCAAGGATATGATCGCAAATAACAAAAAGACATCAAATTTACATGTAATAACCTTAACAAGAAAAATCAAGAGCAGAAGAGAAGAAATTCGTTATAATATCTAATATTACAAAGGGTTCTCGTTTGCGTAACTCACTATTCTCTCTCCAAATGCCAAACTTAAAAATCCTAAATTGCAATATTTATTTAAATGATTAATTACTTGATTAAAATGTAAACTTATTATGTACAAACTTGTACTACTAGTACCATTTGATTGGTATAAGCATCGACTTTGTTGACAAAATTTGTTTTTATATATATTCTAAGTTACCATTAAATCTTTTTAAATTTCAACTAATTATTTATATATAAAAATAGTAAATATCTAAATCCAACCTACAACCTTCAAAAACATCTTGTACTAATTGGCAAAGAAAACGGGAACAATTATGAGGCTTTTGCCCTTTGGAAATATCAAATTAGGAATGGAATGATTAAATAAAAGTATTGTAATTGTTAATATGAATTGATTGAGTATTTACTAACTTTTTTATTAAAATTAATTAACTTAACAGGAAGAAAAACTAAAGTTGAAATGAAATCAACATCTGGTATTTTCTTATGGTTAAATTTTAGCATTTTCTTGCGTTAATATTAGAATGGAATGCAACTCTTAAATATTTAATTACGAAGAATATGATTGTCACAAGAAAATAATATCGCATCATATTAACGTTTTTCTAATTAAATTTTTGATAAAGTTATATTAATATGTTCGGCTCATCTAACAATTTACTAGTAAAATACAAATCTGATTCATTTTAATATTTTCTAATACTTTCGAAAAAACATCACATATTGTGATCAAATTATGATACTCCCTCTATCCCACTCAATATGTCCCTTTTGTGTTTTAAAATTATCCTACTTAAAATGTCTCATTGAAAAAATCAATAACTTTTAAAAGGAATATTTCCCTTTATACCCCTTTTTTAGTTTTCCAACAAAACAAAATTTAATTTTTTAAGAATAAAAATGCCGTTTCAATTATTTTACATCATCTTTTTTACACAATTTTTTTTTCTAAGACTACGTGAAAAGTCAACAATTGACGTTTTTGGTGGGACGGAAGGAGTATAAATTAAAATTTAATTCAACAGTACCTAAAATAATTTAACATTTCATACGTGAAATGTATTAAATTCTTTTTTTTTATAAATAGTCTAAAGGTGATTAAAAGGTAATATTCATACAAATTTGTAACCATTTGACAATACACACATTGCAGACAAGACGAATTGAACCTGAATCTCTTAAGATGAATATCATCCTCTTTTTTTACTGAGACCACTCGTTACATTCAAATTGATTAAATTCTTTGAAACTCTTACTTGTGCTTTCTTCGGATATTGAAAGTTGAAACAGCCGTTTTTGCAAATTGCGATATATCCAATTTGGCCTTTGATTTCTTCTATGCTTTTACAATTTGTGAAATAGTCGTTATATATAATGGAGCGTTCAAATGTTTTTACTGAGGACTTGAAGTGTTGCAAACTCACTTCATTAATGCTTGACATCTTCATCAACCCAACACCATAACACTTAAATTAATAAATAAATCTACAAATTGCGCAATTAACTCCTTTTGAAACCCCCCCCCCCCAAAAAAAACATAGCAATTAATTCCCATCATATAACAAGACAATATATTGTCACGGGCTGTGAACCCAGGTCCGAGTCATTAGCACCACAGGGTGCACACCAAGGTGGTCATGAGGTTCTGAGACACACTTTGGGCTTGAAGAGACCACCAGACTGACCCGATCCATGGGAAGATCCAAGAAGGCTTATCCATCCACACCTATGTGAACATAGGAGATTCTTTCCATAGTTAGCTAAGGAATATTCTTGGCATTATGCCTTATGGTTGGTAGAGTTGTATCTAGGCCGTTTATGTAAATCAGTACGGACCGTCGGATTAGAGGGGACTCAACTATAAATAGAGGCCTCCCCACCTCAGTTGTAATCATCCATTCTTTCATCTATTCTTGAGTAATAGAGAGCGCATTCACTCTAAATTCTCTGAGTTGTTCTTCTCTTGTTCTTCGCGTTCTTTCAGAGTTCTTCGTAGCCGATCTCATAGTTTGCTTCCGCTAAGAACGATCTTGCATTCTTCGGTGCCTTCGGAATTCGATCTTTCGGGTCGAGGATTCAGGCTTACTTAGTCGTTTGTCTTAAGGACTCGATTAAGGTCGCACGTCGGGCTGGTTTAGAAGTCTAGCCCCGTGACAGTTGGTGTCAGAGCCCACGGTTCGTAGCCACGGTTCGTAGCCACAGTTGGTGAATCGAGTGCTCGTGGAAGGCATTGTTGGAGATGGCGATAAGGAAAGGAGGAAACGCTGCAGCACAGAAGGGTAGCGAGGCCCAGGCTGTCGAAGGAAGGACCCAGAGGCATAGAGACTTTGTGGCATCATGTGAGAAGATATGGGCGAAGTTCGAAACCACCAGGTTCCAGAGGAAAAGCCTCGAGGTGAAGGGCCAGGAGGGGGAGTAGAAGGCATATCAAACATGACGGAAAAAGTGGAGGGACAGAGTAATGCAGTTGGAGCCAAGGTGCAGGCTTCGACAAAGATGGATGGGACTTCGCATGGCGGGGAAAAGCCATCGAGGTGGAACAAGCCCAGGATGCTAGTCCGACCATGGGAAATGAAGCCACAGAGGTGCTTCTATTGTGACGGCAAGCATTGGTCAAATGATTGTTCCAAGGAAGCCGACCTTTCAGCCATCAAGGTAAACGATGAGTCTGTGAAAAGGGAAGCTAGAGCTGGCATGATTGTTTCGCCAACAACGGTCAAGCCGGAGGTGCAGCGAAAGTGTCTTCGTTGCGAGGGGCCACACAGTTGGCTCAATTTCCCCGACAGAGTCAAGTCGAGAGGGGAGAAAGTGCAATGGAAGTGTTTTCATTGCATGGAGCCACATCGTCGGCGTGATTGCCCACATAGAATCAAGCAGTCCAAGGTACAGGACGAGCCCGAAGAGAGCGAGATTTTGAAGCTCGATTCGTTATGTGAAGAGCCACCGTTGGGCAAGGTGGAGGGTGCATTGAACTTCGTGGAGAAAGAAGTGGCAATGCAAAATGGGGCGTCGGACTTCAAGGATGTAGAAGGGCCGATGCATTTTTAGAGTGAACGCGAGAGAGTTCATCCCGAAGAAGGTACATCTCGAACACAATCTTTGTGTTTTTGGTTTTGATTTGTCCGATTTGTTGGGTGTAGGCAGTAGAAAACCTAACCCATCAGATGGTGAAAGTTCAAAGGCGACATCCAAACCTTTGTTCGAGGGTCATGGTGATCCAAGTGGAGACAAATCCCAGCTACTAGGAAAGAATTCCTACGGCCAAGATGTGCGAGGTGGTTCGACGAGCGATGTTACATGGCGGCGGCAACCGAAGCGAGGAGTCCATATGGGTGGACAACCCAGCACGAGTCAGGTGCTCTTTATGGGAAGAGTGGTCCTTATGGGGGACAACCAAGCTTGATTCAGAGTTGGGAGAAAGCTAAGGTGCCAAGGAGGTCCTAGGATCGTTGTCGACTTCATCCCGGAGCAGCGACGAGGGCGTCGCCAAGTTTGGTGGGGGAGAATGTCACGGGCCGTGAACCCAGGTTCGAGTCATTAGCACCACAGGGTGAACACCAAGGTGTCCATGAGGTTCTGAGGCACACTTTGGGCTTGAAGAGACCACCAAACTGGCCCGATCCGTGTGAAGATTCAAGAAGGCTTATCCATCCACACCTATGTGAACATAAGAGATTCTTTCCATAGATAGCTAAGGAATATTCTTGGCATTATGCCTTGTGGTTGGTAGAGTTGTATCTAGGCCGTTGATGTAAATCAGTAGGGACCGTCGGATTAGAGGGGACTCAACTATAAATAGAGGCCTCCCCACCTCAGTTGTAATAATCCATTCTTTCATATATTCTTGAGTAATAGAGAGCGCATTCACTCTAAATTCTCTGAGTTGTTCTTCTCTTGTTCTTCGCGTTCTTTCAGAGTTCTTCGTAGCCGATCTCATAGTTTGCTTCCGCTAAGAACGATCTTGCGTTCTTCGGTGCCTTCGGAATTCGATCTTTCGGGTCGAGGATTCAGGCTTACTTAGTCGTTTGTCTTAAGGACTCGACTAAGGCCGCACGTCGGGCTGGTTCAGAAGTCTAGCCCCGTGACAATATGCAAAGTGTTAACTATTTGAGAACGTCTCGGTCCATAAAATCAGTTTCTAATCTACCGATGGACTCAGCCTTTAGTACATGTAAAACATATGCAAATTGTTATCTATTTTCAATAATCTACAGCTAAACCTTCTTTAAGCTATTCAGTTTTGTTGAACTGTGCCACTTCTAAAGCAGTAACTCGAGTGCACAAAATATGGTCAATCTAAACATAAAACAAAAATGGTTAGATCATAGAGGACAACGCATTGCCATGTCTTGAGCCCTTTTCTGTTCATTAGCCGTGAATGTCTGACATTGTTATAGACCTGTATGATGCTTAGATTATACAGGGCAATGCATCAGATTATCAGAATGCATGAAGTCCATGGAAATCAGATATGGCTTCGTAGGGTCCATCAATTCTCAACAGTTGGGGGGGGGAGTAAAAAAGAAAAATAAAGATAGTTCTAGCACCTGCCCCAAGTGCATCAGAACCCTCACCTATTAACAAAGACATAAGCATTGGTTCTTCTAGAGAAAAATAGATGTGTGGATGAGATGTTTATCAATTTTAGAAACGACGATAAGCTACTAGAAGAATTATCCCATGATTTTTCAATAAAAGATTACACACCTTAATCTGTTCTACTCCTTTTATTTTGAAGTTTAAATATTTACCATTGCAGAATACCTTAATGTGGTGCTAATACACATTCCACGCTTCCTCCCCTTTCCAGTTATGTTGCATCTATCAACCTCTACCACTACATTAGCTTAACCTAGACATTTTAGATGATTTAAGACAAATATCTTCATCAATTTATAAATGGGCCTGGGAACCCAACCCTGGAGAATAATAAGCAATTACTACTACTTAAAATGTTTGAACTTTCATTATTAAACATACAAAAGATTTCTTAATCTAAAAGTTCATACAGGAAATTTCGTATAACCATTAAAAAGATGAATGCATTGATGTTGAGCCAAAAGCAATAGAGTTAATAATTCAATATCCTTGAACTTGAGCAGACTAACAAATACAAGCAGAAAGAGGCATGGAAGTGAAATAGGTCTTATTTTATGCGACTAAGACTGTTTTAAAACAACAATGGAGCCATTTGACGCTTTCCATGAGGTAGGGATAGAGAACTTGGATTTCAGCAATAATGTAAGCTGTGTGATAAAACACATAAATATGAAATTTCATGATTATTTCTCAAATGCAAGGATTATTGAATGCATATTTAGGAGTAGAAAATTTGAAATTTCTACTCAAATCACCTTCTTGTACCTTTCAAATATATAATCACGATTCTCAACTAATTTATACATAATGTATGCATTTTTCACAATTTATATAACATTTGGGATTCATATCCAGATCTTCAAATTCATGTTCCAAAACATAGCATAAAAAGAAAATAAAGTTTATTTTTACCCTTGATAAGATTCAAATATAGGTTCCACTTGAACCCAAAATTTTTGGTTTTCTTCTAGTTAAGAAGATAACATTCAACATCACCATTAAAATTACTTTTCCATTGCCTATGAAGGTAAGAATCAGAATCTTCAGCTTCCAAGCACAGCTTCAGTATCTTCCTCAAAGATACAAGATAATGCTTTCTTTCCTTATTTGTTTAGATTGTTAGAAATTGGTGAAATAATGGGGATACATTAGTAAGCAAGACCAGAGGCAAAGATAAATCATTAAATTTCTAAACAAAAGATAATAATGCCATATAAAATGCAACAGATTCAAAAGATGCAAAATCAAAATTCACCGATCAATAAGTTTACCATATAGACAAAAAAGAAAAACTACGTTTTTCTACAAAAGGTCAAACGAAAGGGAAAATTAAAAAAAAAAAACTGTAATAAGAACCAAATCACGACAAAGATATGAAAACAAATACAATTCGAAATTGGAATCACGTACTGAAAAGAGAAGGGTTTGAAGAAGCAGTTCCGACTTGAACTTCAAGAAGCTCCAAACGACGCTCTAAAGTGTCGAGCTTCTCGTTCAATGATGCTAATTTGCTCTTCGTCGTAGCCTCTGGAAACGAACAGAAACAAATTAGAAATAATTTTGCTTAAAATTAGTAAATCGGACTGGAAAAATAAAAGAGATTTAAAACAAAAAAAAAAAACCGAATTGAAGGAGAAAATCGAAGAGGCGACGAATATTGAGGGAAATGTGAGAGATGAATTCGCGATTCTCCCAATCGGCCTGGACTGCAATCCCTACGTTTACGGCATTCCTTATCCCTCCTGCCCTTGCCATTCTCTTTTTCCGGGAAAAGAATTGCCGATCGCTACGGATCTCTCGATTCCTGTTGTTTCTTCGATTTTTAACAACAAAGCCCTTTTGGTGAAATTTTGGTTTAGATGTCTCTATTATGCTCAAATTTATAATTTTAATTTCAAATATTTGATCCCATATGTTTACGATGTCATTCTATTATGCTTACATATTTTTATGTGTTAGAGTATTGTTTTTAAAGGAATATTATGTCAACATTTTAACTGGCACAATTAACTTCATTAACTATTTGGATTAAATAATCAAATTAATAAAGTATAGAGATTAAATATAAATTTTGAATATAATAAAAAAGACTAAAATCATAAGTCTACTTTTGAAAAACAATAAAGTTGGGCCCGGTTGGTTGGGTTTGGGTTAGCTGTTGACTTCCAAGTGGCGATTTTTTCCTTATGCCTGTAGACTTTCTTTCAAGGCAAGCCCTAATCATTCTTAACGATTTCTTGTTTAGATTTTGTTTTTGTTGTTCTTCTATTTTTCGCTATTTATTTTTAGGGTCATATTTTGATATAATTTGTGTAAAAAAAATTATACAATTTTAATCTTAAACTTTAAATTTTAATCATAAATTTTGATACAACGACCGCCTCAAGCCTTCCCTGACCAAGGCCTCCGATACCCCAAAGCCTTTAAAACCCAAAAGAAAACTTCTGGAAACTCCTTTTTAAACAAAAAATGCTTGTTTCGAAACCGATACGAGCCCCTCCCTTCGAACGGCTCACCACTTGTGGCTTATTGTCGGCCGAAAGAGGAACCAACTCAGGTAAACCCTATTTTTTCTTATCTTGTTTTTTAGTTTTCATGCATGCATGAGAAAGAAGAGAAGAGAGAAAAAAGGTTACCCGAAACTCCATTTTTTGTATTTTGGAAACTAATGATTGTTACAGATTTTTTTGGGTTTGTTTACATATATCCATGCCCTCTGATCTTTTTTTTCTAGTAAACTAATACATATATTTTTTGATTTGATAACTGACAATTTTTTCCTTTTTATGTTTTCTGGCAAATTTGGTGCGATGGTTGGTACGGTGGCATGGTGGAGACATGGTGGTGGTGTCTTCTCGGCCAGGTGTGTTCTTGGTCGTTGGATCAGATCTGATCCAACGGCTGAGATGGTTCGATGCATGGACGACCCAAATGCGATTTGTTGAAGCACTGGATTGTGCCACGTGGTGGGTGGCAGATGAGCGGTCTCGCGTGAGAATGCAGACAACCAGCGCGTGACTCCACGCGGCAAATAAAGGGTTGATCTTCCTTTGATATGAGCCGTTGGATCAAATCTGATCCAACAGCTTAGATGGGGTTGCACAAAGAAGAAAAGATAAAATTAGGTTATCAAATATGGGTATTAGGGTTTTTGTTGTTAAATGGGTCTGGTTTGGGCTTGGCTGAAATGGGCCATGTAATTATTTAGTACTTGGGTTTTAATATGTAATGGACTTTTAATATAGTTGGGTTTTATATTTACAGGTCCATTTTTAGTTCTAACCCAATAATAATACTACTAATAATAACTAATATTGCTAATAATAATACATATACATTCAAATAATAGCAACAATGGCATTAAGCTATATACATACAAATTAACACACATACATGTATGCAAATTAACACACATACATGCAAACATATATACGTATACATACATATACATACAAACATACCTATTCATATACGGACGTACACATAATATATTAATATACACATATATAATACACATTCATACAATCACACATGCATACATACATATGCGCACATATATATTACATATATATTAATAACACCTTGCACGTATATATACGTAATCATGCAACAATAATATTAATTAATTATTATATTAGTATATTAATACAATATTTACAAACAAGATAAAAATGAGTGATTACAGTTGCCCCTCTTTGCTTGTTCTTGTGAAACGAGAACAAGGCAAAGACTAAAAGCACTCATTTTTATCCGACTTCCCTGTTTGTAGCTTCGGAATCACGTGTTCTTTTGGAACTCTCTGCTTTTCCTTGGCCGAATCTTCAGGCTCGTAAGTTCTTCCTATATAAAACTTCTTCACCTTCTACTCTTGGAGCTATAGGTCTTTCCTATATATAAAACCTTTATCTTCGAATTTGGGATTCACTCCAAAATGGATACCGATCTTTCTGGAATCACGCTACTAAGGCTGTCGGAATCTTTCTTCAAATATGGGGATTCACGCCAAAGATGGCTACCGGTCTTTCTAGACTCACGCTACTAAGGCTGCCGCATCATGCCCGAAAGACTTATTGATGGCTTGAAGGACTTATCACCATGCTCGAAAGACTTACTGGTGGCTCGAAGGACTTATCATCATGCTTGAAAGACTTACTGATGGCCTGAAGGACTTAATATTTGGTTTTACGCTACTATGGCTACCGTCATCTAGCCTCACGCTACTATAGCTGCCTCACCTAGCCTCACGCTACTATGGCTGTCGTCATCTGGCCTCATGCTACTATAGCTGCCTCATCATGCCCGAAAGACTTATTGATGTCCCGAAGGACTTATCACTATGCTCGAAAGACTTATCGATGGCCCGAATAACTTATCATCATGCATGAAGGACTTACTGATGGCCTGAAGGACTTAATGATGGCCCGAAAGACTTAATATATGGTTGCGCGCTACTATGGATACCGTTATCTGGCCTCACGCTACTATGCCTGCCTCATTATGCCTGAAGGTCTTATTGATGACCCGAAAGACTTACCGATGGCCCGAATGACTTTTCATCATGCCCGAAGGACTTACTGATGGCCTGAAAGACTTAATATATGGCTTCACACTATTATGGCTACCGTCATTTGGCCTCACGCTACTATGGCTGTCGCATCATGCCTGAATGACTTATTGATGGCCTGAATGACTTATCACCATGCTTGAAAGACTTATCGGTAGCCCGAAGGACTTATCATCATGCCCGAAGAACTTACTGATGACCCGAAAGACTTAATATCTGGCTTCACGCTACTATGGCTATCGTCATCTGGCCTCACGCTACTATGTTTGTCGCATCATGCCTAAAGGACTTATCACTATGCTCGAAAGACTTACCAGTGGCCCAAAAGACTTATCATCATGCCCGAAGGACTTACTGATGGCCCGAAGGACTTAATATATGGCTTCACGCTACTATGGCTACCATCATCTGGCCTCAAGCTACTATGGCTATCGTCATCTGGCCTCACGCTACTATGGCTGCCATCATCTTTCTTTTTTTCTTTAATAAAATCTTATTCTCAAAAACTCTCTGATAATTCTTCAAATACCTATCTAAAACAAGCAAAAATTGACATGCCTCTATCTATATGATCCATGTAATGTAAAGCTTTCTTTTTTTTCTTATTCTTTTCTTCTTTTTCTTCTACTTCTCTTTTTTTCTTTTTTGTTTTTTTATTTCCTTTTTCTCTTTTTTCTTCTTTTTTCATTTCTCTTTCTTTTTTCTTTTTCTTTTCTTCTTCTCTCTCTCTTCTTTACTCTATTTTTTCTATTTTCCTCTTTTCTCCCTCTTTCTCTCTTTTAAATATGTTTTAAAAGTCCTATACCCTGAAAAGTCATTCATCGAATTTCTTTATTTCTTTTTTACAATATGCTCAGTTTTGATCTTCATTTTGATCAATCTTTCCTTGATCATTTGAATACCCACTCTTGCTCCTTTGCACAAGCAACTCTCTTTCCTCTTCGGGCTCTCTACTCATTTCACAAATAAGCTCATCCTATTTTCTATATCATTCTTGTGTAGGGATTTTTACCATTCTTCATGTTCTACATTGCCCCACTCAATCATGAGCTCAGCTATCTTCCAATTCTTTGACCCAACATTCAGAGTATTTGTTAGTTTCATCATCGGGGCGAGGAAAATGCTTCCATGCTCTGAACTTAATTTCTAAATTCAATTTTCTTGCTACTTCTTGACGGGAACCATATCTCGATCCCTATGCTCTAACTCTCTGGAGAATCAATTTTTTTATCTCTTACCTTTCCCGTATTTTGCGACCTCATTCTCGTCCCAGTTCGTTCTTCATTTTCTTGAATCAACCAAGGCATCATAGCTGAAACCTGCTTCCTGCTCTTGAGCTGTCTGACATATATTCTTTTCATCATCCTTCTCTTAGACATTGGGAGGTCATTTCTCTAGTTAGGTGCCCAATAATATCCGCAATCTTGTATTCTGGATCTTATCTCTAAAGCTAGACATGGAAATCTTTGTTACTTTAAATTGTCAATTTATTGATTGACATTCCACTAAAGAGTGTCATTTAGATTAACATACAAGATCTTGAAATCAACATCTTATTATAACAAACAACAGAATAGGAGCTCTGGATATCAAGTGCAAGAGCTTCTTAGATTCAACCATTCAACAATCATTTTAAGTATAGCTTGAGTCCACAAGGATTTTGAATGTTGCGGCGATTCAAGGCTGTGAAGTCTTCCTAGATGACTCAGTTCATCCTCATGATTACCGCGTTGCCGCAGAATACTACTCTTTCTCAATTCTCATTATTTTCTCTGCCCTAAAAAGGTGGGCTTGTTTGACCACTCGAGCGCAGAAATGTCATTCTAAGAATGAAGTTCTAGGTGGGTGTGTGTGTTTTTAAATATACTTATGCTATTGTTCATTTTCCTCTCTTTTTTCTTTTTATTTTGTGCGTTTATCATTATTTTTGAGGAAATCAAATCGTCACAGTCCTTTTTCTTGAAGACAACGATGGAGCAAACAACATTACCCCAAGTTACTCGGTATAGTCACGATTTGAAAATATTACCATCACTCATGAAGCTAAGGTTTCTTGGCTTTGATGGTGTATTGCAACCTTATTGCTTCAGCAGAGTGCCCCAAAATTTCCACGCTCTTATCCGAACAAGCCTATTACCAGGCTTCGAACATAAGAGTACTTTTTATTTAATCCACCTAATATGGTTATTTTCTTTTACTCCACACACATGTGTCATGTTTTGATTATTAACTCTTTAGTTCATAGAAGATTACGCTTAGAGTTTCAATTTCAAGCAACTCTACATGGTTAACATTTGAAGCTTTTTCGTCCTTGAGCGTCATCGAAAGAGTAGTAGTCTTGTTTTGCTAACTATAGTCTGTTGGGGAGATCGTACCTTATCGTTATCACAACATCCAACTAATAATTAATATCCAGTGACCTACAACGGTGAGAAAAGATACACATCTATGTGCTTTCAAGAACATTGTATGTTAAGCGAAATAGGTTCTTCATTGGAATGAAAATCAACAAACATGACGCATGCCCCTTCACAAAAGGTCTTTACCACATGTAGGCCACATATAGTAAAGTTGATTCCTCGTATTACTTCAAGAAAGTCTTCTAATGCAGAGACATCTCTGGCTTTCTTAGCACTATGTAGACTTGCCCCTCATCCTTGGTTCTCCACTGCTGGATCAGTTCTTGTGTCAATGTCCCATTATTGATCAATTTCTTGATCTCCTCCAGTAAAGGTCTACACTTTCTGGTGGGATGCCTTGGTACCCCCATGTAGAATTCATATGTGCTACTAGAGTCAAAGCTATAGGCCGATGGATCAGATATAGCCTTCATCGGTCTAGGAGCAAGATAGCGACCATCTACCAAATAAGGCCATATGTCCGAGATGGATACTTCGAACAATTCCAAATTTGCAATCGTCTGAGGAATTTTCCTTGATGACCACGAAGTGTCAGTCAGTCTTCTTCTTTTACGTCCACGAGAACCTTGGAGGTGACACTCATTTGCTTCTTTGTCTTCATCTGCCTTCTCTTTAGTTCGGTCCTTAGACTTAGACCCTAATTTTTCTTCTTGGATTGCGTATTCGATCCTCTCTCCAATCGTCATAAAATCCTCAAATATGATTCTTGATCTCTCCAACATCATATCGAAGAAAGGAGAGGGAAGTGTTGCATGGAACAATGGAGTCAACTCTTCTTCTGCTATAGAAGGCTGGACTTGGGTTGCCGAACATCGCCACCTTAGTGCATATTCCCTGAAGCTTTCATTCGGTCTCATTTTCTCGTTCTGAAAAAACTATCGACAGGGCGCTAAGTCTAAAGAATATTTGTACTGACTCAAGAATGCATTAGCAAGGTCAACCCATTACCGAACTTGGTTTCTGCTCAAACGGTGATATTACACTACTGCAGGTCCCGTCAGGCTATCGTGGAAGAAGTGGATTAACAACTCTTCATTCTTCATGTATCCCTCCATTTTCTGCAAAACATTGTCAAGTGAACCTTCGGGCATCCAGTTCTGCCATACTGTGCAAATTTTGGAATCTTGACATCTAGAGGAATAACCAAATCAGGGACTAGGCAGAGTTCCCTCATATTGAAAACATCCATTTTTTCTTTCTTCTTTAACTCCTTCTCTATTCATTTTTCTAGCAGGTCGAGCCTCGACTCCTTAGTTTGTTCCATTTTCTCAACTAGTTCTGCCATCAAACCCCAAAATTAAATGATGAAGTGCCATGTAATGATAAAATCATTAAACAATGCAAAGGATGTGATGCAAATGCAATGCATGAATGTAATAAGGTATTGATTCCGTATGTGATTTGTCCCCATAAAACATTCGAGAGTTTACCTACTCTCTAATTTATTAACCATTCACTATCAATAGATTGTTGCCCAACATAGTTTGAGGACTTGAGTACACGAGTCAAAACTGCACCAAAGTGCTGATAAACCGCACCGTAGTGCTAAGAGACTGCACATAAGTGCTAAGAAACCACACCTAAGTGTTAATAATCCATGCCAAAGTGCTAAACCGCTAGACTCTATGGCATGCCAACTATACTCTATACCTCAATTACTTATTTGGGCATACTTTCCAATTTTCCACATATGATTCATCCATGGAAATATAATTAAATACTCGGCAGTTCATACCCTAAATAGAGCATAAACATACATACATGATATATCTAGTGATCAATTGCATCATAGTTCTACCTTTGACAATTCTCAACATGTCAAATATAAATTCATGATATAAACATATAACTATCAGTTAATTATTAATAAGGTAGACTTATCAAAAGTCTTCCAAATGATAATCATAATATTATTCATGCATAAAAATGTACTCACCTTGACACTTTTTACTTTGTCAATATCCAACTAGCCTCACTAAGTTCAATTTTGGTCCCGTTCCTTTCCTCGATTGCTAATTCAATCTTGATTTTGTTCACAGTCTACATGTGTATTAAAAATACCATAATTATACTCCAAATTATGTTAGTATCTTACTAACACATAAACAATATAGGAATAATTTTCCTATAAACACCGTAATATTTTCCAAATATTAGTTTCATGGCATAAGTCATTTCATCCACAATACTTTGTATTTCTTCAAACATTTACTCAAAAATGATTTATAACTCATTCTAACCTTAATTCCAGCATAATGCTTCCATGAAAATAATTTTTTCACTTTAGTCCCTAAATTCTTCCAAATTGCCAAATTGGTCCCCAATCTTTTCAAAATTTCCCAAATTGGTCCCTATGTTTTTAAAAACTTCTAAAATAGTCCAAATGAAATTTTAAAGCTTGCAAAATCATAATTTCAACATTTCCAAATTTATGGAAATTTTTCCATAATTTCCCCTAATTATTACAAATTGCCGAAATCATCCTTGTAACTTTCCAAGTTTCCAAATTGGTCCAATTAACACTTAAGCATCATTTCCAAGCTTCACAATCATTCTCAAATCAAAATCAATCCAAAATCAACTTTTCTACTAAAACCCTAACTTTGAACAACTTAGGGTTTAGCTATTTCCATGTAGTTTCAATCATCACATAAACTTTAATATGATTCTGCAACACCATATTCATAAAAAACCCACCTTAATTCAACCTAATTCAACATCCCCTTCATCCATCAATTCCTCAAAACTAAGGTTTTAAGTAAGGAAAACATGAACAAATGGTATCAAGAGATAGAGAATTTCATGTAGATTAATTTTATGTTTCATGCCTTCATCAAAATTCCAACTAAATAAGCTTGAAAATCAAGAAGAAAAATTTTTCTTCCTTACCTTGTGGTGTTCGAAACTTGTCTGAAATTGGGGGAGAAATCTTGAAATTTCTTTTCCTTCTAATTTAGCCACTTGTACTTAATATATAAAAAATGAATTTAAAATTCATTTTAAAGTCTAATGACCTTTTTACCCTTGTAATCCAAAGCTCCATATTAAACCACATGTTTACCTACCAATCCAAAGGCCCAAAACAATCCAATGAGTTAGTGATTACCAACTTTGCCCTTGCCATCTTCAAAAATTACCATCTTGCCATTTTTCATCCAATGGCTAAGATTAAACATGGAAAAGTAATCTTTAATCCAATGGTCCATATTAATTTCCTTTAAAATAAGGCATGAATATGACCTTTTTACCCTTGCCTTATTTTAATAAAATATCTCATAAAATATTTCTCATTTATTCGATTAAACCTGATTATCCAGACTTTTCCCGAGCTTTAAAGCTTTATAGCTCTTAGTACAAACTCCGTATCAAAAATCTGTGTATCACAGAAATGCCACTCTTGGGGGTGAACTATTCATTTACGGGACTAACTTACATGCATTTGAAAATTACAACTTAGTCTCTAAACTTTTCAAAATTTACACTTTGGCACCAAACTTTTCAAATTTTACATTTTGGTCACTAAACTTTTCAAGTTTTACATTTTGGTCACTAACCAAAATTTTGAGGTATTACAATTCTCCCCATTGAGAAAATTTGTCCTCGAATTTTGCTAAGTACTAGGTTGAAAAAGATGCGGATACTGCTTTTTCATTGATTCTTCAGGTTCCCAAGTAGCTTCCTCTACTTTGTGATTTCTCCATAACACTTTGACTAGATGAATCTCTTTATTTCTTAGCTGTTTTTCTCTGTGAGCTAATATCCTCACAAGTTCTTCCTCGTACGTTAGATCTTGTTGAATCTCGATTTCTTTTAGTGTAATGACATGCGAAGGATCTGATCAATACTTCTTCAGCATGGATACATGAAAAACATCATGGATCTTACTCATCCCGGGTGACAATGCTAACTAATATGCCACTGGACCAACCCTTTTTAGAATCTCATAAGGGCCGGTGAATCTTGGACTAAGTTTGCCTTTTTTGTCCAAAGCGTAACACTTTTTTCTAGGGTGATACTTTCAAAAATACCTTATCTCCGACTTCAAACTCAATGTCTTTTCTTTTACGATCTGAGTAAGATTTTTGTCTGTCGGAGGCAGCTTTAAGATTGTCTTGAATGATTCTACCTTGTCTTCCACCTCTTGAACAAGATCCAGCCCAATAACCTTTCGATCCTCGAGCTCGAACCAATTTAATGGCGTTCTACATTTCCTCCCATATAATGCTTTGTAAGGAGCCATCTTTATGCTTGATTGATAACTATTGTTATATGCGAATTCTGCCAATGAGAGATGATTCTCCCAAGAACTCACAAAATTTATTATACACGCCCTAAGCATATCCTCCAATACTTGGATATTTCTCTCCGGCTGCCCGTCCGTTTGGGGATGAAAAGTAGTACTAAAATG
Organism: Hibiscus mutabilis; assembly: GCA_019671005.1. Classification (NCBI taxonomy): domain Eukaryota; kingdom Viridiplantae; phylum Streptophyta; class Magnoliopsida; order Malvales; family Malvaceae; genus Hibiscus; species Hibiscus mutabilis. Next base: position 43,667,602 of record CM033728.1, on the reverse strand, counting down.
TAATTTAGTTCTCAATGCTTCATGTAATGCACTCCAAAATCTTGAAGTGAACCTGGGATCCCTGTCCGATATAATAGACATAGGAACACCATGCAATCTAACAATCTCCTTGATATATAACTCTGCCAGCTTGTTCAAGGAATAATCTGTGTGAACTACTATGAAGTGTGCCGATTTAGTCAATCGATCCATGATCACCCAGATTGCATCCTTTTTACTTGGCATCAAAGGTAGGCCCGATACAAAATCTATAGTAACTCTTTCCCAATTCCACTGTAGAATTGGGAAATAGTTGAAGTGATCCGATGGCACCTGATGTTCTGCTTTTACTTGTTGACAAGTCAAACACTTGGTAACAAATTTTGTGATGGTTCGCTTCATGCCAGGCCACCAAAAATGACTTTTCACATCTTGATACATTTTGTTACCACATGGATGCATTGTTAAAGGGATGTAATGGGCTTCAGAGAGTATTTCTTTCTTCAGCTCATCATCCTCAGGAATGTATAAACGTCATTTATAATAAAAGCACCCATTAGACTTTACTTCAAAGTCCTTAGATTCACCACTTTCAATGTGCTTTATTCTTTCCAAGCACCCTTCATCTTTGGCTTGTAACTCTTTAATTCTCTCAATCAAAGTTGGCTTGATTTGAAATTTCGCCACTAATGCACCATTTTCCTATATTTTCAACGGGGCATTCAAGGCTCTCAAGGCAGAAAATGTTTTTCAGCTAAGTGCGTCTGCTACCACATTGGCATTTCCCGGATGATAATCAATATTTACATCACAGTCATTGATTAATTATATCCATCTTCTCTGCCTCAAATTAAACTCTTTTTGGGATAACAAGTATTTCAAACCTTTATGATCAGTGAAAATATAGCATTTTTCACAATATAAGTAGTGTCGCCAAATTTTTAGAGCAAACACCACTACAGCCAACTCTAAATCATGAGTGGGATAGTTCCTCTCATGAGTTTTGAGTTGCCGTGAAGCATAAGCTACCACCATTCCTTCTTGCATCAGCACACATCCCAAACCATTATGGAAGGCATCGCTATATATTACAAATTCTTTTCCAGGTTCTGGTTGTACTAAAACATGAGCTTTTGTCAGAACCTTCTTTAATTGATCAAAGTTTTCTTGACATTTTTTCGTCCAAACGAATGGTACATCTTTTCTTAACAGGTTGGTTATCGGAGAGGAAATCATTGAAATCTTTCACAAATCGTCGATAGTAACCAACTAATCCCAAGACGTTTCTCACTTTGAAGATATTCTTAGGAACTTTCCATTCAAGGATTGCTTGAACCTTCTTAGTATCAAATCGAATTTCTTCGGCTGAAACTACATGTCTAAGGAAATTTACTTCTAGTAGCCAGAATTCACACTTTGACAGATTTGCATACAACTTATTTTCTCGTAAGATCTAGAGAACAACTCGAACATGAGCATCATGCTCCTCCTTGGTTTTAGAGTAAACCAATATGTCATCAATAAATACTACCACTAATCGATCCAAATACGGCTAGAAAATTCGATTCATTAAATCCATAAACGCCGCTGGTGCATTTGTAGTTCTGAATGGCATTACTACAAACTCGTAATGCCTATATCTGGTTCTAAAAGCTGTCTTCGGTATATTTGCTTCCTTTATTTTTAATTGATGATACCCTGATCGAAGATCAATCTTAGAGAACACAGTTGCTCCGTTAAGTTGATCAAAAAGATCGTCTATCCTCAGTAAAGGATATTTATTCTTTATGGTCACCTTATTAAGTTGACGATAATCCACGCATAGTCTCATTGATCCATCTTTCTTCTTTACAAACAGGACTGGAGCTCCTCAGGGTGATATACTAGGCCGTATAAAACCTCGGTCTAATAATTCCTTCAACTGAGCTTTTAACTTTCTAAGCTCGATAGGAGCCATCCTGTAAGGTGCTATTGATATTGTTGTTGTTCTAGAAAGCACATCAATACCAAATTCCACCTCTCGATCAGGGGGTAGGCCTGGTAATTTATCCAAAAAAACATCTAGAAATTCCCACACTGTAGGTATGTTTTCCAGATTTATCTTTGTTTCCGAAGCATTTATCATATGAGCTAAATAAGCTTCATATTCACATGATAACAACTTTCCAGCCGCTACAGCTGCAATCTCAGGGCTCAAATAATTTAGTCTTTCTCCTTCAAACATTATTTCTGAACCCTCTGGTCCTTTTAAGACTACTCTTTTTAATCGGCATTCAACCATAGCATCATATGCCGATAGCCAATCCATTCCAAGAATAATTTCAAATTCCTGGAAAGGCAATTCCATAAAATTAGCAGGAAATTCTACTGCATGAATTTTTAAAGGACATTTCCTGCATATTCTACTCACCCTAGCACTTTGTACTATTGGATTGATAGCAACTATCTCACTCGAAATTAGTTCTACGAGAATGTTTCTTTCAAATATTACTTTAAGACTAATGTATGAACGACTAGAGCATGGATCAATCTTGGTAAAAATAGGTCTGCCAAAGAGTTCGATCATACCTGCAACAATCTCTACATCATCTCGATCATCAATACTTTTGATGTTGTATACCCGACCTGTAGCTCTACTTTCTTGATTGGGTGTTGATGCAGATGCTCCCAGTTTTCCACCTTTGTTTCTCTTGCCCCTTTGAGGCACTACAACAGACTGATGTGTATGAAGTTCCGAACAATTTTTCTTGAAATTCCCAGCTTGTCCACAATGGAAACATGCTCCGATCAACTAGCATTGACCAGGATGTCTCTTGCCACAATGCTCACATTCCGTAATCTGGCGAACTCCAGAACCTCGAGTACACGCAGTATTCATTTGAGGCTGCTTCGATTTTCCTTATGCATACCCCTTTTTAACTGAAGAGGCTGATGCTGCAAGATGCTGCTGTGACATTCCTTTGCTATGTTTAACCGATGACGCAGCAAATGAACCTCCAAACCTTTTCCCGATCTGACTCTGCTTTTTTGTATTCTCCTCAAGGTCCACTCTTTCTATAGCCTTGGATCTATTCACCATTTCTTGAAAGGTAGTGAAATTAAGGGAAACCAATATCCTCTTATATTGCGAATCCAATCCAGCTCAATCTATTAAATTCACATTCGTATTCATAAACCGGTCTGCCATGCTGTTTAAGCTATAGAAATTGCTGTCTCATATCTTCAACAAATATGTCTCCAATATACTTTTCTTTGAATTCTTGGAGAAATAATTCCTAAGTAACCCGCTCCGGAGGTACTTGTGCAATTATCACGTTCCACCATATACTGGCTTGTCCCATTAAAAGGGATACTACTCATTCCAGCTTTCCTTGATTATCACAAGAAATTCTTCTTAACATGATCTTGACATCGTTTAACCAGTAATCAGCATCCATCGGATTTGCATCAGTATCACCTATGAATTCTGGTGCTCCAATTTTTCTCAACTCCTTGGGGATTGATATTGGTGCTCGACGATTTATTATCACATCCAAGGATTGTAGAAACAAGCATTGATCTTGTACCAGCATATTTCTTTGTTCCCGAGCATGTTGCTCTATATTCTGCTAAGCCGGTTGCTCTACATTTAGCTGAACCTAAGGTGGATTCTGATTCACTTCATTACTTCAGCATTAAGCAGGCACATCCTGCTCAACAGCCTGTCGCGATTCTTGATAATCTGACATCTGTTCATGTCATAATTATCTTAAATAAGTAAGGAATAATCTACCCAATATCGTGCATCATCATATTCCTTCTACAATATCAGTAATTTTAGATATCCTAGTGGCATGTATATAACTCTGACTTTCTACAGAGACTTATTTACTATCTAGAACCGACTAAACCTGCAGCTCTGATACCAATAAATGTAACACCCTTACCAGTATTTATTATCCAATACTAGTATAGAGTGTCACATAAGAATTTAACTGCATTTTATGCTACTCAATTTAGTCAAAAATAACAATTTTAAAAAATTTCACTTTATCGCGTAAAACCAATTACTAATTTTTTTTCCGTCAAACAACTTTCGTTTTCAGGCAGTAACCTGGCAGTTTATAACTACACATATTAATTAAGTAAACTGTCTGTCTAAATTAAAAATGATCTTAATTACTCTAAAAATCGAATTTATAATTTTACCCGATTACCATTACTAGGAATTTTTTTACTACTATAAATCACATTATAAAATAACCACTTATCTAGATATTAGTATTACAAACCATATCTAGACTAGTTAAAGTGAGCTACTAATATTTTATACATGCCAACTAGAGATAAACCAAAATACATCAAAGATGTATATTACCTATATGACTATTATCCCGCTGGATGATGCCGATTCTCCTTACTCCTGCCCAGAATTTCTACCTACGCGTGAAAACCCATCACACGCTAAGTATATACTTAGTGAGCCATTATAATTGTTCAATATAAATCAACATGCTTGAACTATAACAATAAAATAATAAACATGCAGTTTGATCACTATTCCATTAATTCCTTATGTTAATAGAATATTAACATAATATATTCCAGATTCATAAATCCTATTAATAACCTTACCAATGTCCGAGAGTTTACCTACTCTCTAATTTATTAACCATTCATTATCATTAGATTGTTGCCCAACATAGTTTGAGGACTTGAGTACATGAGTCAAAACTGCACCGAAGTGTTGATAAACCGCACCGTAGTGCTAAGAGACCGCACATAAGTACTAAGAAACCACACCTAAGTGTTAATAATTCGCACCGAATTGCTAAACTGCTGGACTCTATGGCATGCCAACTATACTCTATACCTCAATTACTTATTTGGGCATACTTTCCAATTTTCCACATATGATTCATCCATGGCAGTATAATTAAATACTGGGCAGTTCGTACCCTAAATATAGCATAAATATACATACCTGATATATCTAGTGATTAATTGCATCATAGTTCTACCTTTGACAATTCTTAATGTCAAAAATAAATTCATGATATAAACATATAACTATCAGGTAATTATTAATAAGGTAGACTTATCACAAGTCTTCCAAATGATAATCATAATATTATTCATGCATAAAAATGTTAATATCTTACTAACACATAAACAATATATCAATAATTTTCCTATAAACACCCTAATATTTCCAAATATTAGTTTCATGACATAAGTCATTTCATCCTCAATACTTTGTATTTCTTCAAACATTTACTCAAAAATGATTTATAACTCATTCTAACCTTAACTCCAGCATAATTCTTCCATGAAAATAATTTTTTCACTTTAGTCCCTAAATTCTTCTAAATTGCCAAATTGGTCCCCAATCTTTTCAAAATTTCCGAATTGGTCCCTATGTTTTTACAAACTTCTAAAGTGGTCTAAATGAAATTTTAAAGCTTGCAAAATCATAATTTCAACATTTCCAAATTTATGGAAAATTTTTCATAATTTCCCCTAATTATTACAAATTTCCGAAATCATCATTGTAACTTTCCAAGTTTCCAAATTGGTCCAATTAACACTTAAGCATCATTTCCAAGATTCACAATCATTCTCAAATCAAAATCAATCCAAAATCAACTTTTCTACTAAAACCCTAACTTTGAACAACTTAGGGTTTAGCTATTTCCATGTAGTTTCAATCATCACATAAGCTTTAATATGATTCTACAACATCATATTCGTCAAAAATCCATCTTAGTTCAACCTAATTCAACATCCCCTTCATCCATCAATTCCTCAAAACTAAGGTTTTAAGTAAGGAAAGCATGAACAAATGGTATCAAGAGATAGAGAATTTCATGTAGATTAATTTCATGTTTCATGCCTTCATCAAAATTCCAACTAAATAAGCTTGAAAATAAAGAAGAAAAAATTTTCTTCCTTACCTTGGGGTGTTCGAAACTTGGCTGAAATTGGGGGAGAAATCTTGAAATTTATTTTCCTTCCAATTTAGCCACTTGTACTTAATATATAAAAATGAATTTAAAATTCATTTTAAAGTCTAATGACCTTTTTACCCTTGTAATCCAAAGCTCCATATTAAACCACATGTCTACCTACCAATCTAAGGGCTCAAAACAATCTAAGGAGTTAGTGATTACCAACTTTGCCCTTGCTATCTTGAAAAATTACCATCTTGCCATTTTTATCCAATGGCTAAGATTAAACATGGAAAAGTAATCTTTAATCCAATGGTCCATATTAATTTCCATTAAAATAAGGCATGAAAATGACCCTTTTACCCTTGCCTTATTTTAATAAAATATATCCTAAAATATCTCATAAAAGATTTCTCATTTATTTGATTAAATCCGATTATCCAGACTTTTCCCGATCTTTAAAGCTTTATAGCTCTTAATACAAACTCCGTATCAAAAATCCGTGTATCACAAAAATGCCACTCTTGGGGGTGAACTATTCATTTACGGGACTAACTTACATACTTTTAAAAAGTACAACTTAGTCCCTAAACTTTTCAAAATTTACACTTTGGCACCAAACTTTTCAAATTTTACATTTTGGTCACTAAACTTTTCAAGTTTTACATTTTGGTCACTAACCAAAATTTTGAGGTATTACATTTTTATTCAGATCATACCTCTTCTGCTTGAGCTGGCCGTACTCGTATGCAAGTTCATCTTCTGAGATACTTTTACTCTCGACTCCTGAATTTTCTCACTTGAGTGACCTACTTCTGTGTTACCCGAACCTTGGACTGGGTATTAACCCTTCTTCGACTTTGCCCCTTGGGAAATGGCTAGCTCATTGTAGAATCAGGGTTGTCCGTCTTCGAAACCCAAAACTCGTATCCTGATAAGATCTTGGACTCTGTTCTTCAGGGCTCTGCAGTTCTCAGTGTAATGACCTGAACCCCCTATGTGGTAGCTGCTCCAGATACGACTGTTGTAACCCTTCAGATAAGGAGGTCTCTTTGGTACAGACTTCACCGGTATGATAAGATCCCTTTCAATGAGCAACGGAAGCAGCTCGGTGTATCTCATAGGTATAGGACAATGCCTCTTTACGTCATTTGATTCTCGGGCTTCTCCTAGTCTTGTATCTGTTTCTTGGGTATCTGCCCCAGATATGCCACATGTCTGTTTCTTGAGATTGATCACAAAAGGATTCAACTTGTTGTATTTAACGGTGTTGTCTATCTTAACATTCTGACCATTTTGTTCTACATTCTGAACCTTGATCGATTCTTCTCTAAGTTCGACAGGCTGCTTACCTTTCATCATAGCGTTTATCTGGTTCACCATCTAGGCCATTTGTTTCTTCAACTCTTGTACTCCTCGCTCGTTACCAGAACTGACATTGCTTATTGAATCTGACCTAGAGTCTCCGAGCGATCATTCTTCTACTGTCCCTGATCTAGCCTTGGGATTGAACTCTAGAACTGAATCCCCTATCGTCAGGTCAGAGAACCCTTGGTCCATCATGAACAATCTCTATTATGGGAGAAAACACTCGGGAATCAATATCCTATGTAATGCGAATGCGATGATATATGCAAAAACAAAACAAAAAGGAAATGAGTTAGTACCGGATAAAATAAATAAATACATAAATAAAGGGTAAATTAAATCAGATAAACAAACAAAACAACCCTATTTACATCCCGTCTAAAACACCTGGGTTATCCGCATGTCTCTAAAAGGGTGGGTTTTTATGTTCTCTACTTGCAATGTTGGTGCTAGGAGGTACCCTAATTGTCCTTGCCGTCCCCTACTAAGTGTAGCAAGGCCCCCGATCATCACCCATTATAGGCTCCTTTCAACCAGGCTTAGTTCAGGGGGACCCATTCGCTTATGCCTATACGAAGGAACGATATCCTCACGAAAGCATAAGGTACTCGAGCCCCCAAGGTACTTTGCTAGGCGCCCATACGGAGGAATGATATTCTCACGAAAGCACTAGCTCTTTCCCCCCACTTAAAAAGCACGGGTTTATATGCCAAATTTTAAATGCGTTAAAATAAATGTGCAATTATAACCAAATGTTAATTTAATAGTTACTTTAATCCGAAACTTCTAATATTAATAAAGCGGTAGTTATTCAAAAAGTTTGACTCTCTTTTATTTTTGAAAAAATGGTCCCCATCGGAGTCGCCATATGTAGCGATGTCCCTTTTTTTCGAGTGGGTGGGTGTTTCGCTAAAAAAACGGGTTTCGAGATTTTTGTGGTTTTTTCGGGTATTTAAAAAATATGTATTCCGTGAGGTTTTAGAGAAACCATATTTTATTTTAAAATGGAGTCGTCACCGGCCACTAAGGTAGGCCGGACACCATAAACCAAAGATTTAAAAAATGTTGGGTTCGGGAGTCGATTACGGATGGGGAAGGATTAGCACCCCCACACCTCCCAAAATTGGTACTTTAATAATTGTCGCTTTATTAATATTAAAATTTTTGGGTTAAAGTGGCGATTAAATTAAAATTTGGTTATAAGTGCGAGTAAATTTTAAGGGCCCCGTTATTCGAGAGTAAACTGATAGGCCACCATCACTGCGCTTGATACTGGCCACGTTTACGCTCGAATAAAAGGGCACTGCATTGACAAATAATATTCCGTTATACAATCTTAGAAAACAAATAAATAAAAAACATACACATTGACACTGTACTAAAAAACATAAAAAACACGAATATCACAAAATTTATCAAAGATAATTAAATGTATAAACATAAATAACCTAACATATCATAATAAAAAAACAAATCATGAACAAGGAAAAAAAAAGAAAAACATGCTTCCAAAATTAATTAACTACAACATGCTTGAACATATAAAAAACACAAATACAATATATACATGATATACATGTAATATGATGCTAAACTAATACAGCAACACCACCACAAAAATTCACTAAAACCCTTTATTATATGACACAAATTACATACATACATATTATAAACCAATCATAATATTAATATGTAACAAATTTATCACCCATTTCTAACATGAACCTAAGATGCAAAATGAATGTGAAAACATGCTACAAAATAAACATACACCATGGATAAACTTAAACTAAGGCACATTAGCATGGCAATACCCATAAAAAGTACACATACTAAAAACAACACATAGATTACAACATAAAAAAACATTCTAAAACATATATATAACATGAATAAACAAACTAATGATGTATTAACATGATAATGCACATGAAAAACAAATGAACATGATATAAAGTGGCAACAAATCTATATACATAATACATACATGTAAAACATCGCAAATAATGCTACAAAAAACATAAAAACAAAACTATTTAAAATAAAATAAAAACACACAATGAAAGACTGGAATAAAATAAAAACAAAATCAGTAAGCAGAAATTAAATAAACAAAAGACATATTTAAGGACTTAATTATAACCTGAAATAATCTTGCAAGGACTGAATATGTAATATAGCCAAGGGGCAAGCTCGAAGTGCAAATATCCAAAACGCGAAAGGACTAGGGCATTAATTTTACCATTTTGAAACTGATTCGGTTTAATTTTAGGACCAAATTGAAAGATTTTGAAAAAAAGGGACATGTCTTGTAATTGTACCAAGGGGCAGACTCATACTGAAAATATTAGAAATGCGGGGGTTCTTATATTGTAATTAAACCATTTAAGAAATTTTAGAGGTCTATAAAAGACCCTTATCCAGCCAAAACTCAAACTTTTCCCATTTTTTAAAGCCCTTAGGACAATACCCCATTTCTCTCTGCTTTCCAAAAACCCTTAAAACTGAAACCCCTATGGCTGCCGTGCCCGGCTGGTCTCAGGCTAGGCGAGGCCTCAACTGCCGCATTAAGCCTTCCCTGACCACGGCCTCCGACAACCCAAAGCCTTTAAAACCCAAAAGAAAACTTTTGGAAACTCCCATTTTTAAACGAAAAATGCTTGTTTCGAAACCGATACGAGCCTCTCCCTTTCGAACGGCTCACCACTTATGGCTTATTACCGGCCGAAAGGGGAATCGACTCAGATAAACCCTATTTTTTCTTATCTTGTTTTTTTAGTTTTCATGCATGCATGAGAAAGAAGAGAAGAGAGAAAAAAAGTTTCCCGAAACTCCATTTTTTGTATTTCTGGAAACTGATGATTGTTACAGATTTTTTTTTGTTTGTTTACATATATCCCTGCCCTATGATCTTTTGTTTATGTAAAGTAATACATATATTTTTTGATTTGATAACTGATAAATTTTTTCCTTTTTTGTGTTTTCTGGCAAATTTGGTGCGGTGGTTGGTACGGTGGCCTGGTGGAGACATGGTGGTGGTGTCTTCTCGGCCATGTGTGTTCTTGGCTGTTGGATTAGATCTGATCCAACGGCTGAGATGGTTCGATGCATGGACGCCCAGATGCGATATGTGGAAGCACTGAGTTGTGCCATGTGGCGGGTGGCAGCTGAGCGGTCTCGCGTGAGAATGCAGACAACCAGCGCGCGACTCCACACGACGGATGAAGGGTCAATCTTCCTTTGATCTGGGCCATTGGATCAAATATGATCCAACAGCTCAGATGAGGCTGCACAAAGAAGAAAAGATAAAATTAGGTTATCAGATATGGGTATTAGGGTTTTTGTTGTTAAATGGGTCTGGTTTGGGATTGGCCAAAATGGACCATGTAATTATTTAGTACTTGGGTTTTAATATGTAATGGACTGGACTTTTAATATACTTGGGTTTTATATTTACAGATCCATTTTTAGTTCTAACCCAATAATAATACTACTAATAATAACTAATATTGCTAATAATAATACATATACATACAAATAATACCAACAATGGCATTAAGCTACATACATACGAATTAACATACATGCATGCAAATTAACATACATACATGCAAACATATATATGTATACATACATATACATACAAACATACCTATCCATATACGGACGTACACATAATATATTAATATACTCATATATAACACACATTCATACAATCACGCATACATACATACATACATACATACATACATACATACATACATACATACATACATACATACATACATACATACATACATACATACATACATACATACATACATACATACATACATACATACATACATACATACATACATACATACATACATACATACATACATACATACATACATACATACATACATACATACATACATACATACATATGCGCACACATATATTACATATATATTAATAACACCATGCACATATATATACGTAATCATGCAACAATAATATTAATTAATTATTATATTAATACAATATTTACAAACCAGATAAAAATGAGTGATTACAAATTTTTTTTAAACAAAAAATACTTATCTCTCGATTCCCCACCGATACATAATTTTTTTGCTTCACTCCTCGTCGAACGAATGGTACAATAAAATCTAGTTTTGTAATTTTTGGTAAAATAAATGTTCATTGTATGGTTTATGTTCGAGATTCAAGATTTTTCCTCTTAATAATGTCATTTTCAAAGTTTGAAATTAAATTATCTCCTTAAAAAAGGGAAAACTACACGGGTGGTCACCCAACTATTACCTTTTCCTGTTTTGATCACCTAACTAATTTTTCATCAAAATCGTCCCTCACGTTAGATATGATTCCTATTTTGGTCCCTCTCCATTAAAAAACTAACGGTAGAGCTGGCGTGGTATTTTTAAAAATATTTTTAATCATCTCTCTCTCCTCCCCACATTACTTTTGTTTAATTTTATTCAACCAATCATGTGGTGACACGTGTCTTCACCATATTGATTGAAGAAAACCCAAAGAAAAATCAAAACCACACCTTACTATAGCTAGGAATCAAACCTGGGCACAACAGAATAAAGGGGCAGCGCAAGAACCGACTATGCTAGGCCAAGTTTTTGATTCAATTCCACTAACGTTTATATTTAACATATATAAGTTAGCAACAACACAAAATAAAGTATAAAAAGGTAGGAGAGTGACTTGAACACAATACCTCATTGATAAATTTTAAATATTTAACCACCAAGTTAAAGTAAAAAAGTTATTAAATTATATTTAACTATATTTTAATTAAATTAAAAGTCAAACTAGATTTATTTTTTTTACTTTGTTCGATAATAACAAAATTAATTAAATAATCATTTATTTATTTTTATAAAATTAGATATTAAATTATTTTAAAATTTAATTTAATATTATTTATTTATGATAGAATATAAACTTTTAAATTATATTTATTTATTATTTTTAAATGATTTAAAATTAGGATCTAATTAATTATTTTTAAATAATTTAAATTTTAAATTCAATAATAAATAAATATTATTTAAAAACAATTATTTAGATATAAATTTTAAGTCATTTAGTAATTATTAAATATAATTTAAAAATTTATAGTCTATCCTAAATATATAATATTAGTTTTGTTATTATCGAACAAAGTGAAAAAAATAAATCTAGTTTGATTTTTAATTTTAAACACAATTTAGTTAATTATTAATTAAGTTAAAATTATTACAATTTATTAGTTTAACTTGGTGGTTAAATATTTACAATTTTATCAAAGAGGTATCGTGTTCGAATCACTCCCCTACCTTTTAGATTTTATTTTGTGTTGTTACTAACTTATATACGTTAAATATAAATGTTAGTGAAATTGAATCAAAAACTTAGCCTAGCATAGTTGGTTCTTGTGCTGCCCATTCAAGTTGCTGTGTGCGGGTTTTATTCTCAGCTGCAACAAGGTGTGATTTTGATTTTTCTTTGGGTTTTCTTCAATCAATATGGTGTTTGAGTTTTTTTTCAATCAATATGACGGAAACATGTGTCACCATATGATTGGTTGAATAAAATTAAATAAAAATAATGTGGGGAGAGAGAAATGATTAAAAAATATTAAAAATATTTTTAAAAATACCACGTCAGCACTACCGTTAGTTTTTTAACAGAGAGAGACCAAAATAAGAAACATATCTAACGTGAGGGACGGTTTTGACAAATATATTAATTGGGTGACCAAAACAAAAAAAGAGTAATAGTTGGGTGACCACCCGTATAGTTTTCCCTAAAAAAACAATATATATTATCACTGCACTCAACTCTCATCCGTTACTTTTTTTTAATCTACGATGAACTTAGATTCATTTTGTTAACACACATGTTCTTTGTCCTGGTTGAAAGAGTAAATTGATATAAATAGGGGTTTTGGGTGTTTGACGTTAATAATATTTTGCTTCTTTTTTTTAAAAAAAGTGTTCCGGGTAAATTACTTTGGAGACTATTAAATTATTATAATGATACATTTGATCTTTATTATTTGTATATTATATTAATTTAATCTTAATTTTTATTAGAAACAATTCAATAATACTCTAATCTAGTGAAAAAGTCAAGAAAAATAAGTACAGAACACCACCACCAGAACAAGGAAGAAGACAAATAGAAATCATATGCTCCTTTTCGGTGTTCCTATTTGTAATGACCCGTTTATAGACCCAACACCATTTACACCCGACCCGGATCTTAAACCTGACCCGAACTAAAGACCCAAATCCAAAATTACTAGAATGCCCTTTAACCTAAAAATAAACTCTAACCCTAAAATATTAACCTTGGCTGCCGCCGCCGTCACTCTCTTCCACTACTGCCGCCGCCGTCCAACGAGCTACTGCCACATCTCCGGTGATCACCAAATCTTGAACACACAACCATCGAAACCCCAAATTAAACCCACAAACCCCAAAATCTAATCTAAAATCCCTAAATTAACCAAAATCAAAATAAAACCTACCCTATCTAACGCCCATACCCCTTAACCGAACCACTCTCTGCCTCCAACAGTCCCAAATCCATTACCCATAACCTGCCACAATCTCTAAAAAATTGAATTTGCATATTAAAGAAAAGGGATTTGTTAGTTTGGAAATTGGTTACAATAAACCAAAAATCAATTGTAAAAGGAGGGGGACTGATATTGAAAGAAATCCGAAAAAACAGAGGGAAAGGGGTTTTTTTAGATCAAAATTTTTTTGTAAAGGGTCTTTGGTTCAAAAGTTTAAGTTTTGTAAAGGTGAAGAATCAATACCAAAAAAAGAAATTTGTTGAGGTAAAAAATTTTTTTTTCTCTTCGATTTTCCCTTATTTCAAATATATGTTTTTATTTCGAATCAAGAAAGAAGGAGAAAGATTAGGGACTTACCTGACCGGCCGTGAGGCTGCCTTGAGGCCGCCGGTGAACAACGTTGAAGATGGAGCTACTGTTGTTTACATGTATGGTTGAGAGGATGAGGGTTGAAAACCTTTAGGGTTTTTGGTTTTATTAAACATGGTTTGAAAAAATAATAACCTATTTTTAGTTTTAAACGGTGGCCCTTAAATGATGCCGTTTTAGGCGCCTATACACGGCCCAAAACGGCGCCGTTTTAGCCATGACCCGACACGGTGACCCGATAACCCGGGAAGTATCCGCGCGTTTCATAATGAGAAAATTGCACAAGTAGCCCCTCATCTCTTCTCCCGCATTCACTTTTGTCCTGGGATAATTCTGCCTTCGGCCTTTCATGCATGTTTAATATCATTTTTTTTTGTTTCTTTCGTGGCCTTTAATTTATGTTGTATTTTAATTTAGTCACTATGCTTTAGCCTTTAATTTCCAGCATATTATTTCTATTAGTTTACATTTATTTCCTTACATTTCACATTTGTTTCATGTTAGTCCTTTTTTATATTGTTCCATGCATCTTATTATGATTCATGCATATATTATTATTATTATTATTATTATTATTATTATTATTATTATTATTATCATCATCATCATTATCATTATTATTATTATTATTATTATTATTATTATTATTATCATCATCATCATTATGATTATTGTTATTGTTATCATATTTTATTAGTATTTATTTTTATCACATTGTATGTTTGCCATGTTTTAAGTTGCATTTCAGATATATTTTGTCAATGCGGTGCCCTTTTATTCGAGCGTAAACGGGGCCAGTATCAGGCGTAGTGTTAGTGGTTGGGCGTTTACTCTTGGATAACGGGGTCTTTAAAATCTACTCGCACTTATAACCAAATTTTAAATTAATCGTCACTTTAATCCGGAAAGTCTAATATTAATAAAGCGGTAATTATTAAAGTACCAATTTTGGGCGGTGTGGGGTGCTAATCCTTCCCCATCCGAAACCGACTCCCGAACCCGACATTTTGAAATCTCTGATTTTTACGGTGTCCGGTCCACCTTGAGTGGCCGATGGTGACTCATTTTTTAAATAAAACACGGTTTCTTCTAAAATTCCGCGCGGAAGACATATTTTCAAAACAAAAAAACACATTTTTTGGCGAGATGGACATCGCTACACTATTTATGCTCCACACAAAAATAGGTTTAGAGTTTAGGATTAAGGTTTATAAAATTTGGGGTAGTGTTTATTTTTTAAGGCTTAGGATTTAGAATTTAGAGTTAAAACTTAAAATTTAATTTTTTAATTTTCAACATAAAAATAGACACTGAAAAAGGACAGATAATTTTTGTTCGAAGAAAGACACCCCAAATACCAACTTCATCTCGCAAATGTTAACGTCAGACATTTAATCCAGACAATCACTTTCTACATCAGCATAACTTCGGACTTAAACACAGTATTCTCGCCACAAAATATGACTCCATGCGTATCATCTCTATCGAATTAACATATCAGACCAGAAGCAACACTCATAATGGCAATAAAAATCATACATCCAAATACAATAAGAACCCGCATCTCTCCTAATCCACAACATAAGAAACATTAGGTTAGTAACCTGTAAGTGGAGAAGTAATCAAAATAATATCAACATAAAATAAAATACGCACAAGAGACAAAATTTAACGTAGTTAGGCATTGCTTACTAAGAGAAATAAATAATACATTAAAAATATAAAAATCATCGCGAAGAATACAAATACATAATATCTCGTGCATCCTATAATCTTATGTATCGCAAACTTTCATCCAACGCGCTGCAATATAACCACAATAGTTGTAGAGATCATAATAAAATATGTACATATTCAGTGGTCAAATATGCATTTAACCCTAATTATTTTTTTCATAAAATGTATGCATTTTGTACCATAAATGTTTATATCGACAAAATTTGAATTTTTTACCGCATATAATTTTTTTTCAAATTGTACTTTTCTTTGTACCATAAATGTTTTGTTTATTAAAATCAATAATTTGATGTTTTAAAAACATAAGTTGGTTTGATCAAGGCGGATCTAGGAATTTAAGTTTGATGGTTCACCTATTTACTTTATTTAGAGGTTTAAGGCTTCGAATCCCTCCAGACAATTAATTTGACTACGACTGACTAAATAAGCATAAAAAATGCATTTTGTTAAAGAAATTTCTCTACTTGAAAAAAGAATTAAAAAAGTAATAACAATTCCCAATTGATAAAAGTGACAAGAAAGTTGAATTGATAAAGGGATAAATAGAGAAATTCGGGATGAACCATTTTCTCTTGTCAAATAGAACATTTAAAGAGATAAGTATGATATTGTGAAAGTTTTTCCGAGTTTCAAAGACAAAGGTTATCAAAAGTTCGAGCATTTGAGGATTGACTCAAATGTAATTTTTGTAGCTGTATTTTTTTTAAGTATGAAGGGTGACCCAAATGTAATCTTACCCATAATCGAGTGACCAAAATGTAACATTACCCATATTAGAGTGACTCAAATGTAACCTTACCCATATTTGAGTGACTCAAATGTAACTTTTAAAAATTGAATGACCCAAATGTAATATTACCCATAATTGAGTGACCTCAGTTGTAGTTTACCCCAAATATTACATTCGCCCCTGGGTTTGATGGCTTAACCCAAATATTTGATTCTAAATGACCCAAGTTCAAACCCTTATAAGAGCATAATTTTGTACAACTTTGCGGGGGTTACACTCTAATTTGATACTTTCTGTATTTGTACCTTTGGATAATAAAACACTAACTTTATAAAAAAAAAATAATGATAATTCGATGTTTTATGGCCAAACAATTATTGACATTAACAAATCTTAGATGCAAAATCATAATAACAAAAATATGTTTCACGTGTAAATACGCTTTTGTGCCCAATTTCTAAACATGGAACAAAATTAGGTTTTGTATTTGGGAATTGAACTGTACGATGAGGTTAATTCTACACCTTATGGCTTATGATACAATTTCAATCCAAATTGATGTACAGTAGGTTGGTCCAAAACATGATTCAGGTTTACAATACTTACTCCTTGAGTGTTTTAATTGGATCTAATTTAGGTTTACGTACACGTTAGGTTATTTTAATCGGATATTCACCGATTTTTTTGGCAAAAAATAAACTCATTTAGCAGCCGCTTACAAGGACTAGTTGACCGTACATTTCCATGAAGGGGAAAATTAGGCCAAAAACAAACCTTTCAAAGGTTGGAAATAAAATTCAGTATGCATATCAAAAAAGTTATATATATAGATAGATTATTATCCTATATACTGACGGTGAAAAACAAAGTTTCCACAATTATAGTTATTTAGGAATTTAGCGTTTTAGTTTAGAGTTTAGAGGTTTATATATATATAAAAGTTGTTACGAGTTAAGTCTTTTTGTATGTACATGTTAGTAAATGTCTAGATCAGAACTCCACTTTCTTCAAGTTGAATATATTCTGCTACCTTCCTTTGAGAATCTAAAACATAGAAAATTTCTTTAAAATTATATATATATATATATAACAAACTTAACTTTTCAAAGGTTGGAAATAAAATTATCATTATGCATGTCAAAAATCTTCTATATATATATATAAAGTTGTTATGAGTTAGGTCTTTTGTGTGTATATCTTAATAAATGTCTAGATCAGAACCTAATATTTAGAAATTAGGAGGAACTTAATTGAAAAAATGTACATAAAACAATGAAACATACAAGTTGGGTTCATCATAGAGAAAATCAAAAAGGGGAAAGTTTAAACAAATACACAAGAAAACATCATAAAAATATGTGATAGACATCAAACTTGAAAGTAACTTCCACAATTAACATTGAATAAGGGAGAGGAGGAAAAGAAAGAAGATGTATGTTTGGATGGATGGAAGGAAGAAAATGGAAGGGAGAGGAGAAAATAAAGTGAGAAAACGTTTATTTTTTTTAAAGTTAACGTGCGACGTTAGTTTTTTTTTAACATCATTGACAGTAGTGAAAACAAATTTAAATTTTAGTGACCATATTATAAGCGCCCTAAAAGTTAAGGGACTACTGGTGTAGTTACCCTTTTATTATTAATCCGTTTATTTATATATTATACTGATTGATTATATGGTAAACTACACCCAAGGTCACTTAACTATGAGTTTAGCAACAAACATTTTACTTTTTTCTAAAAGTTACAAACATGTCACTCAATTAACCTATTTTTACGAACATGTCATTTTCTTTCTAATATGTCATGATAAAATAACATTTTTAGTCCCAAAACTTATATAATTTATTAATTTAATCCTAATTTGAAACAATTTAATAAATTTACCTCTTAGTATTTAAAAATTTCACAATTTCAATCTTTATTCTTCTCCTAAACTGCTTGTTCTTTAGACATTACTAGCACACAATACAGTACATTTCTATCATGGTGAATTTATATTTTTTTTTCAAAAAAATATTTTTTATAAATATTATAAGTTTTTAGAATTTTTATAACTTTTAAAGATTTTTTTTTAAAAATAAAAAATTATGAAAATGTCAAGTGAAAACATTGTGACACGACGCACTGCACCAACAGATCTAACAAAACTGTCAATATTTAATGGTCAAAATTGGTCAAAGGGCTTAGTTGATTCAATTTTTTGGTTCAAGGGCTTAACTGATTAGATTTCTTGATATAAGAGCTTAATTGGGTTCAAAAAGGGGCTTAATTGTTTTTTTTAATTCAAGTAATTTTTACACACTTAGGCCTAAAAATAGTTTACATAATAATAAAAAAGCATGTACAACTAATAAAAAAAAATAACACATAACATGATCAGTGGTAGATACAAGTGCGTTTTAGAGTGGACCCTGAATTTTTTAAACTTCATATATTTGACTTTAATTTTCTCAATTTTTATAAGTTAATTCTTAGTTTTTTTAATATTTATAAGTAGTGCCCACCCTAAAATTTTAAAATTTCATGTGTGCTCGCCTTCAAAAATATTTATGGATCCGCCACTAAACATGATTAAGTTTTCATAATTTTCTCCCTACGCCAAAATTGAAAGCAGAAATTCGCGAAAAAAAAGCTCCTAGAAGATATGAATAACGGAAATGAGTTTACTTTGAATTATGAAAGAAAGTCTCCATAAAACATCTTTAAATCGATTTTTAAAATGAAACCTGAAACACGCTGGAACGAATGGATGCTTTTTAGGTTTCAAGATTTTAGTTCAACAATTGAACACAAACCACAATATTATCAAATAAATGTATTATGTTTCAACCACTAAATTAACGACTTTTTGACGTATATCTCACACATTTTCAAACACTTTAACTTACCAGTTTTGACATTACCACGTCCATGTAATAGTTTAACAATGTTTTTTCTAATAAAACTTACTATAACATTTTTTCCATTATTCATATTGATATATTTTACGTGTATAGATATATTAATGCATTTTTTATTTATCTATGTATTAATATTGTGTTGTATACAGGGACGGAGTTATGCGAGGGTGGGGAAGGGTAATTGCCTCCTACCCCAAGAAATTTTTTTTATCTTTGTTCTTTTATATAATTTTTTTAAAAATAATTTATTTATAATTTTATCCTATTTTTAAATATTTATATTTTGCCCCTCAATTAAAATCTTAACTCCGTCTCTGGTGGTATAATGTAGTGTTTTGAGAAATTTAGTAAAATGTTTAAAATGGGATATTTTCAGATAGTCATAGTTATGGTTCCGGTACAGTGGGAAAGGCATAAAACTGTCATGGGAGAAAGACCCTGGAGATTGAGGCAGCCCTGACCCGGTGCGGGGTTTTTTATTTAATTATTATGTTATTTTGAGCCAACGCATCGTAAAAGCCACGGCTGCACATCAGGATTTGGACCATTTGTCTATTTCTACACCTTTTGTTAATCCACGCGCGGTGGGGTTGGTTGCCAAATTTACTAGACTTGGTGCTTCGTACTCTTTTTTTTTTCTGTTATTTTTGCAATTTAATACTTATGATGGATGGAAATAAAATATTTCGTTACACTTCAGATAAGTTTGGTGTAAAAAGTTGAATAAATATATTTGTTTCAGATTTGAAAGGATAATATCAACAATTGTGAAATATATAAAAGTAATTATTTCTTAAATAAATTTAAATACTAAGAATATATGAGCATCAAGAATTTTTATTGTCCAAAACATATCAAAGAATTTGAGTTGTGATTTGGTTCAATTCTTTTCAAATGCATTAATCATTGTCATACATATGCGTAAAATCTATTTATTTTTGACAAATAAAATCTATTTATTGATTAGTTTAAGTTATATTTTATGAATAATATTAATGATGATTAAGTTTATATTAAATAGTAATGGATGAAAAAGTAGAATTGCCCGAAGATTAAGAATTTAGAGCTCCCAATCACATTATTATTGGCTCATTGAAAAAATAAGCTAAATTCAGAACCTCAAAAAATTCCAAACTCGTCAATGCTCAAAAAATATTTAATAATTTTGGGGGTTCATGGTCGTAATAGCTATCAAATTATGGCTAATCAAAAGTTGTGGCAAGTAATTAGTAATCTAAGAATTTAGGTAGGGATGAAGAACAACTTGATTAGAAGAAAGAGTCCCAAATTTCATCAAATCAACAGTATACTTCATTTATTTGGATTTGAATAATCAAAAGTTATGGTATAGCATTACCGACCAATAATTAAAATTGAAGCGGTCCTAATTTCTCATAGGGTAATTAAAGTTTCCAATGAATACATCCATTAATAAAATTTTAAATTATAATAAACTATAATCTAAAATATAAAATAGAATATTAGTATACTAAGTTGTTTGATAATTGACTTTCTTTTCTTCTAACTTTGCAACATTCAGTCCATCCAATTTCCTCATTGGAGCCAAACTCATTCAAATTTTCAAAGAAATATGGTAGGACTTGAATTCTGGACCTGAATTTTGGTGAACGAAGAATACCAGTCGTCAAAGCCAAGAACAAACAGCATTGAATTTTCTAAATTAGTAACCCATAAGGCGAATGAAAACATATATTTAATTATATCAAAAAACAAAAAGTAATATAAAGCATAGTTCTTGTAGGACAAATTCCGGTTTAGAACGTCGTTTAGTCATAAGTTATAATCCAGGTCAAGCAGCCTAACTAAAGTAATTATACAAAGCTGTCGTAATTAGGAGTCGTTCTTTTGTCATAATACATCTGTGTATATAAAACCAATTGTAACATTAAGAATTAAGCATTGCCTTCTCTATTTTCGCTGACGAAAACTCCATCGATTTCTCTGTTTTGGTTCATTGGTTTCTCTTTCGTTTTATGCTGCTGAGCCTGGTAACTCTTCCTATTTCCTTAACCCGTTTTCGAATACGAGTTATGTGGAATCTCACGGTGTTACTGACTTGGATATTTTTGTGTGTCGATGTACAGTTGGATATAATGGGGAAGAAGGTGGTAAACAGGAGCCTCCGGAGACATCTTGTTTTATGGGTGATGATTGAGTTCTCTCTTTTTCTCTCCGCTTGCTCCGATGGAATCCCGACCAGGTTCTTCCTTACAAGCTCTTTCTGTATGATCATTTCTCAGTTTGGACGTTCTGGCATGCGTTCGTTTATATTGTTCATGGTTTGAATTGCAGGAAACTCCTAAAGGACAACGGTAGTGTCCGGTTACAAATAAGTCATCGCCATGTAAGATCCTATTCCCCTTCTTACAATACAAACTTCTTGTAATATTTCTTCATATCATTGTATTACTGAATTCTTTTTTCAGGTGGTTATCGACAATGGACTTGTTGAAGTCACCATAGAGAATCCAACTGGCTATCTGATAGGACTTAAATATAAAGATATGCAGAATGTGCTCGAAAGTAGAAACACCAACCACAATAAAGGGTAAGGCTACACAAACTGTCACAATCTTTTGTGGGATTTTAAATATTTTCAATCTCGATATTTATCGTAACCTGAAGCATAATTTAAGTTTCATTTTTTAAAAAATATGTTCTAGGTAC
Source organism: Hibiscus mutabilis (assembly GCA_019671005.1). Lineage (NCBI taxonomy): Eukaryota > Viridiplantae > Streptophyta > Magnoliopsida > Malvales > Malvaceae > Hibiscus > Hibiscus mutabilis. The sequence continues at coordinate 43,645,321 of CM033728.1, read as the reverse complement.
TGGGACGTCGTGTGGGATGAAGATGTCTACGACAAGTAAGTTGTTGGACCGTTCAACTTGAATGATTTTTTTCATGAATTTATCTAAAGTTTGTTCTGACTGTTTAATGTTCCACGGCAGACTGGAAACCAAACATGTCGAGATCATAACACAAACAGATGACTTGGTAGAGCTTTCGTTTACCAAAAAATGGAACTCTAGAAACCATGACAAGACACTTCCCTTAAACGTACAAAAAAGGTAATGGATGTTACAAACCTCAGCAGCAATCTCAGCTTAAAAAAAAACAGGACAAGTTTTTGTTGGTCCTTTATGCTTATATTTAACATTCCTTCCAGGTTCATAGTCCGACGCGGCATTCCAGGGCTCTACATGTATGGTATTTTCGAGCGGGAGGAAGATTTTCCGGAGGCTCAAATGTACCAAATAAGGATTGCTTTCAAGCTCAAGGAAGACAAGTAAAAAATACAATGATGAACCCTTGATAAGAATATGATCCTATGTTTTTTTTCTGTTGGGAAAACTAATTGATATGCCAATGTTTCGTGTGATATTTCGAATCAGGTTTCGGTTCATGGCGGTATCGGACACGATACAAAGGGTCATGCCTCGGAGTGAAGATCCCAAAGATAACAAGCTTCACGGTTGGATATCCGATGACGATGCGGTGGGATTTTGGATAATCACCCCTAGCAATGAATTCCGAACTGGTGGTCCCACAAAACAGGACCTCACTTCTCATGTTGGTCCCATAGCTCTCTCCGTAAGTCTGTTTAAAAGCCAACTCAAATATATAAGTGTTCCCATTCAGCTTGAAATGCTTGTCTAAAAGCCGACTGTTTACATGAACTAGATGTTTGTTAGTACTCACTATACCGGGATCGACATAGACGTAACATATAAGAAAGGCGAGGCTTGGAGAAAAGTTTTTGGTCCTGTTTTAATCTATCTTAATTCTGCTTCTTCCGATGATGATCACCGCAACACTCTCTGGAATGACGCTAAAAGACAGGTCTGTTAGCTGGTAGCCAGTTCTGGTTTAAATTATAATGTGCAGATAACTCATTTAACACCTTTTATGTATCACTAGTTGAGTGAAGAAATCAAAAGCTGGCCTTACAATTTCACTCGATCACGAGATTTTCCTCACGCTGAAGAACGAGGAGAAGTTTGCGGTCAACTACTAGTGCGAGACCGGTATTTGTTTATTCATCCCACATTCAATGCTTCTATTCTACTCACTTGCGAAGCTTATCTTGATTTTGTGGGTTCAGATGCTTGGATGAGGAACCAATTCAGGCCCAATCTGCCTTTGTGGGGTTGGCAGCGCCTGGAAATGCAGGATCATGGCAAACGGAAGGAAAGGTTAATATATAACTTGTATCTCACGTATATATCAAGTTTAACGAGGCTTGTTATATCATCTTTTGGGTTCCCAGGGCTATCAATTTTGGACTCAAACAGACAACACCGGCCGTTTCAACGTTAAGAATGTCCAAGCAGGGGAGTACAATTTGTATGCCTGGGTCCATGGTTTCATCGGAGACTATAAATTGGATCTCAACATCACTATCCAACCAGGTGGGTTCAACAAATCACATGTTTGGTCGAATTAGCAACTCAATAGGCAACAGCACGTTTAAACTGGCTTTTGTTTGCTGAACGCATATGCAGGAAACAAGATCAACTTGGGTACCCTTATTTATGATCCTCCAAGAAATGGCCCTACATTGTGGGAAATTGGGATTCCTGACCGGACAGCTGCCGAGTTCTTCGTACCGGAACCCCACCCAGCATTTGTCAACTCTTTGTGCCTAGATGACGCTGACAAGTAAGCTCCGTCTAACAACATACCACACCTCTCAGGCTCAGCCCATTCGTCAGCTTGTAGTTACATCTTACAATGAACAGATTCAGACAATACGGATTGTGGGATCGCTACTCGGAACTTTATCATCACGGTGATCTCGTGTACACTGTGGGGGTCAGCAATTATTCTCGGGATTGGTTCTTCGCTCATGTTCCCAGGTGCCAACTTCAGCTCTCTAAGATCCTCAGCATCCTCGTATATTGTTGTTTCAGGATGTTGGAACTTTTATATTGCAGGAACACAGGGAACAGTACCAACTGGTCAACCACATGGCAGATCAAATACAATCTCGAAGATGTTAACGAGGAAGGAAACTACACTCTACAATTAGCCTTGGCGGCAGCTTCTTATGCTGAATTGCAGGTATACATCTAACTCAACCATTGTTTAACTTGTTCTTTTTCTGATGAAATCCATATTTACCAATGCATTCATAGATTCGATTCAACAATCCAGAAGCTGTTCAACCTTGTTTTACAACGAGTAGAATAGGGTACGATAATGCGGTAGCAAGGCATGGAATCCACGGGTTGTACAGATTGTATAGTCAGACAAGAAGCAGTAACCCTTTTGAAGCTGTAATGTATGACTACATTCGATTGGAAGGGCCCAGCAGTTTAGTCAATTAGCTATAATATTCATGTAGAATTAGGAAATTCTTTCGTATTCTTTTTTTAGGTAGTATTAGTAATGATCATATGCGTTGATTTGTGAAATACTGTAATTCAAGTCTGACTCTGGGTTAAATTCATAGATTTATTCAATGAAGAATTTATTTATTTTAACTGAAATCTATTTCATGATTATTTTATCATAAATAAATATTAGTATAAACTTAAATTTAGAATTAGAATAATAAATAAAAAATCGAATAAAAAATAATACCTAAACATATCTTTGTGAATTAAGTCTCAAACTTTTTCCAAAGTAACACCATAGATGTCTGAAACTATTGAACCTTTTCCAAACTAGGTCCTTGTATGTATAGAATTCCTAACTTGGTCCTTGTATATATATGTATATCGAAATGTATAGATTTGGGTTTTTGTGGTTTGGTCATCACGGGAATCCAGCCACCTCCTCTCTGTTGGACAATCACGTGTTTCACCCTTTTGTTTGCGTCTCTCTCGTTGCTTCATTCATCATATTCATACATATAGCAGACAAGACAACTGATGTATTCGTCTATCTGGACCCTTCCATCGAATGGTTTTTCTTACCAATTTGTAATTTCTTAAGGCATTCCACGTTTTCCTTTCTTGCATGCATTAAACTGTTACTTAACATCTTCGCTATGTGGTCGGGCGTACTGTCATTGGTTTTTTGGTGGTGGAACATGCCACTTTCCCTTCTCAACTTCTCAATTAGATCCATATATTATAGAAATGTAAATTAGGAGGGTCTACTTGGTTTGAGTCGAGTAAATTTGGATCGGGTCATTTTCGGTCGTGACAATCAGGTTTGAGTCATTTTTTTTATTTTAGTTAGTTTTAGGTTTGGTTAGTTTTGGATTTTTATCATTTAGGTTTTGAGTTTTTATTTTGATCAGATGATTTTAGGGTTTCATCATTTCACATTCAGATAGTTTCGAATAACTTGATGGGGGTAATTTAAAGTTGAAGTTATTTTTTATTCAAATCAAATTTAAATTCTAATCGATTCGGGTTCAAATTGAATGTGTTCGAGTTATTGAGTTGTGCTAAAAAATTAAGGTTTATAAACTCACGCACATGCGCACACAGAGTAAATGACTAATAAATTTATTAAAATGTTAAACAAATGCATTTGATATGCATATTAAATTTAGGATTTATATTCAATACATTGACGGTAGAAACTAAAATTTTTCACAAGCGCCTTAGTTTTAAGGTTTAGAGATTTAGTTTATGGATTTAGATGTAGAGGTTTAGAATTTAGGGATAATGGTTAAAATTTAGGGTTTACGATTAGAATTTAGGGTTTATATGTTAGTGTTTAGTTTTAGGATAATATGATAAGGATTTAGGTTTTAACCTATAAACCCTAAATTTTGGCCCTAAATAATGAATTCTAACCACTATCCCTAAATTCTAAACTAGGGATGGCAATGAGACGGGTTGGGTTTTTGGCCGACCCAAAATTTAAAATTTGACCCGACCCGACCCAACTTGAGCTTCATATATCTTTATCCCTGACCCGACGACGACCCGACCCGATATAATAAAAGTATAACCCAACCCGACCCCAAAATTTTAATAAAAAACCCGATTAAACCCGACCCGAAGAAAATTAATAAAAATATTAAATATGATATAAGAATATAATAAATATAAATATATATTTATAAATAAACTGGGGCGAGACGGGTCAGGGAATTTCCACCCTAAACCCGACCCGACTCAAACTTCTTTAAAACTCGACCCAAAAATCAAAAATAAAAAAATCTGACCCTATCAAATCGGATCGGGTCGAAACCCGCTAGTTTCGAAGGGTTTTGCCATCCCTATTCTAAACCCCTAAACCCTACACCCTAAAATAATTCCTTAAACCCTAAAACTAAGGCAATTGCGAAAACTTTTAGTTTACACCGCCAGCAGGGACAGAGCCAGAATTAAACCATGAGGGGACAAGTTAACTAACTTTGAAATAAATAGGATTCTAAAAAGTAATTAAGTCATAAAATTAAGGAAATCAAGGTTTAATTTCACTAATTTTAAAATTGAAGGGTCTTAAAAAGCGATTAAACTAGAAAAAAATGAGGGGTCATGGATTAATTTCATTAATTTTAACTTAAAGGGTCTTAAATATAATAAACTAACATTGTTTGAGAGGGGTAATGACTTAATTGCAAAGGTTTTAAAACTATCAATGGCCTAAAAATAATTAAACGGTTCAAAGTTGGGGGCAATTGTCCCTCCCGCCCTCCTTTTAGTTCCATTCCTGACCTCCGGCGTATGAAATAATTACCCTTAAATTTATCATATTAACGAACCTAAATTTGGTGAGTTTTTCTAATAATTGGTTTAGTGGTTAAGCTCTATATTTTATATTCTCATGTTGGTTTAGTGGTTAAAGCTGAATCTTTTCATCGGTAGGCCTTAGGTTCAAACCCCTTGTTTTTTTCTTGATGCAGGGTGTAACTCTATCTCAAAGATTTGGTTGTCTATTCGAAAAGGAAGGAAAAAATTCCTTGGCATAAATTAATTTGGTTTCCATTACATGTGCCTAAGTTGTCTGTTATTTCTTGGACCACGAAGGGCAGACTTGCAAGGGGGTATAGTTGATGATATGCAATGTGTTTATGATAGACGATGCGTATATTCCAGCATGTTAGTGATGATGTATTGAGTTGCATTAGTGTGTAGTGACTGGGGTATTGATCTGTAGGATTTCCGGTTCTGTTTTATTTGTTTCTTTGTAGCTTTTTTGATGAAATAGAATACAAAACTTATCCAAAAAATTGGGTAGTTTTTTTTTAGTAAATGGTACATTTTGTTTATTAAATTATTTTTTTATTATTTACAAAAATAAGTTTATTAAAAGCCTTTATTTAAATGTAATTATCATAAAAAATAGTTTATTTAAACCGATTAACTGTTTAGGCTCTAACCAGTTTAAACATGATGATAACGATTCACCAATAAATAAAATTGTTCCGATAATCGTACCGGTAATACGTTCTAGTATGGTTAACTACTTGTGAATACTCCTAACACCACTTTATATGTTATTTCAACTTTTAATTAAAATACACTTTATAATTTAATTTATTTCTTAATATAACAGTTTTATATTTGAAACTAAATTAAAAAATATTTTACACTAGTGTGCTCTTTGTTGTTGTCTTACGTCTCTCTGCACTGCTATTCAGATATTGTCTGAATTGGGTTGACTTGTGATAATTTTTATTTTTGTGGTTGTTTCGCACTTGATAATACTATTTTTCTCCACTTATGTTATGAAGATTTTTATTGAAGTTCACAACTCAAAATTAAAATGTTTCGTTTTTATCCTTCTTAACAAAAAAATTTTATTTGTTAAGCAGAAAAAACAAATAGTAATGCAAAACAAAAAAAAAATCGCAGAACAATTGTTTTCATTAACAAAAGAACACACTAAAATAATAGGAAAAGCCCAAAAAAACAATACACTAATACACAAAAACAAATCTTGCCATACACCCATAACTCAAGTAAAAAAAAAAACCGACTCCTCGTATCATATATACAACAATTCAATCTACTAACTTAAACGCAGTCAACACTTACTCTCACCAACGCAACATATTCACCTTGTAATCACTCATTTTTATCCGGTTTGTAAATATCGTTAATATATTAGCATAATAATTAACAGGGTATTATTATTGCATGTATGTATATTATGTTATAGGTTTACTATATATATGTGATTAATGAGTGTAAAACATGTATGTGATATGTGTAAGCGCATGCGTATTATGTATGTGTATGTGTATAGGTGTTGGTATATGTGTACCATATGTATGTTTATATTTTGTACATGTATTGTTTGCACATGTATAATATATATAAACAAAAGTATGTGTTTGTGTTTAAACACATGTAATATGTATGTTGATTTGTATACACGTATGTCAGTCTATATGTATTTAGCTTAATGCCATTGTTGTTGTTATTTGTATGTATATGTATTATTATTAGCAGTATTAGTTATTATTAGTGGTATTATTGGGTTAGAGTTAAAATTGATCTGTAAATATAAAAAAAACCCATATAAGTTATTATTAAATGCCCAGTCCAATATATTACAAGGTCCATTATAGTTTACAAGGCCCATTTTGGCTTGACCCAATATCTTAAAAACCCTAAAAAACCAAGTCTGATACCCCTTATTTTCCTTGCAGCCGTCACCCTCCCAACCGTTGGATCAAGATTTGATCCAACGGTCCAGATGACACTAAGATGATACAGCTGGCGCGCGTGTAATTCACCCCCGGGGCTGCTCGTCTCCCACTCGCGCGTGCAACGCACACGCGAGACCGTTCGTTTTCCCTTGCCACGTGGCATGATCAGAGACCACCACTTCACCCTGTAGAACGCATCAGGGCCGTCGATCTTCAGGAAATCCTAACCGTTGGATCAGATCTGATCCAACGGCCAGGAACGCATCTGGCCGAAGACACCACCACCATACCTCCCCCACGCCGCCGTACCAACCACCATGCTCAGATGCACCAAAAATCAAAATACAGGGTGTCAGTACCAAATCGAACAAGACATGTATTGTATTTTATATTATACCAAAAAATGAGATCAGAACAAGGATATAGGCAACCCAACAAAAGTGTATTATCATCAGTTTCAGAAATAAAAAAATCCTATCTACTTATTTATTTTTGAACAAAAAAATCTGAAAAGGTATACATCTTTTTTAGCTTCGCATGTATGCTTACAAATAGAAAATAGTACAAAACGCAGAGGAGATGTAGGTTTACCTTTTCCGTTTAAGCCCCTTTGCACCGGCAACAAGCCGTCGGGCTCTTAAGCCAAACACGGTGAACCGGTAAAGAGGAGGGGTTGTTTGGTCCTAGTTTATAAAACATTTTTAAAAAATGAGGGAGAAGGAGTTTCGGTTTTGTTTTTTAGATCTAGAGAAATACATCTCTTTCTCCTAAAATCTAAGGCGGGACGTGGGTTTAGTGTGAGAAGGGGAGTGTTTTAGGTCGTGGATTGAGGGTTGCCGGCGCCGGCGAGGACAATTCGAGTACCTCCTAGAACCAAAACTGCATGTAGAGAACACATAGAAACACACCCTGTTAGAGCCATGCGGATAACCTAGGTGTCTTAGATGGAATGTAAATAGGATTGCCTTGTTTGCTTATCGCATTTAATTTGCCCTTTTATTACGTACTTATCATTTTTGTCCGGTACTGACCTGTTTTCTTTTTGCTTTGTTTTTGCATATCATCGCATTCGCATTACACAGGGCATTGATTCCCGAGTGATTTCTCCCATAATAGAAGATTATTCATGATGGACCAAAGGTTCTTTGACCTGAAGGAAGGGGGTCCAATTCCAGAGTTCCATCCCGAGACTAGGCCAGGGACAGCCGAAGAAGAATCATTAAAGGACTCCAGAACAGATTCGGTAAGCAGTGTCAATTCTGGTGACAAACAAGATGAAATATAAGAACTAAAGAAATAGATGTCCGAGATGATGGACCAGATGAATGCTATGATGAAAGGCAAGCATCATGTCGAACTCAGAAAAGATTCGATCGAGGATCAGAATGTGGAACAGAATGGTTAGAATGTCGAGACAAACAACATTGTTAAATATGACAAATCGAATCCCTTTGTGATCAATCTCAAGAAGCAGACAAGTAGCATATTTGGGGTAGATATCAAGGGAACAGAGGCAAAACCAGGGGAAGCTCGAGAATATAATGACATCAGAAGGCATTATCCTATACCCATAAGATACACCGAGTTACTTCCGTTGCTTGTCGAAAGGAACCTTATCATACCAGTGAAGTCTGTACCAAGAAAACCTCATTATCCGAAGGATTACAACAGTCGTGTCTGGTACAGCTACCACATAGGCGATTCGAGTCATCACACTGAAAATTGTAGGGCCCTGAAAGACAGAGTTCAAGATCTTATCATAATGGGAGTTTTGGGTTTCGAAAACGGATAACCCCGGTTCTACAGCAAGCCAGCCGTTGCCCGAGGGGCAAAGTCGAATGAGGGTCAATACCCAGCCCAAGGTTCGGGTAACACAGAAGTGGGTCACTCAAGCAGAATGAATTTAGGAGTCAAGAATAAAATAGTCTCAGAAGATGAACTTGCACGCAAGTGCGGCCAGCTCGAGCATGAGAGGCACGATCTGAGCATAAAATTAAAGAATGTACAAGACGAGTACCAGAACCTGCACTTTGAATTCAATAATACCGGTCTGGGTGACACCGTGGAAGAGTGGGTCAATGGTATGATTCAACTAAGGAACGGTTCAGAATGCTGGAAGCAGAAATGCAAGAATAGTAAGAATAAAGCCAGATCATTATCACAGAAGCTGGAAGAAGCTGAGGGCCAACGCGACCTTCTCCAAAGTGAGCTGGAAAGCAGTCTGGACATGGAAGATATCCTGAAATCAAGTCTGCAGCAGGAAATGAATGAATCACAAGCCTTTCAAATGGAAAACGCAGCACTCAAAGAACAGGTAGCGAGGCTCGAGACTTCTTTACGTACCAGCGAGATTCGTGCTGGGGCAATGACCGTTAGGCTACAAAAGGTCGAGCAAACAATACGGGAGAAAGACCAGGAGATGAAGATGGTTACGACTCAAGCCTGACAAGTAGCTCAACATGTAGCAGATTTAGCCGATGCAACAGCACAAGTAAGCCAGAATATGGATCCAGCGTTGGACCGCGAAGGAAAGCTGACAGGACTGTTGAATGAGGTCAAGACATTAGGTGCCAGGGCTCACCGCTATCTGTAAAACCCTAATACCGGATGTAATGAAACCTTTTGGTCTAAATGAAAGATGTCATATAGGGACAAATCACTTGCGGAATCGATGCTTTATTGCATTCATGCATTGTATTTGCATCACGTCCTTTGCATTGTTTAATAATTTTATCATCGCACTTCATCATTTAACACTTGGGGTTCGATGGCAGAATTAGTTGGGAAATGGAACGAACCGAAGAGTCGAGGCTTGACCAGCTAGAAGAAAAAATCGAGAAAGAGCTTAAGAAGAAAGAAAAGATAAATGTTTTCAATACGAGGGAACTCTGCCTAGTCCTTGATTTGGTCATTCCTCCGAATTTCAAGGTTCCCAGATTTGCGCAGTATGACGAAACCAGCTGCCCGAAGATTCACGTAACCATGTTCTGTAGAAAAATGGAAGGATACATGAAGAATGAAGAGTTGTTGATCCACCACTTCCATGATAGCCTGACAGGACCCGCAGCAGTGTGGTATAACCGTTTGAACAGAAACCAAGTTAGGTCATGGGGTGACCTCGCTAATGCTTTCTTGAGTCAATACAAATATGCTTTAGATTTAGCACCCTGTCGCCAGTTTCTTCAGAATGAGAAAATGAGGCCAAGTGAAAGCTTCAGGAAATATGCACTAAGGTGGCGATGTTTGGCGACCCAAGTCCAGCCTCCTATAGCGAAAGAAGAGTTAACTCCCCTGTTCCATGCAACGCTTCCTTCTCCTTTCTTCGATGTGATATTGGAGAAATCGAGAAACAGATTTGAAGATTTCATGACGATTGGAGAGATGATAGAATATGCAATCAAAGAAGGAAAATTAAGGTATAAGTCTAAGAACCGAATCGAAGATAAGATAGATAAAGATGGAGAGGTAAATGAGTGTTATCTCCAAGGTTCGCGTGGCTGTAAAAGAAGAAGACAGACTGACACCTCAAAGTCATCAAGAAAAATTCCTTGGACCAGCGCAAATTTGGAAGTGTTTGGAACATCTATCTCAGACATTTGGCCTCATCTGGTAGGGGGTCACTATCTTGCTCCTAGGCCGATGAAGATTGCACCTGATCCGTTTGCCCATAGTTTTAATTCGAGTAGCATATGCGAATTTCATATGGGGGCACCGGGGCATCCCACCAGGAAATGTAGACCTTTATTGGGGGAAATCAAGAAGCTGATCAATGATAGAACTCTGACACGAGAGTTGATCCAGCAGTGGAGGACCAAGGATGAGGGGCAAGTCTGCATAGTGCTGAAGAAGCCAGAGATGTCTCTACATTAAAAGGCCTTTCTGAAGTAATACAAGGAATCAACTTTACTACATGTGGCCCACATGTGGTAAAGATATTTTGTGATGGGGCATGTTTGTTAATTTTTATTCCAATGAAGAACACATTTCGCTTAACATATAATGTTCTTGAAAGTACATAGATATATATTTTCTCGCCGTTGTAGGACACTGGATATCAATTGCAAGATGTGACATTAGATAGATGTTTTGACAATGGTAGGATGTAATCTTCCCTATCAGACTCTGGTCAGCAAAGCGAGACTACTACTCTCTCGATGATGTTCAAGGACGAAAAAGCTCCAAATGTCAACCATGTAGAGTCGCTTGAAATTGAAACTCTAGGCATAATCTTCTAGGTAGTAAATAAGTAAAAATAAGAATTAAAAGAGAAAGAATTGAAGAAAAAAGAAAGAAAGAGAAAAGAATAATAAAAAACACTCCTATGTTCGGAACCTGGTAATAGGCTTATTCGGATAAGAGTGTGGGAATTTTGGGGCACTCCGCTGAGGTGATAAGGTGGAGACACATCATCCATTTCAAGAAACCTTAGCTTCATGAGTGATGGTAATATTTTCAAATCGTGACTATGCCGAGTAACTTAGGGCAGTGTTGTTTGCTCCATCGTTGTCCTCAAGACAAAGGACTGTGACGAATTGATTTCCTCAAATAATGATAAAAGAAAAAAAAACAACAACAAAAAAACAAAAAAGGGAAGAGAAATATGAAAAAAAAAAAGAAGAAAAGAAAAAGAGAGAGAAAAAATGAAGAAAAAAGGAAAAAGAAAAAGAAGAAGAAATGAAGAGAAAAGAAAATAGAGAAAATAGACGATATCATAGGAAAAATTAAGACTCACACCACCCAGAACTCTATTCCTAGAGTAATATTTCTGCGCTCGAGTGGTCATACAAGCCCACCCTTTTTGGGGGCGGAGTAGATAATGAGAATTGAGAAAGAGTAGTATTCTGCAGCAACGCAATAATCATGAGGATGAACCGAGTCACCAGGGAAGACTTCACATCTTTGAATTACTGAGTGGTTGAATCTAAGCCGCTCTTGCACTTGATATCCAGAGCTCCTATGATGTGTTTTCAAGATCCTGTATGTTAATCTAAATGATACCCTTTAGTGGAATACCAATCAACAAATTGACAAGTTAAAGCAACAAAGATTCCCATGTATTACTTTAGAGATAAGATCCAGAACACAAGGTTGCGGATATTATTGGAGCACCTAACCAGAAACGAACCCACAATGTATAAGATGAAGGTGATGACAAGAGCGTATGTGTCAGACAGCTCAAGAACAAGAAGCGGGTTTCAGCTACGATGCCTTGGTTAGTTCAAGAAAGTGAAGGATGAACCAGGACGGGAATGAGATTATAAAATACGGGGACGATAAGAGGTAAACATCGAGTCTCCAAAGAATTAAAGTACAGAGATCGATGAATGGTTCCCGTCAAGAGGCAACAAAAAGATTGAGGTTAAGAAGCATTTTGCTCACCCCGATGACGAAACTAACAAATACTCAGAATGTTGGGTCAAAAGAGTTGGAAGGTAGCCGAGCACGATCGAGTGGGGCAATGCAGAACAGAAAGAATGGTAAAAATCTCTGCACATGCATGATATAGAGTTTGTTGGTAAAGCGGGCAGAGACCCCGAAGAAGAAATGCAAGTGCTCGTACAAAAGAACAAGAGCGAGTACTCATTTAACAAAATTTGACAAAAATAAAGATCAAAACTGAGCATACCGCAAAAAGAAAGGAAACAGAGAAATTCGAAGAATGACTTTTTAGGACATAAAATTTTAAAACAAGTCTAACAATAAAAAGAAAAAGAAAAAAAAAAGAGAGTGAGAGAAAATGATGATAAAGAAGATGAAAAAGAAGAAAAAAGAAGAAAAAGAAGAAAAAAGAGAAAAGAAAAAAGAAGAAAAATAGAAAAGAAAAAGAAAAAAAAGAAGAAAAAAGAAACAAAAAGAAGAAGAAGAAGAAAACACGACATTGCGTGCATCATATAGATAGAGGCATGTCAATTTTGCTTGTTCCTAGACAGGTATTTGAAGAATTATCGAAGAATTTACCAAAGAAAAGAAAGATCGGCAGCCATAGCGGCGTGAGGCCCAGACGTTAAATCCTTCGGGTCATCAGTAAGTCCTTCGGGCATGATGTTAAGTCATTCGGGCCACCAGTAAGTCCTTCGAGCATGGTGATAAGTCATTTGGGCCATCAGTAAGTCATTTAGGCATGATGCGGCAGCATTAGTAGTGTGAGTCCAAAAAGATCGGCAGCCATAGCGGCGTGAGGCCCAGACGTTAAATCTTTCGGGTCATCGGTAAGTCCTTCGGGCACGATGTTAAGTCTTTTGGGCCATCAGTAAGTCTTTCGAGCATGGTGATAAGTCCTTTGGGCCATCAATAAGTCCTTCGGGCATGATGCAGCAGCATTAATAGCGTGAGTCCAGAAATATCAGTAGCCATAGCGGCGTGAGGCCCAGACGTTAAATCCTTCGGGCACGATGTTAAGTCCTTTGGGCCATCAGTAAGTCCTTCGAGCATGGTGATAAGTCATTCGGGCCATCAGTAAGTCCTTCGGGCATGATGCGGCAGCATTAGTAGCGTGAGTCCAGAAAGATCGGCAGCCATAGCGACGTGAGGCCCGACGCGTTAAATCGCCGGGTCATCGGTAAGTCCTTCGGCACGATGTTAAGTCCTTCGGGCCACCAGTAAGTCTTTCGAGCATGGTGATAAGTCCTTCGGGCCATCAGTAAGTCCTTCGGGCATGATGCGGTAGCATTAGTAGCGTGAGTCCAGAAAGATCGGCAGCCATAGCGGCGTGAGGCCCAGATATTAAATCTTTCAGGTCATCGGTAAGTCCTTCGGGCACGATGTTAAGTCCTTCAGGCCACCAGTAAGTCTTTCGAGTATGGTGATAAGTCTTTCGGGCATGATGCGGCAGCATTAGTAGCGTGAGTCCAGAAAGATCGACAGCCATAGCAGCGTGAGGCCCAGATGTTAAATCCTTCGGATCATCGGTAAGTCCTTCGGGCACGATAATAAGTCCTTCGGGCCACCATTAAGTCTTTCGAGCATGGTGATAAGTCCTTCAGGCCATCAGTAAGTCCTTCGGCCATGATGCGGCAGCTTTAGTAGCGTAAGTCCAAAGATATCAACAACCTCATGAAAAAATAGAAAAGAGAAAGAAGAAAAAAAAAGAAAAAGTAGAAAAAGAAGAAAAATAGAAAAAGGAAAAAGAACAAAAAAAAAAAAAAAGAAAAAGTAGAAAAGAAAAGGAAAAGAAGAAAAAGAGAAAAAGAAAAAGGAAAAAGAACAGAGAAAGAAGGAAAAAGAAAAAGAGGAAAGAACAAGCGAAGACAAAGGTTATATAAAGGAGAAACCTACATTTTCAAGCCCCAGTGAAAGGTTCCATATAGGAAGAGCCCTAACTCTAGAATCTCAAAAAAGAAAAAACCAAAGGTGAAGAAGTTCTATACAGGGAGAACTTACGAGCCTGAAGATTCAGCCAGGAAAAGCGGAGAGTTCCAGAAGAACACGTGATTTCGAAGTCGTGAGCAGGGAAGTCGGATAAAAATGAGTGTTTTTGGTCTTTGCTTTGTTCTCGTTTCAGAAGAACAATCAAAGAGAGGCAACTCTAATCACTCATTTTTATCCGGTTTGTAAATATTGTTAATATATTAGCATAACAATTAACAAGGTATTATTATTGCATGTTTGCATATTATGTTATAGGTTTACTATATATATGTGATTAATGAGTGTAAAACATGTATGTGATATGTGTAAGCGCATGCGTATTATACGTATTATGTATGTGTATGTGTATAGGTGTTGGTATATGTGTACCATATGTATGTTTATATTTTGTACATGTATTGTTTGCACATGTATAATATATATGAACAAAAGTATGTGTTTGTGTTTAAACGCATGTAATATGTATGTTGATTTGTATACACGTATGTCAGTCTATATGTATTTAGCTTAATGCCATTGTTGTTGTTATTTGTATGTATATGTATTATTATTAGCAATATTAGTTATTAATAGTGGTATTATTGGGTTAGAGTTAAAATGGATCTGTAAATATAAAAAAAACCCATATAAGTTATTATTAAATTCCCAGTCCAATATATTACAAGGTCCATTATAGTTTACAAGGCCCATTTTGGCTTGACCCAATATCTTAAAAACCCTAAAAAACCAAGTCTGATACCCCTTATTTTCCTTGCAGCCGTCACCCTCCCAACCGTTGGATCAAGATTTGATCCAACGGTCCAGATGACACTAAGATGATACAGCTGGCGCGCGTGTAATTCACCCCCGGGGCTGCTCGTCTCGCGAGACCGTTCGTTTTCCCCTGCCACGTGGCATGATCAGGGACCACCACTTCACCTTGTAGAACGCATCAGGGCCGTCGATCTTCAGGAAATTCTAACCGTTGGATCAGATCTGATCCAATGGCCAGGAACGCATCTGGCCGAAGACACCACCACCATACCTCTCCCACGCCGCCGTACCAACCACCATGCTCAGATGCACCAAAAATCAAAATACAGGGTGTCAGTACCAAATCGAACAAGACATGTATTGTATTTTATATTCTACCAAAAAATGAGATCAGAACAAAGATATAGGCAACCCAACAAAAGTGTATTATCATCAGTTTCAGAAATAAAAAAAATCCTATCTACTTATTTATTTTTGAACAAAAAAATCTGAAAAGGTATACATCTTTTTTAGCTTCGCATGTATGCTTACAAATAGAAAATAGTACAAAACGCAGAGGAGATGTAGGTTTACCTTTGCCGTTTAAGCCCTTTTTCACCAGCAACAAGCCGTCGGGCTCTTAAGCCAAACACTGTGAACCAGTAAAGAGGAGGGGTTGTTTGGTCCTAGTTTATAAAACATTTTTAAAAAAATGAGGGAGAAGGAGTTTCGGTTTTGTTTTTTAGATCTAGAGAAATACATCTCTTTCTCCTAAAATCTAAGGCGGGACGTGGGTTTAGTGTGAGAAGGGGAGTGTTTTAGGTCGTGGATTGAGGGCTGCCGGCGAGCGGCGGCCGGCAGTGGCTAGTGGTGGCTGAAATCTGGGTTTCAAGAGAGCCGGCTTCAATATTAAAGAGAGGAGAGGATTTTGTTTTATAAAACAAAATTTTGAATGGCAAAAATCTAAAACCAGACTTGATAAGGTCTATTTATAGACTTTTATTTTTCAAAAATGGGGAAATTACCTCTTAAGGACCACCGTCCTTTTCGATTTTTCAAAACGGGCTTCCCCCTTGGTCCAGTTACAATCCCAATCCCCCATTTTTTAAGGAAACTCCCAATTTAGTCACTGAATTAAACCGAATTCAGGTTTTAAATGGTAAAATTACCTCCTTAACCATCCCGCGTTTTTGGATTTTTCACTCCGAGCGTCCCCCTTGGTTTAATCACATTTCCAGTCCTTGCAAGTTCTTCCCGGGTTATAATTCGGTCTTCAAATGTTTGTTTTTTTATTTGTTTATTTAAGTATTCTGTTTTCAGTTTATTTCATTTCAGTCTCTTTGTCTTTTTTATTGTTATGCTTGTGTTTTTGGTATAATTACATTTCCATTTTATGTCTCAAGCTCCTTGGTGTTCTTGCATTACATGCCTTTATGTTTTTATCATGTGTTTTTAGTTGTCATATTATGTTTTTTGTGTTTTATTTTATTTTGTCTGTGTTATATATGTCTATTTTGTACGCTAAGTTTTAATTTCGTTTGTACATCATGTTTATGTGATTCTTCATGTTTTTATTTATTTAGGTTGATGTATGATGTGCATTCATTCATGTTTTTATAATATGCATTTTATCGTGCTAATGTATCATGTGGTTCATTTGTGCATGTTACATACTTGTGTTTTGATTAAGTGATCATGTTTAGTTTAGTTGTTTATCTTGAATATACGCATGATAGTATGTTTTGTTTTTGTCTTGTATTTTAGGTTACATATTAAAAATGAGTGATTTTTGTTACATATAAATATCGTGACGTGTTTTGGCATATGTATGTAATTTGTGTCACGTGATAAAGTTTTATTGTAACGTGGTGATAATATGGTTTTGTCATTTTAGTATCATGTCATGCATATTGCATTTGTGTTTTTAGGTACTTAAGGATATTATATTTAGTTAATTTAACTTTGAAGCATATCTTTTACCATGTTTGTGTGTATATGCTTTATTTATGTTTAGTCTAGATCCTTGAATATGTCATTTATATCTATGTTCATGTATTTTGTTACTTTTTGTTTAATATTATGAGATTCTTGTTTTTTTATCTTTTAGTATCACGTCAATGTAAATTGTATGCTTTATTTTTGTTTTTAAGTTGCATTTCGGATATATTATTGTCAAGGCGGTGCCCTTTTATCCGAGCGTAAACGGGGCCAGTATCAGGCGTAGTGATGGTGGTTGGACGTTTACTCTCGGATAACGGGGCCTTTAAAATCTACTCGCACTTATAACCGAATCTTAAATTGATCGTCACTTTAATCCGGAAAGTTTAATATTAATAAAGTGGTAATTACTAAAGTACCAATTTTGGGCGGTGTGGGGGTGCTAATCCTTCCCCATCCGTAACCGACTCCCGAACCCAAAGTTTTCAAAATCTCTGGTTTTTATGGTTTCCGGCCTACCTAAGTGGCCGGTGGCGACTCCGATTTCTAAAACAAAATACGATATTTTTAAAACCCCACGAAATAAATATTTTAATACTCAAAAGACCAACAACACTTCGAAAACTCGGTATTTTTTAGCGAAACGGACATTGCTACACACCTAAGTAAAATTCAAAGCGATATGTAATTTATATTTGATGACTTAATATAAATCTATACAGTACTATTGAATTAAATGATGTCACTCCACCATATGTTTTTTTAAAACAATAATTAGTATAATTTTATTTTTCATAGTAATTTATTTTTTTATTAATAATATGCATGGTATGTATATTTATACACTATTAAATATTTGGATATTTAGAACTGTCCATTGGTAGGGCCACGGAACTCGATTTCTTTATTTTATTTTATTTTATATTATGTTATGCTATGTAATGTTAATGTTTATATATGGTATATAAAATAGTGATATGAACCATTCCAGATTGGATGAAACTACGAATCCTTGTCCAAAACCAAAAGAAATAGTCCCATCCTTCGACACGTTAAATTAATAGTGATGCAGAGGGACAATTTTTTTTACCCTTTTCAGTATTCCATTCTATTCTAAAATTAAAATTTTTAAAAAATTAGATTTTAATTTTTAATCTTATTTTTTAAATTTTAAATTCTACACCCTAAAAAATACAACTTACCCCCAATTCACTATACTCTAATCATAACTTAAATTTTAGTGTGAGGGTATAATTAGGGGTAAAAAAGTAGAGGATTTCTATTCGAGGAGTTGCTGTAGCTGGCTAGTTACCTCTCGTACATGAGTAGTTCAATGCACTATATCTGAACTTCTATTTCGGGTTAACAGATTGACCTCTTGTATGTTTACTTGTGGGAAATGGACATGACACAAAGGAACTAAGAGTGGCTTTTAATGGAACCCCCCCTGACAAAAACCATATATGCTTCATTTTCATTACAGTAACCAAACCTACTTTTAATCCCTTTTGTTTTAATGCATAACTTTCTCTTAATTGTTACCATGAAATAGAGTAGACAGGAGTACTGCCCAGGGAAAAAATTCTCCATTATTTCCCAAATCATCAATGAATCATAATCGAACATCTAAACACACTACTGATTATCGTGATAAATAATTTAATATGATTTTAAATTCAAGCCATGTATATTTATATAAAAAAACAACTTTGTCCTTATTAAGATCTAATTCAGTTCGACTTTGAAATATAATCATCGGTTTATTTTTTAAAATTTTTTAAATCTCTCTTTCAAATGATTCAGATCATCTATGGTTTCATTTTCTCGTTTCCTTTCCCTTTGTAACTTTATTTATTCCAATTTCCACTAGATCTAAACTCATGCATGAAACCAATGAATTGAGTATGACTCTTGCCTCTGCTAAAGGAAACTGAGAAAACCTGGAGATAAACCCACAATTTCTTTGTCTTTTTCCTTCACCTTGTTTCCGACTTCTTATTCTCTTCTCTCGTGTATTTCCATGATGTCTCCTGATAAGCCTCCAGCGAAACCAGGTAGTTCTAAAGAAGAAAATGAAAAGAGTGGCAACCGGAAACCAAGTTCATCAAAGGCACAAGAGCAAGCCCTAAAGTGTCCCAGATGCGACTCTCCCAACACCAAGTTCTGCTACTACAATAACTACAGCCTCACTCAGCCCAGGCATTTCTGCAAGACCTGTAGGAGGTACTGGACTAAAGGTGGGGCTCTGCGTAACGTGCCCATCGGCGGAGGTTGCCGCAAGAACAAGAAGATGAAATCGTCCTCAAGGCTGTCCGGTGACTCCAAAGGCTACACTTCAGCTTCAGAGATGGGTGGATTGAAGTTCTTTCATGACCTTTCCCCGGCCATGGATTTTCAGCTCGGTGGGTTGGCGTTTCCTAGGCTTAACCCATCACCACCAACCGGTATTTACAACCAGTTTGCTTCATTTGGAGATGGAAATAGTGCTTCTTTATGTCTTGATCCTTCTGGTAGCTCGAGTTCTTTGATGGGGTTTAGTAATTATCCGCTACCTTCAGGTAACAGTGGCCTTGGCGGTAGTGGTGCAATTCTGGAGGTGGGTTCTTCGTTGAATGTTAATAGTAGCCTTGCTTCTTCAATTGAGTCTTTAAGTTCCATAAACCAAGATTTACACTGGAAGTTGCAGCAGCAAAGATTAGCTATACTCTTTGATGGTGAGAACCAAAAGGAAAATAGCACCACTGTTTATTCAGCTCCGGCACTTGATGAGAACCAAGCACAAAAGCCGCCATCACCCATTTTGTTCCAAAATCTCGAGGTTTCAAAACCTGAAAACGTTCCGGCATTTGGGAATCCAAGAAAATACACAAGTAATGAAACCGCCAAGGAATGGTTCTTCGGGAATTCGTATGGTGCACCGGTAACTCAAACTGCAACCACTAGCGGCAATGGTAATGATAATACAAACAGCAACTGGAATGGGGTTCAACCATGGAATAATTTGCATCAGTACAGCACGTTGCCCTAAAAAGGAGAATGATCAAAAAGGTAAAAAAAAAAAAAAAACATAATTAATTATCTGTTTGATATCTTTCATTGGGTTCTTTCAGGCATCAACATGTAAAAGTTGGATACTTGCATCAGGTCCCAAAAGAATTCGATACTATTGTTTTTTTCCTGTTATTATTTATTTTTAAAGATGTTGAACAATTACCTAATCACTTTATAGTTTTTTTCCTTTTAATTTCTAATAGTTGTTTGTGTTTGATACATGCTGTGTTGGTTCTACAATTGATTATGTGTTCTTTAAATACTCAATCTATCAATAGATTGTTTGATTTGTTTGATGTTGAGTCTGTGTCCAAAACTCTCAGTGTCTCAATACTGTCTCACTCAATTTTCTCTCCCTGCTAAATTAAGGAACCGAGTCTGAGGCTGTTGGCGGCCACCGAACATTGTCAGTTTGTCACCATAAAAATGAAACACCACCGCCGCTCCGCTGGAGTAGCTGCCTTTGCCTAGCCTTGCAGTGTTTGCCTGCCACTGTTTTCCCTCTCTCCATGCCTAGGGCTCTTAACAATTAGTTGCAGTATGCTGTGATTTGGTATCATGTCTGGAAAAAAAAAAAGAAAGTGGTGGCTTGAAAGTGAATTCAATTAAAGACTGGAAGTTAAAGAAATTAAAGAAAGAGAATTGCTTTTGGCTAAGCTTCTTGGGATCTTTGAGAAGGGTTTCACAAGATTATCATGGTTAACCGTTATAGTATTTTGGTTAACCATTATGATTTGTATATATGCCTGTGACTGAATCAGCTACTTTTTTATATCCAAAACGGTGAGCTTTCTCCTCATGCATCAACCAATGAGTTTCCCTTTTACATTTCTTTAAATTATTCTCCAAACCCAGAAATAATAATCAATGAAACTATCTTGGATGATATTCATATAAATCATTTTTAAAAGTCGATATTTAATAAAATCTGAAATTCGAATCTTTGTAAATCATCTCTTATCTCGAGATTGTGGCCTCCTTCATATCCAATAAAATAATTGATGTGTGTAACTAATATTGCTGTTTAAATGTTACAGCCTGGATGGAAAACAAGCCACCATTCTGTCTCATTTCCTAACCCTTATGTTTTTAGTGTACATGCAGCCTTTAATCACTTGTCTGACTTTTCTTCACTTTCTAACATTATTTGCAACATTCTACATAGGTTTATGTTAACCTAAACAAGGGTCATGATTTCCCTTCTAAAAGACACCAAAACAATCCTTATGATTTATGCTTTTGGCCCCAATCCCCACCTTTTAACATCATGTTTCTGCTTTTCCCTACCAATATTTCCTCATATGCACAAACGCTTTTAGCAATCATTGTACCCATTCGTTTTATTCTTCTGATTTCCCCTCTTTTAAACTTTACTATAGACATAAATAAAACAATTAACAAATATATTATTTTTTTGTTTAACCACCTGTATTCAACTTATTGACCGATTAACATGGATCAGATTTTGCAAAGGTCTAATTTGGGGTAACCCTTCCAACTTAATTTTCTTCCTTCAAAACGTCAAAATTTGAACCTTTAACCTTATTAAAGGGAACTAAAACCATAGGTCCGCTAGGCAAACAGGTTGTTGGTATATATTACTTTCTTAATTTGTGGTGTGAAGAGAGACAAAAGAAATGGTTGGATGAAGAAGAGAAACCGATGAAGAACATGATGGAAGGGGGCGTGATTAACGTGAGGGGGGTCTCATTTGAGAGAAGAGTTGGTGTTTCTAACTGTCATTTTTACAGCTTACAAACATGCAAGAAGCTCATGAGTCGTTGCCACACTGGGAAACTATCTGCTGATTCCCAACCACCTTTCTTCCCCTCCCATCCCACCACTGCCCTTTTATTAGTTTTAGGTCCACTAGTGCTTTCCATATCTTTACTATGCCAATCTTTGAAATTTAATCTATTTGCTTCACATAATTTGATTAAATTAACTAAGATTGATTAAACCGTTAGTATCTTCTGTGAGTTGGGGAAGAGACAAGAATCAAGATCATCGGGCAATGTATAATTAATCATAAAAATGGAAGTAAAGCTCAAATAAATTAAAATTTCTTGGGTCTAAATTTATAATTTTTGTTTTAATAATTTTTACCTAAGAGAGGGGAAGAGGAATTTTGCTCCTACTGGGTCTTAAACCCACGATCTAGGAGAAGAATAGAGCATCAACTAAGAGCTTTAACCACTTGCTCTAAAGATTATTGACTAAATTTATAATCTTAAGATTGTTACAATTATAATACAAACTGAATTAACATTTAATCGACATAAAACATATTATAAAATTAAAGGCCTAACTCGCTTATTAATCATTAAAATTACAATTGATGAAAATGTATCCAAAACGACAAAATTCAATATAACATAAATACTTTTATGAGTCCAATTAACAAAATCATACGATCAGTTTCAATCTTACTTTTTATAACACTACATGACAATGCCGCGGGTCCCATTTTGTCCGAAGATAGTAAGATTGTAATGACCCCTAACTAAACCAAACTAAGCCCATTACCCTAACGAAACCCGTTTACCCAGACCTGGATCCAAACTAAACACGACTCGACCCGGAAACCAAAATAACCCTAACCTAAAAATAAATCCTAGCAGCCACCCCCTCTGTCATTAACTGCCGTCTCCGTCACCTCCATTAGTTGCCTCTGTCGTACCTCCGATAGCGGCCACCACTTCACCGGCAACCAAAATAAACCTAAAAAATAACCCCAATCCTTTATCCCTAAATCCAGCTTACAAAAATATGTATATATAATATAATAAATAAATCCTAAACAACCCTCTGCCACACACCATGCTAGCACCCCATGCCCTGCAAAACTCTACCCTGCACACGCCAAACCCCGACCATGCCCTGCCATCTCCCTAAAATCCAGGTTTTCTCCATCATATATGCGACATCAAATCGAAAAGAGAAGGAGAGTAAGGGGATTGGATTCAAAAAAATATTAAAGGGATTTTTTTTAAAAAAAATAGAGAAAGAAACAAGGAGAAATCTGAAGAAAAATTTGTAAGAACAAATTCGAAAGCAATAGAAGAAGATTCAAGGTTTTTTTCTTTTGAAATCGAACTTATTTCGTTTTATTTTTTATTTCAAATAGCAAAAATTAAAAAGGAGAGAGATATCAGAGAGCTTATTTTCGTCACCGCCGTTTTGTGCTCCACCGCCGAGAGGCTAGTCGGCCGATGATTGGCATCACGAAGGGGATGAACGGCGCCGCCTTGGTTCCATGTTGAGAGAATGAAAGAATTAGAAGCCTTTTTAGGGTTTTTTTATCATCTGTTTCGAATGAAACCAATACCCAAATATTTGTTTTAAACCGGTAAGCAAAACGACGCCGTTTGGCGTGCCTCAACCCGCGGTGACCCGGTAACCTGAGGAAGGATCCGCGTGTCCTTAATGGGCAAATTACACACCAGGTCCTTGAACTTCCCCCTCCTTCGTTTTTGTCCATGGTATATTTACCATATCGGTCCTTCTATTTTGTTCCCGCATTTGTTTTAACCTAGGGTCTAATGACACCTTAAGTCCTCAAATTTTCATCTCGTTTTAGCTACTGGTCATGGTGTAATCATGTGCTTAGTCCCTTGGAGTTTTTATGCCCATTTAAAATCGTCCCTTCATGTTTTTGTGGCTTTTTATTTCCATTTTTCTTTCAATTTTGTCACTGCCATTATATTGAATTTAATTTTAATACTTTAGTTTTTAAGTTGTTAATTTTATGTTCATGCATTTTGCATTTGTTCCGTTTTAGTCCTATTTTATGTTTTCTGTTATGTAATTTATTTTTGATGCATTTAGTCTTTAATGTTTAATTTCATAATGTTTTATATGTATTAAATTAGTTCATGTCATGCATTACTTATTATTATTATTATTATTATTATTATTATTATTAATATCATCATCATTATTATTATTGTTATTATTATCATATTTTATGTGTTAGATTCGTTTTACTTATGTGACCGATATTTATGTATTTATGTTAAGTTAATGTTTTATTTATTTATATTTTTATCGCAATGTATTTATAGTTGACATGTTTTTTAAGTTTGAATTACATATATTTTTGTCAATGCGATGCCCTTTTATTCGAGCGTAAACGGGGCCGGTATCAGGCGTAGTGATAGTGGTTGGGCGTTTACTCTCGAATAACGGGACCTTTAAAATTTACTCGCACATATAACCAAATTTTAATTTAATCGTCACTTTAATCCGGAAAGTTTAATATTAATAAAGCGGTAATTATTAAAGTGTGTGGGGGTGCTAATCCTTCCCCATCCGTAACCGACTCCCGAACCCATCAATTTTGAATCTCTGGTTTTTTTATGGTGTTTGGCCTACCTAAGTGGCCGGTGGTGACTCCATATTTAAATAAAACACGGGTTTTTCTAAAACCCCGCGGAAGACACTATTTTCAAAATAAAGTAATAAAAAATAAAAAAAAAAAATTCTTTTTTAGCGAAAAAAACATCACTACAGATGGCGACTCCGCTGGGGAAATTTTTGTTTTCAAAAAAATAAGAGAGTCGAGCTTTTTTCAAATAATTACCGCTTTATTAATATCTGAAATTCCAGATTTAAGTGACTATTAAACTAACATTCGGTTATAATTGCACGTTTATTTTAACGCATTTAAAATTTGGCATATAAACCCGTATTTTTTTAGTGGGGGAAAACGCTAATGCTTTCGTGGAGATATCGTTCTCCCGTGTAGGCCTAGCAAGTACCTTCGGGGCTCGAGTACCTTATGCTTTCGTAAGGATATCGTTCCTTGGTGCAGGCATAAGCGAATGGGTCCCCCTGAATTGAACCCGGTTGAAAGGAGCCTATAATGGGTGATGATCGGGGGCCTTGCTACTCTTAGTAGAGGACAGCAAGGACAATTCGGGTACCTCTTAGCACCAAAACTGCATATAGTGAGCCGTAGGAGCCAACCCTTTAGAGCCATATGAAACTCTGCCCTATTAGTGGTCACCCTATTTAGGCTCTGGTGCCTTATTTCTGGTTTATGTACAGTTTTTATTACTCTATTTTTATTATATTTATCATTTGTTTTATTTAATCATTTTATTTGGTACCAACTCGTTTCATTTTATTCTCGTCGCATTGATTTCACTTGCATCATTGCACAACATCATCACAATCTTGATTTTGCATTGCATCAATTTAGGACATATTTTGCATGCATATACATTCATTTTCAAAATAAGAAAACTGACTCTAGGGATGCCCTATGACAGTGATACTGGATAAAGCAGAAGATCAGTCAGCTCAGCATCCATACGGGACCCGGTACAAAACAAAGATGGCGAATGAAAGATTGAAGAAAATCGAGCAAGACCAAAAAGAATTACAAGCGAACATAGCCAAGCAGGTTGAGGAACAGTTGGCGAAAGTCCAACAGGATATGAGGGAACAACTTGCAAAGTCACAACAAGACATGCTGGGCCAAATGGCACAAATGCTGGGATTGAAGATTCCCGAGCCTGGAGAGGCCTCTGTTATGAATCCCACTGCAAATCCTAGACCCACTACCGAGGACGAGGATATTATGTATCCTCCGAGGTTCACGCCCGTTCAAACCAGGATACAGCCAGAAACTCAACCCCAGGTGATCATTTCACGGGGAAAGTCTCATCTACACCAGGCGGTACTTCGATCCCTATAAATCATCCATCTGCATCAGAAGTTAAGATCGGGGGCAATCAAGCTGAAAATTTTATTTCAGAAATGGATCATCTGTTTGAGACTGAGGGGCCGAAGGTAGAAGCTTCAAAGGAAATCGAAGATCGATGTAAGAGACTCGAAGAGAAGCTAGAGGCTATGGGAGTAAAAGATACTTTTAGTGGATTTGATGCCAATGAACTCAGCCTTGTCCCAGATTTGGTTTTACCTCCTAAATTCAAGGTCCCAGAGTTTGAGAAGTACGACGAAACAAGCTGTCTTCACGCTCACCTCACTATGTTCTGTCGGAGGATGACAGGATACGGCCGAGACGACAAGCTGTTAATTCACTACTTCTAAGATAGTCTATCGGGATCTGCTGCCCGATGGTATAATCAATTGAGCCGACATCATATCAAATCCTAGAGAGACTTGGCAAAAGCTTTTTTGGAGCAATACTGATACGTCAATGACATGATGCCGGACCGGTAGACGTTACAACAGATGAAACAAAAACATAATGAAAGCTTCAGGCAGTACGCTCAGCGCTGGAGGGATATAGCAGTTCAGGTCTAACCCCCGCTCAGTGAGAGGGAGACCATGGTCACATTTGTACAAACTTTGGAGGGTCCGATCTTGGGTCGCTTGATAGGCGACACGACTACCAATTTTGCCGACCTCGTGTTATCCGGTGAGCTCATCGAGAATGCTTTCAAGACTGGCAAAATTGATGATGGAGGTTCGTCCCATAAGAAGCCTTACCATGGAAGGAAAGACCAGGAAGTGAACTCTCCAGGAGTTTATAATGCCAATTATTCCAAGCCCAGCACAATTGTGCAATCTAAGGCCATGCCAAGTGCTCACGTTGCCTCAAGCCAAGGTTCTGGTCAGAAGAAGAACACTGAGAAGATAGAATTCACTCCCCTGCCGATGTCGTATGGAGATCTGTACAAGGAACTGCTAAAAGCCCATATAGTGGTACCTTTCCACCAGACTCCGACGCAACCCCCATTCCCTAAGTGGTATGATCCTAACGCGAGTTGCGAATATCACGCAGGACAGGTAGGCCACACGATTGAAAATTGTTGGGGCTTCAAGAGGCTGGTAGAAAGGTACCTCAAGCTCGGTGTTATAAGTATTGAAAACCCTACAAGTTCAGCCACAAGTGGGAACCCTTTTCTGAATCATGAAGATGCCAACTGAGGGTGTTGAAGGTTTTTTGAACGGGACCATGTTAAGTATTGCACTGTCCTGACCATGGCAGGCCCCCTTGTAGTTTTTATCACTTTCAGAGTAATACTTTTTGTAAACCAACCTCACCGACTTAAGTACAATAGTGGTGAGAGTATTTTGTAAGGGATCAAAACTACAAGTAGCAATGCAAACATCTTTTGTTCATATCTGAGTCCTGAATATCCAAAATACATCACCTTAAAGTTTCAAATTTACTACGAGAACAGTGTCAGATGATGTTATGTAATTAATAAACTTTTGGGGCATCCACTCAGATGAAAGCTGATCGAACCCAGGGCAAAGTCGGGGCACCACCGTATGAAAAACCAAGATCCCGACATGACCAATCGAGAGTCAGGGGCATCTATTTGAAGACCAAAAATCAAATTATGTCGCATTCATGCATCTAGTTGCATTCATCTTGCATTGAACCATCCTTGCATACATCATACATTTAGGTTAAGTGCATATACCGAAGTCACCATGT
Source organism: Hibiscus mutabilis (assembly GCA_019671005.1). Classification (NCBI taxonomy): domain Eukaryota; kingdom Viridiplantae; phylum Streptophyta; class Magnoliopsida; order Malvales; family Malvaceae; genus Hibiscus; species Hibiscus mutabilis. The sequence continues at coordinate 43,618,081 of CM033728.1, read as the reverse complement.
ATTTAGGCATAAAATTCAGGCATTTTTGCTTACAAATAGGTTCGGAGGAGAACCCAAACACCCCCGACATGGGGGCAATGACGAGAAGGCCAACCTTAGTCTTGGAGAAGGCCCAACACAAAGAAGATGCCGAAACATTTAAATAAAAGGTACCAACGACAAATTTTGTGAACAATTTACTAAAAATATTTTTTCTCCTTTTCAGGGCTTCGTTCTTCCAAAGATAATGTGATGGAAGTCAACATTTCCAGATTTTGCTTCACCGCTGATAGTACAACAGTATAAACATCCTGAAGATCTCGCTTCTCTGTTTATGATGCAACAGATCTGAACCTTTCCCCAAGCAGATCAAATTTCTATTCAAGTCTTGTTTCTCCGCTGACGGCGCAACCATGCCTAATTTTCCTCAAGTCTTACTCCTTTGTATGGTTCAAGAAAAAGAAAAAAAAAGGAATAGAATTGAAAAATTTTTTAAAAAAAAGAAAAGAGAAAAAATAAAAAAAAATCAAAAATCGATAAAATTAAAAATTGAAAAAATCAAAAATAAGGAAAATCAAAAGAAAATTTATCAACTTTCATTATCTGATCCAGTCCTCCGCTGATGGAGTGGACGGGTCCAAGCTCTCGTCGCCCTCAGATCCTGCTCTCTGCTGATGGTGTAGCCGGTTCTTGCTCGTCATTATCCAATCCAGTCCTCCGCTGATGGAGTGGTCGGGTCTAAGCTTCCGTCGTCTTCAAATCTTGCTCTCCGCTGATGGTGTAGCCGGTTCTTGGTCGTCATTATCCAATCCAGTCCTCCGCTGATGGAGTGGCTGGGTCCAAGCTCCTGTCGTCCTCAGATCTTGCTCTCCGCTGATGGTGTAGCAGGTTCCAGGTCATCATTAATCAAACCAGTCCTCCAATGATGGAGTGGCCGGGTCCAAGCTGTCCTCAGATCCTGCTCTCCGCTGATGGTGTAGCCGGTTCCAGGTTGTCATTATCCGAACCAGTCCTCCGCTGATAGAGTTGCTAGGTCCAAGTTGTAGTCGTACTCTGATCCTGCTCTCCGCTGATGGTGTAGCCAGTTCTAGGTCGTCATTGGTCAATCTAGTCCTCCGCTGATGGAGTGGCTAGGTCCAAGCTGCAATCGTCCTCTAATCTTGCTCTCCGCTGATGGTGTAACCGATTATTGGTCGTCATTATCCGATCCAGTCCTCCGCTGATGGAGTGGCTAGGTCCAGTTACTGATATCCTACTTATCCGCTGATGGTATAGTAGGGTTCCAATTAATGTTCTACTTCTCCGTTGATAAATCCAACTTTACTGATTTTCAAGTCCTTTTTATTAATGAAAAAAGAAAAAATCAAAAAAGGGAAGAAAAATCAAAAAAAAAAAAAAAAAAGAAAAATCAAAAGGAAAAAATGAAGAAAAATCAAAAAAAGAAAAAAATCAAAAGGAAAAAGAAAAAAGAAAAAAAAAAAAAAAAAAAAAAAAGAAGAAGAAAAATAAAAATAAAAAAAATCAAAAAAAGAAAAGAAAAAAGAAAAGAAAAAAATGAAAAGAAAAGAAAAATGAAAAATTCAAAAAATGTATCACCCGATCTAGCCCTCCGCTGATGGAGTGGCTAGGTCGAAGCTGCAGTCGTCCTCTGATCCTGCTCTCCGCTGATGGTGTAGCCGGTCCCAGGTTGCCATTATTTGATCTAGCCCTCTGCTGATGGGTGGTTGAATCCATGTTACCAACGTTCTCCGATCTTACTTCTCTGTTGGTGGAGTAGTGGGGTCCAACATCTATCTTTCGACCCGGTCTCCTCGTCAATGTTGTAGCCAGGTTATTTTTACCCTCGTATTACCATAAAAAAAAAAAACAAAACAAAAAGGGAAAAGTTGTCAGTTTTTGATCCTGCCTCCTCGTCAGTGTTGCAGCTGTATCAAATTTTGTGGACCCTGCCTCTTCGTCGGTGTTGCAGCTAGTCAAACTCTTTTAGGTATTAGCTTATTATCAATAATGTGGTGAGTCGCACTCATTTTGCTTCTCTAATAGACCACCTCCCGCTTCGAAGATTTTGCTTCCTCCAAGAGTGACAAAGTAGATCCGTCAAGTCTAGAAAGAAGACATGTAATGAAGAGAAAGAAAATCTACTAAAAAAAGAAGACATACGTCAAGGGAAGATAACCAGCTAGACCGGATGAAAAGGGTCATTTTTAGTCTTTGCTTCGTTGCCGTTACACAACAACGAGCAAAGAGGGGCAACTGTAATGACCCGTAACCAAACCAAACCAAGCCCATTACCCTAACTAAACCCGTTTACCCAGACCCGGATCCAAACTAAACCCGACCCGACCCGGAAACCAAAATAACCCTAACCTAAAAATAAACCCTAGCAGCCACCCTCTCTGCCATTAACTGCCGCCGCCGTCACCTCCATTAGTTGCCGCCGTCGCACCTCCGATAACCGCCACCACTTCACTGGCAACCAAAATAAACCTCAAAATAACCCCAATCCTTTATCCCTAAATCCAGCTTACAAAAATATGTATATATAATATAATAAATAAATCCTAAACAACCCTCTGCCACACACCATGCTAGCACCCCATGCCCTGCAAAACTCCACCCTGTACATGCCAAACCCCGACCGTGCCCTGCCATCTCCCTAAAATTCAGGTTTTCTCCATCATATATGCGACATCAAATCGAAAAGAGAAGGAGAGTAAGGGGATTGGGTTCAAAAAAATATTAAAGGGTTTTTTTTTCAAAAAAATAGAGAAAGAAACAAGGAGAAATCTGAAGAAAAATTTGTAAGAACAAATTCGAAAGCAATAGAAGAAGATTCAAGGTTTTTTTCTTTTGAAATCGAACTTATTTCGTTTTATTTTTTATTTCGAATAGCAAAAATAAAAAAGGAGAGAGATATCAGAGAGCTTACTTTCGTCACCGCCGTTGTGCTCCACTGCCGAGAGGCTAGTCGGCCGATGATTGGCATCACGAAGGGGATGAACGGCGCCGCCTTGGTTCCATGTTGAGAGAATGAAAGAATTAGAAGCCTTTTTAGGGTTTTTTATCATCTGTTTCGAATGAAACCAATACCCAAATATTTGTTTTAAACCGGTAAGCAAAACGACGCCGTTTGGCGTGCCTCAACTCGCGGTGACCCGGTAACCCGAGGAAGGATCCGCGTGTCCTTAATGGGCAAATTACACACCAGGTCCTTGAACTTTCCCCCTTCTTCATTTTTGTCCACGGTATATTTGCCATATCGGTCCTTCTATTTTGTTTCCGCATTTGTTTTAACCAAGGTCTAATGACACCTTAAGTCCTCAAATTTTCATCCCGTTTTAGCTACTAGTCATGGTGTAATCATGTGCTTAGTCCCTTGGAGTTTTTATGCCCATTTAAAATCGTCATTTCATGTTTTTGTGGCTTTTTATTTCCATTTTTCTTTCAATTTCGTCACTGCCATTATATTTAATTTAATTTAATACTTTAGTTTTTAAGTTGTTAATTTTATGTTCATGCATTTTGCATTTGTTTTAGTCCTATTTTATGTTTTCTGCCATGTAATTTATTTTTGATGCATTTAGTCTTTAATGTTTAATTTCATAATGTTTTATATGTATTAAATTAGTTCATGTCATGCATTACTTATTATTATTATTAATATCATCATCATTATTATTATTGTTATTATTATCATATTTTATGTGTTAGATTCGTTTTACTTATGTGACCGATATTTATGTATTTATGTTAAGTTAATGTTTTATTTATTTATATTTTTATCGCAATGTATTTATAGTTGACATGTTTTTTAAGTTTGCATTACATATATTTTTGTCAATGCGGTGCCCTTTTATTCGAGCGTAAACGGGGCCGGTATCAGGCGTAGTGATAGTGGTTGGGCGTTTACTCTCGAATAACGGGACCTTTAAAATTTACTCGCACATATAACCAAATTTTAATTTAATCGTCACTTTAATCCGGAAAGTTTAATATTAATAAAGCGGTAATTATTAAAGTACCAATTTTGGGCGGTGTGGGGTGCTAATCCTTCCCCATTCGTAACCGACTCTCGAACCCATCAATTTTGAATCTCTGGTTTTTTTTATGGTGTCCGGCCTACCTAAGTGGCCGGTGGCGACTCCATTTTTAAATAAAACACGAGTTTTTCTAAAACCCCGCGGAAGACACTATTTTCAAAATAAAGTAATAAAAAATAAAAAAAATTCTTTTTTAGCGAAAAAAACATCGCTACAAAGATTAGCAAATCTAATTAGTAAAGCTAATCTTAGCAAATCTTCTTTTGGAATTGAGAATCATAAGAATTATAAATCTACATTCAAATGAGAAAATGAAATAAATAAGGAAACGAAATCATCTTCAAGTATCCTTATTTATTATAAAATCTTGTCGAATTAGTGCTACAAAATTAATTAGATATCATTTTTTGTCGCAAAAATATTTAATTATTTTAAATGATAATTAGTACTATAAAAATATTTTTTCTTTCATATTTATAAATAATCTTTAAATAAAAGAACTAAAAAGTACAACTTGAAAATCGAAGATGAGTTTAACAAAAAAAAATTTCTATTTCACTCATAATTAATTATTAAATTAATTTTTATAAATATTTTTATATAAAATATTTTATTCAAAATTTAGTAAATTTAATTAAGGTAAACTACATAAATAGTCCCCTCGACTATAGAATATTTTTTAATGAGTTCTCTGACTATGAAAAGTTATAGAATAGTCACCGACTTAAAAAGTAACAAGTTGGTTCGTTGCAGTTAAAAATTTAACGGCTGATGACGTGACAATTAACACAAAATGGAAAAATAACAAATTTAACCCTCATATTTTACACTCTGTTTTAATTTGATCATGATTCTAAAAAACTATCCCCGCATTTTAATATCTACTAATTTAACCCCTCTCTTATCTCAGTTTATAATTCTTCTCCCTTCACAATCTGTGTCCTTCCTCTCTTCCACCATTAATAAACATCTTCACCAACAATTTTTCAACCTTCATCGTTGCAAATTCACATTCTTTTGAAATAATTTAGACATAATCTTCATTAAAATCACAATAATTTGACTAACAAAAGAAAGGTTAAAAATCAAATTTAATTAAAAAAATCAGAGTAAAATTAGCAAAAAAATAAAAATTAAAGGTTAAATTTATCAATTTATACATTAGAAAAAATAAAAGTTATTTTATGTTGGGTAAATATGTTATTTAAATGTGACAGAGATACGGAAGTTTGGATCGATAAAACCCTTGATGAATATGTAATTTAATAACCAAAGGTTAGAATTCAAAAAATTTTAAACAACTCTATGAAGGAAAAGCACAAAATAAAAGAAAGAAAAACAAAACAAAGAGATGATGAATCTAGTATTTTCGATTTAGCTTGGATGAATTCTCTCTCGACAAGAATAGGATGATAAATAAAAAAGAATAAAAGAAAATAAAAAAAGAATGAGATGGATATGAAGACACACCTGTTAAGAATGTGAGTCTAAATGGATGGAACGTCTAAAGCTCTAAGATTGTTTCACCTTAGGAACCTAGACGTGAGTCTCAAGCCATGAAATATAGATGCCTAACCCTCTAAAGATAGTTTGTCTCTAAAAACCTAAACGGTGGAGAAAAATGCCTCAACACGTAGCAATGCAATTGGATCTTCACTCTCCGAAGCAAGAATAAAATAAATATCTTAAACAAAAATTATTGATTTCTGAATTGGTTAGAAATACAAAAAAATAGTGTCTATCTATATGCTAAAAAACCCTAAAAAGTATGAGAAACCTCAAAAAAACTAAATATGCTTGGAGAGCAAGTATTATATTTACATTAATGACAAACTAAATTTGCTTAAGCACAAAGAAAACCCTAGTTGACTAGGTATACCCTAAGTGACTTCTTCCTAGGATTTTTGAGCTGATCCAGAGGTTTCTTGATGAATCTTGAATGTTCTAGATTGTTGGTAATCAAACTTTTGGACATCATCTTAGGCTTGGACTAATTGGGTTCGACACCCGTTTTGGGCTCAAATTTCTTTAAGGAATGCTTCTTCCATATATCAATTATCTTCTTGAAGCCTATAATCAAGGAAAATAAAAAAAAATAAACTACGCCACATACCACTCAACTATAGTCATTGACTCGAAAATACCACCGAATTTTAAAAAAAGTGCAAATCTAACATTAAATTTTAACTTGTGACTAGAAAATACCACTAAACCGTTAACTATTAACATCTCCATTAAGTCAAAACGACATTGTTTCGGTGCAGCTGTTTTGAAGCCTAATTTAGTCCAAAACAACGTCGTTTTATTGGAAGAAAACTATTAAAAACCATGCAATTGGAGGATTTTGAACCTAGGACCTTCAAATACAAGGGCTAAACCTTAACCACTGAACCAACATAATATTATATAATATTTTACCATAAATATTATATATCTCAAACTACCTAAAAGATTAATTCAAATTATTTTATGAAATAAATAATACTATAACTAATATTAATATATAAATACTATAAAACATATTTGCATATATATATATATATATAATATATAAAAATAAAAATATATTATTTTTATATTTTTATATATTATTAATAATATAAATATATTGTTTTTAGAAACCCCAAAATATTCATAAAAATAATATATAAAAACCCCTAAACCCTAAACTATTAACCCATAAACCTCAATCTTAAACCCTAAACCTTAGATTTTAGGGTTTAGGGTTTAAGGGTTTTTATATAGTAATTTTATGAATATTTTGGTTTTTTAAAATAATATATTTATATTATAAATAATATATAATAATATATTTTATTTAAATTATATAAACATATCCATTTAGTTCAACCAAATTATTTTATGAAAAAAATAATACTATAAATAATATTAACATATAAAATATATTATTTACATATATCAATAAAAATATATTATTTTTATATATTATTTATAATATAAATATATTATTTTTTAAAAACCAAAAATATTCATAAAAATAATATATTTATATTATAAATAATATATAAAAATCCATAAACCCTGAACACCAAACCATAAGGTTTAGGATTTAAGGTTTGGACTATATAGTTTAAGGTTTATAATTTAGGGTTTAGGGTTTATAGTTTTTATATATTATTTATAAAATAAATATATTATTTTTATGAATATTTTAGTTTTTTTAAATAATATATTTATATTATAAATATTATATAAAAAATAAAAACAATGCACTTTATTTATATATTAATATATATATATAATATATTTTACATTATTTATATATTAATATTATTTAAAATATTATTTATTTTATAAAATAATTTGAAATAATCTTAGGTAGTTTGTCTTATAAAAAAATTAGGTAGTTTGAGATATATAATATTTGTGGTAAAACATTATATAATATCATGTTGGTTCAGTGATTAAGGCTTATCCCTTCTTTTTGAAGGTTATAGACCAAAACCCTTTAAACACCATGGTTTTTAATATTTTTCCTCCAGCAAAACGACATCATTTTGGCCTAAATTAGGCTTCAAAATAGTCGCACCAAAACGACGTCATTTTGACTTAACGAGGACATTAAGAATTAACGGCTGAGTGGTATTTTTTAATCACAAACTAAAGTTCAATGTTAGATTTGCACTTTTTTAAAGTTCGATGGCATTTTCGAGTCAGTGGCCATAGTTGAGTGGTATGTGGTGTAGTTTACCCAAAAAAGATATTAATATAATATCCAATAATGAGATTTTGGGGGGTTTTTTCTATTTGATTTAACTCAAATTTCAAAAATAACTTTATGAATTTTATATAATTTTAGATGATATTTGATTTAGTAAATAACACTAGAAATAATTATATTTAAATTTAAATAGAAACTCAAATAAATAGATTCAATTTGATTCAACTCAAAATTCATAAATCGACTCAAAAATAATTAAAATGAAGTTTTAATGATAAAATGATACTCGAAAAATTGATTAACTCGATGTTTTTCACTCGATTCAGTTGAAGAACACTCAACCTAGTCAATGCATTGTTGTTTTATGGAATAGTTTGTAATAAGTGCTTATTGGCACTTGTTAGCAAAAGTAAGGGTGGAAATTGGGTTGTTTGGGTCGGTTTTGGTTCGTTTCATTTCGGTTATGTTTGCATTCGGTTTAGATTTAGTTCTAGTCTGGTTTAGGTTTAGTTCGGGTCTATGATAAGTCGGGTTCGGTTCGGGTATTAGGTTAATTCAAAATCGGGTCGGTCAATATCAGATCAGTCATTTTGGATTCGGGTCGTTCGAATCGATTTTAGATCGGGCCAACATTTGAATTTTTAAGTCAATTCGGTTTGAGTTGGGTATGATTCATAAAGACTTCGTTGATGCAGAAGATTGTGTTGGTGTAGGATGCAGAAGACTTCAAGGCAAAGGTATAACAAGTTAAGCTTAAAAGGTTTTTGAAGCCCTTGAATTTTTGGTAAAAAAAATTAAGCTCTTGAACTTTTTTTTTGCACTCAATTAAGTCATTGAAATCAATAAATTGAATCAGTTAACCTATTTGACCAATTTTGACCGTCGAATTTTGAATTTTTTTCTTGAGATATTATTGCCACATGACACATTATTAAAGAATTTTTTTTACATATTTTTCAAAATTTTATTTTTTATAAGTTTTTTATAGAATTTTTAGAACTTTTAAAGAATATTTTAAATAAGATAAAAAAATCTAAAAAATCAACTCACAACATTGTAACATGGCGCGTGCAGAAAATTTTATTTAATTATTATTAAAAAAACAATTAATTTAAGAATGGATGGACTAACTAACTAATTAGATAGAATTCTAACACCATTTAATCCAATCGAATATATTTTTATATAGGATTAGTCATATCTTCTTGTAAAAAATGTGTCTTCTTATTTCTCAAATTAAGGTTTTAATTTTTCCGCTAAAATTTTCCTCTTTGTTTGTTTCGCAAATTAGAGTTAGTACTTTTATTGTTTAGACTTAATTTTCCAAACTCCCGTTGTTATGCAAAACTTAAATCCCTCAGTCAACAAAATCTCCAAATCACTTTCTCTCTTCTACCTTTCAAGTTTCAAAATCCCTAAGTCAACAAACTCCTGCCTCTGGTTATGAACTGGTCCTCTATTTATCTTTTTTAATGCAATCTTTTGAACTCTTTTTTATAAATGTAGCAACCAAAAAATACCCACCTACATGGATAAAGTTAGGATCAAATATTGAGAAGGATAAGAATCTAGTATACTTCTAAATTTAAAAATTAGTAAGGACAAAGGCTTTATTTGACTAATATTTAAACTTAAAAGGACATAAAATGTTATTATACCACAATTTTGAGAAGAGCAACGATCTCTCGCATAGTATAATACAAAAAGATAATAAAACATACATCATTTTACTATTCATCATATCGTTAAAAATAGATAATAGTTATAATATAAATAAATTATTCATTCACTTTGCCTTAGTGATTGGGTTAAATTCGGATCGATGTTCGGTTCAGTTTTCTGTTTGGGTTACCTTTGGTTCTAGTAAAATCGGTTTGAGTCTATTCGGTTAAGATAAAAATCGGTTCGAGTATATTTCGGTTCAAAAAAAATCATGTCGGTTTCGGTTCGGTTTGATTTATTTCGAGTTTCGGATCAAGTTCGAGTTATCATATTTAAGTCGATTTTAATTCTCGGTTTGAGTAAATCGAATCGGGTCTAGAGTCAAATTTACCATGTCTGAGCAAAACCCGTTTTGTTTAAAAATGGTTGGGAATATAAAAGTTTGTAGCTTCATGCTGACTAGAAGCATGTTTTCAGGACGACACTTTTTTTGTGCTGGTCATAAGAACTCGAAGATTAGAGTGACACTTAACATTTATTTTACCAAAAGTAGGGATAAAATTTTGTATATTTACTGGGTAGATGAACCAACTGATATGACATTTTGGGTGGTCAAATTCATTAAATTTAATGTAAAAATTAATAAGATAATGACTCTTTTAAAATTTGCATTAAAATTTTCACGCTAAACTTTAAGCAATAATTGCAATTGCCTCATCCTTTTAAAATTCTAAATGATAATTTTTCAAATTTATCATTTTGACCTTAAATGATTATTTTTCAATTTCAACTCTTTAAAATTTTAAATTTATATTTTATTCAGTATCACACACATAAAAATTTGAATAAATTAAAAATGTTTAATGATTTATTGGGTGTAAAAAAATTCAACTATAAGTATATGTTAATAAAAATAATATTCTGAATCTATAATTAAATTGATTCATACATCATGTGTATGCAAGATAAAATCATATTTTTAAATACAATAGTTAAATTATTAACATATACATCGTGAAAAAAGTAACAAGAAGAGGATGGGGGTGGGTGTAGGGATGGTCATTTTATCCGACCCAGTCTGATCGGGTCGGGTTCGAGTTTAGGGTAAAAAAATCCGACCAACCCGACCTGGGACTAATAGTGTAATTTTTCCTTATATGTTTTAGGAATATTTGTAATAATACCTATTCTGTATATATATTTTATAATTAGCTCCTTAAAATTGATTTTTTTATTTACAATTTGGTCTTTAAAATTATTTTTCTACAATTAGGTCTCTAAAATTATTTTTTTTACAATTAGGTCCCTAAAATTGAATTTTTAAATAGGTCGGGTTTAGGTATATAAACTTCGGGTCGGGTTAGATTTTTTAAAGGATGCGATCGGGTCAGGTTCGAGTTTAGGATAACTATTTTCGGGTCAGGTTAGGGTGGGCAAAAACCCAACTCGTGCCCATCGCTAGGTGGGTGAGATATTCTTCCTCATTAAGTTACGAGAATTGTATTGTATAAAGGCGGCCAAAGGTGAATATTTTATTTCCAATGCGCAATGGTGGGATTGTTCGAGAAATTGTCTCCCTCATATGTAGGAGCGGATAGTGTGTAGGGGTATTTCTAGGGTACCGCCGATGTTGGGCGTGATTAAGTTTAATGCTGATGAGTCTATTAGGGGCAAACCAAGGCCTGCAGGTTGTGGAGGAGTTTTACGTGATGTGGAGGGTCGTGTCCTAGCTTTGTTCTCAAGTCCGTTGTGGTGATGGAATCTGATGAGGCTGAAGTTCATCTATTGCTTATGCACTTGATTTGTTGGTTCACTTATCATGGGTTTCGGCGCCCTCGTTGTTATTGACTCGGACTCAACGGTGGTTGTGGTGTGGTGCTTCACATTGAGTGATGTTCATAGAGTCTGTGGCGGTGTTTTAGGCAAATTGACGAGGCTTGTCGAGTGTTACAAATATAACAATTCGAGATGATAAAAAGGAAAAAGAAAAGATTATTTAAATAATCGAAATACAAAAATAAATAGAAACAAACTCTTGATTCGATTGGAGAATTGTAAGAAACATGTTAAGGCCTACAGCTATGCAGTTTTCTTAAGACAGATTTCGACCACTCTGGAGTGCTTGAGATCGTCGGTCGTCAGTCTCCCAAGATACAACAACATGATGATCTTCAACAGTAGCACGGTTTTAGAGATCACAAACTATTCGCTTGACTTTGCTTGTCACCGAAAATACTAGAGGATAAGAAAAGGTTTTCGAGTTGTGTCTCAAACTTAAAGATTGGCACGATATTTATAGGGGAATGACAGAGGAAAACCATGGAAAAGAAATAATCTAAATTAATGGTCATTAATTATGTGTCCGATTCAATATAGAAATTTTAAAGTAATACCATGTTTAAATGGATATATTTCTTTGAATTGCAGCTGTTACCTCTTTAATATTCGAATTTAAGGAAACCAAAAATTATTCTTTTAAATTCGGAATATTCAAAAATATATACCATTTTTAAGGAAAAACTTAATTCGAAGTGGTTAAAATATTCGCAGGCCCACGAAGGGCTTGACCAGTCCGGACATTCGCATCGCCCACGTTGTGCAGGTGCAGCCCAACCGAATGAGTTCGACAAGCTTCAATTCGCACCCCCTTGCGCCTGTGTACGAGGCACAACTTCAATCCAAGTCATTCAATGACTAACAAGTGGGTTGGTGTATATAAACACTTCCCATGCTTGTTATCCTACCAATGTGGGATAAGAGGTTTTTATTTTTCTTACACAATTCACAAGTACCTTACTTTGAGCATCAATTTCTCATTCATGACTCAACCGCTTTGAGCATATGAGATACCATTGTAAAGGTCTCATGGATTAGAATATGAGCCAATAAATTCATCATTTGAATATCCACCTTTACCCATAGAAAATATGGCTCAAAGTTACCAATTTCTCACATTTTTTCCAACAATCCCCCACATGAATAAATTTGATGATTTTATCAAAACATTTTGACTCGATGTGACGATAGGTTATACGATCGATAGCTACATAGGATAGGTAGGTTTCCTCCTTTGAACCTTCCCTTATGAATGTATATTCACTTTACTGGATAACCAGTAGATGTGATATCCTTGAACTGTTCTATCATTTGTGTAAACGATGATATACTTCACACAACTACCTCTCTAACAAGAGTATTAGTTCTTATGGTTATGTCCATATGGCCGTGGACATCAATTGGTTCTACAAGAGTTTGAAAGAACTCTGCCCAATAGTCTCCTTGAAGCGGCCCCACTTCACTCTCACATAGGTGACTTATGTTGCTTGACTCTTTAAAGCACATAATGGCCATTAAAAGCTTTTGCTTAGCCTATCCCACTTTGTTCACCATTTACATCATAGGAACAGACTTGGTGATAGGTACCCCCACAGTGACTAAATATGTCTATGCTATTAGGTTGTCCCTTTGAACCTAGATCTTGGGATCTCCAGTTAGCTAGATAGGATTTTCCTTCACATAGCATCTTTACTTTTCATGGGCTTTAGTCCCATTTATTTAGATGTTTTCTCAACTTGATCTCGATTTAACCCTTTGGTTAGCGAATCTACAATGTCATCCTTTGATCTTACATAGTCAATAGAGATATCTCTATTTGAGATCAGTTGTCTAACGTTATTATGTCAACGACGCATATGTATTGATTTATCGTTGTACATAAAATTTTTTGCTCTAGCAATTGTTGCTTGGTTGTCACAGTATATGCATATTGTGGGCACAAGTTTCAGACATTCAGAAATATCCTTAAGAAAATGTCGAAGCCAATCGGCTTTTTCTCCATATTTTTCTAGAGCATCAAACTCATATCTCATTGTAGATCTGACTATAATAGTTTGTCTTGAGGATTTTCATAACACTGCTCTTCCTCCCAATGTGAATACATATCCACTTGTTTCTTTGGTTTCTTGAATATCTAATATCCAACTGGCATCGGAGTATCCTTTTAAGACAGCATGGTCTCTGGAATAATACAATCCGTAGTCTCGAGTATATCTGAGATATTTTAGTACCCTCATAATTGCTTTCCAGTAGTTTTTCCCTAGATTTCTTGTGAATCTGCTTAGACTGCTACAATAAAAGCGATGTCTGGTCTAGTATAGCTCATGAGATACATTAAACTTCATATGACTTTTACATATTCCACTTGGTGAATATTTTCACCTTGGTTTTTAGACAGATGTGAGCAAGAATCTAATGGAGTTATGGCTATGCCAGAATCATCCTTGTTAAATTTTTCGAGAATTGTGTCCACATAGTATGACTAAGTCAATATGAGACCTTTAGTTGACCTTTTGATTTGGATGCCCATAATCGTATCGCCCAGTCCTATATCTTTCATGTCAAATCTTGAATTTAACATGTCTTTGGTATATTTTACCATTTCATTGTTGCTTCCAACAATGAGTATGCCATCAACATATAAACATAGAATGATATATCCAATGTTTATAGTTTTGACATATACACATTTGTCACACTCGTTTATCTTGAAGCCGTTTGTCATCATGATACTATCAAACTTCTTATGACATTGCTTTGGTTCTTGTTTAAGTCTATACAAAGACTTCACCAATCTACATACTTTCCTTTCTTGACCTAAAACTACATGACCCTCAGGTTGTTCCATGTATATTTCTTCATCAAGATCTCCATTTAGGAAAGCTGTTTTAACATCCATTTGATGTACTTCTAAATTCCGCAAAACATCAATTGCAAGTATCATTCTTATGGATGTTATTCTTGATACATGAGGGAATGAATCAAAATAATTAAGGCCTTCATTTTGTCAGTATCCTTTTATTATCAATCTTGACTTGTACTTATCAATTGTGATAGGAGGCTCGAACTATCAATCGAATATGCCAAGAGGGGTGAATTGGATTTTTGCTTTGGTGGATGAATGGCTAAGTAATAAAAATTGTGATACGATGATTTATAGTGGTTCAACTTCTAAACTAAGTCTACCTCCACTACCTTAACTATCCACACTAAGGATTTTCCACAAATTCACTAATTTGTCTCTCCTTTTTTCGGGCTCAAGTAGATAACCCTTACAACCATCAAAACTTATACCTTAAAGCTTTGAGAACACTCTTTTACAAGAGAAAACAAATAAACAAACAAATGAAATCCTCACAAGGCAAATATGTTTGCAAATTAAGCACACACCCAAAACCTAACACTTAAGCAAATATAACAATTAAGCTTACAAGTGTGTTCTACAAAGAAATATGACAAAATTGAGCACTAAACCACTTTCTCTATAATTGCATGTTGGTATTTGATTTCTTGTTGTTGCATGGATGCTTGAAGAGGTCTTTTAAACCCTTTAAGGAGTTTGTAGCCGTTATTAGCCGTTGAGGCTGATTTGGAGCCATTGGGGACTTTATTTCCAGCATTAAATGCACTTTTGGGATCATCGGTATCAGTATGCATGCAAGTGTATCGGTACACATACTCAAAATAGAAAGAGCCTTTGGGCATTTTTATACTAGGTATCGATACACTGTGTAGATGTATCGATACCCTATTTTGCTACTGTAAAATGGAGTTTTTGGAGAAAAAAGGGGCGTATCGATACGGTTAAAATGGGTACCACTACGGCAGACTGAGTATCGATACGCTAACAGGTGTATCGGTACACAAGGCCTGTTTTAACTTTTAGATTATTTTGAAAGCATTTAAACAAGTCAAAAACCCTTTGAAAACCTCTCAAACATATTTTTCAAGTTAATGGACTTTTGAAATATTTTTGCAAATTTGTTTAAGTCCAAAAATATTTTTCATTTAAGTTATATCAAAATCAAATATTTCAACAAATTGTTCCATATGCTTTCATTTTTCGTTTTTAAATCTATTTTGAATTTAGTGGTTTAATTTCAAGAGGAAGGTTCACTAATTATCATGTATGGTTTTCATGATGGAATCAATTTCACTTTTAATGGGCATATAATGTCACTATACATTTGAGGTTCAGCCTTTAGCATAAAGGTTAGGAAATCAAATCAAAAGAATTTTTCCACCGTTGCTCGTTTGCTCCTTCTTGGCTATATTTTAGTATCAGTCTCTTTTTGATCATTTGGACTAATTTCGTCTAAAGTTCATTTTATTGAACTTTGATCAACCTCTATGAATTTATAAGGGAATATTTTTCAATGAATGATACATTCTTTGATTCCATTATCGTGTTCTTGTGAATCTCAAGATTATTTGATTCATATACAAGAAATCGATAAGCCTTGCTATATTCTGCATAGCCAATGAAAATACAATCCACATTTATAGGACCTATTTTTATTTGTTTTGGTAATCGGGTTATTACCTTGGCAAGACACCTCCACATTTTAAGTGTTTGTAGGAATGTTTTCGACCTTTTCATAACTCATATAGTGTCTTATCTTTTTTCTTTATGGGAACCTTATTTAAAAGGTAATTAGTTGAAAGAATAGCTTCCCCCACATGTTCTATGATAACCCAGAGCTTCTATTGCGCGTAATAAGTGCTACGCAAATGTGCAAGTATACACGTCGCAAGTTATAGTATAAAAGGTATCGTCTCCACAGGGATTGGTGCTACTTCAAGAATCTAGTTTCTTGCACTGTAAAAATAAAAACACAAATAAAATATTATAGAAGTTTAACTAATCTAGAAAGCAAATAAGTAAATGAAAAGATGAATTCAATTGAGAGAGATAGGCCAGGTTATCGTGAGTTGAGGTGTGATAGCCGATTGGATCGTTTTGGTAAAAAAGTGCACGGGCAACTCAGTTGCCGTGGCAACTTGCACAACGGGGTTGCCTTGGCAACTAATTGATGGTTGCCTGGGCGACTAGTTGGGCAACTACTTGGGCGTCTGGGCAGCAACTTCAAGGTTCGGCGGAGCGTTCTTCAATGGTTTCTTCTTATCCCTAAGTCGAAACTCTAGCTACTTGTGCATGCCTTGATAATACATCCCTGCGTGAATCAAGGGTGAACAACAACCAATCTTGCGCTCCTCTTAGCCGTTGAAATCCTTAACTTATTCCTAAGCCGGATTAATCTTCACCATCATTGGATTGAATAAAGATCATATTCATTCGTTTCTTGAATCTAACTCTCCCGATATTAGATAAATGGATGAAATCACGAGATCCTCTCCCAATTCACTCGCAAACAATAATAAGAACCAAGAATGAATAAACCTTGAAATAGAAAAGTGCAAACTCTTATTACCTAAACAAAAACCAATAGTTTCTCACAACCACAAAACACAATAACCATAGCCAAGTAAATTTAGTTTATGGCTAGGTTCCAAAGAAACACAAGATAAACAATCCCTAGCATGAACCCAATCGAACAAGGAAGAAAAGATGAAGCTTGTCGAAAATCTCTTGCTTTCTCCCTTGGACTTGTCGAAAATTCCCCTAATGCTCTCCCTTTGGAGTTGTCGAAATTTTCCCTCTCCTTGCTATTTATAGGGCTAGGCCAAAGTCCTTCTTTGAGGAGGAGTTTGAGTTGGAATTAAATTATCTTTAAAGAATATATTTTTTATTATAATTTTATTCCTATTAGAACTTCTCTTATCTTCTTGGAATTTAATTCTTCTTTAATCTCTGCATGGCAATCAAATTCCTTTGGGCTTGGGCCTTGATCCATGTCATCTTGGGCTTGTAAAGTCATTAATTTCGACATCCCTATTGCATTTTCTCCTTGTCGACAATTGCCATGGCAACTGGCTCGGCGTCTCCTTCATGCATTGCCCTGGCAACTAGCTCGGCATATCCTTCATGCATTGCCCTGGCAACTAGCTCGGCATTGCTTTGGCAAGTGATCCTGCACATACACATACAAAGCACACCAAAGCAGCATCTTTTCCACAAAAACTACCAAGTTATGTAATCAAGCTCAACGATGGAAGGAAACATGGATTAATGCATGAATGGCTAACTATGCAACTAATATGAGCCTAAGTCTAACAATAATATGAGTAAAAAGGGTAAGAAAAATAGTACTTTTGAACACTTATCAGCTTCCTAACAAAGTATTCATCATTTCTTTTAGAGTCTAATTTTTCCGTTCGGCTACTCCATTTGATTGGGGAAAATAAGGTGGTGTTACTTCGTGAATAATACCATGTTGTGAACAATATTCACCAAATGGTTTAACGTATTCACCACCACGATCACTTCATACCATCTTAATCTTTTTATTAAGTTGGTTTTTGACTTCCTGCTTATAGAGTATAAATTTCTCTATAGCTTCGTCTTTGCTCTTAAACAAATACACATAACAGTACTTAGTACTATCATCGATGAAGGTAATAAAATATTTATTTCCTACTCTAGTTTGAACAAATTTTTTAAATCACAAACATCGCTATGTATGAGATCAAGCGGTTCAGTACTTCTTTCAATAGTTTGAAACGAATACCTTGTTAATTTTGCTTTAACGCATGTTTTACATTTATGATTATAATTAATATGAAACGAAGGGATGTGTTCCAAGTTAATTAATCTACGCAAAGTGTCATAATTAACATGTTCGAGTCTACCATGCCATAAATGTAGTGACTCAAGCATATAAACGGAAGAAGAAGCAACATTCTTATTCATGCTTTTGGATTTTACAAAGATAACATTGAGTTTCCACATTCTATTCAATACATTCTGTACCCCACCCACAAACATCCCCCTTAGACAGAATCGGTTTTTGGGGTTCAAAAACTATTTTAAAGTTGTGAACACTTAAATTTGTTCTAGAAACAAGATTTTTGCATATGTCAGGCACATACAACACATTCTGCAGCTTGAGTTCTTTTCCAGAAGTCATCTTCAAGACCACGGTTAGGGATGGCAAACGGGCGGGGTGAGTGCGGATACCCTCTCCCCCATCCCCATACCCACCTAAAATTTTTATATCCACCACCTACCCACCACCCACGGTGGGTACAATTTTCAAATCCACACCCGCCCACGTGGGTACATTCTCAAATCTATCCCCACACCCACTACTCAACTGGACATCCATCGCCCAAGTCGTATTCGCCTACAATCAACTAATAATATCGAATTATGTAAAAATAAACCATTTACTTTTGTAAAGAATAGTACAACTTCGCATACTTTATTGATTGATCAAGCGTTTATATATAATACATTTACACCAGTATAAATTTAACTACAGCTAACTAACTAACGATCACTAACTTAACTAAAGCACATTTTTACCAGTATAAATTTTACTTAACTACAACTAACTAATTAACTATGGTTAAATTAACTAAAACATATTTACACTTATATAAATTCTACTTAACCACACATATTACAAAATTACAACCTGATTAATTCAAGCTCGATCTTAAACAATGAATACAAGCTTGATTATAAACCATCACTTTTTTCAAATTAATTAATTGATTCAATGTCTACAAACTTAAAGATTAACGTATATTTTAAAACAAACCAATATCTCAGTACATAAAACACTATAATAAAAGGCATAATCAAAGTCTACAAACATAAATGGTCCAAAATTCATATGGTGGGTAGTTAGTGGACGGGTGGATGCGGGGTGGGCGGATACGGTGCGGGTAAGGTCTCAAACCTATCACCTACCCACTACCCACGATGGGTATGACTTTTTACATCCACATCCGCCCACTACCCACCAAACTCATACCCATCCCCACCCTAACTGGAGTGGGTGCGGTGAGAAATCTGTGAAACTATACCCGTCTACCATCCCTAACCACAGTTCTCTTCCCCTTGATCTTGGAAGTGGCAACATTTCTCATGTAAAGCTTACCACCATTGTTACTAGGTGCCAGCTTAGAAAAAGAGTTTTTTTTCACAACAAATATGACGTGTGGCTCCAGTGTTAAGCCATCATTCTATTGGGTTAGATTCAACTAAGTTGACTTCAGAGATCACGACATATAGATCCTCGTCCTCCATAGTATTAGCCTCATTGGCTTTGGCTTTCTTTAGATGTCTATATTCAGAGGACATGTGTCGCACCTTGCCACAGTTGTAGCACGTTCCTTTGAATTTTTCCTTATTGGAGATTCCACCGTTAGGTACCAGCTTTGACCTGTTTTGGGGTTTTTTCCCTTCTTGAAGTCTTTGACTTCAACAACGTTCGCCTTAGCCTCCTTAAAGGTTTCTTTGTTGATCTTTTTGGCATTGGCTCTGTTGTCCTCTTCTATTCGAAGTTTGACAATCAGTTCCTCCACTGACATTTCCTTTCTTTTGTGTTTCAAGTAATTTTTGAAGTTATTTCATCCAGGAGGTAGCTTTTTAGTGATAGCTACTACCTAGAAGGATTCGCTTATGACCATTCCCTCAGTAAGGATTCCATGAACAATCAGTTAGAGTTCTTCAACCTGGCTTACTACTAGTTTGGAATCAACCATAGAAAATTCAAGAATTTGACAACTAATAACTTTTTAGCCCCAACATCTTCGCTTTATATTTTGTGGTCCAATGCCCTCCAAAGCTCTTTAGCTGTTTCATAAACAGAATACACCAGATACAAAGAATCTTGTAATCCGTTAAGGATGCAATTTCGACATAAGAAGTTGAAGTTCATCCAAGCTTCAATGATATTGAAGGTGGTGATATTATCCACCTTTCATTCTCCATTTCATGTTTTAATAACTGGGGGATCTTCCCTCAAGAATTTTACCAAGTTCAATATGGTAAGATAGAACAACATCCTCTGTTGCTATGTTTTGAAATTCTGTCCACAAAATTTTGTCGGCTTCTCATTGTGGCTCACTGCCACTGCCGATGGGGTTAGATTCATAGCTTGATTCGAAGTTTGCCCTAGGATTAACACCTTAGTGGTCGAGTTGGGTGAATCAGTCGAATCTCTCGTAGTCATTGTTTCTGTTCAAAAAGAAACAACCAAAATTAGAATAATTTCAATAAACAAAAAATTATCGTTTATCTTTGATTTTGACAGTATACAAAACCAGTAACCATTGTTATTTTTAATGACAATTTCTGTAAAAAGATTTGTTCACTTTGAGATTAAGCAAACCCGTTGAAATGACGAGATATATCCTGAAAATGAATTTGTTTGTTGTGTCGATCTCAAAATAATTTCCGAATTGTCTAGAATCAGGAGAAAAGTAGAACAAGTTTGTCTTAAGATTGTTACAAATATAACAATCCAAGACGGAAAAAAGGAAAAAAGAAAAGATTATTTAAATAATCAAAATACAAAAATGAAGAGAAACAAACTCTTGATTCGATTGAAAATTGTAGGAAACGTGTTGAGGCCTACAGCTACGCAGTTTCCTCAAGATAGATTTCAACCACTCTAGAGTGCTTGAGTTCATCGGTCGTCAGTCTCCCAAGATACAACACAAGATTATCTTCAACAGTAGCACGGCTGTAGAGATCACGAACTATTATCTTGATTTTGCCTATCACCGAAAATACTAGAAGAGAAGAACAAGTTTTCGAGTTGTGTCTCAACCTTGAAGATTGGCACGATATTTATAGGGGAGTGAAGGAGGAAAATCATGGAAACGAAATATTCTGAATTAATGGTCATTAATTCTGTGTCCAATTCAATTTGGAAATTATCAATTAATATCATGTTTAAACGGATATATTTTTTTGAATTATAGTTGTTACCTCTTTAATATTTGAATTTAAAGAAACCATAAATTATTCTTTTAAATTCGAAATATTCAAAAAGATATGCTCTTTTTAAGAAAAAAATTAATTCAAAGTGGGAACAACCAGTCCGAACATTCGCATCACCCACGTCGTGTAGATGCGCCCCAACCAAAATGGGTTTGACGTGCCTGGTTTGCACCCCTTGCGCTTGCGCTTGAGGCACAATTTCAATCCAAATCATTCAATGATCAGCAAGTGGGTTGGTGTATATAAACACTTCCCATGCTTGTTATCCTACCAATGTGGGATAAGGGTTTTTTTATTTTCCTTAGACAATTCACAAGTACTTTACTTTGAGCATCAATTTCTCATTCATCACTTAACCGTTTTGAGCATATGAGATACTATTGTAAAGGTCTCATGGAGTAGAATAAAAGCCAACAAATTCATCATTCGAATCTCCACCTTTACTCATAAAAAATATGACTCAAAGTTACCAATTTTTCACATTTTTTTTCTAACATTTCCTTGTGTGTGCTTTAATAATATCTTTCATGAGACAAACGGGATGGCCGACGCCTTAGCTAAGGGTGGTGTCAAGCGTATGTCCTAGTTTCGTGTGATTAACTCAAGCCTCTAATTTTGTCTCAAACCCCTATTTACCAAACAAGGCCCAAAAAATTATTTATTTATTAAAAAAGGTAAGGATTAGATTAGGTTTACAATATTCTTGGTGGAAAATTTGGGCCAGATGAGCCCAACTCAAGGGAGAAATTTAAAATTGCATAAAATACATTATAAAAATTCAAATGCGCCATATAGGAGTCGAACCTACGGCCTTCTACTTAGAAAACAAACGCTCTATCCGAGTTTCATTGGGTAAATAATCTAACTTGAAACTAATATTGAGAATATAGGGTATGTTGGGGGAATTTTAGAAATCTATGGCATTTTCTACGGTGCCGGTTGGTGTTCTCTGACGCTGTAAAAAATGCCATAGATTCTTAAAATTTTCCCAACATACCTTATTTTCCCAATTTTTTTTCTAAACACCAATATTAATCAAATTTCCAGCTCTATCCGCTGCTGCAATTTAGTATATCTTTTAAAGTTTTAAGTTTAAATTTTCTCATCCCAGTAATACGGCTATATATATATTTGGTTGATGACCTCAAGTCAACCGATAAGTATCATGGTTTGGATATCCAAGATGGATCAAATGGGGTGTTGGGTGAAGATAGTACTTTTGAAATTTTCAAATGTATATATGGAATGAATATTTTTTATTTATAATTTTGATTGCGCACTCTTAAAATATTTAAATTACATATAATTTTATTAAATATAAAAGTTTGTTTTCTTTAACCTAATAAATATTAGATTATAGAAATTTGATACAGCTAAGATGAACAATACCTTTGGGAATTGGATTGGTTAAATTTTAGTTATTTTATTTGAAACACTTGCTCCCTATATGAAAACATTTACAAATTGTTTAAAGTGATGGATGTGTTCTGTCTTGTTTAATTTTTGGATGTTCCATATGAAAGGCCAATCTAGCAAACGAACCAACCATTTTCATCTTTTAATAAACAAGATGTTAAGATTCACATTTAAATCCGTTAAATATTGTCTTTTAAGAATCAATATATGAATTGTTAACAATCCCTAGAATAAGTAGTTAAAAGTTTTCAGTTGACACATTCTCCTCCCTTAAGTTGTGAGTTCTAAACTCAATAAAAACAATTTTTTTTCTCTCTTTAAGTAGGAATTATTCAAAAAATAATAATTGAACTAAAATTCAAAGTTTTGATCAACCCAATATTCTTTCTAACTAATCTGCGTTGACGTAACCCCTACCTCTCCATGCAGAGTTGTTGTCCCAACCCAACATACCAAATCCAAGTCAGAAACGTAGACAAGGAAATTTGTACAGAAAAATAACAGATTTTAAGATCATGAATTTTTTTACTTCGGTTATTGAACCAACCAATTGAATCAATTAAGTCTTTTGACTAACTATTAAATTTTTATAATTTTTTAAATATTACTATCGTTAAATATTGTCAGACGCAAGAGCCCAAAAACCTTCAAAATTAACAAGTCACATCATTACCAAGAAATTACTATGTCCCAATAAGACGGCGATTAAGCCTGCCTAATTCACCAGCTAACCATATTTGCTGACTGTCAGGACTAATTTATCACATCTATTATATCTTACAAAACATAGACTTGATATACTTATCAGACCTTTTCAATATAACGATGAGGGTTATCGTCTTTAAGGAGAAATTTAGCTAAGTAAATTCAGAATATGGTACCTCTCTCTGTCATTTTTTTACAGTCACCATTGACCTCGATTCTCCGTCTAAGTTAAGAAAGGTGAACTGTCCAACATACTGACAACCACCGTTGTCCTATTTTTACTATCAATAATGGGTGCGATAAGCCGTAAGCGTGAGAAGTTTCCATCCATAGAGAATCAATGATAATAAAATTTCAAAAAAAAAAAACATCCTCAATTATTATGTTCTCATGGAATACGTATAATTGTTTAAATTTATTTATTTATTAATAAAAATATTTTTATATTTTTATTCTGATTTAAATTGATTTATTTTGTATATTATAACATTAAAGAATTTAGATATTATTTAAATATAAATTTTTAATTTATAACATAATGTCTAAAATGATTATTATGTTCTTAAAAATACTTTTAACAACAATCTTAAACACTTAAATCTCAAACGACAAAAATCTAAATATATATTTTCAACCTACTACATTTTTAAAACAATGTTAAACTAACCCTAAATATACAAAATCGTGCTGCATTGGAACTTGAAATAAATAATTTTTTTTATTTTTAAATAGTCTAAAGGTGATTACAATGTAGTATCTTTTTATATATATTTTTAACTTTTTGACAATGCGTATACATTTTGTAAACAGAGCAAGCTGAACCCGTGTCTCTTAGGATGTACATCATCCACTTTTCTACTGGGATACTTGTTGGGTTCAAATAAAATTTAATACTAGTTGTTTTCTAAAATGAGAATTTTGAGAGAGAGATAAGTGTATAAATATAGGGGAGATGCCTAATCAATCTGATGAGGTTGGTTTTTAGCATTTGCATTGATGTTTCTAAGAATAACCGACTTCCAAAGATAAACGAAAACCACCCTCAACACCTAAAATTCCATTGGCTAAAAATCATTCTTTTGTAAAAGGATTTGGAAACTGGTTACACCCTCTAAACATGAAAACATGGAAAATGTCTAGTTGATTCATTTTGGGAGAATTTTCATCTTCCTTCATTATCCAACAACTTTTCAAGTTCAATGTTGAAGGAGAATTTTATTTGAAAAATACCCAACAAATCAAGATCAAAACAAAGGAAATTACAAACTTTTTCTTCATCCTCTTACTACTTGAAAAGCCTTGGATAATAATACTAACAATATGGCCGTGGAAGGTAATTTCATTCCCAGATATTCCTCTTGTTTTAATCAATGTGGGATTGTTTTGTTTTTGTTTTTGTGTTTTTTAGATGCAGGTTTTTGTTGTTTGTGTTTTTTTTTTTTTTTGAATGCGGCAGAAACGGTAAAGGCAGACAAGGAATCGCCGAGAGGGGTACTGGAGAATCCTGGGGTGGGATCAGATTCAGATAGCAGCGGTTGCAGCAGCAGCTCAAGCTTAATTTGTCCGCCCAAGCCAATTCCTTCCCAGAAGAACAACAAACTGGATTTTAATGGTTTCGAATGGAACCAATTTATTGGAACCATAAAGAAGAAAACTCCCATAAGTTTCTCATTCTTTCCTATGGTCACCAGTTATGATATTTCCAGGAAGACCTTGATGAAGAAAATTACAAAGCTTTATGGCGCCGAAGATGATGACTGCATCCCAAATGTTAAGCCTTCGTGGAAGAATTTTGCCTACTCCGAGCTTGCTGCCGCCACAGATAATTTCAGTCCCCGTAAGCAAATTATTCACATTTTTTTAATTCTTTTATTTCATGGAACAATCTTTAATTTGCATTGGAAAACACATGGTAGAGAATTTGCTTGGAGAAGGGGGAAGTGCACAAGTATACAAAGGGACGTTATCTGATGGTCAAGTTGTAGCGGTGAAGAAGTTCATCAAGAATGAGAAGGAAAATGAAGAGAGATCCACTGATTTGTTGTCGGAACTTGGGATTATTACGCACATTAATCACCCTAATGCGGCTCACTTGGTCGGTTACAGCATCGACCGAGGCTTGATTTTAGTCCTTGAGTTCTCGCCTCACGGCAGCCTTGCTAATTTGCTTTTTGGTACCGTGTCATTGCCATTTGCCGTTGCCGTTGTCATCGACATTGGACTGATGAGGAAATGTTGATGCACTGCAGGTTCGAATGAGGGCCTTGATTGGAAGATAAGGTTTAAGGTGGCTCTTGGTATTGCAGAAGGGTTGAAATATCTCCACCACGATTGTCCGAGGCGAATCATACATCGGGACATCAAAGCGTCCAACATATTGCTCACCGAAGACTACGAACCTCAGGTACTTCAAAGTTCAATGCACTCTGGTATGAATAAATTCTTATGGGGTCTAGTGTAAATGTAATGCTTTCAAATCAGATATCGGATTTCGGTCTGGCAAAATGGCTTCCGGAGAATTGGAAACACCATGTGGTCCCTCCTATTGAAGGAACATTCGGGTAATGACCTCCATGCATTTAAACTTCTTCAGTTGATTTTGCCATTAGCATTGGTCATACTTATAACGTTGCCTCCAGGTATTTAGCACCAGAGTATTTTATGCACGGCATTGTTGATGAAAAGACTGATGTATTCGCATTTGGAGTTTTATTGTTGGAGATATTAACAGGTCGTCGCGCCGTCGATTCTTTGTCACGACAAAGTCTTGTCATTTGGGTACATCTTTAGCACTGAGAATCATTAAAATTAGCAAAAGATGATCCCATTAACTTGCTTTTTTGTGTTTCCTTTACAGGCAAAACCGCTGCTGGAATCGGATGAT
Organism: Hibiscus mutabilis; assembly: GCA_019671005.1. Lineage (NCBI taxonomy): Eukaryota > Viridiplantae > Streptophyta > Magnoliopsida > Malvales > Malvaceae > Hibiscus > Hibiscus mutabilis. The sequence continues at coordinate 43,592,021 of CM033728.1, read as the reverse complement.
GTTAAAAAGTTGGTGGATCCCAAACTCGGAGACAACTATGACCCAAATGAAATGAAACGTGCAATGTCAATAGCTTCACAGTGCATTAGCCACTTAGCCTCCATGCGACCCAGTATGAAAAAGGTAACGAAATAATGTCGGAAACATGCTCGGATTCTCCCCTCGAAATTCATGCCGGAACCATGATTTTTCAGGTTGTAGAGATGCTTAAGGGAGAAGAACAAGGTGCTTTAGAGCATCAGCCGAAGGCTTGTGGAGAAAAACCAATAATTTTAGACAATTGTGACTCTCAAACTTATAATCGAACCAGCTATCAAGATGACTTGAATCGTCATATGCAACTGGTTATGGAGTAATGGATGCTTGATGTTGTTGCTGCTGCTGCTTTGCACTTGCAGGGTCGATGGAAAGCACCATTGAAATCAATTAGAAACTGTTTGTTGTTCAGGAGTTCTTTCAGCTTCCTAAACTGCCTTTATTTCTTCAACAGACATTTAAAAGCTGCAATGATCTGAAGAAACTATCAGAAATCAGAAGCGACGGGGTCAAAATAATTCATACTTGCAAAGAAATTCCTTTCATTTTTAAAAAAAAAATTAGTTCTTGTTTTTCAAAGAAATAAATATGTTTAATGTAACACCTAGCATATAAGATTGTTGCAGGCTTGCAGCAACAAAATAGTGTACTCCATGTCACATGAATAACTTCAAACCTTCCGATATTCAAGTTTAATAACTTTTTAGCTTACCTAAGTTTAAATATCTGTCCATTTTCCATGTCAAATTTACTCTTAACTACATTTAATTTGATGAAACACTGAAAAACAATTTGCAAGAAAATGGAATGGATTTACCCATTTCGGCATGTCGCACATCTTTAACATTTGAAGATAAAATTACTTTACAAAATCCAGCCTTCAAAAGAAAATCCTACACCCAAGGTATTGATCAGATTGTGATGGTTAGATTATGGAGTCAGCTGGGAACATGCCGCTTGTTGCTACTAAGTTAGCTGAATTGTAAACTATTCCTTGTTAAAACACTGGCTGCGTCATTTCAGTAAGACTGGTGAGGCCATAAGAAAAATTGATCGGCTGCCGACTGCGACATTAAGGTCATTGGGGTGGCCACTGTTGAGTAAGAACCTGTGGGATCGGAGATGCCGATGTTGGCAGCCTGAAGGTGGTGGTAGAGATTCTGCTGATAAAATGCAGCTGCATCGAAAGGAATTCCGCAAGGAATAGTAGATAACGGCTGCTGGATGGGTGCAAAACTTATATTGTTGCTGTTGGAGCTGCAATGGGGTTGTTGCTCATGGTTAACAATCGGATTTTGCTCCGACTCAAGGGAAAGCTTTAGCCGCTTAGCTGCACCGCCAATGGGGAGAGAACTCTTGGCAATGGCTTCGACATCATAACGGTTCATCTCAAAGTTGGTCACTGCATTCACACCCCTAAACTTGATGGCGGCAATATCGTAGGCCTCTGCTGCCTCCTCTTCAGTAGCTATCACCATGCATAAGATGATAACTATCAGCTCACAGCAAAAACATTCTCTATAAATACTGTCTACAATACAATAACGTATAGGTTCATCACTCATGATTGGTGCCTTACCAAAAGTCCCTAGGTAAAGGTCCTTGTTTCCAGCAACACGGCCAATCCTTGCTTGCCATCGACCCTGCTGATGATGTCTGCAAAATTAAATTGATAAACTAATGTATCAGTAATTGTTGCTCTCAAACAGAATCACTACAAGTCACATAATCGATAACACATCGTTAAGATATAATCCGAATTCCATGCAAGAATGTTCTAACCTTGTAACACCTCTGTAAATTGATGCTCCCCTTGAAAATCCACTGCTCTTCCTATTAAATTCCGATCGAGGCGAATAATATATTAAATTACTGCAATTAGCTGATGAAAACGGAAAACTGAATAAGAACACAACGCGTACCTCCTTAAAGACGCGATAAACTCTTGCTTGGTCACATGTTTCATCTCCTCCAACTCTTTTGAATAATTTGAAATCTAAAACAAGCAAAACAACAATGAGCTAACATGATCATGCTTCAGGGAACATAAATGTCATGCAGAAACAAAAAGGATCATTAAATCAACTAGTTTAAGTTATAAGAACTGTTCATAAATATAATACCGGGAAGTTGATGGTTGCGGTAGGACCCCAGTACTTTAGAGCTGCCAAATCATAAGCACGACCTGCCTTTTCTTCTTTATCATAGCCACCTGATATAGGTTACAAGATGTCACGTTTTCAGCCTACAAATATATACTTAAAATAACAAAATGAGAAACTGTAGGAGTTTTCTTACCCAAATACACTGTAGAAACAGTCGGCCAAGTTAACATCGACCACACATTTTCATGCAAGAAAGTAAAGAAAAGATTGTTAATATCAGGTAATAAACTGGTCAAAATTCTCTGCTTGCAATCATATTTACAAGGCAATGCAAGTCCAAAATTTTGCAGGATTCAACCAAGTGGCTTTAGTTGCCATGTGATTTGGTTAAAACAAAAACAAAGTAATGTTCATTAACCCTTCCTTGCAGTCATTTTTAGACTCTTTAATCTATCACTTCATTATTTTATCTTCAAGTCATCGAGTCCAAAATAGCATAATAATATTAGCAAAAAGGGTGCTCTAAATTTAATAATAGGTTGAAATATTAAAAGCAGCACTGTGGCTTGATTGTGAGCTTGAGTGTGAACCAGAACATAGCCCCCATTAGCAGCCTTAGCCTAGAAACATTTTCAACAAGTTTAGGCTTAAAATGGGGGATACTTTTTTATCTTTAAATCCTTAATATTATATCAAATGGGTGCTTTGGTCAAACCATGACAACCTATCTCTCAGACTCTGCGGTGGGCTGTCTAACTAGGTTAATGGCAAAAGCAGAAGCCAAAGCCAACTCGGTGAAAATCAGATACTAGTATTTGTTCCAGAGTTGGGACCGAAGCGGCGGTGGGTCTGAGTCTTGTCAAACAAGGTGCCATGTGAGAGGAGAGGAGAGGAGAGGAGATATAATTAGAGAGAAAGAAAGAGAAGACAAGGGAGTAGAATGGAAGCACATCTGATCAAATCAATCAAAGGGCTCAAGGAAAAAGAAAAAAGAAAAAATAGGTTTTTTTTTTTAAAGAATGAAAAAATAGGTTTGGCAGTAAAAAAAAAAAAGTAACATTGTGCACTATATATAACATCCGTCTTTCAATCATCAAAAAAGGCTGACACCAAATGCCCACTTATTCCCCCCTGATTAATGGCCCCCTTTGAATGCAAAGCAAACAAGCAGGCAGGCAAGTTGTCCTTGGTTTAGAGTAATGTGAGAAAGAGATTGGGAAATGACCTTGACGCCCTTTTCTGGCCTGACCCTCTCTCCTACAGCTGTTATCCCATAGATGAGCTTCATATCTGCCCGTCCATCGGTGTCTGCATTTGCCAAAACCAAGTAGCCAACAAAACCAAAAACGTTCAGACCAAAAACCCATGGAATTTACTAAACAAAATAACTTTAATTAATGGTACAAAAAATTGTATAAAACTAGAAAAAGGAAGGAAAAAGATAGGATTGGACCTGGTGACCCCTCTGTAGATTGAAGTTCGCTGACCAAAAGTATCAACAATCTTCTTTGAGCAATCGGAATCAACTAAAACGATGGCTTGATTATTACTAGTGTTGCTGTTGTTGTTTTCGCAACTTTGATTAACCCCGAGTGACAAGGCACCACCCGCTGCACAACGGGAATGACCAGGAAACTGAGGCAGACCCAATGAAGCCGAGTCATCAACTTCTGACCCAGAGTTTGTTGAAAACGCTTGGAACCCAGTAATGGCCTTGAGATCTTGGTGCTCATTGAAGTAAACGGTGCCGCTATGGTCATAGATTTGGGTTAAAGACGAGTCTTGGGTTTCGGTTTGGCTGTCCGAGTATCGAACGATCGATGAGGAGTCGCCAAGGAAGTCTTCAAGCTTCGGTGCTTGATGGTGGAAGCTTGCGAGAATGGGAGATTCATCAGCCATGGCTGGTGCTTGAGTTTCTTTGCTTTGGGTCACTCCTTGCGTAAACACCACTGGTTTTGGATTCTCCCAGTCTTCAAAAACAAACATGCGCATAAACGAGTCAAATCACAACTCACAAGGTTTTACATGGTTCCAAATTCCAATCCATAACTAGCAAACATGAACACGAGAAAGAAGTTCTGGGATTTTTCTGGATAAAACAGTAAGCTTTTCTGGATAAAACACTGAGGTTAAAGCATGTGAACTAAATCAATCCATGGGCTCACGTATTTTCACGGTAACCAAACATAAGTTCAGAGAAGAAAAAAAGAAAGGTTTTACCACTGGCATAGAAGTTATCGATAAGGTAATGGGGAGAAGCAGCAGCAGCAGCCGAGGATCCTTCATATGACACAAACTGAGGCTCAGATGATGACCTCAACATCTCCATTGGAGATAGCGAAAACGAAAGCCAGTTACTCGCTGTGGCTGGTGCCATTTAATACTCTTATATAGTAAATATCTAGATTATGCAACTCTATAAACTTCAAAAAGCTTTTCTTCTTTCTCTGAAACAACACTGAAAACCAAAACTATTTCTTCAGGAAACAAACAAAAACTAGCTCAGAAACCTTTTTAACCAAAACAAAAACTGATCATACACTATAACTGCATGCAAATCTGGTCTGGGATTCCTTTGAAGAAGCTAAAGAGGGAAAGGAAAAGATGGAGGAGTGGTGTTGGGTATTTAAAGGGATGGAGGGGAAAACAGTGGGGCAGTTTTAGCTTATTAAAACCGGAGAAGCCACTTGAAAGAGAGTTACTGACTTTTATCTCTGCGCGGTGAAGAAATTTTGACTGAAACAACGTCGCGAAAGATCCGGGCTAGTGGAAACGGAGATAGTCATAGAACTGCTTAGGGTTATTCTTATTAGTAGTACTTTTATCCTATAGTATTAGTATTAGTATTAAAAGGAAAGTGTATTAATTAATTAATGAAAGGGAAATTTATGAGGGGATTTTTTTGAATGCGATGTTCTCGGTTCTACACACTTGTCCGACATGCAGCTTTGTTTGCCCAAACCTTTTACTGCCATTGGCTGTTTCTCAAAGCATCGGTTAGGTTTTTTATTGAATACCGACATTATATTTTATGTTCGTATTCATGCATTACATCAATTTTCACAATATTTACCGTAATTAAGTATAATTTTATTATTATTATTATTATTATTATATAATTTTAAGTATTTATGTATGTAAAATATTTAAAGAAAATAAGAATAAATATTATTATATAATTGAAAAATATTTAATATTTTAGAAGTTATTAAGTGCTTTCTACGGAAAAGAAAATGTTACTCACCATAGATGACATTTTTTTAACATCACCCTAGATGAAATTTAAGTTTGTTATATTTATAGAAAATATATTTAAATAAATATGAAAATAAAGCATATATTTAGATACGTGTATATATTGTTTGTAAGTTACGTATGTTAATAATTTTTGTTTCTCAAGATATCTAATGAAACTGGTTTAATAAATAATTATATGAGTTTTAATGTGCTATATAGGGTAGATTATAGACGTTGACCATAATATTTAAAATTACTTTATGTTTAGGGAGTGAATCAAACTATCAATCACTATTTACCGTATGAGATATCTTTAACATCTCACCTAAATTTGTGGTTATGTATGCTATTATTTTAAAGATTTTAAAATATTTTTAATGAGTTGTTAACAAATTAATTGTGATGTCAATTTAATTAGAAACTCAATATTAATACTTATGAGAAGCGATTTGAACTTAAATGTGAACAGAAAATGAAGTTTAAAAGTTTTCTTAGAAAAAAACAGAGTTTATTAGAAAATAAAAATTGAGTTTATATTTGTCGATTCAATAAATGTAATTTAACGAATTTTAACACTAAAAATAAATTTAATAAAATCGAATTTAATCAAAATTTAAATAATATTAAACTCAAACATTAAACAATTCATAATTTAAAATTAGACTGAATTGAACCAACAAGTGGTCTCAGTAGAAAAAAAAAGATGATGTTCATCGTAAGAGATTCGGGTTCAATCCATTTTGTTTATCTCGACGTAAAAGATAAATAAATCCAAGAGAGAGAAGGAAGTTAACCGATATATAGAATTATTATTGGATAAATTGATAGTTAAAGCTTTGAAATTTTAAAACTATTATTTTTATTATCATATTAAAATAAATAAAATTTTAAATAGATAAAATCTAATAAAATATTAAATTACACTTTATACTTATTTTGAATTATACACAATAAACAAAGACATGTATAAAAACTAGATTGTTGAATGTTGAATCGTATTGTATAAAATAATAAACATTTTATTATATCTTATTCATATATATTGTTTGCTACTTTCGTTCAAAAAAATATTGTTTGCTACTTATTATTTATTATTAGATATTTAATAATATTTACTTTTAAAATTTATAAATTTATAGGTAAAAATATATTACTATTTAAAATTATATTTTACTTAAAAATATAAAAAAATATTTTAATATTTTTATTACATTAAATAGCATATATAATTAATTAAATAAAAATAATTAAATGCGTAAATATACGTACAATACATGTGCCCTGTTATACGATTCGATATTATTATTATTTAATTCAGAAACTTCATATAAAATTATAAACAACCAGAACTCATTTGAACTTATGTGTGAACTAAGAACATATGGGTATTAAAAATAAAAACAGAAACAAAAAAAAAAACTCCAAATAAAATTAGTACAAGTAGTGGTAAGAAAAGCTAAAAATGACACAAAGTAAAAGTGAAAGTAAAAGAGGGGATAGAAAACGAAAACACAAGTTAGAGAGTAGATTTACCTAAGATTCGGTCAAAGGAATAGTGTAGGTAGGTAAAAAACAAAACAAAAAATCCTTGCTTTGAAAGTGCAAAAAGAAGCCAAGAAATAAGAAACACAAGTGTGGGTTGGGGGGAGGAAACCAATGAAGTGCGAGACCAAAAAGCGAGAAAACCGGGAAGCAATAGCCCCGTTCACCGGTGCTTGCTGCTCATCACCTCAAACCTTTGTTTCCTCGGTGAAATCGAAACAACCTATGCTACGTATCCACAGCAATTTAGGCAAGTAACTTTTGCCATAAATTGCGTAAAAACCTGACCTAACTAGCCCCCAACTCCTACGTACATTTGAAATTGCCCTAATTTGTACTACCGCCCATGCATGTTTTCATTATCTTTGTATAGGATTCTAGGGTTAGGATAAAGAGTAATTAAAAAAATTGGGATTGTTCAAAGCATACACTCGACATTGTCATTAAGGATATTTCATGACATTTTGCGTACATTTCAGTATTTAATGAACACTTATGCGTAACATGGAACATAAAGAGCCACTACAAGAAAAAGCACCTTTAGTGACAATGTAAATTAGTCACCAAAAGTATTAAATTTTGACTCTATTGTGCACAGTACCAAACATGTCAGGTCGTCACTTATTGTCACTAATAACTCTGTCACTATTATATTCGAGACAATTGTTCGTAAAGTTGTTACAATTGTTTATTTTTTTGTGTTCATCTATTCGACACTAAAATCATTAGCATCTGTGATAAAACAAATGGTCACAATAACTCCATCTATTATGATGAATTTTTTGACACTAAAAAAATATTGTGATAGAAAAACTTGTCACAATACTTTTTCGTTGTGACGAAATATTGGACACTACAATCAATAGAAACTGTAACGATAAAATGGTAATTGTAGCCATTAAATTTGGTCATTAAATGTATTGCGACAAAACTTTCAAGTCGTCACTTGCCATCACAATAACTCCGTCACTATTTTATTAGTGACAACCTTCAACAAAATCGTCACAAATATTCATTTTTATTGACAATAATTTTTGACACAAAAAGCTAATAGTGTCAAACATTTCTGGCACTACAATTTTTCTAATCATGTCAAATATTTCATCACAAATACATATTTAAATACTGTCTAAATACATTCACATGTATCAAGTATTATTTGTGACAAATGTTTCATCAATAAATAAATTAATTATTGGAATTGTATTTTTAGAATATTATATTTGCCAATATTAAATTTATTATGCAACAACAATTTCAACTCTTAATGATGAATACTATCAATATAAAAAATATAAAATAATCATTATTATATTCAACATAAATAATATAAAGGAATGAGAAAACAATAAAATTTAAAATATTGTGTAACCATTAGCAGATAAATAATCATATCTCATATACAATTTAAAATATTTACTATACAAAATTAAAATTTACAATAAAAAAACGTGAATATAAATATATGCTCACATATTATTAATTGATATATGAGCATAGACTTAGGTGTTAATTAATGTTCATAATTAAGGCATCTAAGGAGCACATGTGTGTTATAATAGGACAACTTAAAAAATGTGCTCTAAAAGAATTCTATTTTAAATATTAAACATAACTAGGAGGTGAATCAATAAAATTCTAAACTCTTTCAAAGAAGTTGGCGACTATTCTGAAACTCACTTGAGAACATCACGAATAACCATCGTCTGTCTTATCGTACACCTTCAATTGCGCAAGAGTTGTTGCTTCACACTTGAACTTGTGGGGAATCATCCTTTAAAGAAATCAAATATCAATAAAGTAAAATACTCTTCTTTTATAACATCAGATTCATAGATCGTTACAATTTAAGACACACAATATTTATTACATTTAGAAATAATAATCTTAAGAGATCTCATAACATTCTTTTCATTGCGATGATATTCCCAAGAATTGAACAATAATGTGAAAAATTAATATTTATTCAAAACTTTGTAGTAAATTAAATCCAATAATCAAACAATATAGCTTGACAAAAATCCCATTTCATCACAGCCTTCAAGAGCAAAAAGAATCTCAAAACCACTATAAAACAAGAAAATGAGGAAAAGAAAAATAATCGAAGAATCATAAGCTTTAAGATCCTAGAAGGAGCAAAAATTTTGATTGGACATGTGAAGACTTGGTGTTCATATGCTTCTTATAAACATCATGTACATGACATAAGGTTTAGTGATCTAATCATAATAGCTTAGAATATAACATAATCAATTACTAAAATAATAAGAATGTTTTTAGTGTTTTTGCTAAAAAGACAAGTTATGGAAAGGCTTAAACCAAAAAACAGCCCTCAAACTATGCATTTTTTTTGCTTTGAGCCCTTAAACTATGATTTGGGCAAAATAAGCCCTTAAACTATTATTTTTTGTCACTTTAAGTCCCTAAACTATTTTTTGGTCAAAATAAGTACCTAAATTATGTCATTTTTCTTCTTTTAGTCCCCAAGACTATCAATTAGTCAAAAAAAATTTGTGATGTGTCAACATCTTATTAGTCGAAATAATTTTCTTTTGACTTAAATAACTATCAGACTTAAAATAACAAATGATAGTTTAGGGGCTTATTTTGATATATGATATTTTAAAATTTAAAAAGAATATTGTTGTAACTCATTTTTGTCCAGGTTAGACCCAAATTAAGCCCAATATCCCTACCTATTATGCCCAAGTAAAAAAGCCCTTTATCCAGTCCAAGATGCCGTATTTGTAGACTCGAGAAGCAGGAAAGAAGACGTTATCGCCCTAAAATTTTTTATTAGTAAAATCAATGTATTCACTCTTTTTAGGTATTTAATATCCCAAAAAAAATTGTATAAGAGAACTCGTATCGAATGAAATTAAAAAAAGTAAAAATAAAAAAATAAAAACAAATTTACTTTGAGCCACGTCTCTCCCCCACCGCGCTATAAATAGCCATGGGGAGGGCACCAATTGAACACACAAATTAGCCATGAATTTCAATTGAAATCATGGAAAATAGCCATGAAATCATGATGGCCGAAGCAAGCCTTTGCTTGCACGAGAGCAATGCTCTCGGGGATTTAATTCTCGCGGTGGTTCGGTCAATCACTCGATCGGATGCCTTTTTATGGTCCGATCAAGTTATTTTTTGGGACCATGATAAGATGGTGTCAAGATCTTAGTGGGAGCCGGTCAAAGCGTTTTATTCGAGCTCTTAGTGGGGTAAAATTTGGTCTTTATCTTTGTATTTATTTATATAATAATATATAGTGTTTTTGATTATGCTTTTTATTAGTATTTTTTATGTTCTATATATTATTTTACTTTTAATTTTTGCATTATTTTTTAATTTTAGTTATTTTATATTTGATGTATTCTATTTTATTTGTATATTTTTACATAATATATATAGTATTATTATGTATATTATATATATAATATGTGTAATATATGTTATACTTATAATATATATAGTATAATATTTACTTTGTATAATATTTGTATAATATGTATATTTATATATAAGATATGTATAAAATATTATTTATGTATTTATGTTTACATGTATATATTAATATATATTGTATATTATATAATATTTTATTTTTTTATTTTATTACTTATATTTACATTATTTATATTAACTTTATGTTATATATTATTTTACATAAATATCGTATATAGTATTTTACCCCATTGTTCCGATATTTCTATTAGGAGTGTCATACCAGCTATCCGGTGTCATTTCCTTTGAATATCGTGAATACCAAGGCATATTTAGGCTGTTGTGTATGCGTATTGGAAATTAATTATTAAATTAAACTTTTTATTTTCCTTAATAAATATAATGCGAACCTTAGGTACCAATTTTGGGCGTAGTGGGGGTGCTAACCCTTCCCCACTCGTAACCAACTCCCGAACCCATCTTTGGTTGACATTTCGGTGTCTGGTCTACCTTATCCAAATGACCGGTGGCAACTCCATTCTTTACCATTTTTCTATTTAAAACACGTGGCTTTCCACCTGAGAATAGGCCTCCAAGGTAAAGCCTGGACGAGAAGGTCGTTACAACATGGCGACTCCGCTGGGGATAAAGCAAAGAAACATAAATATTTATATATGTTAGAAAAGTCTATAAAATGATATTTTTGTAACCATGAACTTAAAGTTACAAAAAATAATAGCTTAAGAGCTTATTTTGCCCCAATCATAGTTTAGAGACTTAAAATGACCAAAAATGATAGTTTAAAGGTTTATTTTGCCCAAATCATAGTTTAAGGGCTAAAAGCAAAAAAAAATGCATAGTTTGAGGGTTGTTTTTAATTTAAGCCTTATGCAAACATAAATAAAAAAAATAGAAAAGAAATACTTTTGGAAAAGTAAAATAATAAAAAAAAAGTAATATGACAATTGTGCAGGTTTTATATCGACATCACTATCATCATCGGGTCTTTCAGTAGCATCGCCAGCAAAAAAATCTATAAACACAATTAGAGTTTTCATCAAATACTTGAAAGATAATAACTCCACTACCTAAATTATCATCGTTGTCAAGAATATAAATAGAATAACAAGAGCCAAAATTAATAACTAATTTATTCTAAGAGTGAATTAGCAAAAATTAGTACCTGCTGCAAATTGGAATTGCCTTGAGATTTCTCTTAAATGCCCATCACAGTTTGTCACTCTTAGAGTTTCAAAACCATTTAAATCTAAAATAAGAATGTCGCTGTATGTGGATGTTCAGGTAGAGAGAAAGAGAGAGTGACGCCATGAACACGAGGAGTGCCGGAGAGGGGAGTTTTGGGAAAGGGGAAAAGAACGGCAAAATGAGAGAATAAAAGAGTAGAGGTTTTTTACTACATAGTTTTATTGAGAAAGATTTTTTTTAATTGAAATCCACTAATTTTATTAAAGGAGGATATATTCAAAATTACAATGCAAGTTTACATATGTATAAACAAAAACACTTAATCTCAACATATTCCTACAACTGTTCAAACAAAAAACTAGCGTTTCGATATCATAGCAGGACCATATAAGGAAAAGGTAAAAAATCCAACCTAAAGAATCGAAACAAAGATAGATAATAACATCACCGAAGAACAACGATTGAAGGTTATTACCACAACTCAATCGCGAACAAGAAAGGTGATTGTGAGCACGTATCCAAATCCAGTTCTAAGGTCCAAAACAATGAGATCAATAGGATAACCAAAAGAGCGTCATCTTGATCAGTCGTGGTAAGTCAAATCCAACCCTGATAGAAAATCAAATAAAAAAAGAGCAAAAGACCGATAAATAAAAGAAAAGCGTGCCAAAAGGCAGATAAAACCATCAGCAAACAACATAAAAATGCATATTACAATGAGGCACGCTGACAACACGGTTATTACCACAACTCAATCGCGAACAAGAATGTGATTGTGAGCACGTATCCAAATCCAGTTTGAAAGTCCAAAAACAAGGAGATCAACAGGATAACCAAAATAACACCATTTTGATCAATCGTGGCAACGTCAAATCCAACATTGATAGAAAATCAAATAAAAGAACAACCAAACGATCGATAAATAAAAGAAAATCGCACCAGAAGGCAGAGAAAAAGTAGAATAAAATGTGCCACAAGGATATAATTATTTATTTAAAACTATAAAATAAGATAAATGATGAGAAATGAAAAACAAAACAAAAAAAAACCATGGATCCTGGTGAGCGACAACTAGCATTAAAATTGGTGCCGCCGGCGGTAAACAAAGAACAAACTTAAAGAAAAGGAATACTATGCGGCTAGGTATAATTCTAAATAAAGATAATTATATTAGTGAAAATTGGGAAAGAAATTTATATGTAAAAGCTTTTTTATTTTAATTTTTTTTCAGTTTAAAACTATATTTGAATTATTTTTATTTTTAATTTATCTTATAATAGTATTAAAATATATTATGCTTGTATATTGATACAATTTTTTCCAGTAAATCCGGGTAAAATTTTATTAATAAAGAAATTAAAACCCCGAAGAGGAGTTATAAAATTAGAGAATGTTGGACCATAGTCAACCATTCTCAAAAGATACATAACCAAAATCTAAAATTCACCTAAATATACAAAATAAAGTATCAAAACAAAAATATATTTTTTATTATCGATAGTTTACAATATAATTTTCAAAAACTTTATTTATGATTATCTACAAAAAAATATATGTTTGAGATCAACTAATTGACTAATGGTTAAAGGAGAAATTATATCATGGGTCATTCCCGCCACGTCATCCATGAGACCAACTAATAAAAATCACCCATTTCATTATTTTTTCCATGTCATATTTTTACCAAGTGAATCTTCATTTGGTAAAAACTGTTTTTATTTTAAAAACAGTTCCAAATGAAGATTCACTTGGTAAAAATATGACATGGAAAAAATAATGAAATGGGTGATTTTTATTGGTTGGTCTCATGGATGACGTGGCGGGAATGACCCATGATATAATTTCGCATGGTTAAAGATTGTCATATTGTTTCATCTTATTTGGGTTCAAATTTCGGCATGAAAAAGTAATATATCTATTTAATCAAAAAATATATCTTTAATTTTTTCCAATATAAAAATGACGAATTAGTTCATAGTAACTATATTTTTATAATAAGGGTAATTACTATTGTCACAGGGGTTATATTTTTAAGTTGGCGCCAATTTGAGTAATTTATTAATGACGAATTTATAATGACAACTTGATTTAGTTACAATAAGACACGACTAGTTACGTTTTACTAGTGGCGTAATTTAAAATTGTAACAATTATTGACAAAAGAGAGTGAAAGAGTAATACGTCACAATTACTAATTTTATTAGTGTCACAACAAATTACATCACAAATAACTTATTTTTTGTGACGAAATCTTCATTGTCACTGAAAATCTTATTTGTTGTAGTGAACAAAGATCTATGAAACTCGGTTAGGGAGGAGAAAGTAGATGAAAAGATAGCATAGAAGAAATAATGTTATAAGATTATTTTTTGAAGGCACAGATGCATGCTATTTATAGTATCGGGCATACCTCAACGGGGAAAATAATCTGAATGTTAAGAGAGCAAATTAGTATCGGGCATACATGGTTAAAGGTTTGCTGAATTTCGGATTGTGGAGGTTGACGAAGCTGAAAATATATTTTATATATAGTAAAAAGAAAATAAATTGTTTGTTAATTACAAAAACGGGCCCAGCCTTTGTATGCATGCGTAGGGGAAATCGGTCATTTTGAACTGAATTGAGCTTTTGAGCTAGACCATGTGCACGTGAGACCGCCATTCAATTTTTTTTATCTTACAAACCCAATAATAATACTTAGGTTTGCACCGGTGCAAACAAATTTGGTTTTCCAAATAGATGTGGGACTCTTTTGAAATTAATAGAAATGATATAAAAATTTAGATACTAAAGCAAGGTGCAAACAAATTTGGACCGGTGAGTGAAACGAATCAGTCTTCAAATTGCACCTCCCAAAATTGCTTTAGGTTTGCACTTTGCATCTTTTGATTTGGTAATGCATCATTTAACCATGTGACATCACACGTGATAATCCTACCCATGCAAAACGGAATTAAAATATTATATTTTAATGAACTATTTTCTCTCCCCCATAACTACTACATCATCCTAAGGGTTTTTAAGGGGAAAAAAACCCAAAACATTGATTAACAAATAAAATCAATCATCAATTAACCTAATGCGGTGATATTAAAGTACTTTAAATAAAGTTAAAATTTTAAATTTTAATATTATAAAATAAATAAATTAAATTAAAAGAACCATTTTTATGGAATATGATATTTCAATATGTATATCTTGAGATGAACTGAGTAGCAAATAGTATGGCCAAGAGAACGACTTCTCATGAGGTGGAGCGTCGAATTTTCTACAATCCTCTGGATGAAGTTTTATCTCGCTTGCATAATGATTGTAAAACTCATGGGTGATTAGTTTCATTTTCCTGCTTTATAAAAAAAAACATTTTTATTTTATGTTTTTACTATACTCAAATTATATTAATTGATCAATGAATCAAATATTAATATTATAAAAAAATAAAAACTTAACGAATTGTCTCACTGAAAATGAGATTAATGTTCAACCTAAAATACACGAGCTCGAACAACTTTACATGCAAAATATGTGTACGTTATCATGAAATTAAGAAAAAATATGAGCTGACACTAAATTGTAATCACCTTAAAAGCCGCTTGTTTTTTTTAAAAAAAATTTGTTTAATCGACGACGACATCAACCTTTGTACTGGTTGTTGACCGCCAGAGATTCATATTTTATTTGTTTTTTTGTTTTGTTTTTTCATCACACATTTTGTTGCGCTTTTCTCTATCTTTATCACACGTTTTCTCTGTCTTTATAGTATGTCTTTGCCTTATGGCACACTTCTATGGTTACTTTTGTAGTTTTTTGTGTTCGTACAGTGACCATCTCAACGCTTGTTTCTGATTCGTGTTTGTCGATGGTCACGTAGAGTTTGATCTGCTTTTGGATTGTTTGATGGTGTAATTTATATCGAATCGTCGATTTTAAGAATAGGTATGAAAGGTGGTTGCCGATTTTAGGGATTTCATCAAGCTCACATTTTGTCAACTCCTCAGGGACCCTTCTTATAATGGACCGTAGAGATTTTCTTTAGTGTAAAAAGAAAGAAGTATTTGATCTGACTGATACAACACTTATTTTTTAAAATTTGTTTTTTTTGTTTTTTATGTTCTAAAACTTTTATTATTTTATATTCTGATTTTATTTTGTTCAATAAAATTGTCTCGTTAATGTGACCGAAAGAATTAAAATAAGTGGAAAAGGACGTTGATATTGTAGGAAAAATATTTGGTTAAACCGAAAAAGGTTGAAAAGGGAACTTGCTTGAGGCGTGCGCTAGACACTGTCCTTAAAGATATTTCGTGGTGAAGCGTACCCTCCAGGATTCAACAAACACTTCTGCCGAAGCAGGCAATAGAAAGAGCAAAGAACCAATGAATACCCAACTAGGAGAGAATGAGACAGTTGAGAAAGTTACTTTGAATTTGATGATTTGGAAAGCAAATGAGCATGGTATTTATAGTACCATGTATTCCCAAAAGGGTATTTAAAATAGTATGTAATCAAGGGAAAATCTGTCATAAAGTAAAATGAATGGTTAAAATTAAATATTCTTTTAAATTTAAAATGAGTGGTTGAAATTAAAAATTCTCTCATTTTGAAATGAATGGTTAAAATCAATTAACAAAATAATTAAAAAATAAAATAATAAAAAATAAATTTGACCTCTAATTCATGTACATGAGAAAATTGACCGATTAAAATGATTGGCCAAAGCCTGTGTGCGCAAGATCACCATTATATTTTTCTCTTACTAGCCTACTATAGTCTTTATATTTAAACCCAAAAGAAGTAATATAAAAGAAAGATGTGGGATTTTTTGAAATATACTAAATAATTTTATAGTTTTACAACAATCCCCCACATATTTCAAAGAATGATAAAAAAGTTTAGCTGAGTATTCTGAACATAACGTATTCATTCGGTGTATTTTTGGGCTATGAACCAGAACTTAGAAAAATGAGACATAACTTACTGAGTGATTGGTGAAACACGTTTCTATAAACCAATAACTCATTATTGTAAGCTAACATTCTCATTAATCACATTATATATATTCTATCTCTTTATCGCGGTTGTGCGCTAATCGGCCATGCGCGTGCCTGGATTTTCATAAGTGTTCTAGAGACTTTGCCATAAATCTCATAGAAGCGGCCCCACTTCACACTTATATGGGTCAAGCCATCAAGTGTATTCTACAGGTCAATAAACAATTTATAAAGGCTATGGACTTGATTAAGAGTTTTACTCACCCTCGCCATCATTACAATTTTTTTATTAGCACTATTTACAGCAAATGAAGGGACAAACTCGGAAAATAAATAGTGCTTTCTCACAGATCAATCCAATGACTTGTTATTACCCATATGAACCTTTTTCATGGGATCGCCAATCACAAAGGTTGGGTTACCATCATTGTTGATTTCTTATATTGGCATAAGTCCCTTTCCCCTCGATGTTTCACAAAATAATTTTCTCCCCAGAGGTTTAGTTGAAAGATTTGGCCAAAAATCATTCCTAACTTCACATAATTAATTGATATCACTTCATATTTTTGCAGCTGCTTTATTACCTCATGTCATTAGACAAATATGTCTAGTTTAACCATTGAAAGTTTTTATTCTTTGCAATGTCTATTGCTACTTGGAAATCACAATGCATTGACACTGAATCTATAGTTTTGTGCCTAATAAAATACAGGCTAAGGGTTTTTTTTTCAACCACTCAACTTCAAATACATACTAAGAGATTTTTCTATCAATTAGCTTTATTGTTCAGGCTAAAAAGTTTTTCTACCACTTAACCTCGTTACACATGCTAAGAAGTTTTTTTACCACTTTGCTTCATTATTAGCCAACTCTAATGTAATAAATGCAGACTTCATAGTAATTTTCTATAAATGTCTGTTTGGCTAATTTTCAAGACATGTTCTACCTCTAAGGGTGAATACATAACCACTAGTAGATTTAGTCTCACATAAATAAGATATTTAACTATCATCATTGTATCCTTCTGATACAATGGGTACTCTACTAAGTAGAATATCATAACTCATGATATCTTTTTGATGTCTCATTAACTTTACTACAACAACTCAACAATAATGATTTGAGCTGTGTATATTAGCTCAATTGAAAAATAACATGTGTCATATCAGGTCTAGTAAAATTCATCAAGTGCATCAAAATTTTAATAATTTTGTGCATACTTGGATTGAGCAACATGATCACGTGTATATTTTTCTCATTTGAATATTACTATCATAATGAGTATTCACAGGTTTGGTATCAATATATCCAAACTTCTTAAAAATTCAACATTATGTTCTTGTGATAGCATTTTGCTACCACACTTTCTTATGATTTAAATACTCAATATGACATTTGCTTCATTCATGCCTTTCATATCGAATTTTGAAGCAAGATACCTCTCAGTCTAACATAATGATTACTAAGATAGACATGTAATCAATACATAATAATCACATAAACATCGTCAATCAGATTGGAACAAACAAAAAGACATTATTAAGATAAACATGCTATCAACACAAACAAATAATCACTCATGTTTTCACTTATCACTTGATTGAATTTCTCATTCCACAATTTTGAAAGTTTGTTTCAAGACATATAATGATTTGAGAAATTTACAAATTTTAATTTTACGACCTGATTCAATGCATTCTTTGGGTTATTCAATATATATTCTTAAATAACCAAAAACATGATTTTAACTTCCATTTGGTTGATAAAAATTGTGTGTTGAAACTAGAACAAAAATAAATATCAATAAAGAAACTTTTGTAATTGAAGTAAAAATATCAAAACAATATATATTATTTTAAGTAAAACCTTTTGCAATATATATTTATAAAATCATTATTCTTAAAACTTCCTTGTAAAAATAAAATTCGTTTGTAACCGATAAGTTTTGTTGTATGAAGTAAACAACTAATTTACAAATATTATAAAAATGAGTTGCATTTAACACTAACCCCTTTTGCTCAAAAGAAAAGCATAATAAGAAGAAACTATTTCAAAAATTGTATCATTTTCAGCCAAGTATTCATATATAAAAATAATACTTCCAAAGAGTTTTACAGTTCTACGTCGTTTAAATCTTCTCAAACCATTATGTTCACAATCAAGTTTTAATCAGTTTGAAACATAGATGAATTAGAAGAAACAATCGTGTAATTTAATGGTCTATTTTCTTTATACTACACCATTTCATAATAGGGGATAGATGACAGATTATGATTTCTTTTCCATTATAGTCATTAAACAAAATAAACATCTCATTTATCTTGGTCATCTTTTTATTCTTTTATTCCTAAAATAAAATATGATGTATCTCAAAAACACATATCATTAAAATTGACATAAATTCTTGTCATTGTTTGTTCAACAATTTTGTTTCAATTAAATATGTTATTAACCAAAGCATAAAGCATATATGCAACACTATGAACATGCAATCTAATACTTTAGAGCCAATCACGAACTAGAAGCATAAATTTGACATGACACCCCCACACTTTAAAATATTTTAAGAACATATAAATTTAAGGTGTCTCTAATCATTTTCACATAGAAAATCCAACATACACATTTTACAAATTATATTAATATTAGCATGCCAAATTAATCATAACAACAAAAATTCTTACAATAACATGTCATATAATATATCACATAGATCATCATGACATTTTAATAAGAAATATAACTAGCATGCATAATAACTTTGAATAAACATGTTACAAAACCCCCTTTTCACAAAATATATTATCGATTCGTCACATTTGAAGGAAACATAGGCTAAGGTGTTTTTTTGGATTTAATTTTGAATAATATCGTGCCTCTTCAAATACTTGTGCAGTTTCAAATGATCTCTAAGATTGATAGTTTCTTCTCTTTCCTCCGCAAGGGGGTATGACATAAATATGTACCTAGTAGCACCATTGTCTATCATCCACTCTTTTGTATTCATAAAAATATCATCTTTGAGAAATAACCACAAAAATTATCTCATCTACTTCAACCAAATTAAAATTTGGCTTAACAAGATTTTCCTTTTTTTCATTATTCCATATGTTTCAACCAAATCAATATTTGGTTTAACAGGATTAACGACATCTGTTTTGCCCAAATTAATATTTGGCTTAACAGGATAGCAATTTCTTATTGAGATTTCTGCACTAAGTTATACGGTGGCTCAATGTGTCATCATAATTGGAGATAAAAATCGTGGGTATAGCCAATGAATAATGCACCAAGTAGGTTCCTATGAAAGAGAGGTGGTGTAAAAGACACTCTTAAATACTAAGTCTTTGATAGAACCAATCCTAGACATGCATCTTCGCATTATATCAACAATCAATTATGGAGTCAGCCACATATAAAATAATTTCCCTTTCATTCTTTTTCAAAATATTATTTTGGACTTGTAACCAACTCTAATCATGCTTAAAGCTCAACTCACAAAATTCTATAAGCATAAATATCATGCATAAGACTTTTTTTTAAATAATTCAACACCATAACGTAGGTAAATAAAAATTATTGTTTAAATATATAAACAAAAATTCATAGATAATACATGCCTATTTTAGCAGCATTGAGTTCAGACTATGATGTACAGACAATAACGTGACTGTAAGGGGACGCACTAGAGTACTGCATGGACAGCGTAACAACAACACCACCACCAAGGAAAATCTTTGTTAAGAGATCGCATGTTTTTTCGGTTTAAAATAGGAAACGGAAAATATCCTTAAGATTGTAGGAAAATGTTTGGTTAAACTGAAAAAAGGTTAAAAAAAGAACTTGCTTGAGGCGTGCACTAGACATTGTCCTTAAGGATATTTCGCGGTGAAGCGTACCCTCCAGGATTCAACAAGCACTTCTGCCGAAGCAGGCAACAGAAAGAGCAAAGAACCAATGAATACTCAGCTAGGAGAGAATGAGACAGTTGAGAAAGTTACTTTGAATTTGATGATTTGGAAAGCAAATGAGCATGGTATTTATAGTACCATGTATTCCCAAAAGGGTATTTAAAATAGTATGTAATCAAGGGCAAATTTATCATAAAGTAAAATTAATTGTTAAAATTAAATATTCTTTTAAATTTAAAATGAGTGATTGAAATTAAAAATTCTCTCATTTTGAAATGAATGGTTAAAATCAATTAACAAAACAATTAAAAAAATTAAAAAAATAAAAAATAGATTGGACCTCTAGTTTATGTACATGAGAAAATTGACCGATTAAAATGATTGGCCAAAACCCATGTGCGCAAGATCACCATTATATTTTTCTCTTACAAACCTAATATCAAGTATTTATATTTAAACCAAAAAGTAATAATATAAAAGAAAGATGTGGGATTCTTTGTAATATAAAATAATTTTATATTTTTACAACATATATATCCTCTAATTTTCATCCCAAAATGAGCAGACACGTGGGGAGCACGTGGCATCCAATGCTGGTTTCTTTTAAATAGTAAACATGTTTGCAATTTTGCAAGATATGTAGGCTCAGTTGATTTCCAGCGATCAGCATTATCAACTTCGTCACACGTCATCTGCTTGTACAGCACCCAGAACCGGGATAGATCGAGATGGTAAGGTAAGTGCACCCTTAAAATTTTTAATTTTTACATTTTTTAAGTATTCTTATTAATAATTTAATTTTTTGTTTTTGAATTTTTATAATTTTATTTCCTAAATTTCTAATAAATTTTAAAAAAATTATATCTTTTAACATACATATCTTTTTTTGACAATACTTGCAACTCAAGAGAGGGAAATAAAGAAATACTCATTTTAGATATTAAACTCAAAACTTAAAAAGAGAAAAAAAATATCAACAGAAGATTTAATCACTCACTCCAACATATATGACTTGTATATTCATATATAAATTATAAATAAAATAGTATTTTAATAATAAAAATAAAAAGATCATTAAATTGCAAATGAAATATCAATCTCTTCCATTATGCAGACATATCCTACCTTTTCTTTACAATAAAATATGTATCTTGCTGTGAAAAAAAAATATTTGTTTCTCTTAATTTTTTATATTTTTACAATATAATTTACATATTTTAAACTATCATACTTTAAATTTTTAACTGAAAATTATTTTTAAACACACTCATGACCTTTAAATATTATTATTAATATTATTATTATTATTATTATTATTATTATTATTCATTAAGCAATATCCTAATAAAATTATTAAAAATATCATAATTAATACTTTATTTAGTACTTAATAAAATTAGATTAAAAGACACTGCATTCAAACCATTAACTGAGAAGCACGTGCGCAGCATCTTTTCATTCAAACATTTGGTCGATGATTTCGGCGACGCACGTGCACTCCCTGCGTACCCCGACAATTATCGTAATAATGTTGATTGTTTAACCCGTCCAGAATGTTAATATAATAATGTAATTAGTTAAATTAAAAATTATTAATGGTAAGAAAACAAATTATCTGTAAGAATGGATCTAAGTTGGTATAATTATTTCCCCCTTTCCGTGTTAAGCAAGTATCCAAAGCTATCTTTGATAAGAAGTCTTCTTTCAAATTTTAAAAGCAAGATTTTACCCTTGCTTCTTGTATCAAACAATTTGGATCCTAAGATTGCATTTTTCATATATATAATAATCAATTTAATACAATACAATACAATACAAATATTTTACGTATAAGCAGGAATGACAGTCACCCCACCTGAAAATTAATTTTATTGTTTTATACTTAATTTTTACTTACTTAAAGAATTAGATTTCAGAAGTATTAATATTTTTTTTAAACTTTACAAATTAATGTTTAAAATATTTAAAAACTCAAAGTTAATATAGAAAAATCGAAAGTCGAGGTTAATCAAACAAAAAAATAATAGACATTTAAAATAGCTTACTGAATTGAATCAGGGTGTCCTTAATCATTTTGAAAAACTAAAACGAAATTACTTTATATCCCTATAAAATTCTATTTCTTTTTTTCTTCATTTTTCATATATTTTATTTTTTATTAAGTTGTCCATATTCCGCCACCATCGTTGTCCATCGTTGACAACAACAAATGAGTCTCAAAATTTTTTACTCAACTTAATTCGTCCTCCTGAATATGAATCTGATATTCGTTTAATCGAAAAATACTTTAAAGCTCATAAATCTAACATTGAACGTTTTAATTTTTTGTTATTTAAATTTCTCTTACCGTAATATGTTCATTTTGTCCTAAGAGAGTAAGAGGAGGTTCTCCACCGTTATAATCTTCAAATGAAAACTAAGATTGTCAAGATCCTTCTTAATTTTTTCTATTTTGACTACTTTATTTCAGTCACATTTTTTGAAATATTACATGTTTTTTGGGCTATTTGAATAGTTTATGTTTTAAGTTCCAAGTTGAATGTTAGTGAGTTAACAATCTTTAGAATAGGCGGTTAAAGTTCTTTACCATTTTTTTAGGTTATAAGTTTAAGACTTAGTAAGAATAAAATTTTCCTTCATTTTTCTTTTAATTAGAAATTATTTTTAAAAAAATTGAATGGTTAGTGAGGGTTGAGGTTTAAATTTTTTAATTTCCCCTCTTTTATTTCAATTTAATAAAATAATCATTCATGCTAAAAATAATAATAAAATAATCATTCATGCTAAAAATAATAATAAAATAATCATTCATGCTAAAAATAATAATAAAATAATTAATGTCATGCTAAAAATAATAATAAAATAATCATTCATGCTAAAAATAATAATAAAATAATTAATGTCATGCTAAAAATAATAATAAAATAATTAATTTCATGACAAATTTTATAATTTAATGGTAAACAACTAGAAAGTTCAATAAATGTAACAATTGTTTTACTACATTATAAATAATAATCAGTCTCAAAATTTGCGAACTTCAAAGTTGGTGAAATATTGGGCCAACTATAAAGAGCCCATTCAAAGAAGTTCGTCAACTGCACTTTTTACCTCCGCTAAAACAAAATACGGACTTCAAATAAATTAACTGGAGGTGCGGGGAATCGAACCCCGTGCCTCTCGCATGCGAAGCGAGCGCTCTACCATATGAGCTACACCCCCTCAGTTATCTTCAAACGAATTACAAAACAATAGAATTTTTTATAATTATTGTGCTTCCAAACTGTGTACATTTTAAATCAATTTTTCTTCCCGTGTATTTTAAATCAATACTAACCACTAAGGAACACAGAGTTGAGCAAAGCGCAGATTAGTTCCAATGCCAAGAAGGACAAACAATCTAAAAAGGAAGGTCGTTGAGGAGGAAATCAGGTGGTGGTTGGTCATGATATATATTGGGGGTCTCGTAAGTAGGCATATTTTGTTTAGGAGAGGAGAGGAAAAAAGGTGGTGTTTCTTGTCCCTCTTCTTTGGGCTTAGGACATTATTTATAGGAGCATTTTATAACAGGTATTTTTCACATGTCATGAGGGTTTATTACTAATTCCATCAGATGGGGTTTTTGTGGTCAAATTCTCAGGATAATGGCAAGGGTGTTCATTGGATTCAATGGAACAATCTTGTTAAAGGGAAAGACTTCGGAGGCATGAGATTTAGAGACTTTAGGACTTTCAACCGGAGCGGTTCAAAAATTATGGGGACTCTATGTAATTTGTGTAGCAATGTCCCCCATCGCTAAAGAAAACAGTGTTTTCGACTATTGTTTTGTTTTGTTTTGAAAATAATGTCTTCCGTAGTTTTTTTTTTTAAAAAAAATGCGTTTTATTTTGAAAATTAGAGTCGCCACCGGCCACTTAGGTAGGCCGGACACCATAAAAACTAGAGATTTTGAAAACTTTGGGTTCGGGAGTCGGTTACGGATGCGGAAGGATTAGCACCCTCACACCGCCCAAAATTGGTACTTTAATAATTACCGCTTTATTAATATTAAACTTTTCGGATTAAAGTGACGATTAATTTAAATTTTGGTTATAAGTGCAAGTAGATTTTAAAAAGCCCCGTTATCCGAGAGTAAACGCCTAACCACCATCACTACGCCTGATACTAGCCCCGTTTACGCTCGGATAAAAGGGCACCGCATTGACAAAATATATATCCATTATGCAACCTTAGAAAATAAAACATAAAACATACAATGGCATTGGCATGGTACTAAAATATAAAAGCATGCATATTACAAAATTAAACAAAAATAATAATAAAATACACGGGTAAAAAGACAAAGCATGATAAAAACAAAACAAATACGAACTAGATAAAAAATATGCTTACAAAACTGAATTAATTAACCTCAACATGTTTGAACACATTAAGACAAAATACAACTAAAATATGGATAACATATACATGACGTTGTATGACACTAGAAAAAAACATGCTAGAATAAAAACTAATGCTTGATATTTGACATGCGACACAATTTATACGCATAGACTAAAAACACGACATTTCTCTAGCACCAAGAAACACACTAACATATATCCTAAAAAACGAAGGTATGAAAATCTATGCGGGTACATAAAAACATGATGTACAAAGAAACTAAAACATCTAAAACAAACCTACATACGATGAACGAACGAATTAAAACACAAAAAACATAATATCAAAAATAAACGTAGCAAACAAAAAAACATACCAACATGTAACCTGAAAATAAAGTGAACAACCCATACATGCTAAGATACAAACACGCTAAGTACAAGTCAACTAAACATACCAAACGAACATGTACGATACGAGCAAACAAAATAAACAGCGTAGAAAGCACAACCCAAAAATACGCAAATAAACGTGATATTAGCACATGTATGAACAAAATGAACTTGCTGACATGTGATAGAAATTAAATGACACAAACATTCAAACATGAGAAAGGTCCGAAATGCAACAAAAGGAAAATCGTGAAGCAAAAATTAAATAAACGAAAAACACACTCAGGGATTTAATTAAAAACTGGAACAGACTTGCAGGGACTGGATATGCAATATGACCAAGGGGCAAGCTCAAAGTGCAAAGTTTGAAAACACGGAATGGCCTGTGGGGTAATTAAACCATTTGAAATCCGAATTCGGTTTATTTGAGGGCTAAATTGAAAGATTTCAAAAAATAGGGGGACTAGGGCTGCAAATATCCCATGCGGCAAGACAGAAACGAAAATTTCCAGAATGCGGGGGGATTTATGACGTTATTTACCCTAAAGGTTTTATTTTTTGGTCTATAAAACCAACATATCAGCCCCCACTTCATTTTTTTCCATTTTTTTAAATCCTAAAGAGAACTGATCCAACTGCTGGGATGCTTTGAAGCTTAGACGATTTAGATTCAATCTTGGAATTGGGAGACTGCACCAGATCATGACATGTGGTGTACGGTGATCTGAAAGGTCTGGAGCGTGTGAGCCACGCGCGCGTGGAAGACAGCTGAGCAGCGAGTGGTGTCACGCGCATCAGATGGAATGTCACCCTAGCTTGATCACAGCCGTTGGATTTGGATTTGATCTGATGGCTCTGGGTTGACTGCGCATAGATAATAATTAAATAGAGTTAGGGTTAGATATATTTTTAGGATTTTTATTTATTAAGGGCTTTGGCCAGTTGGGCCTATGCAAATGTAATTTGGGTTTTATGTAATTTGGACTTGGACTATTAATAATATTTTTTTGTTTGTTTTTTTTCTTAATACCTTATATGTTTATATATTATAATAATAATAATATGTATATATACGTACACATACGCACACATACATGCAACATACGAACCAACATGCAAACATTAATTAACATAATATACTGTATACATGCATATATAATAACACACATGATAATCATGAATATCCACACACATTATACGTACAAACAATGCACTCATAAGAAATGTAAATATATACGTGACACTCATATCTCATATTAACTATTAATATGTATACATATATAACTTATAATTTACATGCACACATCACACACACTTTACATGCACTAATCATACATACAATATAACATGAACATATGCAATGATATATTAATCATTAAACTAATACATTACTATGATAATTACAACCTAGATAAAAATGAGTGATTACAGTTGCCCCTCTTTGCTTGTTCTCGTGGAACGAGAACAAAATAAAGATTATAAGCACTCATTTTTATCCGACTTCCCTGTTTGTGGCCTTGGAAACACGTGTTCTTCTAGAACTCTCCGTTTTTCCTTGGCCAGATCTTCAGGCTCGCAAGTTCTTCCTATACAGAACCTCTTCCTTCTGATCTTGGAACTACATGTCCCTTCTATATAGAACCTTTCATACTGAAGTCTTGAGTTACGAGTCTTTCCTATATATAACCTTTCACTCTAAGACGGTAAAGCTTGGAGTCCTTCCTATATAGAACTCTTCGTCTTCAACGCGGGTTTTTCCTATATAAAACCTTCTGTGTCACAGGCGGATATTTTGACTGGAGTTCCTCCTATATAAAACTTCTAGTCTTCAAACCCTAAAGCTGCCAGTCCTTCCTATATAGAACTTTTAGCTTATAAAGTCTCGAAGTTACGGGTTCTTCCTATATAGAACCTCTCACTCTAAGACAGTAAAGCTCGGAGTCCTCCCTATATAGGATTCTTCACCTTTAAGACAACGGGTTTTTCCTGTATAAAACCTTCTGTGTCATGGGTGAATTATTCTGACTGAGAGTTCTTACTATATAGAACTGCTAGTCATCACCCTGCAGTTGCAAGCCCTTTCTATATAAAACTTTCAGCTCCTGAAGCCTTGGAGCGGCAGATTCTTCCTATATAGAATCTCTCGCTGTGGGCACTTGAAAATATAGGCCATTCCTATATAGAACCTTTATCTTCACATTTGGGATTCACGCCAAAATGGCTACCGATGCTTCATTAAATCTGCAGATACCTGTCTAGAATAAGACAAAATGCTATGACAAATGAGTTAGCATGCTCCTAATCCTAGGGATGTCTAACTATTCATGATGCATGGGTGTCAATATCTTGGTGCGCCTGCTTTGTCCCTCAGTCAATCTCGACTCTACGTTGCTTGCCTTCTGCTTTTTTCTTCTTCTAGCGGTGATACCCCATTTCACTATCGGGTTCAACCATTCCAACCTTTCTTTTTCTGAATTTCTGGTTTGGGGTTCTAAAGTGCCCTTTCAGGTTTTTACCTTAGAGATTTTGGTTTTTGTGTGTGTTTTTTTTGTGTCCTTCCGAGTTTTCACCTGGGAAATCTCTCTGGTTGTCTCAAATGCTTTCTTTAAACGAGCAGGGCATGTGCCATTAGTCACCTTACTCTGGTGCTCGAAACCTTCTACTCACCCTATTTCAACATACATCATGTAGGCAATTGGAGGGCAAGGTTAACATCATTTTCTAATCACCTGCATCTTTAAGGTTAGATCACAGTAATGCTTAGAAATATCTTGTTTATCATAAGCCTATGTTAACTTATTTGCATGATATTAATGGCAAATAACAAGAAGACAAGGAATGGAAGCTCGAAAATTTGATTTTATTACGATTAAGGATTTGGAACAATTTTGAGAGAGTCATGGCAAACACGAGGAAAAGGAAAAGCCAAACATGAAATGCAAAACCTCTCAGTATCCACAGTATGAATGACACATGATCCTGTCAACAAGAGTAGAATCTTTGCCTGAAGCTTCTTCTTCATGGGGCTCATGGGGACGACTCTTCTCTCTGGAGGTCCAACCTCTCAATTTATTTGAGCCACCCTTTACGGGTTTTCGACTAAGATCCTTCCTTTGCTTCAAGACGCCCTATTTCAGGTTTTCGCCCTGAGCTCTCCATTTTTTTGAAACACCCTTCCAGGTTTTTGTTCTACCTCATTTCTTTCTTTTTTATCTTTTTCTCTCTTTTTCTTTTTCTTTCTTTTTTTCGCTTCTTCTTTTCCCCATTTTTCTCTTTTCTTTTTTTTCAAACATAGTATTTCTTAACAGCATCGGAATTTACATGGTTTTTCAACTCGTCTCCATCCATTTCGGTTAAGATTAAGGCTCCTCCTGAAAAGGTCTTTTTAACAACGTATGGCCCTTCTCAGTTGGGCATCCACTTTCCCCGATAATCTTTCTGAATCGGGAGGATCTTCTTAAGCACCAGATCCCCCTCTCTAAATTCTCTCAGGCGCACATTCTTGTTGTATGCCCGCATCATCCGTTTTTGGTACATTTGACCATGGCAGATGTCCTTTAGCCTCTTTTTTTCGATGAGATTTAACTGGTCGAATCTGGCTTGCACCCATTCGGATTCTTCCAATTTGACTTCATTTAATACCCGGAGCGACGGAATCTCTACCTCATTGGGGAGTGCTGCTTCGGTGCCATATACTAAAGAATAGGGTGTTGCCCCTGTCGATGTGCGAATGGACGTCCTATAGGCGAAAAGAGCAAATGCCAGCTTTTGTGCCAATCCTTGTAGGTATCCGTCGTGTTCGCGATGATCTTCTTTATGTTCTTGTTTGCTGCTTCCACTGCCCCATTCATTTTGGGGCGATAGGCTGTGGAGTTATGGTGTGTTATCTTGAATTGGTTGCACACCTCCGTCATCATTTTATTATTCAGATTGGAAGCGTTGTCAGTGATAACCCTTTCTGGCAAACCGTATCGATAAATGATCTCATTCTTTAGGAATTTGCATACCGTTGTCCTTGTGATATTGGCGTAAGATGTTGCCTCCACCCATTTAGTGAAGTAATATATGGCGACCAAAATAAAACGGTGCCCGTTGAAAGCCTTCGGGTGAATATGCCTAATGACGTCCATGCCCCACGCTGCAAAAGGCCATGAAGAATTCATGGTGTGTAAAGGTAACGGATGGACATGAATCTTGTCAGCTTAAATTTGGTATTTGTGGCATTTTCTGGCGCAATCAATGCAATCTCCCTCCATGGTCGACCAGAAATAGCCATATCTCATAATTATTCGGGCTATAGATAGCCCGTTGGCGTGTGTCCCACATAAACCATCGTGTACCTCTGCCAAAATCTCCTTCGCCTCCCGGGCACCCACACATCTCAATAATGTCTGATCATGGCTTATTTTATATAGGATCTCCCTATCCAGAACGTATCCTGCTTCCATTTTCTGAGTGTTTTTCTGTCATTTTCATTCGCCCATTCGGGATACTTTTGAAGCTTGACATATTGCAAGATGTCATAGTACCACGGGTTTCCATCAATCTCTTCCTGCACATTACAACAATGAGCTGGACTTTCAAAAGTCTGTATCTCAATAGGCTTCATTTCGGCCCCCGTGTTTGCTTTGAACATGGAAGCCAAGGTTGCCAAGGCGTCTGCCATCTAATTTTCTTCTCTGGGAAGGTAAGTGAAACTGATATTTTCAAACTCCTTGGTAAGCTCTTGGATCAATTTATGATATTTGACTAGCTTTGAATCCCTGGTTTCCCATTCTCCACGCAACTGGTAAATCACTAAGGAAGAATCTCCGAATACTTGAAGTTCCTTAATCTTTCTTTCAATAGCTGCGTTCAGTCCCATGACACAAGCTTTATATTCAGTTGTATTGTTGGTGTAGAAGAATTCTAGTATACTAGTGAAGGGATAGTAGACATTCTCTAGAGAAATCAGCACGGCCTCTATCCCGTGTCCGAGGGCGTTGAAGGCTCCATCAAAGTAAAACTTCTATGAGTTGTTATCTAAAACATCTTCCTCGGTTGTAATACACATTAAGTCTTCATCTGAGAAATTAAAGTTCAAAGACTCATAATCGTCTGAAGCACGACTAGCTAGGAAGTCCGCTATGGCGCTTCCCTTCACGGATTTTTGGCTTACATACACAATGTCGAATTCAGACAAGAGCATCTGCCAACGGGCCATCATCCCTGTTAGTGACGGCGCTTCCATCAGGAACTTTAAGGGATCTAGCTTAGATATCAACCATGTGGTATGGTATAGCATGTACTGCCTAAGCCGTTTGGTGGCCCAAACCAAAGCACAACATATCTTCTAAATTGGCGGGTACCACGTCTTGCAATCATTGAACTTTTTGCTTAGGTAGTAGATGACTCTTTTCTTCTTCCCTGACTCATCGTGTTGCCCCAATACGCAACCCATTGAATTCTCAAAGACTGTCAGGTAGAGGATTAAAGGCCTGCCTGGTACCGACGCGACTAAAATCAGGGCATTCGTCAGGTACCTTTTGATCTTCTCTAGGGCTTCTTGGCATTCCTCATCCCAGACCCCGGGATTATTCTTTCTAAGTAGTCTGAATACTAGGTCACACCTATCTGTTTACTGGGAGATGAAACGAGAGATATAATTTAGCCTTCCCAGGAAACTACGAACCTCCTTCTGAGTATGGGGTAGTGGGAGATCCTGGATGACTTTTACCTTATCTGGATCGATCTCAATCCCTCTTCTACTCACCACGAACCCCAAGAGTTTTCCAGACGTAATGACAAAGGTGCATTTGGCAGGGTTGAGCCTCAACTGGTATTTTCGTAGTCTTTGGAATAGTTTTCTCAAGTTCTGTAAGTGCTCTTCTTCTGTCCGGGACTTAGCAATCATGTCGTCCACGTATACCTCTATTTCTTTATGCATCATATCATGGAAAAGAGTCATCATTGCTCTTTGGTAAGTTGCCCCTACGTTCTTGAGCCCGAAAGGCATCACCCTGTAGCAAAAAGTCCCCAATATGGTTACGAATATAGTTTTCTCCACGTCGTTCGAATCTATCTTTATCTGGTTGTACCCTGAAAAGCCGTCCATGAATGAGAACTATGAGTGTCCTACGGTGTTGTCAACCAGTGTGTCGATATGTGGCAGAGGGAAGTTGTCTTTAGGACTGGCTCGGTTGAGATCCCTATAATCTACACACATATGGACCTTTCTATCCTTTTTCGGTACTGGTACAATTTTTGCAACCCATTCAAGGTATTTGGCTACTTCTAAGAAGCCATCATCAAACTGTTTTTTCACCTCTTCTCTGATTTTTAACATGTCCGTTCTCATTCTCTAGAGTTTTTACTATTTTGGTTTGCATTTTGGCTTCGTCGGCAGTTTGTGTACCACTATGTCAGTATTCAAACCTGGCATATCTTGATAAGTCCAGGCGAAAACATCCTTGAATTCCTGGAGTAGGGTTATCAGTTCGTGCCTGGTTTTTGAGGAAAATGTCGTCTATATTTTTACTTCTTTTCTCTCTTCTTCAGTCCCCAATTTTACAACTTCTGTTTCTTCTTGGTGGGGGCATGATTTGCCTTTCTTCGTTGGCCATTATCCTCATTAACTCTGCAGGGGCCTCACTTTCTATCTCATCATCCTCTTCCCCAATTCCTACTGAGATCCCAGGACATTCAAAATCTACTTAAGGATTGGATTCAGCATCATTCATACAGTCAATCATGGGAGACCTGCATTAAATGAGAACGAATGCATTGGGACGAGAATGTTTTTATATGAGATGAATGAACTTGAAGAATGAATGAATGAAATAAATAAGACGTTTGCCATTTGAGAAAACAGGGAATATCTTTTCATTTCAAACAAAAAGTTAACATAAGTGCCCTATACAAGAGATCCCCATTGTTTATGGGCAAAAACAAAAAGGTTGATTCGGAGCATTACTCTAATCTAGTCCTAAAAACCACAGGTAGATCAACGTGGCTCCAGTTATCAAGAGTTTCCACGGGATGGCAGAGGCAGATGTTGGTCAGCATACTGCTGACTTGGTCATTTCCAGCTATCATGTTGATGGACATCCCCTCAAGTAATTCATTAAACCTTTCTTTCTCGTTGAGTACGTCATTTTCCTTAATTATTTCTTCGACCTCCTGTCCTGGTTGGCAAAATCCTCCAGAGCCAAAAGTGTTTTTCAAACTAGGGAAAGACATTGGTCTCCATGGAATGTCTTATCCCTTAAATCTGGCTCTTCTCTGTTCTTCTTTTCTCTTGTATTTTTCCTTTCTTTGTTGGACACTTGGTTTGTAACCCAACCCAAAACGGTCCTTCTTGGTTATCACACTCTTGGCTCTCTTGCAATCTTCTCCCTAGCCCTCTTCCTGCTTTGGCTTCTCGGCCCAAAGTTTCAGCAACGATCATCTTGGTACAATTAGATAACCTGGGATAGGGGATCCGACTACCTTCCGCGACGAATGTGGCATTCACTAGCTCTAATGCTCGAAAAGAGCATTCTGCAGCATCCTCATCATTTTGAATGTATGGGGCATCTAATGTCACCGAAGCAATGATCTCCTACTCAGCCTCTACTGTGACCAACTTGCCTTCGATCACGAATTTTAATTTCTGATGCAGTGATGAGGGGACAACTTCTGCAGAGTGGATCCATGGCCTTCCCAATAAGCAGTTGTATGATGGTTTTATGTCCATCACCACAAAGTCGATCACGTTCTCAGACGGCCCGATCAATAGAGGCACCTCAATTTTTCCGAGTGTTCCTCTTTGTGTGCCGCCAAAGGCTCTCACGGAGTTATGGCAGGGCTTTAGGTGAGAATTATCTATAAGTAGCTTTTGCAGGGTCACCATAGGCAGTACGTTTAGTGCTGACCCGTTGTCAATCAATACCCCCGGTAACACATACCCCTTGTACTGGGTTGTGATGTTAAGAGCTTTGGTGGACCCTATTCCTCCTTCAGGGATCTCATCATCACTGAATGTTATATGGTTATAGGCGGTGATATGCCCCACTATCCTGTCCAGCTTTGATACAGAAATATCCTGGGGTACAAAAGCCTGGTTTAGTACTTTTAATAGTGCCTCAGGGTGTCTTTTTGAACTCAAGAGCAACTCTAGCACTGTGATCATTACCGGTTGCTTTCGTAGTTGTTCCACTACGCTGTACTCGCTATGTCTTAGGAATTTTAGAAATTTTTTGGCCTGAGCCTCGGTTACTGGTTCATTTATCTTTGGGGGTGGTTCCTCACCGAATATCTGCGTGGGGGTAACCGATGTACCATTTCCTTTATCTTTGGCCCTTTCAGCAGCCTTCAAGGTCTCAGAAGAGTAACATCTGCCGCTCCTCGTGAAGTGGCCCACCTCACTGACATTCACATCACTCTTGTCTTGCTCGTCTTTCGGTGTAGGCTTTTCTTCAACCTTCTGATCTTTTACCTCACCAAATTTTGGATTTTCTGGTATGGTCACATTTACAGCATAGTTCTAGGGAGTTTGCTGTATATCCTTAAATGAAAACGGGGATGGTGCTGAGATGATAATCTTGGGAGTTACCTTAGTAGTTTCTCCTTGGGAGAAACTTGCACTCTCCGGCCTGGAGGAGATGACAAGAGGTCTATCTCTCTCGTATTTAATGTTGAGGTTGTCCGTCATATGTACGTCTGACCCCTTCCTTCCCCTAGGCTCTTCGAAGAACTCTATTTGCTTGTCATTATTTAATTGTTGCACCAATCTCTTAAACTCGGCGCACTGTTGGATGACATGTCCTCCGTCCTGATGGAATTCGCAGTACACTTCACATCCCTTCTGCACTACTATCATGCCCCTGTCGATCAAGTAAGCCATGCACAATTGCTGAAATACCCACCGCAAAGGAGATTTGATTTCCGACACATTTTCCTTAAC
The DNA here is from genome assembly GCA_019671005.1 of Hibiscus mutabilis. Taxonomy (NCBI): domain Eukaryota; kingdom Viridiplantae; phylum Streptophyta; class Magnoliopsida; order Malvales; family Malvaceae; genus Hibiscus; species Hibiscus mutabilis. The sequence continues at coordinate 43,557,848 of CM033728.1, read as the reverse complement.
CTTCCTGGTAAAGCATTCCTCAATAGCATTTACTCCCCTGTTCTCGTGATTAGGCAATGGGTTAGCAACTACACTTGGTTCTTCAAACTTCAGTATACCATAATCGATTAAGTTCTTCACAAGCTTTTTGAAAGCAAGGCAGTTCTCGGTAGGATGACCAGGGACACCACCGTGATAGTCGCAATGCGCGTTCAGGTTATACCAGGACGAGAACGGTGGTTTAAACGGAGTAACGTAGTATGGACGGACCAGGTCCGCTTCATACAATTAAGAGTAGAGCTCAAAGTACGAAACATGTAGTGAAGTAAAAGTTTGCCTCTCTTTTTCCTTTCTCGGGGTTCTCTCCTCTCTTTGATTCGAGTTTTGTGATTTCCCCATAGGCGCTTGTGGCTGCGAGACTGTAAAATTCTTCGAGGAAGTGTAAGTACTGACAGCGTTTACCTCATTCTTCTTGCTGTACTTTCGAGACCCTTCTCCGCTATCAATCTTACCGCTCTTGATTGCAAATTCAAGGGACTCCCCGGTTCTAATTAAATCAGCAAAACTCTTTGTCGTGTTGTTAATGAGGTGATCAAACAGTGTCCCATTCAGAGTATTAACAAAAAATGGCGTAATTTCATGTTCTGAGAGAGGTGGCTGAATTTGGGCGGCCACCTCCCGCCACCTTTGAGCATACTGTTGTAGACTCTCGTTGGACTTCTACCCCATATTTTCTAATATAATTCTATTGGGCTTTATGCCAGTCACGTGCTATATTGCTCAATGAACGCTCTTGAAAGATCTTTCTAGGTTTTAATGTTTACCCGGCTCAACTGGGTGTACCACCGTAGCGCCGCCCCAGTTAGGCTGTCTTGGAAACAGTGAATTAATAGTTTCTCATCCTTAAGATAGGCCGCCATCTTCTGGCAATACATTGTTACGTACATAGAAGGACGCGTGGTTTCATCGTATTTGTCGAACTCTGGTGTTTTAAATTTTGGTGGCAGGACAAGGTTGGATACCAGACTTAAGTCACTGGCATCATTTCCTGATTCTTCCATAGTTTGCAGGGCTTTAAATCTTTTCTCCATGAGGCGAAACCTCTCTTCCCACTTCTTTTCTACCTCTGTCCTGATCCTTTCGACCAAGTTCAGGTATGGCACCTCCTCCTCGTAGAGTGCTTCCGTGTCAAGGGGTTGAATCTCAGATGCCCCTATCTGAAGGTTAGCAGACATTCTAGCAGGGTCGATATATACCCTTATGGCCGGATTTGGCGTAGCCGGTTGAACCTTACTATGAATTGGGGTACCTTCTGGCTCTTGAGCGACTTCTTCTTCGACTCTTTTTCTGAGGCTCTTAGCCAACAACGCGGTTATGTCAGACACTATCGACGCTTGTGACTGAGCAATCTGGTCACTGAGGCTTCTTTGGGCCTCGTCAAATCTTGCTTCCAGATCTTTTTGTCCTTTTTCTAGATTGATTATCATGTATTTCATGAGCTTGCTTTGTAGTCGGGTAAGATATAGATGATGAATGATTGCGGCTTAACTTTTATTTTCACACTGCCACAATATTTACAACATTAATTTGATTGCAAGGAAAATAAATACGTGCATAATGATGCGAATGTCATAATGCAATGCAAGAATATATGCAAATAAAGGTACCGATTCCGCTGGTAATCACCCTTTTAAACTACTTCCACGGGAATTAAAGGATTTAGATTACAATAGAGTTCATATTAAAAAATGAGGGTCCCTAATACAAAAGAGTCCTACTTACAATACAGAGTCCTACAGATAAGCCCTAGCTCTATCTCCTAATTTTCCAATAGCCCTGAGCAGCTTGATGAACCTGGGTGCTTCATCCATACCTGGGGCTACGAAAGGTCGGAGTGCTTCAGCTTCGACAGTTAAGTCACTCACATGCCTGGCGACTTGCTGTATGTCCACCATTAGGTTCGCGTAATATTGGTCCTTATCCTGCACCATTCACGCAGTCTTTTTTGCCTATAAATGTCCCCTCCGGCTGTAGCCTCTTCGAATACACTGATTCTTTCCTTATAATCCTGAACAGTTGCTTCAAGCGACTCAATGAAGCCATTCCTCTGACAGTAAGAATGAAAGGAGTGTTCTACTTCTGCCACCCTTCCCTCTAACTCGACATTCTGACTTTGACTCTGATTCAGGCTTTGGATGGTGTCGTCGTACAATCTTTGCATCTCCAACAGTCTATTTCGGCTACTCATGGACTTTCTTTTCCAAGCGGCGATATTTTCTCTCTCATATTTAACTGCTTGTTTTCCTTTGCTGATCTCTTGCCTAGTTCTTTCATTTTTCTTGATCGATGGCCTCATTGAAATACCGTCTTTCTTCCTCAATAGCTAACCTACAGCTTTCTATCTCCTTCTCGCTTGCTGATTTCTCGTTCTTCTTCCACCAAACGGATACCATTCATTCTTTCTTTTTCCACGGCTATGAACTGACTTCGGCCGACCTTCTACACTTTCGCTTGGAGTATGAGGGTATCCTTCTGGTAAAGAGCGTTCTTCTCGCTCAAATCCGCATTCAATTTCTTCAATTACTTAATGATCTCGTCTCGTTCGTCGACCTTTAAGCTCACTTTATAGAGCTCACCCGTATGATGAGTCTGTTGGGTGTCCATCTTCCTCTTAATTTCTTCGAGTTCATTCTGTAAAATATCAGCTTCAGACGGTACCACCCTTGCAAGCTCCTCAAGTGACACAACCGGTCCCTGATCAGGTTCGAGAATCACGTCATTAACCCTCAAACGCCTATAAAGATCGTAGTCTGGGGTGGTCATATGCTCGGTGTCTTCTTTTACTCTGATCCGGTAACAATGGTCCCAAGCCCTCATAATAGTCTGGACTTTTTCCTTAAACTCACCTTTGAAAGAAAATTTAGTTTGGCTTAACCCAGCGGTATTGGGGACAAACTGTCGTGATCCGAATTGTTGGGGCACCAGAAGCGGAGCACAAGCAATCCCACCATGTAGCCTCAACATCATCATCCAGTCGAAATCACCATAACTGTACAAGAAGTAATTAACTCTACCGAGCCACGGGACCCTCCATACTATGTATTCGTCTTGAATGTTCTTGAAGAATCTGGACCATTTCTTCGCTTTCAAGTTATCTCGCCACTCTTTTGCTAAGTACTCTCGTAAGGGCAAAAAGCCTTGGAATGATATCCCTGGTAGGACCCTCGTCGGTGTCTTCCACATGTGGCTCTGAACCCATACATGTAACAGCTGTGCACATCCCCGAAAATGTCCTTCTTCGTGTTTTCGACTGGCATTTAAAGAAATGAAGGTCTCGACCAAGATTGCTGGTACTGGATTTGCCCGCCGTTTCATAACTCGAACAGGTCTAGATTGGTTACATCAATGTTTGCAAGAGTTCTTGGAAAGATTACCAACCCATATATTCCCAAGGCAAATAGGTCTATCTTTTTCCCCTTATCTGGATGTGCAGGTATGATATCTCGAATGTTCTCCCATACAAAGACTGTACTGTCTCATCGAAGTCGGATCAGGCCATTAATCCAATCGTCACTCATCCCGGTAAAGGTTTTGAGCTTCGAAGTGTAATTCTGATTCCTCAGAGGTTTTGCGTAAATCTAATCTTCCTGAACATTCTTCTAATTAAGTAAGGCGGTGTAGTCTTCTACTGTAGGCATCATGTCCTGTCCATTGAAGGTGAAGCAGCAAAAGACAGGATTCCAAAACTAAAAAATAGCTCAGAGTAGGGGCTGGTTGACCCGAACGTATAGCAACTGTGCAATGTCGTCATAACTATCACAGAACCTGTCTTGTAGTCTTTGGTCTTATCCTTCCCAAATTCTTTGAAGATCCCATAAGTTGTTATGTTGAAGACTCACGTAGGTGTACCCTGCTACTATGTGCTCACTCGGTAAACTGTCTCCTTGGGCCTTCTGGTTGACCTCTGACCAATGCCTGACTGACAAGTTAAGTTCTTCTTTCCTAAGATACCTTTTTTCCATAGTGAAAGACTTTCTGATCGGGCAAACCAGTTGATCCAGTACCTTTATGTAATGCAAATGCAGTAATGTATGAAAACAAAAGCAAAAAAAGAAAACAAGTCAGTACCGGATAGAATTAATAAATACGTAAACAAAAGGACGAATTAAATAAGGTAAACAGACAAAACAACCCTATTTATCCCGTCTAAAACACCTAAGGTTATCCGCATGGCTCTAAAGGGGTGGGTTTCTATATGTTCCCTACATGCAGTCTTGGTTCTAGGAGGTACTTGAACTGTCCTTGTTGTCCTCTACTAAGAGTAGCAAGGCCCTCGATCATCACCCACTATAGGCTCCTTTCAACCGGGTTCAATTTAGGGGGACCCATTCGCTTATGCCTGCGCGAAAGAATGATATCCTTATGAAAGCATAAGGTACTCGAGCCCCGAAGGTACTTGCTAGGCCTACACGGGAGAACGATATCTCTACGAAATCATCACCCTTTTCCCCCCACTTAAAAAACGGGTTTATATGCCAAATTTTAGATGCGTTAAAATAAACGCGCAATTATGACCAAATATTAATTTAATAGTCACTTTAATCCGGAACTTCTAATATTATTAAAGCAGTAATTATTTGAAAAAGCTTGACTCTCATTTTGTTTTTGAAGAAACAAAAATAATCCCCAGCGGAGTCGCCATCTGTAGCGATGTCCCACTCGCTAAAAAAATGGTGTTTTCGACTATTGTTTTGTTTTGAAAATAATGTCTTTCGTAGGGTTTTTTTAAAAAAAAAAACGCATTTTATTTTGAAAATTGGAGTAGCCATCGGGCACTTAGGTAGGCCGGACACCATAAAAACCAGAGATTTTGAAAATTTTGGGTTCGAGAGTCGGTTACGGATGGGGAAGGATTAGCACCCCCATACCGCCCAAAATTGGTACTTTAATAATTACCGCTTTATTAAAATTAAACTTTTCGGATTAAAGTGACGATTAATTTAAAATTTGGTCATAAGTGCGAGTAGATTTTAAAAAGCCCCGTTATCCGAGAGTAAACGCCTAACCACCATCACTACGCCTGATACTGACCCCGTTTACGCTCGGATAAAAGGGCACCGCATTGAAAAAATATATATCCATTATGCAACCTTAGAAAATAAAACATAAAACGTACAATGGCATTGGCATGGTACTAAAATATAAAAGCATGCATATTACAAAATTAAAAAAAAATTAAATGCACGGGTAAAAAGACAAAGCATGATAAAAACAAAACAAATACGAACGAGATAAAAAAACATGTTTACAAAACTGAATTAATTAACCTCAACATGTTTGAACACATTAAGACAAAATACAACTAAAATATGGATAACATATACATGGCGTTGTATGACACTAGAAAAAACATGCTAGAATAAAACTAATGCTTGATATTTGACATGAGACACAATTTATATGCATAGACTAAAAACATGACATTTCTATAGCACCAAGAAGCACACTAACATATATCCTAAAAAACGAAGATATGAAAATCCATGCGGGTACATAAAAACATGATGTACAAAGAAACTAAAACAACATCTAAAACAAACCTACATGCGATGAACGAACGAATTAAAACACAAAAAACATAATATCAAAAATAAACGTAGCAAACAAAAAAACATACCAACATGTAACCTGAAAATAAAGTGAACAACCCATACATGCTAAGATACAAACACGCTAAGTACAAGTCAACTAAACATACCAAACGAACATGTACGATACGAGCAAACAAAATAAACAACGTAGAAAGCACAACCCCAAAATACGCAAATAAACATGATATTAGTATATGTATGAACAAAATGAACTTGCTGACAACATGTGATAGAAATTAAATGACACAAACATTCAAACATGAGAAAGGTCCGAAATGCAACAAAAGGAAAACTGTGAAGCAAAAATTAAATAAACGAAAAACACACTCAGGGATTTAATTAAAAACTGGAACAGACTTGTAGGGGCTGGATATGCAATATGACCAAGGGGCAAGCTCAAAGTGCAAAGTTTGAAAACGCGGAATGGCCTGTGGGGTAAATAAACAATTTGAAATCTGAATTCGGTTTATTTGAGGGCTAAATTGAAAGATTTCAAAAAGGAGGGTGACTGGGGCTGCAAATATCCCATGCGACAAGACAGAAACGAAAATTTCCAGAATGCGAGGTGATTTATGACGTTATTTACCCTAAAGGTTTTATTTTTTGGTCTATAAAACCAACATATCAACCCCCTACTTCATGTTTTCCATTTTTTTAAATCCTAAAGTGAGAGAGCTCTCTCATTTCTCCGTTTCCAGAAAATAACCACCCCGGAAAACTTGAACCGCCGTACTCCGCCGGTCTCAGGCGAGGTTCGGCCGTACGGCCATCTCAAGCCATCCTAGACCGCGGTGGTTCAACAACAAAAAACTTAAAAATAAAGACCCCTTTTAGAACTCCACAAAAACCTCCGCTATTATTTCGAAGGGAAAACGTGGCTCACCCATGGGTTCATCGCGACGAAACACACACGACAAAGGTAAAAGAACTTTTCTTTTTGCCTTTTCAAATCATTTCTTTTACATGCATGAAATGAAAGAGAGCAAGAAAACATGAAGTTACCACTGAAACTCTTTGTATTCCTCTTTGTGTTTTTTTTAAATGGACTGATAAAAAACCCCTTTACATATTTTGGTTCGTTCCCATATATCATCCTCTGATCTGTGTTTTTGGTGGAAAATAAGACAGGGAAAATACATTTGATTTGATTTTGGGTACTGACATAGCATTTTTCTCGTGTCTTTGCACGTTCTGAACGTTGGTTGAGCTGGTAGTACGACGGCATGGTGGAGGAGGCGTGGTGGTGACCCGTTCAGTCAGAGTGAATCTCGGCCGTTGGATCAGATCTGATCCAACGGCTGGGATGCTTTGAAGCTTGGACGATCGAGATTCAATCTTGGAACTGAGAGACTACACCAGATCATGACATGTGGCGTACGGTGATCTGAAAGGTCTAGAGCGTGCGAGCCACGCGTGCGTGGAAGACAATTGAGCAGCGAGTGGTGTCACGCACATCAGATGGAAGGTCACCCTGGCTTGATCACAGCCATTGGATCTGGATTTGATCCGACGGCTCTGGGTTGGCTGCACATAGATAATAATAAAATGGGGTCAGGGTTAGATATATTTTTAGGTTTTTTATTTATTAAGGGCTTTGGCCGGTTGGGCCTATGCAAATGTAATTTGGGTTTTATGTAATTTGGACTTGGACTATTAATAATATTTTTTTGTTTGTTTTCTTTTTTCTTAATACCTTATATGTTTATATATTATAATAATACGTATATATACATACACATGCGCACACATACATGCAACATACGGACCCACATGCAAACATTAATTAACATAATATACCATATACATGCATATATAATAACACACATGATAATCATGAATATCCACACACATTATACGTACAAACAATGCACTCGTAAGAAATGTAAATACATACGTTACACTCATATCTCATATTAACTATTAATATGTATACATATATAACTTATAATATACATGTACACATCACACACACTTCACATGCACTAATCATACATACAATACAACTTGAGCATATGCAATGATATATTAATCATTAAACTAATACATTATTATGATAATTACAACCTAGATAAAAATGAGTGATTACAATTTGTTACAATGAGGCATTTAATTTGTAACCGGTAGGAAATATATATATATATTTAAAAATGACCTTATTACAAAAGATATCATTATATCATCCTCTTGAGCAACAAAAAACTGACTTATAAACATCTAACATTTTCACTTAAAAAAATGTCATTCTTTTTGCATGTTTTGAAGCAAAATCATCTACAACAATTTCAATATCAACTTCCCCCAAAATATCACTTTTAATTGCCATCAAAGCAAGTCCATTTAGTCTTTCTTGCGACATAGTTGCTCATAAGTATAACTTCAACAACTTCAATTTTGAAAAACTTCGTTCTGCAAAAGTAACGGTAATAGAAATAGTCAAAAAGATTCTATAAGTAAGCAATTATAACATTTTAAAAATATTAATAAATCCAGTGCTCTCATTTTTACCTTAGTAAAAGCCCTCTAAGTAACTTCAGCTCAATAAATAACTCGTTTCCATCAGCATCGGATAACTCATGTTTCTTAAAAGCATTTTCAAAATTATTACAATAGATTTCGAGATTAACATCATCCAATGAAATAAGAAGCCAAAAACATTTTCATACAATTAATATTGTTCAAATCTCTTTACCCAAAGAAATGATAGCTTGATCGACACTATACAAGAAATAATAATTCTAAATGATTCTTTGAGAGATATTAATGGTTCCTCACTATCAATTTCATCAAATTGTCTTTTTCTATGTACCATATGCTTTTGAGAAAAGATAGAATCAATTTCAATTTCATTAGCTATTTTTCTTATTGGGCTCATGACACATGAAAATCTATTATCTCTATAGCTTTTGAAAAATAAAATAAACCCTTTTATCTCATTAATATCAACATCAATCAACATGTATTTTGACTGTAAATCTTTGCTAACTAAGTTCACAGCAAGCAAAATTTCATGCCAAATGATTGTAGATAGCAAAATTTTGAAACTACCGAGCTCATTTGTTGCCAAAGATTTAGCTTTACTTTGTATTTTATGATCATTATCTGTAGAGCCACTTGAAGTAAGACTTTTCTTATTTCAACAATTTATAATCTTATTGCCTTAATATTTTTAACACGACTTTCTCATCATGTGACCGACCCTGATTTAAGAGTTTAGCCCTTCATATATTCTCTTAATATATGCCATCTCTTTATAGAGTTGATAAATAAAATATAAATGTGTTAGACTATTTCAAAAAAGTCTATTGTTTTTATTGAAGTGTTTGCAATGTCACACAAAACCAAGTCAAGATTATGACAACCACATGGAGTATAAAAAAGCTCCAGGATTCAAGTCTAAATATTTTTTTGCACACCTTGATTTCCCCCTTTTTAACATTTGGAAAAGTCCTTCCCAGTTATATCATCAACTTGTAAGAATTCAATAAAAAAACTTTTCAATTCTAACAGAATTTGAAGAGCCATCAACACACCTTAAAATTAATGACATTTGTTCTTGATGACTAGCATTAGGAGTACTATCCAACATCACAGAAAAATATTTTGTTTCTTTAATTTTTTAATAATTTTTATCTAATTTTAGAAGAAAGTAAAAGTATTAACTCATTTTGAATATCTTTACTCAAATGATGATGATGAATCTTACCATTATTAATATGTTGAATATGCTCTTTCATTATTAGATCAAACTCTACCAACATCTCTATTAACCCCAAAAAATTCCATTACTATTTTGATATAATTTTTTTTCATGAAATGCCAAGTTTTGTTTAGCAAGATACTTCACAATTACAATAATTCTAATAATCATATTTTTCCAGTATTCATTTTGTTTCTAGAATTGCTCTTGATCAACTTTGTCAATGATTTCATTTTGTTGCAATCTTTATCGAAGTTCACATCAAATTACCATATTCAGCAAATGATCACTACTTGTTCTATGATCTCTAAATCTAACACTAAGGTACGACCAATCATTAAAGCCTCCATTAGACAAAGAATCTCTTTTAGGTCCTTTTTGAATATCTTACAACAACAACAAAATTGTCTAGGTCCTTTGAATAAACAAGCCAATCTCTATCACAAATTTTATTATTGGACAAATGTCTTACATAGAAATCTAAAGAGAATCTACGAAAGTATGTCTTTAGGGCCTTTTACTATGGTCATATCTCGTTTAGGGTCATTTATTGCTAAAATATCAACTAATTTCGAATCAAGATCATCCTAATTTCTTGTATCATAAATATTAAATATATTCAACTCATTTTCCTCAACATTTTGAGCATTCTCATTAGAATTTTGTTTTTCATTTTGTTCATAGTCTTGCGAACTCCTAGAGTTTTCTATATTAACATCATCATTCATATGTTGTACTTGTTCAATATTCCTATCATAAACATTTTTTACATAAACCTGTTCTACATTAATAGACTTTTCACCTACTTGGAACTCCTTAAAAAATATTTATTTAAGCACCCATTTGAGATTGAATCCGTTGTTCTATTTTTTTTTATTTTTACGTTTTTTACATTCGGATGAATATTTTTGAAGCATATACCAAGTAAAATTTTACTATGACTAAATAATTAAATAAAGAGAGACAAAGAGATTAGATATCATTAATATTGCCGTAAAAATGCATCATCAGACTATTTGAGACAACTGGTAAGTTGAGATCAATAAATCAACTTATAAAAAGTAAATATAACTTAATTAAAATAATTTGAAATTACAAAGCATAGAATATAATAAATTTGAAAAAAAAACTTACGTAAAGGTATGGAGTTTCTTGTAACGAGAGAGATAAGAGTGTGTTGGAGATATTCAAAAGAATTTCACTAAGAATCGATTATCAAAGAATTGAGAAGTATGAAATTGTGAAGTAAAAGTTTGTATTTTCTTAAGTAAAATTAACGAATGAAAATCTTTAATATTGTATATAAAGGGAGAAAGATAAACCTCAAATCTCAATTATAACTATAGATGTACTTAATTACTACAAGCATTGTAATGACCCGAATTTTTGAGTCAACCTTTAGGCGTTGGCCTGGGTTATGGACCTCGTGATAGTTTGATGTAAGTGGACCCATTGGCTCGAGTTTGGGCCTTGCTGGATAAGATTTGAGATGCATGGACTTTGGTGGTAAACTTTTTGTAAAAGGGTGAAAGTTGGGGGTTTTTATGTGGTGAATATACCCATTTTTAATTTAAAAGTTGATCCCCTTAATTTCTCATTTTCTTCATGTGTTTTGGTGGGGGACAAAAACTGGGTTTATGATATCACCCATTTTTATCATCTTTTCTTCTTCCCTTTTTCCTATCATCTTCTCTATAGAAACCAAGGTCATCAAATCTTAAAAATCAAAACTTTCTTCATCATTCCTTCCACCCAAGATTTGAAATTCAAGTATGTTAATCACCATGCCAAGAGCTTCATGAAAGTGGTAAAGCTTATGCACCCTATGGCTGAGTGATTAGGGTATGGTATGTATTAACTCGATGGGCTATGTGAGCTCGAGTATCTCGATAGGCTATGTGACCTCAAGTATGATAAAGCTTGTGGATCATGTAAGACTTCTTGTTGACTTGTTGATGCCTTGAGATAGGTGATCTAAGAACTCTAGCTAGTATAGGCTAGACGATAACTCATAGATAGAAAAACCTTATCTATGCTCTCTAAGGTATTTTATGATAATCACAAATTGTGGTAGAGTAGAAATGTACCACTGAGCTTTGTCAGCTCAGCATGTGGATATGTTGTTTTTCCGTGCGTAGGTTAACAGGTCACCCTTTAGAGGAGCTCATCGACGAGGATTTCCCAGCATTGCATTTGCTTTATAGTACAATACTTGTGATTTTAGTTTAGGATAATGTATTCATAAGAACTTACCGTTGTTGAGTCTGTAACTCTATTTGAATTATTATTTTTGTATACGATGTTTTAAACTCGGAGCTCTTATTTTGTAAACTTATTTAAATGCTTATTAAATTACATAAATTTATTGATGATTTGATATGTTGGAAGTGGCTAATCTTATGGTTTTAAATGAATTTTTGATGGGTCAATTTTGAGTGACCCAAATGTAGTACTCTGGATTAAGATCGAGATCGGGGTGTTACAATAGTAGTATCAGAGCTTACGTTTTGCCAGTTCTAAGAAATTACATGGTGGTATAGAGGTTGTGGCAAGGTGTCTAGTGAATATAAGCCCCTAAAATTAAGTTGTTCTATTTCAAAACTGGAATCTTGATGATGCTTCCTTGTTTCCTTATGTTTCAAAAAAAATTGATGGCGAGTAATGCCAAATACGACTAGAAAAGTCGTGAGGAGAGCCATGTCTCTCAAGAGAAAGACTTCGACAAGAATTTTATCTCGGATATTAGGGACACGAGCCTTCCGAGAGGTACCGAAAGCGGAGGAGCGATCCACCTTCATAATCTTACCTTTACTCTCTTGCAAATGGTGCAAGCTATCCCAAGGCAATCTATGATGCCTCGCAAGACCCCTGTTGAGAGACTTTACCATTTTGGGCCAAAAGGCTTTGAAGGTTTGGGTGAGGATAACCCATATCAAGGCTGACCAGTGGTTAAGAGACACTTAGAGGATTTTGAGACGAATGAGGGGTAGTCTGGATAATGATCTTGATTGTATTATCTCCCTTATAATGATCTTGATTGTATTATCTCCCTTCTTAAAGGCAATGTACATGAGTGGTGGGAGACCGTTGAGTTGGAACTACAGTCTGCACTTTTGATATGAGATGTCTTCTTGGATGAGTTCAGGGAAAACTACATCAGTGAAGTTTATATGGATGAAATGAGAGATCAGTTGTTGCATCTAGTTCAGGGGGACTAGATAGTGTTTGAGTATAAGCAAGATTTCCTACGGTTGAGTCGTTATGCTCCAAAGTTAGTTGCTATCGAGGAATTAAGGTGTAAGAGGTTTAGGCATGGATTGAAGGTTAGCCTTCAGATGCACGTGATAGTGGGTCTACTTGGTGTTGCGACCCCTTTTTGAAAATTTAAAATTTAGATTTTAATGAAAACATTTTTTGGGTTTTTTAAAACATTTGATTTTTAAAGAGAAATGAGGAAAATAGTTAATATTTAAAAATTTTGAAGATATATAAAAATGGTTGGAAAATGTTTAGAAATAAAAAAAATGGTTAATATTTAAAAATATCTGAAAATGGTTGAAAGTATTTTAAAATGGGGAATTTTTGCCGTATTTTGAAAACAAAATAATGGAGTCTCCATCGGTCGTTTTAAAAGGGGTAGGCCGAACACCGAAAATGAAACCAAAGATAAAAATGGGTCCGAGAGTCAGTTACGAATAGGAAAGGATTAGCACCCTCACTCCGCTCAAAATTGGTACCAAAAATATTATCGCTTTTTAACATTGGATTTTTCAAATTAAAGTTACATTTAAATTAAAATTTTGGTATACATGCAAGTAAATTTTAAGGGGCCCGTTATTCGAGAATAAATCGAAAATTTACCACCACTATGCTTGGTACTAGCCACGTTTACTTTCGAATAAAAGAGCACCACATTAACAGTTAAAATGTTGGTATGCAACACTAAACAAGGCATGACAAAAAGAAAAAGGTAACATAATAACAACACGAATTCGAGTAAACATAAAAAGAATTGTAAAATGATGCAGTAACATATATATCTAACATAAAATATAACATATAAAATACAATATGCATAATATACATAGTTCATGATATATACAGAAAACACTGCTATATTTATATATATTTTAAAAAAATGTACATATACTTTTTAAAAGAAGACTATAGTATATCTATATATATTCGTAGAACATACACATATAATACATGTAATCATACATAGTGTATAACACAAACAAACATATTCACATAAATATCAAACAAAACATCAATTTGAACAAGCTAAACACATGTATTATCAAGTAAACATATAAACACTTAAGCGTAAAAAGGACTGAAATGTAAGGAAATAAAATAAAGGGCAGCAATTAAATAAAAGATAAATTCAAGACCGAAAATTAAGGAAAATAACATGCAAAGGCAGAAAAAATAAATATGCAAAAGGACCCAAACGAACACAAAACAAAAACATAAAGGTTAAAATGGGGTTTTACCACTATAAGCGCGACTAAATTAAAAAGCAGAGCAGGTTTTAAGGACTAAAACGGGTATTACCCCTTTTGAAAAGCAAATCAAAACCGGGAATATGGACTAAACCAAAATGGAAACAAAAATATAAGGGCGAAAAGGTGATTTGACCCTTAAAACTGGCTTAAGCTTGAAATGATGACGGAATTGCAAGATCCTGGAAGCTTTAAGGGATTGAGGGCGAATTTACAAAAGCGGAAGGGTTTAAAAAATTAATTTTAAAACACGCCAACAAGGTAAAACCATTTAAAATAGAAATTCGATTCGGAGATAGGGATGAAATTGACAACGAGATTAAGAGAACAAGGACTTAGAGCATGGTTTTGAAAGGTGGAGACCCTTTTGAAGCGTAAATAAGTCGGGGCGGAGGGTTTAATATGTAAATGCCCTATTTTTATTTTAGAAGAGAGTATAAAAATCATTTTTTTGCTGAAAATGGAAATTTTTTAGCTATTCTCTATGGAAAAAACTAGGTTCCTCGAAATCCTATGAACGCTGCCGTCTCTTTCTAGATTCTGGCCAAACTCCGCTGCCCGCCGCCGCTAAACAACGTCAAAATCTAGAAAAAAAACCTACCCAGAACCAACCTTCTTTCATTCTTATACTCGATCCTCTTCTTAGATTTTAAGAAAACCAAACCGAAACCCTTATTTTTTAGAAAAAAACTGAAAGCTTCCCCTTTTTTTTTTTGAAAAACCGACACCCAAAACTCCCCTCTTTTATCGGTTCACCATGACAGCCCCAAGGCACTGGGTTTAGCACCGATCCAAGGAAAGTTCGAGCCATGACGGCCGTTCAAGCTAGAAGGTAAGAAAACCTTAACCCAGACTTTATTGTTTTTGTCTTTTAAGATATGCATGCAAAACTGGAAGTATGAATACCTTTAATATCTCTGTGTTTTTTGTATTGCTTTCTTGAAAATTATGGATCCTTTTATAATGATTTAAGGTTCTCATTTTATACCCATGATTACACTGGTTTTACATAAATGAAAATAAGGAGAAAAAATTGCCATTGGTTGCTCTGAGAAAACTGATATCCTCTAAAATTGTTGTTAATCCTCTGATATCCCTCTTTGTTTTTATTCACATGCCTTTCTGATATGGTTTATGGGTCTCTAAAATTTTGCATTTCAATTTTTTTGTTTGCATATGCTGCAACCGAGATGAGGGGAACAGACTGGGGATGACTGGCGTGGAGCGGCCGTGGTCACTGAAGAAGATTTGGACGGTCATGAGGGAACTGAAAAGGCGTGTGTGTCGTCACTTGCGCAGGTGAAGGGCTACTAGAGAGTCGGATGCGTGGGCGCGTGGGCAGATAAAAGGACGCTCATGGTTTATTTTGGACCGTCAGATTGGATTCGATCTAATATTCCATCCGTGGCTGCGCAAAGAGAAACGGAACCAAATTGGGGTTTTACATCAGATTAAGGTTTGGGCCCCTAACGAGCCTTGTATGTATAATGTTTTTTGGGTTTTTAATGTAAATAGACTTTATATTAAATAAAAACTTGGGCTCTTATTTAGTTAATTAATATTATTTAATTTATCTTTTGTTTTTGTTTAATAATAATAATAATAATGATAATATAACATAATACAATAATATAATATATAGCAACAATATAATTAATAATGTAATAATAATAATATAATAATAATAATATATATACATATAATACGTACTAACAAACATAAAACTTAAATACCAATAATACTTGATTGTAATACTAGGAATCTTTTTTTTTAGTTTTGATAATAATCATAAACATACTTAATATATAGTAATAATATAACGCATTAATAAAATAGATAAAGTATACAAACAGAGCCAAAAGATTAACAAAATATAAAAAAGGGTTTAGGACTCGGACAAAATTAGTGATTACAATTAGGATATTCTCCGAGTTAGTCAATAGTGCAAAGGTACTTGAGCGACTTTAAGGTTCGACACAGAGTCAGATTAAGGACTCTAGAAGCCATATTGTGGGGACCTTGGACATCCTAGGTTTTTCTCAGGAGCCGTCTAGGAGGTTTCCTACTTCGAGGGATACGAAGAGAGTAGCTTCAGATTAGTTGCCAAGGGACGGTTGGAGATCCAAGCTAAGGGTTTATCGAGGTTTATTAATTTTTGCTCTAGAGATGAGTACTGATGGTTCAGTCGGAGTGTCACTTCCACTGGCTTGTGAGCATTATGGTCGTCATCACCTTGGAATGTGCTTTTTGCTTTAGAGGGTTTGCTATAGGTGTCGGACACCAGGTCATATGGTGAATGGCTGTCTAGTTATGGATGATGGTATACCTGTTCAGTCTCAGAGGTTGACCTCTTCTCGGTATGGTCAGAGTTTTGCTAGAGAAGGTGCTAGGGCATCGTTTGGGTATCAAGGTGGAGGTCATGTGAGATCCACCATCAGAGTTAACGATCAAGCTGTTGCTAGACATTTTGCCATTCAGGCTAGGGATAAAAACTTTACCGTCGATGATATGCCAGGTACCTAAGTTTCGTTTTAGTTTTTATTTGTTGTATTGATGGAAATTTGATCTCTCGTTTATATAATAGTTTTGGTTCTTGTTGAATAAGTGTTGTGGTAAGATCTAGAGGTTGATGTTGGATTGTTTAGTTCATCAGTTTTGTAAGTTTTTAAAGGTAATGTTCTTACCGTGGATGGTAAGTGGGGATTGAGAGTAACAATCATCGTAGACTTGTTAGATTTACTCTCTCTGTAGCTGGTAGATGTTACCCTTAGAGTAGATTGATTATGTGAGTTTGATATATGCCTTGGTTTTTGAGTGAGAGTCTCGAAGTTTTGGGTTCAAGGTAAACCAAGTTGTTGGTAATGAACACGATGACCTATTGCCTCTCTAGCGCGAAGGCTGTGTTTTTGTTATGTTTGTTCAAAGAAGGTATTGTAGGTTGCAAGACGTTCTTAGCCCACATTGGATACGAGGGTTGAGAGTACAAAGTTTTATAGTTGCATACGATTAAGAGGATGTCAGAGTGCTCTTCGAGGAATGAGCGGACTTATCTCTTGATCGTGGACTAAAACCCATAATAGAGGTAACATCGAGTTCGGTGTTAGTGTCCATCACCTTATGGTATGGTAATGACTAAATTTTTAAAGTGAGAACTTATTGGCAAAGTGAGTGAATACAGGTGTCATCACTAAGTGGTTCACCTCGGGACGTTCTTGTTTTGGTATGGTGAAGGGTGGTGGCATTGGATGTTGTGAGTCAACGTGTAACGTTGAAGGATCGATACTCGTTTCTAGAGGTTGATGATCTTGTAAGTGTTTGAAGACTTTTGAGGTCTCTATATGATTATTCAAAATTTGAGTATCGTAAGTTGAAGGTTAAAGATAAGTTTTGATAAAGATTGTGTTTAGGTGATTTTTGGACCTTAAGGACAAGTTGTGAGATGGTTTGGACTCACGAGTGTGTTAGTATAATCTCGAGTTTAATGATTCGAGTGTTTGCTCTATCAAGTTTTAGATATGGGTTGTCGACATGTATGGTAAAACAATTTGAATTTTATCAGAGTAGCGTAGCGAAAAGTTGGTTATCGACTATGATTATGTGGAACCAGTATTCTTATGTGGTAATAGATCGTGTTGGAGGACCCGTTTAAAATTCCTTGAGGGATTGTTGGATTTTTAGTAAAACTGTTCGATAGAATTAAGTGGTTAGATTGGAGAGTATGTTCGAACCTTAGATAGTAGTTAGATGAGTGTTGATCTCTAGTAAGAGTTCATAAGCGGTAACGGTTTTTGGCTAAAAACAAGTGGCTTGAGTAGTGAAAATGCATGATCGTGAGTTAGCTTACGTCCGAGTTGTGGCGAGATTCTAGTTAAGTGAAGTGCTAAGTCCCGTCTTAACTAGCCAAGTCAGAAAGAAGGGTTGTTACTTCATGATAAATTAATGGTAAGGTTCGATTGTCAGAGTTTCACATGTTTTTGAAATATTTGATCAGAGTTTTGATGATACATAAAGAAGTGTTCCTAGTTGTATACCTTCGAGGGGTTGTTAACCGAGATAAAGCTCATTCAAAATGATTTCTTGAGTTAATGTTTGGACAATATTATTTGAGGTTATCATATGTTGTTTAGCTTTAGAGTTTGATGTCCCTATGGCTTGATTATTAGAAATGAATCGTTGGGAATTCATAAGAAGGTGTTGAGTAGTCCAGTGTTGCGAGCTTTGGCTAAGGAAGTTTGGTGGAGAAATTTTAGAATCAAGATAAACGTATACGAATTGGGAAATAGTTGAACCTGAGATGGTTGCATCTCCTCCCTTCGTTTAAATTTCGAGGACGAAATTTATTTTTATGAGAAGATAGTTACAACGACCCAAGTTTTTGAGTCAACATTTGGGCATTGGCCTGGGTTATGGACCCTCATGATAGTTTGATGTAAGTGGACCCATTGGGTCGAGTTTGGGCATTGTTGGATGAGATTTGAGATACATGGGCTTGGGTGGTGACTTTTTATAAAAGGGTGGAAGTTGGGGGTCTTTATGTGGTGAATATACCCCTTTTTAGTTTAAAGGCTGATCTTCTTTAATTTCTCCTTTTGTTCACATGTTTTGGTGGGGGGACAAAAATGGGTTTATGATATCACCCATTTTTATCATCTTTTCTTCTTCTCTTTTTCCTATCATCTTCTTCATAGAAACTAAGGCCATCAAAGCTTAAAAATCCAAGCTTTCTTCATCATTCCTTCCACTCAATATTTGAAATTCAAGTATGTTAATCACCATGCCAAGAGTTTCATGAAAGTGATCATCTTTTCTCAAAAAGGTGAGTTCTCCAGTTGTGGGTTTTTGAAGGGGTTTGAGCTTTATGGGCTTTTTCATGTTTTTAAGGTTTTTAATATGTAGACAAACCTTATTCTAGCTTTTGGTTTAAGTTTTGATTCGTTTCCTTGGTTGTGAGGTTTTAAATGAGGTATTTTGGTGTTCTTCCAAGCTTGAGTTAAGAGAAAAGTTAAAGAGTCTTTGTTAGAGAGCTTAAATTCGAGATTTGTTGCTTAAGGTCGGTATATCTCTGACCCTTTTGATTTTTGAAGATCATAAAGTGATTGCTTTGCTTGATATATGGTTGAAGATTTCTAGTTGGGTGTTTTGGTAGTTTAAAGCCCTTTAATGGTGAAATTCGGTTTAAATGTTATTAATGTGTAAAAATGGTAGCAAATCACTCTAATCAACTCTCATAAGATGTAGGATTAAGTTAAGAGGGTTAAAGGTTACGTTTTGAGGGCTTGGAAAGTGATTTTTCGAGCCTTTGAAGCCATTTTTAGGCTTCAGTATTAGTATTTGGGGAGCCCGTACCGATACACTATGTTATTTATGTTGAACGTAAGTAGAATTAAAGGGGGTATCGATACGCCTGAGGTAGGTATCGATACCCATTGTTCTATTGAAATTCCAATAGCTTAAAATAGTATCGATACGATTGGAGCAGTATTGATACCTAGGGGGTATCGGTACGCGAGGACCGCATATGGGTCAACGGTCAACTCTTTTCTCAATAAAGCCTAGTATCAATACTCTTAGTCTAGGTATTGATACCCAAAAACCAATATCGATACTCTTGGGTAGGTATCAGTACCCATTGAGCAATCTGCTAGGAAAATGCATTTTGAGTTTGAAGGGCTTATAATTCGAGGTCTTCGGTCCAATGGGCTTTTAATATGATAAAATGAATAGTAAAATTGAGAAACCAGGTTTTAATACTCATGTATAAGAGTAACGTGAAATAGCTTGGTAAATGATGACTCGATATAAATATGATGGTTAGTGTTATGCCTTGGGCCATTTTTTGATGGCTTGGCTCTGTGCCACTTATCTCTAGGTGAGGTGATTGAATTGTCGGGGAGCATGTATTATTTTATGTATGATAAAAAGGAATCCAGATGTCCTAGAGTCAGTACGGCGGTACTTATATAAGGGGATATGTACTTCGGGATAAGTGATCAAGTACATCCGACGTACCTACGGACTGAGTGACATAAGTGTAGTTAGAAACCTATCCGTGGCTATGGTGATCCAGATAAGGTAATAACTCGATAGGCTGAGTGAGCTTGATTAACTTGATAGGCTGAGTGACCTCAGGTAAACACTACTTGTGGCTAATGTGATCCAAGTATGTCTAGGATGTATCCGTGGCTATGATGATCCGGATATGGTCTACTTAACCCAATGACTGTGTGAATACAGGTAACCTGACGGTTGTGTGAGCACGGGTAAAGTAGGGCTTCATTGGCCATTATGTGGATGATGTAAGGATGTATTTATGTATGTTGTGTGGTTGCTATAGATTGATAGCTTACGCACCCTATGGCTGAGTGATCAGGGTATGGCATGTATTAACTCGATGGGTTGTGTGAGCTCGATTATCTCGATAGGCTATGTGTCCTCTAGTATGGTAAATCTTGTGGATCATGTTAGACTTCTTGTTGATGCCTTGAGATAGGTGATCTAAGAACTCTAGCTAGTGCAGGCTAGACGATAACTCATAGATAGAAAAACCTTATCTATGCTCTCTAAGGTATATTTATCTTGCATGCTTATTTTATGATAATCAAGAATTGTGGTAGAGTAGAAATATACCACTTTGCTTTGTCAGCTCAGCGTGCGGATGTGTTTTTTTTTCCGTGCGTAGGTTGTCAAGTCGCCATTTGGAGGAGCTCATCGACGAAGATTTCCCAGCACCGAGTTTGCTTCAGAGTACAGTACTTGTTATTTTAGTTTGGGCTAATGTATTCACAGGACCTTACCATTTTTGAGTCTGTAACTCTATTTGAATTATTATTTTGGTATACGATGTTTTAAACTCCAAGCTCCTGTTTTGTAAACTTATTTAAATACTTATAAATTACATGAATTTATTGATGATTTGATATTTTGGAAGTGGCTAAACTTTTGGTTTTAAAATGAATTTTTGATGGGTCGGTTTTGGGTGACCAGAATGTAGTACTTCGGATGCAGATCGAGAAATGTTCCTATTTTGACCATCAATTGTTAAAATTTAACAGAGGGGTGACGTGGCAGTTAACGAAAATCTAATTGTAAAATTTTGTTCTTCATTTTGTTCATAGTCTTGTGAACTCATTGTTTTTCTATATTAACATCATCATTCACATGTTTTACTTGTTCAATATCCCAATCATCAACATTTTTTACATAAACCTCTTCTACATTAATAGAATTTTCACCTACTTGGAACACCTTAAAAAATATTTATTTAGAGCACCCTTTTGAGATTGAATCAGTTGTTATGTTTTTTTTTTTTTTTTATGTTTTTTACATCCGAATGGATATTTTCGAAGCATATTAACACCAAGTAAAATTTTATTATGCCTAAATAACTAAATAAAGAGAGACAAAGAGATTAGATAGCACTAGTATTGTCGTGAAAATGCAAAATTAGATTATTTGAGACCATTAGTAAGATGAGATCAATAAATCAATGTATAAAAAAATAACTTAATTAAAATAATTTGAAACTACAAAGCATAAAAAATAATAAATTTGAAAAAAAAATACGTGAAGGTATCAAGTTTTTGTAATAAGAGAGATTGGAATATGTTGGAGATATTAAAAAATTCACTAACAATCGATTATCGAAGAATTGAGAACTAAAGAGGTTCTGTCGTAAGGCAACCTAAATTTAGGCTAAAAGACAGCAGACTGATTATACCGGTATCCGGTTACAACATAAATTCTTACGACGCGGTTACATAATTTGTTACAGTAAGTGTAAGAAAAACGGTAGTTACACAAAAGCTTATCATGGTAAAAAATTGTGTAACTACACAAAATCTTAAAGAATTACTTTATATGTTACCGAACGCATAACAAATAGGGTACCTACACAATGTTTTACAAGACCTACATAGATCTTTACATCATTTATAAGAAAAAAAGTAACTACACAAATTATTACCCCTATCTCGTAATCTAAAACCAACCAAACTTATTGTAGGAAATTGTGTAACTACAAAAAATCTTAAAGAATTATTCTATATGTTACCAAACACATAACAAATACGATACCTACACAATGTTTTACAATACCTACATAACTCGTTACGGCCGTGATAAGAAAAGATGTAGGTACACAAATTATTACCCCTATCTCCTAAGCTAAAACTAACCAAACTTATGGTAGTAAATTTTGTAACTACACAAAATATTAAAGGATTACTTTATATGTTACTGAAAGCATAACAAATATGATACCTACATATTGTTTTACAATACCTACATAACTCGTTACGTCCATTATAAGAAAAAACATAGCTACACAAATTATTACCTCATATCTCCTAATCTAAAACCAACCAAACTTATGGTAGAAAATTGTGTAACTACACAAAATCTTAAAGGATTACTTTATACGTTACTGAATGCATAAAAAATAAGATACCTACACAATTTTTTTACAATACCTACATAAGTCGTTATATCCGTGATAAGAAAAAACATAGCTACACAAATTATTACCCCTATCTCCTAATCTAAAACCAACCAAACTTATGGTAGGAAAATGTGTAACTACACAATTTCTTAAAAGATTACTTTATATGTTACCGTATACATAACAAATACGATACCTACACAATGTTTTACAAGACCTACATAACTCGTTACTTCTGTTATAACAAAAAACGTAGCTACACAAATTATTACCTCTATCTCCTAATCTAAAACCAACAAAACTTATTGTAGGATTTTGTGCAACTACACAAAAACTTAAAGGATAATTCTCTATGTTACCAAACGGATAACAAATAGGGTACATACACAATGTTTTACAAGACCTACATAGACCTTTACATCATTTATAAGTAACCACACAAATTATTATCTCCTAATCTAAAACAACCAAACTTATTGTAGGATTTTGTGTAACTACACCAAATCTTAAAGGATAACTCTATATGTTACCAAATGGATAACAAATAGGGTACCTATACAATGTTTTATAATACCTACATAACTCTTTACATCCATTGTAAGAAAAAACGTAGCTACACAAATTATTACTCTCTATCTCCTAATCTTAAACCAACCAAACTTATAGTAGGAAACTGTGTAACTACACAAAATCTTAAAGGATTACTCTATGTTAGGATTTTTGTTTTGATATAATAATTGAAAAATAGTTTTAGACTAAATTGAAAAGAATTCAAAAATGATTTTATGTCCAAACAACTTGAAAATATGTTTGAGGAGTTTTCAAAAGATTTTGGAAGGTTTTAAAATGTTTTTACGTAGTCACACTCAAGTTTTCTGAAGTCATGTACCGATACGGTCCCACATATATCGATACACCTTAGGGTTTCAGCTACATTATTTTTCCAAAATCGAAAACCTGTACGGAGAGGGTCGTACCGATATGCCTATAGACGTACTGATCCTTGCTTTTCAAATCCTCAAGGGCTAGTTTAAAAACCCCTCAACGGTTATTTCCCTGCAGTGTACCGAACCTCCGTTTTGATGCCCTGTTTTGATATGGGCTGTAGCATACCAAACCCTCGTACCGATATACTCCAAAGGCATATCGATACGCTAAGGATGTGGCGAGCATAACGGCTAGTTTTTGAAGAACACGATTGATACAGCTACACGTGTACCGATACGAATGTCTCCAAAACTGCATTTATTACGGGAAATAAAGTCTCCAACGGCTAAGAACTCATTTTAGAGGATAAAAGGACCCTTCAACCACCTGGAACAACTGATGATCAACATGCCAACATGTCTATGATTGTAATTAAGTCTTTTGTACTTTAATTTTCATTCTTTGTATAGACAACACTTGTGAACCAAAATGTTTATGCATGCTCAAGTGTATTAGGATTTTGGGTGAGAGCAAGAGTGCAAACACATACCTAAGAGAGGGGTTTATTGTTTGCTTTGTTTTCTCTTGTTAGAGAGGATTCCCAAATCTTGGGTTGTAAGCTTTGGATGCTAGGCTTGGTAATTGAGTCTAGGTTGTAAAGGTTGCCTCCTGAGCCTGTTAAAAGGGGGAAATTCTTAGTGGATTTGGGAAATTCTTAGTGGGGAGGCTAAGGTAATGGATGTAGGCTTTGGCTAGAAAGTTGAACCACTCTAAATCATTGTGTTCATTGTCTTATCTTTTGCTTCCACCACAAACACCCAAGAAATCACTTCTCCACCACTTGGCGACATATTTCGTTGATTTATCGAGCTCAACAATTGGTACAAAGTGAGCCTCAATCAAGAAGAATTAATATCCTATTGAGGCGATCCCAAATAGCTCGACCAACTTTCTATCAACCAGTTTCCATGGCGCAATCCATTGACAAGCCACATATCTTCAACGATAAACAGTGTGCCTATTGTAATAATAGGATGATGTTTTTCGTGAGAGGCAAAGACTTTCGTCTTTGAGATATCATTCTTGATGGACAATTCGTGCCTCAACGAAGCAAGATAGAATGAAGTGCAGATGATCACTAGAAGATAGAGCTTAATTGCAAGGCCTTGCACATTATATTTTGTGCATTAGGCTCGGAAGTGTATGCAAAGGTTTCTTCTTGTGAAAGTGCCAAGGAGGTTTGGCACAAGCTTAAAGTGATCCATGAAGGTACAAATGATGTGAAGAAGACAAAGATTGGTCTACTCAACCTCAACTACGAAAAACTTCAAGATGAACCCAATAGAAGACATCAAGAGTATGTTTACCATTTCTCTACAATTGTCAATGAACTCAAAGGTATTGAATAAGAGATTTTGAAAGACAAACTCGTTCGAAAGTTAATTTACTCACTTTCTGAATCATGGAAGAGCAAGAAGACGGCTATTATTGAAGGCACGAACTTAAAAAAGCTCAAGCTTGATGAGCTAATTGGGTTTTTTCTTACCCATAAATTGATGTCTCAACCCTTGAGAAGAGAGAATGAAAAGAAAACCAAAGAGCAAGGAGTTGATGTAAACATCATTACTCTTCAATCCTCTACAAGCCATCAAGAATAATCAAGTAAGGAGGAAGAGATGGCATATCTCTTCAAGAAGTTTGCCCGATTCTGAAGAGCGAAATGGAAGAATCCAAGCATGAATCGAAGAAGAAGATAAAGGATCCCCAAGTGCTCCGAATGTAAGAAGACGAGGCACACTAAATATGATTGCCCTTGTTCCAACAAAAAGAGATCATCTTCAAAGAAAGCATAT
Source organism: Hibiscus mutabilis (assembly GCA_019671005.1). NCBI lineage: Eukaryota > Viridiplantae > Streptophyta > Magnoliopsida > Malvales > Malvaceae > Hibiscus > Hibiscus mutabilis. The sequence continues at coordinate 43,532,799 of CM033728.1, read as the reverse complement.
GCGGCAGTGATGAAGACTCCACCGATGAAGATGAGATAGCCCACCTATGTTTTATGGTCTTCCAAGAGGGAGAGGTAACTTCTAACTCATCTAGTTCAAATTTCTATACATTTGATGAATTACAATAAGCCTATGATGAACTGGTTTTTGAATTTAAGGCTTCATTTTTGAAAAATAAAAAGTTAATTTCAAAATTGAAAATCGAAAATGATTTGCTTTCTAAAACCAATTTGGAATTTGAAGCAAAAATGAAGGATTTTGAGCTTAAAGTTTTAAATTTACAAAATTTGCTTCAAAATTTAGAAAAAAAATATCATCAAAAGGAAGTGGATGATCTTAAGAAAGAAAAATATTTGATATTCCAAGGAATTAGAAAAGAAAATAATTTTGGAAAATCAAATTTTTATCAAAGACAATCTAGTGCCTCTAGATTTTTGAATGGAAAATGCTTTAGAAGTATTTGGGTCCCAAAATGGCTAATTGCTTCAAATAAAAATGATGAAATTGAAAAATGGATTCCTAAGGGGACTAAATTATGTGCTACTAATGCCTATAGATCCAAAGCAATTTAGATACAAAAAATTACTTGATTGTCTTGTTTTAGGTGTGATGGAGCTTTAATTGACAAATGATGAAATTAAGGGGGAGTTCTATACACATTAACGAAGATCACTTGAAGAAGGAAGGCTTCACATCCTACCTTGGTTCAAGTGGTAAAATTAGTTGAATTTTAATTTGTTTTAATTTGATTTATTTATTTTAATTCAATTAGTTTATCATATATTTGTAGGACTAACCTTTCATGTGATGCTTGAGTAAGGGGAAGCCTATTTTAAAAAAACTTATTTTTGTCAAAATTTATTTTAAAATTCTCCATTATTATGGAATTAAAAGTTTTCAAACTTTGGTTTGAACCATTTTTGATATAACAAAAAGGGTGATAATGTTTTGAAAAATTGAATTGTCAAGAGAATAAGGGGGAGCTTTAACCATATTTATATTTTTAAAATATTATTCAAAATTCATTTTTACTAAGGGGAAAACCTCAAAATAATTTTTCAAGTTGGTTTTATTATATCAAAAAGGGGGAGATTGTTAGGATTTTTGTTTTGATATAATAATTGAAAATTAGTTTTGGACTAAATTGAAAAGAATTCAAAAATGATTTTAAGTCCAAACAACTTGAAAATATGTTTGAGGAGTTTTCAAAAGGTTTTGAAAGGTTTTAAAATGTTTTTATGTAGTCAAACTCAAGTTTTCTGAAGTCCCGTACCGATATGGTCCTACCCGTATCGATACACCTTAGGGTTTCAGCTATAGTATTTTTCCAGAATCAAAAACCTATACTGGTATAGGCTTATATGTACCGATACAGAGAAGTTTGTACCTCTACGCCTATAGGCATACCGATCCTTGCTTTTCAAATCCACAATGGCTAGTTCAAAAAACCCCCAACGACTATTTCCTTGCAGCGTACCAAACCTCCATTTTGATACCCTATTTAGATACGGGTTGTAGCGTACCGAACCCCCATACCGATACGCTCCAAAGGCATATCGATATGCTAAGGCTGTGCCGAGTATAACGGCTAGTTTCTAAAGAACACGTATCGATACGGCTATCCGTGTACCTATACTGATGTCTCCAGAAATGCATTTATTATGGGAAACAAAGTCTCCAACAGCTTCAAATCATCCCCAACGGTCTCCAACGGCTATGAACTCATTTGGGAGGATAAAAGGACCCTTAAAGTACCTGGAACAACTAATGAACATGCCAACATGTCTATGATTGTAATTAAGTCTTTTTGTGCTTTAATTCCTATTCTTTGTATAGACTACACTTGTGAGCCAAAATGTTTATGTATGCTCAATTGTATTAGGATTTTGGGTGAGAGCATGAGTGCAAACACATACCTAAGAAAGAGATTTATTGTTTGCTTTGTTTTCTCTTGTTAGAGAGGATTCCCAAAGCTTTGGTTGTAAGCTTTGGATGCTAGTCTTGGTTATTGAGTCTAGGTTGTAAAGGTTGCCTCCTAAGCTTGTTAAAAGAGGAAGAAATTCTTAGTGGGAAGCTAAGGTAGTGGATGTAGGCTTTGGTTAGAAAGCCGAACCACTCTAAATCATTGTGTTCATTGTCTTATATTTTGCTTCCACCACCAACACCCAAGAAATTATTTCTCCACCACTTGGCGACATATTTCGGTTGATTCATCGAGCTCAACACTCTATATGTTACCGACCGCATAAAAAATATGATACCTACATAATGTCACAAATTATTACTCCCTATCTTCTAATCTTAAACCAACCAAACTTATGGTATGAAATTATGTAACTACACAAAATATTAAAGGATTACTTTATATGTTACTGAACGCATAACAAATATGATACCTACATAATGTTTTACAAGACCTACAAAGATTTTTATGTCATTTATAAGAAAAAAATAGCTACACAAATTATTACCTCATATCTCCTAATCTAAAACCAACCAAACTTATAGTAGAAAATTGTGTAACTATGCAAAATCTTAAAGGATTACTTTATATATTATCAATGCATAAAAAATAAGATACCTACACAATGTTTTTTACAATACCTATATAACTCGTTATATCCGTGATAAGAAAAAACATAGGTACACAAATTATTACCCCTATCTTCTAATCTAAAACCAACCAAACTTATGGTAGGAAAATGTGTAACTACACAATTCTTAAAAGATTACTTTATATGTTACCGTATACATAACAAATACGATACCTACACAATGTTTTACAAGACCTACATAACTTATTACATACTGTTTATAAAAAAAACGTAGCTACACAAATTATTACCTCTATCTCCTAATCTAAAACCAACAAAACTTATTGTAGGATTTTGTGCAACTACACAAAAACTTAAAGGATAATTCTCTATGTTACCAAACGGATAACAAATAGGGTACATACACAATGTTTTACAAGACCTACATAGACCTTTACATCATTTATAAGTAACCACACAAATTATTATCTCCTAATCTAAAACAAACCAAAACTTATTGTAGGATTTTGTGTAACTACACCAAATCTTAAAGGATAACTCTATATGTTACCAAATGGATAACAAATAGGGTACCTATACAATGTTTTATAATACCTACATAACTCTTTACATCCATTGTAAGAAAAAACGTAGCTACACAAATTATTACTCTCTATCTCCTAATCTTAAACCAACCAAACTTATAGTAGGAAACTGTGTAACTACACAAAATCTTAAAGGATTACTCTATGTTAGGATTTTTGTTTTGATATAATAATTGAAAAATAGTTTTAGACTAAATTGAAAAGAATTCAAAAATGATTTTATGTCCAAACAACTTGAAAATATGTTTGAGGAGTTTTCAAAAGATTTTGGAAGGTTTTAAAATGTTTTTACGTAGTCACACTCAAGTTTTCTGAAGTCATGTACCGATACGGTCCCACATATATCGATACACCTTAGGGTTTCAGCTACATTATTTTTCCAAAATCGAAACCTCACACGGAGAGGGTCGCACCGATATGCCTATAGACGCATCGATCCTTGCTTTTCAAATCCTCAAGGGCTAGTTTAAAAACCCCTCAACGGTTATTTCCACTGCGATGTACCGAACCTCCGTTTTGATGCCCTGTTTTGATATGGGCTGTAGCATACCAAACCCTCGTGATCGATATACTCCAAAGGCATATCGATACGCTAAGGATGTGGCGAGCATAACGGCTAGTTTTTGAAGAACACGATTGATACAGCTACACGTGTACCGATACGAATGTCTCCAAAACGCATTTATTACGGAAATAAAGTCTCCAACGGCTAAGAACTCATTTTAGAGGATAAAAGGACCCTTCAACCACCTGGAACAATCGATGATCAACATGCCAACATGTCTATGATTGTAATTAAGTCTTTTGTACTTTAATTTTCATTCTTTGTATAGACAACACTTGTGAACCAAAATGTTTATGCATGCTCAAGTGTATTAGGATTTTGGGTGAGAGCAAGAGTGCAAACACATACCTAAGAGAGGGGTTTATTGTTTGCTTTGTTTTCTCTTGTTAGAGAGGATTCCCAAATCTTGGGTTGTAAGCTTTGGATGCTAGGCTTGGTAATTGAGTCTAGGTTGTAAAGGTTGCCTCCTGAGCCTGTTAAAAGGGGGGAAATTCTTAGTGGATTTGGGAAATTCTTAGTGGGGAGGCTAAGGTAATGGATGTAGGCTTTGGCTAGAAAGTTGAACCACTCTAAATCATTGTGTTCATTGTCTTATCTTTTGCTTCCACCACAAACACCCAAGAAATCACTTCTCCACCACTTGGCGACATATTTCGTTGATTTATCGAGCTCAACAATTGGTACAAAGTGAGCCTCAATCAAGAAGAATTAATATCCTATTGAGGCGATCCCAGCTAGCTCGACCAACTTTCTATCAACCAGTTTCCATGGCGCAATCCATTGACAAGCCACATATCTTCAACGATAAACAGTGTGCCTATTGTAATAATAGGATGATGTTTTTCGTGAGAGGCAAAGACTTTCGTCTTTGAGATATCATTCTTGATGGACAATTCGTGCCTCAACGAAGCAAGATAGAATGAAGTGCAGATGATCACTAGAAGATAGAGCTTAATTGCAAGGCCTTGCACATTATATTTTGTGCATTAGGCTCGGAAGTGTATGCAAAGGTTTCTTCTTGTGAAAGTGCCAAGGAGGTTTGGCACAAGCTTAAAGTGATCCATGAAGGTACAAATGATGTGAAGAAGACAAAGATTGGTCTACTCAACCTCAACTACGAAAACTTCAAGATGAACCCAATAGAAGACATCAAGAGTATGTTTACCATTTCTCTACAATTGTCAATGAACTCAAAGGTATTGAATAAGAGATTTTGAAAGACAAACTCGTTCGAAAGTTAATTTACTCACTTTCTGAATCATGGAAGAGCAAGAAGACGGCTATTATTGAAGGCACGAACTTAAAAAAGCTCAAGCTTGATGAGCTAATTGGGTTTTTTCTTACCCATAAATTGATGTCTCAACCCTTGAGAAGAGAGAATGAAAAGAAAACCAAAGAGCAAGGAGTTGATGTAAACATCATTACTCTTCAATCCTCTACAAGCCATCAAGAATAATCAAGTAAGGAGGAAGAGATGGCATATCTCTTCAAGAAGTTTGCCCGATTCTCTCAAGAGCGAAATGGAAGAATCAAGCATGAATCGAAGAAGAAGATAAAGGATCCCCAAGTGCTCCGAATGTAAGAAGACGAGGCACACTAAATATGATTGCCCTTGTTCCAACAAAAAGAGATCATCTTCAAAGAAAGCATATGCGGCAGTGATGAAGACTCCACCGATGAAGATGAGATAGCCCACCTATGTTTTATGGTCTTCCAAGAGGGAGAGGTAACTTCTAACTCATCTAGTTCAAATTTCTATACATTTGATGAATTACAATAAGCCTATGATGAACTGGTTTTTGAATTTAAGGCTTCATTTTTGAAAAATAAAAAGTTAATTTCAAAATTGAAAATCGAAAATGATTTGCTTTCTAAAACCAATTTGGAATTTAAAGCAAAAATGAAGGATTTTGAGCTTAAAGTTTTAAATTTACAAAATTTGCTTCAAAATTTAGAAAAAAAATATCATCAAAAGGAAGTGGATGATCTTAAGAAAGAAAAATATTTGATATTCCAAGGAATTAGAAAAGAAAATAATTTTGGAAAATCAAATTTTTATCAAAGACAATCTAGTGCCTCTAGATTTTTGAATGGAAAATGCTTTAGAAGTATTTGGGTCCCAAAATGGCTAATTGCTTCAAATAAAAATGATGAAATTGAAAAATGGATTCCTAAGGGGACTAAATTATGTGCTACTAATGCCTATAGATCCAAAGCAATTTAGATACAAAAAATTACTTGATTGTCTTGTTTTAGGTGTGATGGAGCTTTAATTGACAAATGATGAAATTAAGGGGGAGTTCTATACACACAACGAAGATCACTTGAAGAAGGAAGGCTTCACATCCTACCTTGGTTCAAGTGGTAAAATTAGTTGAATTTTAATTTGTTTTAATTTGATTTATTTATTTTAATTCAATTAGTTTATCATATATTTGTAGGACTAACCTTTCATGTGATGCTTGAGTAAGGGGAAGCCTATTTTAAAAAAACTTATTTTTGTCAAAATTTATTTTAAAATTCTCCATTATTATGGAATTAAAAGTTTTCAAACTTTGGTTTGAACCATTTTTGATATAACAAAAAGGGTGATAATGTTTTGAAAAATTGAATTGTCAAGAGAATAAGGGGAGCTTTAACCATATTTATATTTTTAAAATATTATTCAAAATTCATTTTTACTAAGGGGAAACCTCAAAATAATTTTTCAAGTTGGTTTTATTATATCAAAAAGGGGAGATTGTTAGGATTTTTGTTTTGATATAATAATTGAAAATTAGTTTTGGACTAAATTGAAAAGAATTCAAAAATGATTTTAAGTCCAAACAACTTGAAAATATGTTTGAGGAGTTTTCAAAAGGTTTTGAAAGGTTTTAAAATGTTTTTATGTAGTCAAACTCAAGTTTTCTGAAGTCCCGTACCGATATGGTCCTACCCGTATCGATACACCTTAGGGTTTCAGCTATAGTATTTTTCCAGAATCAAAAACCTATACTGGTATAGGCTTATATGTACCGATACAGAGAAGTTTGTACCTCTACGCCTATAGGCATACCGATCCTTGCTTTTCAAATCCACAATGGCTAGTTCAAAAAACCCCCAACGACTATTTCCTTGCAGCGTACCAAACCTCCATTTTGATACCCTATTTAGATACGGGTTGTAGCGTACCGAACCCCCATACCGATACGCTCCAAAGGCATATCGATATGCTAAGGCTGTGCCGAGTATAACGGCTAGTTTCTAAAGAACACGTATCGATACGGCTATCCGTGTACCTATACTGATGTCTCCAGAAATGCATTTATTATGGGAAACAAAGTCTCCAACAGCTTCAAATCATCCCCAACGGTCTCCAACGGCTATGAACTCATTTGGGAGGATAAAAGGACCCTTAAAGTACCTGGAACAACTAATGATCAACATGCCAACATGTCTATGATTGTAATTAAGTCTTTTGTGCTTTAATTCCTATTCTTTGTATAGACTACACTTGTGAGCCAAAATGTTTATGTATGCTCAATTGTATTAGGATTTTGGGTGAGAGCATGAGTGCAAACACATACCTAAGAAAGAGATTTATTGTTTGCTTTGTTTTCTCTTGTTAGAGAGGATTCCCAAAGCTTTGGTTGTAAGCTTTGGATGCTAGTCTTGGTTATTGAGTCTAGGTTGTAAAGGTTGCCTCCTAAGCTTGTTAAAAGAGGAAGAAATTCTTAGTGGGGAAGCTAAGGTAGTGGATGTAGGCTTTGGTTAGAAAGCCGAACCACTCTAAATCATTGTGTTCATTGTCTTATATTTTGCTTCCACCACCAACACCCAAGAAATTATTTCTCCACCACTTGGCGACATATTTCGGTTGATTCATCGAGCTCAACACTCTATATGTTACCGACCGCATAAAAAATATGATACCTACATAATGTTTTACAATGCCTACACAACTTTTTATGTCTATTGTAAGAAAAACGTAGCTACACAAATTATTACTCCCTATCTTCTAATCTTAAACCAACCAAACTTATGGTATGAAATTATGTAACTACACAAAATATTAAAGGATTACTTTATATGTTACTGAACGCATAACAAATAGGGTACCTACACAATGTTTTACAAGACCTACAAAGATTTTTATGTCATTTATAAGAAAAGAAGTAACTACACAAATTATTACCTCATATCTCTTAATCTAAAACCAACCAAACTTATAGTAGAAAATTATGTAACTATGCAAAATCTTAAAGGATTACTCTATATATTATCGAACGCATAACAAATACGATACCTACACAATGTTTTACAGTACTTATATAACTCATTACGTCCGTGATAAGAAAAATGTAGGTACACAAATTATTACCCTTATCTTCTAATCTAAAACCAACCAAACTCATGGTAGGAAATTGTGTAATTACACAAAACCTTACAGGATTACTCTATATGTTACTGACCGCATAACAAATACGATAACTACACAATGTTTTACAATACCTACATAACTTATTACATATGTTGTAAGAAAAAACGTAGCTACACAAATTATTACCCCTTATCTCTTAATCTTAAACCAACCAAACTTATGGTATGAAATTGTGACACAAATTCTTAAAGGATTACTCTATATACCGAACATATAACAAATATGATACCTACACAATATTTTACAATACCTACGTAAATGTTTATGTAATTTATAAGAAAAAACGTTTTTACACAAATTATTACCCCATATCTCCTCATCTAAAACCAACTGAACTTATGGTAAAAAAATTATGGGACCACACAAACTCTTAAAGGATAACTCTATATGTTACCAAACTCTTAGTAAATAGGGTACCTACACAACGTTTTACAGTACCTACATAAATGTTAAAGGTATATCTAGGAAAAAAGGTAACTACACAATTGCTTACCCCATTTAACATACTTTTAAACAAGCAGTAGATAGTAAGAATCGGTACTATTCGTCCATAATCGATGCTAATTTGTTGCATGTTTTATTCTGGAATCAGTACTGTTCTTGTGGTACCAGTAATTATGTTAATTGAACCAGTACTATTGTGTAGCATCTGTACCATTTTAGTTCACTGCCTACATAAATTCATAACATGTGTATTGGCACTCTTGTAAGTGTATTGGTATTAATCCACAATTTAGACATGCATCTTCATAGTATATAGTCGGCAGCACAAGAACAATTTCGATATCATACAGACAATTTGTAGGTTTTAACTAAAAATCACTTGAAAATAGTTTAAAAACTTATTTTTATTGACTAAAGTTTTGTGGAAGTAAAGGAAAAATTGTTCTAAACCATTGGAAACAATTGTTTTAAGCACTAAAAAAATTGCACGATTAATAGTATCGAAAGACAATAGACAAATAAGATGATAAGCACAAAATAAGTAAAAGTCAAGGGTAATCCAAAATATTTATAGTTACATAAGATCAATGTCATAATCTAAAACATATGCATAATATAGAATATCCAAATAGATCGAAATCATTCAAAATGAAACTACAAAATTAAAAATATCAATGCAACAAAAAACATCCAAAGTGTCATCTATAAATTCATAATGACAACCAAAGACATAGATGCAAATCATGAAAAACAAGAGAAATAAATCCATGAAGCATATGATGCCGGTGGTGGATCAAAGTCAGAGGAAGAAGCTCGAAAGTTAAAAATTCCAAGAGAGAGCGGCAACCTCATCAAACAAAGGGTTGAACCGAGAAATAAATTAACCATGAACTTTCTCAAGTCTAACAAAGAGATATTGTTAAAGAAATCGGATAAGTTAACTTACAAAAAAAATATGTTTACAACAATTCAATCTCAATTCTCAATAAGTTTCATTAACCAAAACAATAAGTTTAAAGATTATAGATATATTATTAAAAAGGAAAAGGGCTTGAAAAATAAAATGTGTGTAAGTATAGTGTTGTTAGGATATTTGTTTTGATATAATAATTGAAAAATATTTCGGACTAATTTGAAAAGACATCAAAATTTAAGTCCAAACAACTTCAAAATAAGTTTGAGAAGTTTTTGAGAGGTTTTGGAAGTGTTTGAAATGTTTTAAAGTAGTCAAAATATTGCTTTCAACACTGGCGTACCGATACGGTATACCCCGTATCGATGCCCGTAAGGGTTTTCAACTACTTCAGTTTTCCAGAACCAAAAAATTGTACCGATACGGATAGGATCATACCAGTACGCTTATATGTGTACCGATCCTATTTTCAACCACCCCCAATGGCTATTTCCCAACATCCATTTAAATTGCAAGGCGTACCGAAACACGCCAAGGCGTACCGGTACGGGAAGGCAGTTAAGAGCCCAACGGCTAGTTTCCAAGAAAGGCGTACCGATACGGGTAACTCGCGTACCGATACACCACTGCCCAGAACTGTATTTATTACGGAAAAAAGGCCCAACGACTCCAATTGAACCCTAACGGTCACAAACAGCCACAAGCTCATTCCTAACTATATAATGAAGGCTGAAACACTTGAAGATGGTTAGAGAACGTATCTAAGAAACATGATCAAGAGAATTTGAGTCCAAAGCAAATTTTTTCATTTCTCTTGTACATATTCTAGAGAATGCTTTTCTTGTATATCTTTTGTACTCTTTCTAGTGAGCTTAATTTTCTGTAAACACCCACCTTTGTGAGGTAGTTTGTTTACTTCTTATCCCTTGTAAAAGGAGAGGTTCTAGTTTAGCCTTTGACAAAAACTAGAGTGGTTCTATCTTAGCCAAGAAAAAAGATAGGGTTGTAAAGGTTGCCTCCTACGCCTTAAAAAGGGGAAGAATTCATAGTGAATTAGGAAATCTTTAGTGGTGTGCTAAGGTAGTGGATGTAGGCTTTGGTTAGAAAGCCGAACCACTCTAAAATTATTATGCATTTTGTCCAATCTTTTATCGATTTTAGCCAATTCAACCAAGCATCAAAAACAATCATCTTGATGGTTATCAGAGATCAATTCGAGCGTGCAACAAGCTTTTCAATTGGTATCAGAGCCTCGTCTCTATCGAAGGACTAACACCCGGGAGTAAAGATCATTTGCTCAAAATCTACCGTTTAAGAAAATGGTAAGATTTGAAGAAGGCCACTCTATCTTGTGTCATCCGCTCTTTGAAGGAGAAACATACTTCCAATGGAGCAATATCATGAAGTATTTCATCAAATCTCTTGATTTTGTGGTTTGAGATATCATTGAAGATGGATACTTGGAAGCTCCTAAGAAGAAGATGAAGCAAAGGAGTACAAATGACACGAAGGCGAAGCTAAACGCAAAGGCGATGCACACTCTTCTTTGTGGCCTCAATGAAGACGTTTCTAAGAAAGTCTCTGCATACAAAAGTGCGAAAGAAATTTGGGAAAAGCTTGAGAAGCTCTATAGCAACAAGAAGGGAGAAAAGAAAGATGATGATCAATTATGTGCAAACCTTCTCTCCAATCTAAAGGTGGATAGTGTTGTGGTTCTCAATGAGCCTAAGGTATCTTCTAACTCAAATTATTTAAATTCATACACATTTGACGAGTTACAAGATGCTTCCGATGAATTATTTTTGGAATTTGAGACCATGAATTCCAAATTTAAGAAAATGATTTCTAAACTTGAATTTGAAAACGGTTTTCTTTTGAAAACAAAGTTGGATTTTGAAAACCAAAATGAAATTTTGAAAAATGATTTAGATTTTTCAGATACAAGCAATAAAGTTTTAGAAAAAGAAAATCTTGACTTGAAAGTTAAGCTTGAAAGCTTAACAAAATAAAAAGGAATTATTTCAAATAATTCATCTTGTCACGTAACGGCAAAATGCTCACATTGCCATTATCATGGTCATTCTTTGCATACTTCTCCTATAAATAAGAGAAAATCATATAAGATTAGACAAGTATGGGTTCCTAAGGGAGATAAAGACATTGTGACTAATGTAAATGGATCCAAAGCAATTTGGATACCAAAAATTAAGTAAATATCTTTTGTAGGTGTGTTTGGAGCAATGACAAGCAAAGCAAAGATATGAAAATGCTTTAGTCACACAAATGAAGAAGATGGGTAACCTCTATGCTAATTATTTATTTATTTGGTTATCTATTCTTTTAATTTAAAGTCTTGGATAATTGAATTTCTTGAACGTATTTTGATCCAATTATGAAATCAATATCTTCTAAGTGTCAATTATTTTTGGAATGCATTGAGTGAGGGGAGCCATTTTAAAACAAAACTCTTATTTTTGTCAAAATTATGTTTTAAACTATCCATTGTTATGAACTTAAAAGTTTTCAAACTTTGGTTTGAACCATTTTTTATATAACAAAAAGGGGAAGGATTTTTTGAAAAATTGAATTTTCAAATGAATAAGGGGGAGCTTAATCATATTTTCAAAAATTGTTCTCTTATTCAAAATTTATTTTTACTAAGGGGGAGAATCTCAAAAATAATTTTCAAGTTAGTTTTATTATATCAAAAAAAAGGAGATTGTTAGGATATTTGTTTTGATATAATAATTGAAAATGTTTTGGACTAATTTGAAAAGACTTCAAAAATGGTTTTAAGTCCAAACAACTTGAAAATAAGTTTGAGAAGTTTTTGAGAGGTTTTGGAAGTGTTTGAAATGTTTTAAAGTAGTCAAAATATTGTTTTCAAAAAAGGCGTACCGATACGGTATACCCCGTATCAATACCCGTAAGGGTTTTCAACTACTTCAGTTTTTCAGAACCAAAAAACTGTACCGATACGCCCCTAGGTGAACCGATACGGATAGGATCGTACCGATACGCTTATATGCGTACCGATCCTATTTTCAACCACCCCCAACGGCTATTTTCCAACGGCCATTTGAATTGCAAGGAGTACCGAAACGCGCCAAGGCGTACCAATACGGGAAGGCAGTTAAGAGCCCAACGGCTAGTTTCCAAGAAAGGCGTACCGATACGGGTAACTCGCGTACCGATACACCATTGCCCAGAACTGCATTTATTGCGGAAAAAAGGCCCAACGGCTCCAATTGAACCCTAACGGCCACAAGCTCATTCCTAACTATATAATGAAGGCTGGAACACTTGAAGATGGTTAGAGAACATATCCAAGAAACATGATCAAGAGAATTTGAGTCCAAAGCAAATTTCTTCATTTCTCTTGTACATATTCTAGAGAGTGATTTTCTTGTATATCTTTTGTACTCTTTCTAGTGAGCTTAATTTTCTGTAAACGCCCACCTTTGTGAGGCAATTTTTTTACTTCTTATCCCTTGTAAAAGGAGAGGTTCTAGTTTAGCCTTTGACAAAAAACTAGAGTGGTTCTATCTTAGACAAAAAAAAGATAGGGTTGTAAAGGTTGCCTTATAAGCCTTGAAAAATGGAAGAATTCATAGTGAATTGGGAAATCCTTAGTGGTGTGCTAAGGTAGTGGATGTAGGCTTTGGTTAGAAAGTCGAACCATTCTAAAATCATTGTGCATTTTGTCCAATCTTTTATCGATTTTAGCCAATTCAACCAAGCATCAAAAACAACCCTCTTGGCGGTTATCAGAGATCGATTCGAGCGTGCAACAAGCCTTTCAAGTGTCAATCTCAATTTCATATGTAATATGTAAGAGCAATACAAATATCGCCAATAGCAGTACAGATATCGTAAAAATAGTATAAATATCGTCAAGAACAATATAGATACTACATGATACTTTTACCCAAATTTCTATATTCGTTCAAATGGTATTGATACTGCAATAAAAATACCGATACCAAAATGCAAGGAATGTCTTTTTAAGCTTGAAAATGCTCATCAATCTAACTCTAACATTCTTATAGTGTCCCTAAGACTATTTAACAACCATCATAGAAATACATAAGGATTAATGGAAGGATGAAAGACAAAACCATTTCTCAATTTCCTTCAAAACCTCTCTTTAAACATAACCCCAACGAAACCCTAGCCACCCCATAACACTCATATATGAAGACATGGATCTTATTTTAAAGCTTGATATGTTAAAAGGAAGAATCTTACCTTAGATATTACTTTACTACAACTCAAACTCAAAGAAATCGGAGTTGGAGATGAATGAAAGAAAATTGTGGGTTTGTAAAAAAATTATGTTTGATTTCCACATTTTTCTTTCTATAAAGTTAACCAGTTAACTTTTTATCCCCTTTTACCCCTTTTTGTATTTTTTTAATTTAACGACTCATATTCATTTAAAATAAATCTAACGGTAGTACTGATGTTGCTTTATATTAGCCTTCTTTTAAACTGCCTTGATTTATACTCTCCTTTGAGAAGCATGAGATTGTGAAGTAAAAATTTGTATTTTCTTAAGCAAATTTAAAGAATGAAAATCTTTGATATTGTATATAAAGGGAGAAGGATAAACCTCAAATCTCAATTATAACAGTAGAATTACTTAATTATTGCACACATAACCCAATATGATCTCCAATCTCAATGTCGGCTGTCAGCTTTGAAAATTTCAATTAAAAAACCTTTTTAATCTAAAATTTTTAGATAATATACACATAATTATATGGGTAAACTACACATATGACCACCGAATTATAGGGTAGTTTTATTTTAACTATCCAATTATAAAATTCGTCAACTAGACCATTTAACTTTTAAAATGTTCTTATTTTGACTATCAACCGTTAAAATCTAACAGATGAGTGACATGACAGTTAACAAAAATTTTTATAATTAAAAATTTAATTCATATTATTTACATATTATATCAATTTGGTCATAATTTATTTTAATTCAAACAATTTAATTGTTCAATTATAAGATGACCCATGTCACCGTTTTATTGAAAAAGAATAAAGCGAGTAGTTTACCATCTCCCTCAAAAGGGAAGATTTATATTTTAGGTGGTGGTTGAAGGTTGTGGTACTATAAAGCGAGTTGTTTGAGTTAGAAATTTTTCAGAGAAAGAGATTTTTTGTGTGTGAATATGCTGAAAAGAATAAAGTTTTAAAATTTTAAAAATTTATTTTTTTATAACATGTCACATCATTGTATTAACATGAGTTATCAAAGGCTGATGATTGGGTGACCAAAATAATAAACGTCAAAAACACAACTGATCATAATAATACATTTTTGCATTTGGTGACCAAAATAAAATATGAACTAAATAAAAGGACCGCGGGTGAAGATTATTTTTTTTATTTTAAAAAGCCTGAAAACGTGGCTTTAGCCCGCGGAGTATAAGTATAGCTCGTTCGAACACTCTACTTCAAATCACTTGAGGAACATTCAGGGGTTCTCGAAGTCTATATAATCAAATAACTCAACTCCGCCGCTTCAACCACCGTATAAACCGCCGTCCATGGCGACGCCGTCTCCATTCTTAGACTCAAACAATCCCAATCCTTTAACTATGGCCTCCTCTCGCCGCCTCCCAGACGACACCGTGTTCTACTCCATATACCCAGATAATACCACTCCCAAAGACTCCCTTCAATCCCTTCACCCCCAAATCCTCAATTCCGTTTCCCGTTTCGTTTCCTCTTACATTTGGCAGCATTGAACCCTTCACTCTCTCCATTCCTTCCACCCATTTCCTCATCTGCAAGGCCACCTCCGTTTCGGCGACAATCTAAACGACGAATGGTTCACCGTTTTCCTCCTCGCCCAAATCTCTCTCTCTTTCCCTTCACTTTCCATCCAAGTCCACGACTCCGATGGCTAGTTTCTCTTGATTGAAGCCGCTTACCATCGCCCTCGTTGGCTAAACCCCGAAAACTCTCAAAACCGCGCGTTTATCCGACGCGGGAAACTCTATATCATCCCCAAAAGCGCTCTTCCTAACCCAACCCTAACCGAATCCCTAAAATTCCTAATAGAAAATGAACAAGCCTCTATAACAAATTTAGTGCCCTTAGATTCAACCATTTGCAACAAAGCTGCCCTTTCCATAATCCATACTGTATATACATTAGTCTAGTAAACAGGTGCTTTAGCAGATGATCAGGGAATTAAATGTTCCTATCTAAATATTTTAGGGACTGATTGGAGTTTATTAATGGAACTTGCAGATGAATCTGAGGATGGAAGCCACATGTCTGATCATGAGGATGGAGAGGATTCCTTCATGCATTCTTATTCTGATGTTATGAATGATGAACTGAAGAATACTACCCTCAAGAAAAGCTTTGTTCATGCAAATGAGCAGCCGTCCAATAAAAATGAGGTATATTTGTCTTTTGCATAGGGACACTATATTGGACTTAAAACATAATATTCCAATGTTTAACTGTTTTTAATTCATGTCATGCATTCTGGGAGAGAATCTATAATTGGAACTATATGTTGACAGAAGTCCGAATGACTTTGCTTTAGACTTATGAAACACATAGAACATTGTAAATCTAGACTTTGCTTATGTTTTGCGTTGGCCATCATATTTCAGTCTCAGTTTATTGACTGTACCGTGGTCCTTAATGTGTATGTATATCTTTTCAGGGAACATCCACTACAACAGAAGATATGGACGAAGAATTTAGTCCTGTGGATGTGGATGTGGATGTGGATATGGATATGGATGTCAACCTTGTTAAAAATTTGCTCTGACTCATTTTCTTGTCAACAAGGACTTCCTGGTCCAACTTCCAATTTGCTTGGGCTGATGGGTGTAAAGCTTCCTAAGGATGACAGCAAGGGAAAATGAGATTGTACATGGAAATATTAGAAATCCGTTGTATTTATGCGTAGCTGCTGCATCCTTTTTGTAACCTAAAACTAAAAGGCATCGAATAGCTTTGGAAATCTTATATCTAGAATCTACCTCAATTTCCAACTTGTGCTTCAGTTCTTACAATCAGAGTCTTCATTTTTTGCTGTATAAGTTGACAAAGTTCAAATGCTGCATATTACTTGAATCTGGGCTTTTGGGTTACCCCCTGCCTTTCTAACAGAGATGGAATCCCGCGTTTAACAAAGCTGCGTTGGAGCTTTTTAACGATAAACTAATGCAGTAGATGATGTACTCCTTATTTGTGAAAATTTGGGCAATTTGCTTCATTGATCCAAACTGCAAAGTATAACTAGAACAACGGGGAATAGACCACACCACTTGTTACTTGTTAGCTTTTATTTTGCATAATTGAAAACAAGTATAATATAATACTAGATATCAAAATGAATCTTAATTCTAATAGTTTATTTAATAGACGTACCTTTTTCTTCCTCATTTGTTATATTCTATGATGAATAGGGGGGGAAATCCAAGGCGGAGTGACCAAAATCTAACAAATGGGATCTCAGTCTTGTGATTTTTGTTGTTGAGCTCATCTATGTTTTTTATTCTTCCAAGACATATGCTCACCCTTCCCTTATAACCCTGTCATCAATTCACCAGCCACATTCATTTGAACTAATAATCTGTTTCCTTCTACATTGACTCGTGACTCTTTTAATCTCTGTTCCATATTCTCTTTTGGGTTTGGAGCAAAGAACAATACACAGGTGATGGCTCTTTGGTTCTCTCTCAAGATGTTAAGACTGGTCTTGTTCTTGTCGACGTTGTTAATGGCTTCTGTACTGTTGGAGCTGGAAATCTGGTAAACTAAACTCTACCAAGCTTTCTTTTCCCCCAAAACACACTGTCTTTCCCTTGCTGCTAGCTTATAAGCCTGAACAACATATAGTTTCTGCAGGCTTTTAATGAACTAAAACAATAACTTCTGTTATATTTTGGACAAATGGTAATCTGGGTTCTTGCATTATCTCTTGTTTATACAAGCTCCAGAGGAAATAGCCTATTTTTTCTTTCCTTGATTCCCACCATCCTGATGTTCCCGAGCTTCCATTCCCTCCTCATTGCATGAGTCCAGATTGGTTTCCAGTACTTCATATGACTGCTTATGATTCTTATTTATTCGTTCTTTTGTTCCTTTTCATTAGATGAATTCAATGACTTGTATGTTTATACATTCTAGCTCTACAGTGGTTGGAAAATGAGCCTAATGCAACACTCAGATGCAAAGACTGCATTTATGGTTTCATTGGTTCAACTGAGAAAGGTGGTTCCAATTTGTTTGTAGATTGGATTAAGAATAATCAGATTAAAGCTGTAAATATTTTCCTAATTATTATAAACAGACAGAGCTAAGTTTTGATTGTTCAGTCTCACGTTACCTTTTTCTGGATCTTTAAGATATTGATTATAGGTATATGCAGTATGCACATATATACGTGTACTGGATTTCGTATCTTCGATTGTCTGCTCAAAATTGTCCGACTCTGTACCCTCTCGAGGATGTGATCGCCTACTCCAGTGCTTGTGCAACTTTCGATCTTCTGGTTCATGTTGCCAGAAATATCAGTGCCGCCCTGGCTCATCCTCAGGTACTTAAGAATCTCATAGGTGGTCTCTTTTGCTGCTGTATAAGACCCCATGTTCATAGGACATCTAAGATTGCTAGAAATGTGTATTATATGTGAATTTGAACTCTGCAACTATGCACTGCGATAAACAGTGAAATTATACATAGAATGACAGCTGTTTTACTGTAATATCTTTGTCAATTGAAGATTCATACTATATATTCAAACCAATGAGAACTCTGCAGCTGTGATCGATAAAATCTCAATTTAAAGTTCATCTTAGCTCTGCTTTTGTTTGGAAGTCCTACAAATTTGAGCTCACTCATACCGTATTCATTCACCTCTTTTGATCTTAGCGCCACTTTTTACTGTTCACCGCATAGGCCATTAATCACAAGGTGAAGAGTAACAAGCTCATGCAGTTACTTGATAGTTCCTTATGATAGAGGGAAATGCAGTAAAAGAAGAATATAACTAAACAAATATTCATCTTATGTTGGTAATTACAAATTATAAGACATGTATAGCCAACAGAAAACATGCTCTTCCAGTTCATACAGAAAATGAGAAAAGGAAAAGTGTTGTCTTCTGTGAGAGTATCGATAAAAGTGAAGAAACAGTTTACTTATTTGCTACTGTATAATGATCTTAGACTAGTGTCGATGCAGTGCAGGGTGCACGCAGGCAAATATCGATGTCTTTTGCTTTTTCAGTTTGGCACCAAAAATAAATGTCCACAAAGGAACTCTATTCTGAGTATCCGAGTCCTGTTGTTGGCCACTTCGATTGATCTGGGATCCCGAAAGTTCCCAATCTTCAGTCAACTTTAACAAAGTCCTCTCAACTTCCAGCTGCAGAGTTCTTGCATCATCTAAACCAGCTTGGAGTTCCTCAGCAACTTTGTTATTCTCTTGTTTCATGTTCAAAATCTCGCCTTGGAATTTAGCAGCTTGGTAAGCTTTCATTTCCTTTGTTATCTCTTCTTGAATGTTACACAAAGACGAAAATCAGTTCTCAAGTTCATCTTTAAGTAATAAGCTTCTTTCAACCCAACTGTTCAGTTCTGTCTGAACTTCAGTCAGGTGTTTGTACAATGGTCACACGTCCGATGTTAGTGAAGATTTCACAGTGGCTCTTCCATCTTGCTTTTTCCGCTCATCGAGTATCGATATCTTGGCCTGTAAATCCTTCACTCCATTCTTAAACTTCGGTACCTCTTGGACTGCAGTGTTGAATCTGAACCAGACATCCAAGTTCTCATTTAGCAGTTCATCGATGTTCATACGGAACTTTTCTTCGATTTCTGAACTGAGAATCACTCCAATGTCTTCCTTTACTTCTTCTTTGCATGTTGAAACCAGTGAGGTTTCAACCATCATCGATTTCTCAGTACTTATTATAGGTTCAGAATATTGATCAGTATTGTTGTTTTGGCTGAGATCTGTTCGAGAAAGGTTTAATTCCCGACGTAAGGATAGAATCTCTTCTTCTTTCATTGCATTATTGTTCTCCAGTTCCATTTGCTGCAACATAATATCAGACAGGCTATTCTGGTTATTTGTCTCTACATCCATGAGCTTCTTCTTGGTATCCTTGTAGTTCCTAAGCATTGCAGTGTATTCCATCAATAGATTCTTCTCTCTGTTGTCCATACCTTTCAAGAACAACTGCTTCCAATCTGGCTCGTCCTTGGGTCCTCTTTCGTGTTCTTTCGATTATACTTTGGCAAGAGTGCGCACTGTCATTGAAGAAGCTTGCGCTGTTATCCGGTCTTCAGATTTCTCTGAAGGCTTAGAAGTTTCATGGATAACACTGCTTTCATTGGCAGAAGCAAGGGTGTCCTCCTCTTTTCGTGACGGACCAGAGGCCATAGCGGTCTCCGGTTTCGCACTCTGCAAAATTCCACAGCCATCACTTGCATGCTGATTCCTGCTCTTTTGTTCAACAGTCTCCAATTTGGAGACAGATTTGACGTCAGCTGGAGAGTTCTCCCTTTCTGATGCATCAGCAACCTCAAACTCCTGGCCTGCATTCACCTTCTTCAACATCTTGTCACATCATTGATCTTGTTCTCAGATGATTTGACCTCGTGTATCTTGATATTATGCATTTTCTCCGAAAGGCGATCAATATTATAATGTGCTTCGGTAAAATGTGTTTGGAGATCATTGTTTCGTTCTTCAACACACTGGTCCAAGTCCTGAATCCAATGCAACTTCTCTTCCATCTCCCTTAACTTGTTCATCAAATGACTGTTTCCATCAATCAGTCTGCATTTATCAACTTCCAAAGCCTGAATCTGGGATTGAAGTTCATCAGTCTCTACCCTTAGTCTCTCGATAAGAGCCGACTGAGACGAGACTGCAGTTTTTAAGTTGAGCACCTTGTTCACAAGTTCATCAATCTTGTTCTCCATTTCTGCAACACTCAGAGATTCACCAAGGTCAACCTCAAACTTCTCCTTCATCTCATCCATCTTTTTGGTACCTTCACACTCTTCATCTTCTCCGGCCAATGGATTTTCTGGACCGAATTCGTCCAAGACAAACTCGTTCTTTAGTACAACCGGCTTCTCCCTGGCAGCCTCAATCCTTTTCTGCTCCTCTTTGGTTTCCATGACCGATCTCTCTTGTTTCTCCTGCAGCCGAACCAATGTCTCTTTGCACGATTTTAAAGCAGTTGCAGCCATAACATTTCGAGCCTCGTTGTCTTCAATGGCTCTACCTTCGCCAAATTCAACTTCCAAACTACAAATTCTCTCTTGCATTTGGGTTATCTCATTATCTTTTTCCCAATACTTGGCCAGTCCACTCTCATAACAACTCTTTGCAGACTCTTTTTCGGTTTGCAATGCCAGAATTCGTTTATGAAGCCTATCGATCTCTTCAATCCCTTCCGCCTTGATCAATCCGGATTTAGCAACTGCAATGGTAGTAGCATCTTTGGTTGATTTCTTATGTTGCATTTTCTTGGTATGTGCTGTTATTAAACCCTTCAAATCATTGACCGGCAGCTTCGGACCCATGGGGATACTGCCTTTAAAGTTTTCCTGAGACTTGTTCAGGAAACTCAGGGAGCCATATTCATCATCGTGGTCCATCGAGAACTGGAGTTGATCGGGACAAACAGAAGCAATTGTGTTGTTCGCATTTTGCAGCTCAGTCGATAAGTGATCGTACCGTTCGGCCAACGCACGGTAAGCTCTGTATGCTTCTTCCACAAAACGAATCAATTATGGCCTGTTTTTGTAGTACATTTCTGCTCTTTTTGCAAAGGAATCTCCTTCTTCTTCAATGAGTTTAAGCACAGATGTTACCTTCACCTCCATATCTGCAAATGGAATTGTATTTTCTCAGACATTTCCCCACCATATATAGATTCAAAGCTAAAACACTATTTGATCACATATAAAGCTTCATAAATAATCAAAATATAAAATCAATACCTTGAAGATTATGTTCCAACCATTTTGACTGCCTTGTTCTGATATGGCTAGCCCACCACCATGAATATGCATTGCTAGCAGCTCTTTGCAACATCTTTGTCTTATTTAAAAAAGAATGTGTTTCCTTGGTTTCTGCTAACTGGTAAGAGTAAGACCCCTCTGTCTTCTTTTTCTTACTAGTTTTGTGTTCTTTTTATGCATCTTTTGAAAGCAATCAAGCTTTCTTCTTTATTTATTGACTTCCAAATAAGCCATGAAAGCGGCATAAGAATGAGTTCAAACGTTTTAGCCAGTAGTATACCTCCGCGTGGCATCCTTGCCTTCGGTTTAACCCTCTTTTTTTCTAATTTAATTATAATATATGGTTTTGGAAAGTGTGGGAAAACAATCAATTTATTAGAGATATTAGTTGTTTAAGCTAAACCAAGTTTATTCATGGCTCCGGTTAGATTCGGTTAATTGGAAATTTTTGTTTTGTTTAAAATTTGAACTAATTCAATTTGATTCAGTTAATAATCAAAATTCAAATTAAAAAATTTAGAATAACAATTACTTCATTTAAGATATTAATATTGAGTTATATTTTCATATATAGTCTCTGTAAAAAAAATTACACACATCTTCTTTAAAATCTAAAATATAATTTTTAACTCTAAAATTTTAAATTTAACATGTTTGTGTATCAAAGGTTTTCATTAATAGGGTTTAAATTTGACATACAAGCCTACTTATTTCTACTATAAATTAAAATTAAACCTAAACCCTAAAAAACTAAACCCTAAATTCTAAACAATAACCTTAAATTCTAAACCATACAACCCAAAGCTCTAAACTCTAAACCCTAAAGTAAACCCCTAACCCCTAAAATTAAAGTTTACACAGACTGTGTATTGAAGTTTTTCTCTTTAGATAATCACCTAATTATAGCAAATTTTTTAATTATGTATATTAACTATAAAAAATTACAAAAAGATCACATCGATTAACTACAACATGTCAATTAATATCATTAACATAATAACAAATTATTTTTATCTTTTACGCATTATTATAATTTAATCATAATTTTAAAAAATTGATCTATAATATTTCATAGTTAGTATATATAATCGAAAAAATCGATCTATAACATTATTATGGGTTTTGAATAAGGGTGTTTATAATTGGGTATTTGTATTTTCGAGTATTCGAAGATCCGAGTATCAGGTTCTTTGGATAGTAAAAATATGGCTTGTGTCGCGAGTCGTGAAAATCGGATGCCTGCTAATCAGAACTTCACAAAATTCGAATACTTGTTAGTCGGGACATATAATATTTTATTCATATTTTTTTCTCTCCAAATTATACATTTTTCTTAAATTACATAAAAAAACATAGAACTTAAACGTCCAAAATACATAATTCAAACATAGAATATAGAAATCAAAGTTATAATATAAAAAAAAATATCTATAACGTTTAACTAAATAGTTAGTTTGACTCATATTTTTTTGAAACACTTTAATTCTCATTGTTTCATTTTAGGCTTAATATCAAAATAGGTGCCCAAATTATTCATTTTTTCCTTTTAAGTGCCTAAACTTTTTTTACCCCTTCTAAGTGCTCAAACTATCATTTTTGCTCATTTTAAGGTCAACTAACTCACCTATTTTAACAAAAAAATTATAGTTTGGCACCTAAAAGGAAAAAATGTGATAGCTTGGGCACTTACTTTGATATTAAGCCAAGTGAAAATAGTCCCTCCGTGGATCAAAACCGTTAGCCAACTAAGGATATACAACTTGAAATGACTTGACATAATGACATGTTAGCAGAAAAATAATTTCATATTTTATATAATCTTATAAAAAAATTTGACTAGAATGTCATTCTGTCAAGTCAGCACATTTGTTTATATGATATTGCCATGTCAGCTTGCACTGCCATGTAGGTTTGTCACGTCATTTAAAGCCATTGCTGTTAGTTGACTAACATTTTTCATCCACGGAGTGATCATTTTGTCCTAAAATAAAACATTGGGTAAAAAGAATAGAGATTAAAATAACTATTCAGTCAAATGTTAAGTGTATCTTTTGACATGATGCAGAAATCAAATTACATAATTATTTAAACTACATAGATGAAAGTCCATAAATATTTGAACTATATAAATAAATATTATAAAATTAAAATAATAAATTTGGAAATAAGATTAGGTTTGGTTTTAGGAAAAAATTATATAAGTAAAATAAAAACATAGTAAATTAGTAATCTAAAATAAAAAACATTTACATTAAAAACTAAACCGAATTTTTGGATACCCATTTAATTTTTTTTTTTTTGTTCAGACCCGATTCGTGAACACATAATATTTAATAGACTAAATATCTAATTCATGAATCCGTAATATTTATCGAGTTGGATATTCTACCCATGAACCTGTAATATTTAGCTAGCCAAGTATTTGACCCATGAAAAGAATTTGAAGATAAAAATACCCAACCTTTCTATCCCAGATTTTCGGATTGACGTGTCAGATATTTCGGATCGAATATTTTTTAACATCCATAGTTTTGATCATTTAGGTTAATGGCATGTGCCATTATTTTATTGAAAAATACTAATTTATTAAATAAAGTAAATAAAATATTATAATACTAAATTATAAATTTTAAGAAAAGATCAATTTAAAATATTAAATATTTTTAGAGAGTAAACTGAACAAAAAGAAAAGTTGAGACAGTTGATATGTTATTTACCATTTTTATTAAAGTAAGATCCATTTTGGCCTGGTCTGTCTCAAGTTGAAATGGATAACATTTGTAAACATTAGGGACACTAATGATAAAAAAGATTTAAGTACCAAGTTAAGAAAATAAGTAT
This sequence comes from Hibiscus mutabilis, assembly GCA_019671005.1. Classification (NCBI taxonomy): domain Eukaryota; kingdom Viridiplantae; phylum Streptophyta; class Magnoliopsida; order Malvales; family Malvaceae; genus Hibiscus; species Hibiscus mutabilis. Next base: position 43,508,449 of record CM033728.1, on the reverse strand, counting down.
ACATTAGAAGCATTAAGATTATGAACACTTATATCAAAAAATCAATATAATACATAATATATGTATTTGGTGTAGTTGGTTAAAGCAAAGCTTTTGTTTGCAGATGGAAGCAAAACATATCGAAGATCAAACTTTTAATTCCTAATTCAACTAGTTAAGCTCTGGTGTAGTTGGTTAAAGCAAAGCTTTTGTTTGCAGATGGAAGCAAAATATAACTTAAAGATCACTTTTTTATCAACCATTGCTTTAGTTAGAAGCCAATGCTGAAGTTAGAGGCACCTTCTCAACATCCCATTTTCCCTAGGCTTTTATGGCAAAAAATCTGCAGGATCTTCGTGCAAGCATCAGCCATATTGTTATGCAATATCAATATCAGAAGCAAACTACAAAAGAATTTGTCCCCATCTCAGAGTAGAGAAAATTGTATTTCCAATATTGATATGCTCTGGGGAAAATATCAAAATTATACACAGTTGCAGTGAGCTGATATAGCAAGGATCATTTCTAGCGTATTCACATTAATATTATTTACGGAAAAAACAACAGAAGTTCTGTCCCGTATGTGTTTCAACTGCATGTAAGCAGGGAGGATGACTAACCAAAACAGAGTGACATCCTGGAAATATTTGTGTTCTTCCAAGGCATCACCATCCTCCATGGCTACTAACCCCTGAATTCTACGATATCCGGGGCACTTCTTTTTTATATATAATATAATACATTCTTCAAGGAGAACTCTTCAAGGAGAACCCTCCGCTGAATCATTTACGGGCACCTTCGCCTACAGACTAGTCACTCATCAGTTCAGAAGTTCGGGAAGGACCGAAACCACTGCTGCACTGTGTTGCTTCCCCCTGCATGTTTTAGCCAAAATGCAAAGAAATAAGTTACAGAAAGAAAAACTACATGTATTAACATCTTTTAACAGCTCAGAAACATCCACAAGTAATAAATAACAAGAACTGCAATATGGAATCCATCACATTGAGGAGATAAGATGATAAGTTAAAAGCCTCACTCCATGCCATAGAAAATTATTCGTATAGACAATTAAATGTTGATATTGATAATGTTTTAAGAAGCACGCTACCAAGCAGCTCTAGATATACTTATAAGCATGCAAGCTGAATTATACGGTAACAATATTACAGTGCTAGGAAAAATCAAGTTTTGTCTGAATTAGAACTAAGGTCTAACATTAATTGATACCTAAAACTATAAAAGTTCACTCACAGTGAAAGCTTGCAATAAATATATTGGAAGGGAGAACGAACATTAATAGTTCACTCTGAAAATTGAGATAATGCAAAGATCACCGAGACATTCGGACAAGTTCATCAATGATTACTGACCAATTATCTCAGAATTGAAGATACTTCATACTATCCTAACACTTTCCCCCCAAATCTCACCCCAACATGTAAACAAATAGGACATCCAACATGAAAAAAAGGGGATAAAGGATGCGACAGTTTCTGTTTATACTTTTCCCATTTTTAAAGGAACTAAAATAGTCACTCACCCTAAAACAACTTGTCTGAAGCTTTTATTACACTTGAATGTATGTTCCATCACAGGTTTCTCCAAATTGAATAATGCATGCTGCAGGAAATGAATTACGTGCAGTGACCATGCAAGCAGCTATACAGGCTGCAAAAAATGTAGCACTAATTTCATGATGTTACTTAGTAAAATGGGTTTTAAGCAACCTGATGTGCTAGAAACAAAGAAAATTTATGGTCGAACTGCAGTCAGTCTTAATTGTTTCAAACTACAGAACAGTGAATATAGCTCTGAAGTAGAGAGTAGAGACACCAAAAGCTTACAGTAAAAGCACAAAAACAGGCATAATGAATGACAAATACAGATATAAGAACATGTCGGTTCAAAGACTGAGGTGTCAATCCCATTCAATCAAATTAAACTATATATCAACTAGCCTTAGAGATTCAGGTTAAAACTTCAAGCTGATTCTAGGTGTCAATCCACATTCAATCAAATTAAATATCAAAAATGGAATAGTGAATTAAATAGATTTATATAGGAATAAGCTCTCACCAGAAGAGAACACAGTAGGGAGGTTCTCGATTGCACTCAAGAGCTGGTTATTGGGGCTTTCAACAAGTTCCTTGCAACCAGGTCTATAACATGGAACCAGAACAGCAAAGCCACCATCATCTTCATCATGGCCTTGAAAACCAGGACCATGTGGTTCTTCCCAGCCAATGGACCATTCTGGACCCTCTGAGTCATATCCAGACAAATGTAAACCATCTGATGGAACCACCACAACATCACATTCTTTATCAACCTCCCTCCTCCTCTCCTCGCTACCTTGCCACTTTGCCTTTCCTTTCCTTTGGGATATTTTTGTTTGGAATTTAACAGTTTCAGAATCTCTCAAGCCCAATCCCCAATCAGAAGAAGAAGAATTCAGAGAATTCAAAGAGGGCCCATTTGAACCAGTCTGTTTATCCTTATTTCCACCGCCCCAAAACCACCATGGAAAACCAGGAAAAGAAACTGCCATCTTTTAACAACCTTAAAACTCCATAATCTTATTTTTTAGTTTAACTGGTTAGTTTTTCTTGCAGTTAGACGCTCAATTAAACGATCAATCGAGTTCAAAATTAGAGCAAAGTTTGAAAAGATAATAAACGAATCCAATATTTTTTTCCAATCAAAATTAAAGTCAAAATCTTGTAATTTAAGCTCTAGCAAATCAAGACAAAATTATCCAATGAAACGGGTCTTTTTCTAACACCGCTGCTTTTCCCCTTAAAGTCCACCGTTCATGACCCTTTTTTTCTTAGCTCAAAAGGTGTCCAAACTAGAGTCATCAAAACTCAAAAACTCCCAAAGTTTACAACTTCCACCTAAAAAACAGTTCCTTTTAGTTTTTTTTTTTAAACTGTTTAATGCTCAAAAAATTTTAGAATAGGTGGTTTGCTTTTGATTCAAAAAAGACCTTCCCAGGGAAAATTGGAAAAACCCAAGATCGCCAAACTAAGAACTTGAAGAAAAGAATTTCACCGGAAAAAAACCCCAAGCTTTTGGTCGAGTGGATAAGAAAAATCGAAGCTTTTTTCGAAAAGCAAGTTGAATTCACAGGTAAAAAAGGGTAAAATTCAACACATCAGAGAAGGAGAGAGATATTTTTCATCACTGAATTACTAAAAGGGGAAAATAGAAAACCCTAAATTTTACGATCTCTCACTCATCTCCATTTTTCCCCTTTACTATCTCTCACAAGGTTTCTCTCTCAACTGTGACAATTAACTGATAAACAGATAAAGTTAGTCTTTTTGTTGAATTTATAGAGCCGTTTTTAAAGTAAAATGCATCCAACGGTCAAGATGCAATGGTGTAAGTAAATGATTAAAGGATTTTTTTATTAAAAATATATAATAATTAGCGAAAACAATATTTTTAACCGTCGATTTAGAGAAAAGTGGAGGAGTGAGGACCGTCCAGATTTGCTTACGTGGGTACCGTAAAATCCAATCGTTGCGTGCATAGCAACATAGTCGAACATTATATTTAGGCTTTGTTTGCGGGTGGCAAAATTAAAGTTTATAGCAAATTAATATTTTAGAAATTAGTTTAAGAAGCTAAAAAAATTTAGCTTTTGCAAATTAAAGTTTAAAAGACTAATTCGGAATAAATCAAGGTTTTTTATACTAAAAAATTACATATTTTTTGTTATTTATGAGCAAATCAAAGTTTTGACATTCAAAAGATACATATTATTTTGTTGCATTTGACTTCTCGAACTAATTTTTCCACTCAATTTTAACCGCAAATAGGACCTTAGTCCAACTTTTATGTATAATGAAAATTGAGCTCCCAACTTTTATGTCAATTATCCATTTAACTTGTATTTTTAACGAAAATAGTAATCACGCCATAAGATTTCACAATATTTTGTAGCAACTTGTATGATAATTTACGTGTGCTCCACTACTAATGTGATATTGTCCTACATTAACCAATAAATTTAAAAATAACTTTTATTGATATGATTTTTTAGTTAATTTGTTTTTGAATATTTTGGTATGATATTGATGTTAGATTTAACCTTTAATATTTTTAGATTTCACGATAACTCTTATTTTGGTCACTCAACTTTTAAAATTTTTAATTTACTAACTGAACTTTTGGATTACTCTTGTTTTAGTCACTCTGAATTATTATATTATTATTTTTTATGACATGCATTTATTATTATTAAATAAAAATAATTTAAAATAAAAATAAAATCATATTTTATTATTAAATAAAAATATTTAAAATAAAAATTTAAAATTATTTCCTAAACCCTAAACTCAAATTCCTAAATTACAATCCCAATCCATTAACCCCAAAATCTCTCCTTCTTCAACCACACCCTCACCGGATGAACATCCAATTTACTCAAAAAATGGCCCATCAACGTTCAAAGCTTTAACCACTTCAACTTTTATTAAACCAAGGTGTTGGCAATTTTTTATTTTGTTTTTAAAAAGTTGGGTTTTGAAGTAAATTGGTTTTTAGTAAACTGGGTTTTGTCTTTTCGTTGTATACATATATATATATATATATATATATATTCATTTGTTAAGTTGGAATTTTACTAGTATTTTGCAGGAAAAAAGTTTGGAATTTCACCGAACCCACACCCTAAAGTCCGGCCGGTGAAGGTTCGACCGGCGAAGGTGTGGTCGGAGAAGAAGAGAGGATTTTAGATTTATGGATTGGATTATAATTTGGGGATTAGGGTTTGTGTAGATTTGAGATATAATATTATATATTTTTTATTTTAATAATAATAATAACAATAAAATATGATTTTATTTGTACTTTAGATTATTTTTACATTTAATAATAATAAAAAGTCATGTCATATGAATAATAATAATAAAATAATTCAGAGTGACTAAAATAGGAGCAATTTGAAAGTTCAGTTAGTAAATTAAAAATTTTAAAAGTTGAGTGACTAAAATAGGAGTGAGAAGATAGTTGAGTGATGATATGTGTATTTTACCCTTAATAAAAAGGCATAAAGTCAAAAAATACCATCAATTTTTTATTGAATAGTCACTTTGGCCCTTATTTTTTTTGGAGCAATTCAACCATCAACGTTTTATTTTAGGTCAAAATAGCCCTGGTGCGAATAAAAATTGTTAGGAAACTGATGGTAAACAATTTGAAATAATTTGACAGAATGATAAGTCAACAAAAAAATTATTTTATATTCTATATAATTTCATAAAATTATTTTTTGACTAATGTAACGTTTTTTCAAGTCAACATATTTGTCAATATGATACTGTCATGTCACTGTGCATTGCCATATAGGTTTGTCACATTATTTTAAGCCATTTACCGTTAGTTGACTGACTGTTTTCGTCTGCAAATGGGTTATTTTGACCCAAAATAAAACGTTAAGGGTTGAATTGCTCCAAATAAAGAATATGGGTCAATGTAACTATTAAGTCAAATGTTGTGGGGCATTTTTTGACTTTATGCCTAATAAAAGTGATGATTAGACCATTAAATTTTTACAATACCTTGTTTGGCAACAGAGACGGATGCACGTTAATTGTAGGAGGGACAATTGTCCTTTTCAACTTTGGTTGTTTAATTGCATTTTAAGTAATTAATAGTTTTGAAATTATTGTAATTAAGTCCTTACTCATCTCAAAGTTTTGTAATTAAGTCCTTGCCCTTCCCAAAAATTTTAGTTTAATTAATTTTTAGGATCTTGCTAGTTTTAAAATTAATGAAATTAAGTCATGACTCTCATTTTTTAGTTTAATTACTTTTTAAGTCCTTTAATATCAAAATTAGAAAAATAAAATCTTAACTCCCATAATTTTATAGTTTAATTGTTTTTAATACACTACTCATTTCAAAGTTAAGCAACGTGTCCCCTCATATGTGAATCCTGACCCCATCTCTGTTTGGCAACTAACAGATAGCTGATAAAAGATTATATGAGTTGATAGTTGATAACGAATTATATTAGTTGATTGTATAAAAGTGTTAGGTAAAATTAATTGATAGTTGATTGTTTATCTGAACAAGAAAATGACATACTTATATTCAATACTTGTTTGAATACTTTATTGGTTATCAATATTTGTTATCTATTAGTATATATTAGATTATAAAATTTAATTTTTTTAATATAACATTACTAAGAACATTTGAAGATGTATATATTAATTTCTTATATATAGAAATTATCTCTTTAATGTATTTTTAATTACTAAATTTAAATGATTTTTGAAGCATATGTATTAATCTTACTTATTTGAAGGGAAATTAATTATTTAAATTATATAAGAGAATATGTCTTACGTCAAAAGCATATGTAGATTATTCAAATTTAAGTTATTTGGAGAACCATCTTTGTAATTGTAAAGGACAAAAGAGTTTTTACAACTATTATATATAATCCTCATCATAGCAACCTTTTCAATTTAAGAGAATTCACTTCAACTTCTTGTTATAATCATCTGTTTATCAAACACCTAAATTAGTATATTTGAATTTAACTTGTCATTCCTTTAAAAATGATCTACATCTATAATTTTAGTTCGAAACTCATTTACCAAATAGTGTAATATTAATGTGACAACCTACTTGATAGTCTATTTATACTTCATTATTGATATGATATATTATCAAAGAAAATTAAAATTATAAAAGTATGTTGACATTTCTTTCCGCTTTTAAAATTTCCCATGCTTTTTTTGAGCCAAAACAATGGTTTAAAATTATCAAAAAAATTCTGATTTCATTATTAATCCGTGATTAATAGAGATAGAAATGGTTTGAATATTGAAGACTAAGATTGTTGAGGATATTGGCAAGAAGGAATCACCATCTCTTGTCTAGGTTGGGTACAGGTTAGGTTTTTGGCCAATTCGAATTCGATCTGAAAGTATAAATTCTCTATATGACCTGTCCCCACTTGACATGTGGTGAATTTTAGGATTCAAACTCGTCTCCGGCCGACTCGACCCAAAACAAATAAAAAATATATTTTTTCATTTTTTAAAAATAAAAGGAGATAATAGGAACAAAAATATAAAAGATATTGTGAATAAAGTAAAGAAGAACATGAACAAGAGAAAGATGGGAGACAAAGAGAGAGATGTATTATATACTCAATGTATGGTTGTGTACAATGCTTTCTCCAAACTCTATATTTATAGGCATAAGAGGAAAACCCTAATTCCAATGGGTATAAAACCCTAATAATAAAGTACATTAAAGTCTCCTTTAATACGTGAATATCCACTATAAATAAAAGATATTAATAACACTCCCCCTTGGTTATCCATGAAAACAATATGCCTCATTAAAACCTTACTAAGATAAAAACCCCGTGAAAAAAAATTTCTTAGTGAAAGAAAAAGAGTGCACACATCTTTGATACGCATAACATGTTGCCTTATTAAAACCTTGCCAAGAAAACCCATTGGGATAAAACTTCGATTAAGGGGAAAAAAGTGCAACGCGTATTTACTCCCCCAATGAAATCATCACATAAGATCTTTGAATTTTCAAAATACAATATTCAAATGTTGAAGTAAACTATGCACCGATGAATAGATCTTCCAAATTATTGCTTGAAAGGATTTGTCGAACATTATTCTTCTAAAGATCGTGATGAACGAAACTTGAAGAAATATGTTTCGTTTTGTCGCATTTGGTGTATCTACTTTTCATTGAGATATAAATTTTGCATTATCTGCGCATAAGATAGCTTGCATCTTATCTTGTGAAAGCAATTCACACATCTTCTGGATATGTTTAGCCAAACATATTTTTTGGCTTTTTCTCGTACATAACAATTATTTCTACATGATTTGAAGAGACATCAAGTTTGAAGATCTAAAGGTAATGGTCTCATAACACTTAGATGGTACTTCTGGACCAACTAAGATCTGATACTTCTAGATCAATTAAGATATGGTGCTTTTGGACCAAGAATATTCTCACCCTTTTCTCGAGGGTGGAATAGATCTTTGTTTACATTAAGTGACCTAGCAACCATATGGGTGCTCAACGGATGTGCGTTATGCATGTAAAGTCTCTTTAAACATTTTTCTATGTATATCGATTGATGGACAATGATTTCATTGTTAGGGAGATCTCTTCATAAGTCCCAATGATATTCAAATCATCAATACACGCAATAACAATAACATATCTAGAGCTAAACCTCTTAATAAATTTTCAGAGAAATTGAATCATTCTTATAGCGTTTCGCTAATAAGTATTCACTAAGGCTATTATAAAACATGCGTCTAAATTGTTTTAATCCAAAAAGAGATGTGTTCAATTTGATTGAATAATGTTCTCAATAACTAGAATTAGATGTTTCTAGCCGTCTAAATCCTTCCAAAAGTTTCATGTAAAAGTTATTATCAAGAGGTTCATACAAATAAGATGTAACAACATCCATTAGGTGAAAAGTAAATCTTCTTTATTGCCAGACATAACAAATCTAAAAGTAGTTGCATCCACCACCGATGAGTATGTTTCCTCATAATCAATTCTAGGTCTTTGTTAGAATCATTGTGCAACCAAATGAGCTTTATTTTCCCCTTTTTCATTTTTCTTTCTCACAAAGACTCATTTATATCCCACAGGTTTTACACGTATACAGACTACATACCCAAATACTTCTTTTTCGAAAAAGATTTTAGTTTCGCCTCAATTGCCTCTTTCCATTTTGGCCAATAATTTCTTTGTTTACATTGTCCAAATGACAATGATTCATGATCCACATCAAAATCTCTAGTGCTATATTGTATGCAAATGTATTGTCGACATCGATTTTATTTCGGTTCCACTTATTACCAAACATGACATAAATTATCGAGATCTCTTTATTATCAGGTATCTGAGTCATGTTTAATATCTTTGTTGAAGATCTTTTAATCTCTTATAGATATTTTCATAATTTGTTGATTCCTCGATTGGACTATCATAAGATATAGTTCATTTTCTTTTTCAAGGATTTTTATCTTTGGAACCTACTTGTCTACCACACTTCAGGTGTGAACTAGACTTATTAGCAACTAGAATCTGTCCTTCTGGGACATCAATTTTAATCAGAGCATTCATAGCTAGTATATGTCACTCAGTCACTCCTTTAAGGTCAGCAAAAAATCTGGCAATTGATTTGCTAAGTTTTGTAAATGAATTATCCTTTAAACTTCTAGTTATTGTTGAGTACGTGGATCAAAATGAGATAATGATAATTCATTTCAATTTATTTCTTTTCCCAACTATTTATTTTCTCCCCCTAATGTTGGGAAAACTGATTCATCAAAATGATAATCAGTAAATCAAGCTGTAGATAAATTCCCCATCAAAAGCTCATATATTTAATTATCGATGGAGATTCAAATCCAACATATACTCCCAACCTCCTTTGAGGACTCATCTTTGTGCATTGTGGTGGAGCAATTAAACCATATATCGTACACCCAAAAATTCTAAGATGGGAAATATTTGGCTCCTGACCAAAAACCATTTGTAATGGGGAAAACTTATGATAATTTGTTGGTTTGATACGAATTGGTGATGTTGTATGTAAAACGGCATGTCACCATCATTATCAAGACTGATGCCTTTATAGGGTAATCTGGAAAATGTGCTCGTAATTTTATCAACTGAGCAAGTAACCTCGCAAATGCCAAGTTACAGGTCAATAACAAGGATACATATGACCATCTAGTCGATGTATCAATTAAAACCAAAAATATCTAAATGGTTCACAAGAAGAGTGTATGAGACCACATATATCACCATGTATTTGTTCCAGAAAATTGATAGATTCGTAATCTATCTTAGTTGGTGATGGTCAAATAATTAGTTTGCCTTGAGAGCAAGCGTCACATGAAAAACATTAATTTGAAGAATCTATCAGTTTTGTTGGACTTGAATCGATCAATCGAAAACCTCCAAGAGGGTTGAATTTGCTTCCAGATTGAATTGGCTAAAACCAAAAAATAGTGAAGCAATCGATCGAATAAAGCCAGGGGGTGAATTGAAATTTTAAAGAATGGTGAAAACTAATTGTAAAGAAAGAAAATTGCAAGGGGATTTATAGTGGTTCAACTCCCTCAATGGAGTCTACATCCACCACCTCAATTACCACACTAAGGATTTTCCACAAATCCACTAATTTGTCTTTCCTTTAGGATAATGAGTAACCTTACACAATTCAATAAACTTATACCCTAAAATCTATTGAATCCATTCCCAAAAACAAGTACAAAGAGGATAACTTTGAAAATCCTCACAAAGAATATGTTTACGAGTTTAAGTTCTCTCACACACCCAAGAAAAACTAGTAAATGAATTAAATGATGAACAACACTAGTGTTTACAAGAAATATGAAAAAAATTAAGCACAAAATGGATCTTGATTGCTTGAATATTTGAATAGGCTTTCTTGTTGCTTCATTACTATTTGGAGACCCCTTTTATATGCTCTTGATCTTTTCTAACCGTTGGGAGACGTTGGAGGGACTTTAGAGACTTGGAAGCCATTAAAACCGAGCATTAAATGCTCACTTGCACAGAGGTTTCGAAATATTTCAAAGAGGTTTCGAAACCTTAAGAAGGGATTTGTAAAATATAGCCATTATAGGGTCATGGTTTCAAATCCAGGCCCTTCTGCCCGAAAGGTTTCGAAACCTTATAGGGAAAATTTCGAAACTTTCACTTGAAAACCCAATTTTGGCTAATTGTTGACTTTTAAATTTATATTCGATATAAGTGCAAAGTCAAGCATTTTATAAATCGTTTTGACAAGTTTGAATCTAGTTTTTGACAAATTTATTTAGAGAAATTTACTTTACAAATTTTTACAATTTAGTCATTGAAAATTAAATTTAAGTTATATCAAAAACAAAATAAGTCTAACAATCTCTCCCTTTTTGATATAACAAAACTTTTGGTAAAAATTTGTTTTTGAAAAATTTGTCATACTTACAAATCTCCTACTTAAGTCCCCTTATTAAATGTCTTTATAAAATCTTTGAAAATTAAGTTTTAAAGACATTTGTTTTAAATTTTGAGAAAAACAAATTATTTACAATTTTAATTCTAATTTTTCTCCCTATTTTTGTTATAGCAAAAAGAATAAAATGCTACAAAAAAAGCAAACATCCTTAGAGCAGCAGGGCATTATCCAAAATTTAATGAAAACAATAAAAAAAAGGTTAAACCATAATATCGAAATATAAAATCCATCATAACATCCAACAAAATAATCCAGATATAGATCCAACATAAAAACATATGCATAAAAAATATCCAACAAAGTGCATAAAAAAACCTAAAAGCATAATCAAAATAAGTCCAAAAATACCATAATAATACCATAAAGACATACTAGAATGCATAAAAAAACTAAGCATCTGGTGCATCATGAGGCGATGAAGGTGGGAAAAGATGACCATGAACATCATGCATGACATGCTCAAAGGATGTCACATGTCCATCCAAGCTACGAAGCAAGCCGGTAGTCTCCTCATGAGAGCTACAAAGAAAGACATCCATGTTGTCAAAACGAGTTACCATAGTCGCATACATGTATTCCATGGTATGGAAGCCATGAGAGCCCATGCATCCTCATCTATCGGAGCCTCGGAAACCTCATCATCGACCTCCTCTACTCCTCCTCGATGAATTCAATCGCTAGCTCCAAGATACCACTTAGCTTTATGGCAAGATTTAATGTCAATCTTGCTCTTGTTCTTCACTTGAGGGTCAAGAGAGGTATCAATATTAAGACTCCTAAAGATTTGAATAAGCACACATCCAAAGAAAAAAGAAATGGTGGCGGAGTTCGATATAACTTTCAAAAGATTGAAGAAGATGATGGTAGCAATGTTGGGACGAGTCCTATCATGATATTGGTGAAGCCACCAATAGTGAATAACTCTCATCTTAGCGGCTTTTCTGCCGAAAGAACAAAAAAATCAAGTAGTGAGGAGGTGAAAGAGACGCTCTTCAAGAGGAAGGTGAGTAGGATGACCATCCGCGAAGGTAGGAATATGATAAGGCTCATACTCATTTAATTTTCCACCAAGAGAGACACCTAAATGGTTGGCTATTGATTGTGGTGTCAACTCAAACTTGGTACCCATGAGAAAAGATTGAATACCAATAATAGGATTAGTATTATTAGAAGACCAAATAAAATCGACATTGGCATGAAAAGCACAAACTAACCTACGATGGGTAAAAAGTATAATACTCAAATAATCAAGCTATTCTCAATCTGTGAATAACTCAAAAAGATCAAAGTCATGATCGGAAGACACAAGAAATGCTAAGTCTATGGTTCGCTCAGCTCTAACCTCTTTAAACTCATAGATATTGAGATCTCTATTACGGTGAACATCATCTCTAAAACAAAAATCCTCAAAAGTAATATTAAGATTATGAACGGGATTAGGAATAGGAACAAGATTAGGATTAAGATTACGAACGTGTAGATTAGAACTGGAATGTTGACCTCTTTCAACACGAGAACGTTTAGCTCTAGGAGGCATGATTAAAACAAAATAAAGAATTTTGGCTTGGAAAAGGAGATTTAGAAATTTTGAAAAACATTTGGTGGGCAAGAGTTTGAATTTTTTTTGGAATGAGATTGGGATGGATTGGGTATAACCTCCACTTGAACCAAGATATGTTGATTAGGCTTCATCCTCTTCAAGTGTCATTCCATCTATTGTGTCTAGAACTTTTAAATGTCTTTATTTTGCTCACCGTAGCTCCAACACACCTACAATAGAGAACTATACATGTTTTGGTACCCAAATTCTTTTAGGTCCATAAGAATTAGTTCCTAAAATTCTAGTCCCTTTTGCAATCCATTTAGACAAAAGATCATAGTCTTTAGTAGCAATGAGTCCTTTAGGAACCCAAATACTTTTAACCATATTTTTATTATATGATCTTTGGGGACCACCACGTCTATATACATAAAAGTTCTTTCTAACATAGTTGGGTTTTGAATTTTCACCTTTATCAAAACTTTTTGTCCCAACTTTGTCAAAAGAAGCTTTAAGATCTTCAAGCTCCTTTTGATGATCATCATGGACCCTTGAAAGTAAATTGTTCAAGTCTTGATTTTTCTTTTCAAATTCTTTCATTTTAACTTGCATTTCTTCAACTTTACTTTCAAGCTCCTTATTAGATTTGGAAATAGAATCATTTTCATTTTTAATTTTAAAATGATTTTTCTATTTTTCAAAATTAACTCTTTAAATTCCAAAGCTAATTCATCATATGTCTCTTGAAATTCATCAAAAGTATAATCAATTGAAATAGATAAATTAGAGGCTACCATAGAGTCATCCTCTATTGCCTACTTCATGCTCTTCATCAACGGATGAGTCTTCATCACTCCAAGTATCTATATGAGTATTGTGCTTCTTTTTCCAAAGCTCTTTTTCTTCAATTGGGGAAAATCAAACTTGACATGTCCCAGCTTTTTGCTCTCGTAGAAAATGATAGGATCTTTCTCCTTGAATTCATTCTTGAAGCCCTCTTCTCTTTGTAATCTTCTTCCTTTGTTAGACCTCATGAATCTTTTAAATCTCTTGGCAAACATAGCCATCTCTTTATCTTCATCTTTTCCACTAGAATCACTCTCTTCTTTTGTTGATTTGAGAGAAATTCCAAACTTCTTCTTTTCAACTTCCTTCTTCTTCTTCTTTTCTTTTTGACATCATCTCATGAGTAAGCAATGAACCGATGAGTTCATCTAATTTGAGGGTCTTGAGATTCTTCACTTCTATGATTGATGTCTTCTTTAAATCCCATGAATCGGGAAGAGAGTAAATCATCTTCCTCACAAGTTTGTCTTATGGGACACTTCTCTATAGCCCTTCAATCCATTCACAATCACGGAGAATCGATTGGACATAGACTTGATGTCTTCTTCGGGATCTATTTTCTTCACTCTGTTGGTTCCTTCATGTGTGATGTCAAGTTTGTCCTAAATTTTGCTTAGCATTGGAACATGATGACACCCTTTTATATTCATCCGAGCCAAGAGCACAAAATAGAAGATGCATCACCTTGGCATTTGTATAGAATCTCTTGTTCTCATCAGTGCTCTAAGTCTTTATCTCGGTGGTTGGAGTAGTGTAACCTTCCATGATGATCTTTCAAGCATCAAGATCAAATGCTTGAAGGAATAACTTCATTCAGTTCTTCCAATATGCATAGTTTGCTCCATTGAAGAGATGAGGCTTGTTGGTGGGTTAATAATTTCCCCAAGCTTCAATGATAGAAGAGAAAGTCGTGAATGACCTTGTAGATGATTGTAAACTCCTTAGATCTTCTCAAGAGGTAGTAAGACCTTCCAATGAGCCTCGCTCTGATACCAATTGTTGAGTGTAGCAATCGATCGAATAAAGACAAGAGGGGGTAAATTAGAATTTTAAAGAACGGTGGAAACTAATTGCAAAGAAAGAAAATTGCAAGGGGATTTATAGTGGTTCAACTTCCTCAATAGAGTCTACATTCAATACCTTAGTTACCACACTAAGGATTTTACACAAATCTACTAATTTGTCTTTCCTTTAGGATAAAGAGTAATCTTACGCAATTTAATAGATTTATACCCCAAAGTCTATTGAATCATTTCCCAAAAACAATTACAAAGTAGCAAACTTTGAAAATCCCACAAGGAATATGTTTGCAAGTTTAAGTTCTCTCACACACCCAAGAAATACTAGTAAATGAATTACAATGAAGAACAACACTAGTGTTTACAAGAAAGATGGAAAAACTGAGCACAAATTAGATTTTGATTGCTTGAATATTTGGATAGGCTTTCTTGTTGCTTCATTACTGTTTGAAGACCTTTTTTATATGCTCTTGATCTTTTCTAACCATTGGGATACGTTGGAGGGACTTTAGAGCCTTAGAAGCCATTAAAACCGAGCATTAAATGCTCACCTACACAGAGGTTTCGGAACCTTTCAAAAAGGTTTGGAAACCTTAAGAAGAGATTTGTAAAATATAGTTGTTACAAGGCCATGATTTTGAAACCTTTATAAAGGTTAAGGTTTCAAAATCCAGTCCATTCTGCCTGAAAGGTTTCGAAACCTTATAGGGAAGATTTCGAAACTTTTGCTAGAAAACCCAATTTTGGCTAATTGTTGACTTTTAAATGTATATTCGATATAGGTGCAAAGCCAAGCATTTTATAAATCATTTTAACAGGTTTGAATCAAGTTTTTGACAAATTTATTTTGAGAAATGTACTTTATAATTTTTTACAAATTAGTCCTTGAAAATTAAATTTAAGTTATATCAAAATCAAAATAAGTCTAACAAGTTCTTCAATGAATGACCACATGAATTTTCAATAATTTTTTGCATCATAATTGAACCGGGATGGCCTAACCGGTCATGCCAAATAATAAAGTTATTAGTAAACTTTTGGTTTACAATAACATGAGCTTCAATTTGTATTAATTCTTGAGTAGTAAAATTCGGATGACAGTGCATGTAATTTTTCCAAGATTTTCTTATTGTCTTGAGTTATACTCGGATATGATATTCATTTCGATGAATATCTTTAAAATTCAATAAGTTTTTGTGACTTTGAATAGTATAACGCATTGTGAATATGGAATTGAGTTTCATTTGGCAATAACATATTTGCAATTCTAAAGCCTTCTATGATATTAGTACTTTTGGATATAGTACTCACATTATTCGCTTGTATTGTTAATTGGAATTATGCACAATTATGCACCTTTTAATATGTGCAGTGTTCCATTCACTTCGGGGAATAAAAAATATTAAATTTAGCACATATCAAATCGATTATCTATCAATGATAATTTCTCAAGAGCTTATTTCTCTTTCGGATCATTGATATTTTTAGTACTTTGAGATATAGTACTCATATTTTTCCCTTGCATTTAAATGGAAAAATATTTCTTATGCTTCTACTAAGCATAAATCGTCACCATAAATTATATTTAATAAGTAATCATGTTAAAGAAATTTAAATGAATGTCAGAATATATTATAAAACATAAATAATGTAACGCCCTGGTTTTGGGTCTAGATGTTTTGAGGTTTGTTTTGAGGGTCCAATAGACCGGTGTTAGAGATTTGAGTCGATTTCAGGATTAAATCGGATTAAATATTTTTAAAGGTGATAAATATGTGGAGAAATGTTCTAAAATCATTATTTAATATATTGATGATTTTTCTGGAATCAATTTTGGAAAATGAGTTTTGAAAATAGGACATTATGGACTAGTGACCAAAATGTAAACTTTGAAAAATGTTTTTAGTGACTGTTTTGTAAAAGGGTCAAAACTTTGAATATTTAAGGAGCTAATTTCCCAAAAGTCTAATCTCAGACTTTATCCCTTAATTGGCTATTTTTAAAAGTGTTTTGGAAAATATGAATAGGTTGAGGAGAATTAATTTGATAATTAATTCATTAAAACAAAAGTTACGTAATTAACTTTCTCTCAAAATCTCTCCGGCCAAACACCATTCTCTTAGTCTAAATCTTCAGGTAAATCTTTATTTCTTAAATCTTTTGATTTCTGGATTCTTCATGGTTTCCAAACAAAACCTTATTGTTTTAACTTTGTTTTCTAATGTAAATTCAGCCAATTAAGGGAGAAAGCATCCATTAGAGGTAATGTTCATTCTTATTCTCTAATGAAAGGTTCTTTACTGAAATTCCCAAGTTATTGATCCTTTACAATTGTTTTTTAATGTGTTTTGATAGTTTAATTAAGGAAAATTGGTTTAATTGTGTTTTGATTGATGAAATTAATAAATTTTCGAATTATATCTGTTTTGTTGGGTTCTTGATCAGATTAGATCACTATTTTGATGTTTAATAATGTTAATAGCTTGGTTTTAACATCGTAATCCCAAAACTAGTTGAATCTCTAATGTTAAAGGATGATAGCTAAGGGGTTTTGTGATGTTAATGGAGTTTAACCATTGCTGGAAGTAAAAGGATGTTGTAAAGGTATTTTTAGATGTTAATTGTTGAGGTTTGATGTATTGAATCATTATATTATGGTTGGGTTAAGATTGGAGGGTGTTTGTGGTTGATTTCGATAAGTTTCGGATGGTTTTTGAGGGGGCAACTTGTGAGTTGCAGGTAATTGCTTTGAGGCAGTGGTTTGAATTCATTTTAATGCATGTTTCCTCTGGTTTTGTGTGGCCAAAATAGGGGATAATTAAGGCAAAGTAGCTTGAGGTGGATCGTTTCTTGTCGGGAGCTCGATTTGTATTGGCGAGCAACACGAGGTGTAATCGGTGAGTGGAAATGGTTTTAAAAGTCTTTCAAAGGTTTGAAAGTGTTTTGGGAGTCTAGGTTAAGCTTGAAACACTTACCTAAGCTCGGAAGTAAGTTTCCACTCTTTTGCTCTTTGATAGCGGTTTAAATATGAACATGTGTAATTCATATTTTGGTTGTAAACATGGTTTGTTTTACTTACTGTAAATGCATGATTTTGAGTACATATGCAGTGGTTTAAAAGTATATAAAATGCTAGTGAGCTTTGGTTTTTATTCCGGTCGGGAATGTGGTATTACTTTGGCAATATGGCTTGTATATGTGGTGATTTTGTATAATGCAATGTAAAACAGTGAGTAAATGGTTTTGTAAATTATATATTGGCTATGTGACATGATGAGAAAACATTCGGATATAGTTGGCATGCCATAAGCTTAAAGTGCATTATAATACACAAACAAAATCGATCGTGGCTATGGGTCATTGAGGTATGGCGGTTTAACTAGGCCACTCGAACTATTGGGGCCTCACTTGGGGCATGAGGTTTAACAAGGCAACCCAAGTTGATGGTGATCTTGCGGTTTAACTAGGCAAGGTCAGTAAAGCTCACGGTTTAACTAGGCGAGGTTGTCAAATCTTGTGATTTAACTAGGCATGGTATGAGTGGGGGTAGAGGTGAGTCCATCATGATAGATCCGTGTATCCGATATGTAAGGTTAACTGTCAGTTAACCAATGATTAGCGGTTGTCTAATCAAAGATAGTGGTCGACTATCTGGGGTCACTATAATTGCCAATATATGAAAGTTCATGTGTTGAACCTACCTTTTAATGCTTTGGGATTTAAGCATGGTAATATGATTTAATGCTTTGGGATTTAAGCATGGTAATATGATTTGATGCTTTGGGATTTAAGCATGGTATTATGATTTAATGCTTTATGATTTAAGCATGAGATGATTTAATGCTTTGTGATTTAAGCATGCATTTTGTAAATGTTTTTGCATATGGTTAATATGCATGTTTTGATTTGGAATCGATAAAAAATGCTTTGGTCGTAAGTATGTTTTAAAAACAAGTGATTAGTTTTCAAAGGATTTTAAATGCATCATTGTTTTATGAGCATCCTTACTAAGCATGTGTGCTTACGCTCTCTTTTTCCTAATGATGCAGAGCATTGAGGGCAGCAAAGGCAAGGTTTAAAGTGATCCAAGAGCAAAGACTACTTTTGAGTATGAACTCGGTTTAAGTTTTCGGTTAATAAGGCAATGTGTTCGCCAAGTTTTGGGATTTGTATATTTTGTTCTTCCCTGGTTTTCGAGCATGATTAATGTTGTGTTTTGAAGTTGGATTGATGTTGATAAGCATGTTGTTAAGCCTTGCTTATGGTTGATGCTAGGTGGTTGCTTAGGTATGCATCTAGTTAGCTTTGGTTGAATGTCATGTTTTGATGATTCTAGCATGTTGATTTTGATGCTGTAGATATATGAGTATGTTGCATATGCTGGAGAATGCCAATTGAGTGTTTTTGGTATGTTTGGTAAAGTGGTTTAGGGAGCATGCCTATAGATTGATATTTTTGAAGCATATGTTTTGTTGTGGTTGCTAAATCTTAGTGCAAATGATGGAATATGACTTGATGGTTGATTGTATGTATGAGTGTGAGTTACTAGAACTTAAATGCATCTAGATTCGATTGAAAAACCAGCAAAAGTGGACGTTTTAGGTCCAGGCGTATCAGAATGCGCCCCCTCATACCGGTACGGCTAGGCCATTTTAGGCTTAGCATTTCGATACGTAGATTAGTATTTCGACATGGGTAAGCCATTCTAGGCATAGCATTTTGGTACACGGGGTAGCGTTTCGGCACGGGTAAAAGTAAAATGGCAAGGCGTACTGATACGCGTAGCCGTACCGGTACGATTTTGAGCTATTGGAATATGAGTTTTATAAAGTGGCCAAGGCGTACCGATACACTTGCTCGTGTACCGATACGGGCAGTTGTTATTTCAGTTATTTGGATGTTTGGAAGGTTTCTGATTTATTCATTTTGGTCCCTGATTGTTGTGAATGCAATTGCTTGAGTTTGGATGGTCGGATTGAGCTGAGAATTGACATGCAAGCATGTAATCTGACTAATTAAGGATTAGTAACCCTAATTTTAATATTGGTCCTTTAACTTATCAGTTTTATATTTTAGTCCCTAAAATGTATTGTTTGCAATTGGTTGTCTTTCCGAGGTCTGTTTCCTTTGTAACTTCATCCGTTGCAAGCATGATCACTTAGGATTAACAATATGCATCTAGACAAGGTAAAAGGAAAAAATGGACAGATTTTTGTAATCTTTCTTCAGTTTGCTTCGGCAAACCCAATGTAGCTCGCTCGGTTCGGTCGGGCATCTAGGCCGGGTCGAGGGGTTATAAATAATTATTCCATAAAGTAAATAAACATAAAGAAAAAAAATTAAAAGATCAATTATTCCCTTTATATGTTATAAGGAAATAAAATAAAAGGTGAATTATTCCATTCGGGGTTATGAGAAAACCAACAACATCCAAGTGAGTTGGACCAACAACGCCATAATTATTTTTGTCATTTTCATAAAAAATTATTAATATTTTCTTTTCTTTATCATTCATGATTGTGGAATAAGGTCCATAATGCTTCGTGTTATGACAAGTATGAGACCAATGGTTTGTACCATCGTATTGATAACATAAAATTTTCACTTTCGCAATATACTTTTGTCATCTTTATAATCCAACTTCTAGTGAGTATAAACATTCTTAAAATGATCATTTTGTCCATGTATATGTTTATGGCCTCAATCATGACCATAATTGCTAATGTGACATTTATTATTTCCGCTATAAAATATCGCATTCACTTCAAGGAATGGAGTGGAGCTAATAGGTCTTTAAAACATTTTTCGCGATATTGAGTATGTAGGAAAACATTAAAAGTGGAGTATGTTTTTCTAACATATCTTCATCATTGATTCTCTGACCAGAAAATTTCAATTTAGTTTGAAACATTCACATAGCTGAGTTTTATTCACTAACCATATAGTGAATTATCGTATTTGCATCCAGGAATAAAACAAGTCCAATAATCGCATCGAATAAACATCATGCTTGCATTCACTTTAGGGAATGCCTCCCATAAAATATTTTGGATAAAAACAAATTATCGTAACTTGAACTTGGGAAAAGTCTATAGTCGAGTTTTTCGACGCATAAGAATTATTGCTTTTAAGCAAATATAGACTTTATAACAATCATACTATTAAAGAATAATTGATCAACCAATATATATAATACTTACCAGACTTAAAAATCAAGACTTCATTATAAAAAAACTTATAGATATTTAATTTGCCCTCGATATTTTTCTTTTGATTAAGGTTTTCAATTTAATAAAGAACCACACTGGAACTTGGTTCATCCTCCATCAATTGTGAAATAATCACACATTTTCTTCATGATGTTATATGAACCTTAAAAATCAAAACGCCAAATTTAGACAAATATTAATAAAAACTAATATCAATATATGTTTATATATATATATATATAGCAAAAGTAAATGAAAAAATATTGCATATAGCTTGAGAACTCGAAAAACATCACTGCCAAGTGGCATATCCA
The DNA here is from genome assembly GCA_019671005.1 of Hibiscus mutabilis. NCBI lineage: Eukaryota > Viridiplantae > Streptophyta > Magnoliopsida > Malvales > Malvaceae > Hibiscus > Hibiscus mutabilis. The sequence continues at coordinate 43,487,489 of CM033728.1, read as the reverse complement.
ATCCATTGCTTTCTTTATTTTCCTTAAAGTAGTGGTTGGCCATTCTATCACCATAATTTTCAAACAAAGTTGATCTCATGGGTTTTGTTGAAGGCTCGATATTTGTTCCTAGAGTTATATATATAAACTCGGTGCAACAAAACGTAATTGAATATTAAAACGAAATAATAATCAAATAATAGATCAAAATACATTGACCTTAATATAAGAGTGATTAACCAACCACTATATCGATATATAAATAAGAAAACATACCAGACTTTCTACGCTAAGTTGAATATACGGTTGATGTAGTCACCAATATCATGTTGAAATCTTTTCGGGAATTACCGACAAGAACCACAGTAATTAAGCGAGATCGTGCTGATAACGTGTTGTGAATAAAGTAAAGAAGAACATGTACAAGAGAAAGATTGGAGGCAAAGAGAGAGATAGTTGTATTATATCTTCAATGTATGGTTGTGTACAATTCTTTCTCCAAACTCTATATTTATAGGCATAAGATGAAAATCATAATTCCAATAGGTATTAAACCCTAATATTAAAGTATATTAAAGTCTCCTCTAATACGTGGATATCTACCATAAATAAAGATATTCATAACAAAAGATATGTATTTATAGTACTTATCCATATTCTTCTCCAATTTTTATTTGATAAAATTAAGAATGGAATTGAAATATATATATATATATAAAGAGATGGGCATTGTAACAATTACCCCTAAATATAAGGAAGAATTATATAAATATATTGAGTCGGGTCAGGTGTTTTTCACCCTAAACCCAAACCCGACCCGACATTTAACAATTTTCTACCCGTGATCTTTTAAAAAAACTCGATCCTATAGGGCTGGAACAAATTTAAACTTGTCGACTCCGGATCCCATGCTCATCCCTACTAATGTCTAACACAAAGGATGAGGCGAATAGAATTTTGTTATTTTAATGGTGAAGTGGTACTTCTAAATTAGTAATTTTATTTGTTCTTTTTAATTTTATCAATTTAGTATTTGTTATTGCTTAAAATAAGTAATGTTGCTCCTTATTTTAAATTTCATTAATTTAGCCTTTGGACTCCTCAAATTGCATCAATTTTACCCTTTGACTATCGTTGACTTATAACCGTTATCACCAATCACCCTTTATCATGTCAGACTACTCTATTAAATGATTAATTTCTGAGTTAGCATGCCCATGTGTCATTTTTTTAATAAAAGTAATATCCTCCAATAAATAATGACTAGTCAATTTTAATGATGTGACATTACAATTTAAGGTGGATTTTTTAAATGTAATTAAAAAAAATTTTAAAACCTTTCATTCGTACTACTACATTATCAAAACTTACTCATCATCATCGACATGACATGCCAATTGATGACAAGACTGATGTGGAAGTGGATAACGATCACATGCACACAATTTATTGGCTCTGTTAGTCAATGTCGATCAAAGGACAAGATTGATACAATTCAGGAGTGGAGGTTAAGTTGATGAAATTAAAATACGTATAACTTTTGGACTTTGAAAGACTACCATGATTAAATAGATAAAATTAAAATGATAAACAAAATTGCTAATTTCATAATTGTTACAGGAACAAAATTACTCAATAAACCTTATTATAACATAATCTCCTCGCTCACTTTCCATGGAATTTGAAATATTTTTGTAATCTCTGGTCTACCTCTTAATGTTAACAATTCAGTCATTATTTATCATTTAATATGAATGGTTATATTTATTAAATTATTTTGAATTATGACTAAATTGTTAGAATATATAAGTTTTGAGGACTAAAACTGTTATTATATCAAACCTTGTTAGATGTTCGTTTGTATTTTAACGGAGGAGTAACCGATTGTAACTACAAATTTAATTGACTCAATTATAACTTTTAATAATTGAATGACTAATTGTAACTTTACTAATAATTGACTGACCTCCAATGTTGTTTACCAAAACTTTTTTTTAAAACTTTATACTACTTCCTAAACAAAATTATCATACCAACGTGTGACTTAAACGACTCAATCTGTTTTGTTTCCTTTAATAAGGGGATCAATAACAATTTATATGGTTTGTGGCTTCATCAATTGTATTTTGCTGCTCATCATCATATTATCAACTTGTACACACTAAAATTTGTGAAAGTGACAACTTCTAGGCTTTTAGAAATTGAGTAAAACTTCCATCCTACACAAATATCAATTACAAACTCGATTAATCTCATATTTCTCGTGAACGCAAGCAATTTTTTAACAAATCTTAAATTTAATTCTAATCTTACTTAAAAAGGAGGGGAAATGGACTCTAGGGGAAGGAAGTGAAATGCTGCTGGTGGATCTAGAACTCATGACCTACAAAAATATGATGGAATAAAGATGAACAATTTAGCTAACCAGCTAAATATGCTTGCTTTTATGAACGTAAACATATTGATTGATCAGTCATCACTATAATCTCTTTTATTATTAGATTTGTTTCTCAACCATATGTAATTATGTATAGATTATTTTAAAATATAATAAAATATTCATAACGTATTATCATCCCCAAAAATATCTATTAATCTAGAGCAGTCGAACAATCAAATACAAATAAATAGTCTGACCTTTGAATAAATTTACCAATCGTCCTACCCCTTGAAATGATTTTTCTTTTCCTTTAATCTCTTCTATATTTCAAAAGGGTTAATGATGGTGGGGAAAAGAAGATAAAAGTTCTATTTCATTTCCTTTGCTATATATTTCAAAAGGGTCAGTGATAGTGGGAAAAGAAGATAAAAGTTAGGTGTTAAAAAATACTCGACCTAGATGATTCGGCTTGTTGATCTATCGAGTCATATCTATAAAAATTGAGTATTCTTCTAAAAAAATTGATCGGGTTGGGTACTCAAACCGTTATTTTCTTGAGTACTCGGGCCAGATTTAGGCCATTTTTTTTCTAATCAAGTATCAAACTCGATACTTTTAATATATATTTTTAATTTTAAATTATATTTTTATTTTAGTTTTCGTAATATTTTTACCATAAAATTAAATTTAAATCTCTAAATTCTTTCTATATATTGTGTACCTTTAAGTTTAACATTTTTCAAAAATATTTGTATTGATTTGTCAATATGAGATTCGAAGAAAAAAAATCAAGATCGAAATTAATACTTTTAATGGCTTATTTTGGTGATGGACTTTAATAGATATATATATATATATATATATCCAAATATTTTCCCTGCTAAAACTAACTTCAAAACACTATTTTTTATGTTTGAATTACAATTTACACATTATAAACTTTTAAATTTTATGTTTTTTTATGTGATTTAAAAAAAATAAAAAATAAAAATATAAACAGGATATCTTATTACTGAATTTTACAAGTACTCAAAATTTATTGGTTCTCGATTAGCAGATACCCGATAAAAACAAGCCGGAGCATGAACCGACAAATATACTACTCTCCGAATAGCCAACACTTCAAATACCCGGATTTGAACGCCCTGATAAAAGTAGCAGCAGCAGCAGCTAACAGAAAAAAAGTGGAGAAAATTGAGGGAAGGACGAAAGGAGTTGAAATTTAGGTGGAAAATATATAAGATGTGAGGGAATCTGCTTTATTTCCCTTATATTCTTACTAATTCTGTACCAAAAAGAGAGACTTTATCCTCTTCATCTTTGGATAAGCTTTTACTAGGAAAAGTGGAGAAAATTGAGGGAAGGACGAAAGGAGTTGAAATTTCCCGTCGATTTAGGAAGCCATGAATGATATTGTAGATGATTGTACACTTCTTGGATCAATAGGTTGTAAGACATTTTTTTAAAATTATATTAAATTTATTTTTAATATTTTTAATATACATATATATTTTGTCATTTTTAAATATAAAAAATAAAATTTTAAAATTATATTAAATTAATTTAACGAATTTAAATTCACGAACATAATATAATTTTAAAATTTTGATTTTAAATCGTGCACTAACTATAATTTAAAATATATACAAGATGTTATTAATTTTAATTTAATTATTAAATTTATTTAATTGGGTTAGATGTTTTTATGCATAATAAATGTGTTATGTTCGAGTCCCCTAAAACATCATTTACTTCATTTTTCCCGGAATTAACAATAAGATAAGACATGTATTAAATTTTGCATTTCATATTACAATACCTTGGTTGGCCTAGTGGCAAGTGCGTTGCATCCCCACCAAGGGGTTCTAAGTTTGAATCTGCGCAGGGTCACTTTCCTTGCTTTCATTCTTCTCTTCTCTTCTCTTCTCTAATGAGGTGATAAGGTATTGAATAATTATTTTATTTTATTAAATTAAAATTATGACCAAATTGATAGATTGTGTAAATAACAGAGATCAAATATATAATTATACCAGTTTATTTAACATCCAGGTCAGCTTCTCCGTTATTTTTTAACGGTTTGTGGCATGATTGGAACCACTTAAATAGTCACGTGATAAATTTCCCAAAATTAAAAATATAGTGATCGAATTGACACCAATTCTATAATTAAGTGGTCATCTAAATGCCCTTTCTTTAGTCATCTTTATAGTTTACCTTTCAAGAAAAAAACAAAGCAGCAGCGCATGAAACCGCACAAGTTGAAGGGCGTTTAGAATTGGACATAGACAAATTTACACGTGTTGGTCGTCTATTACAAAATACTAGATACATAGACCGTCAATCATATATGTAATGAAATGATGACATACCAGAAACAAGACAAACTCTGGTGTTGACATAAAGTGAGCTCAGCCAAAGCGGCAAAGAGCATGTGATTCAAACTATTCCCAGATCATGCGTGGGCACAGGCACAAAATCAAGCCCCATCCAGGCATTGCTTTCAGCTCCCAAATAAGTGTTTGGTCGTAGGATTATTATATTACTGGTTTTCAACGTTACCACCAGACCAAAAATGCAACATTACAAATGATGATTATTGTTTAAGAATGTTGGTGAAAAATGTTATTACCAACTATTTCTTTGGTGATGTAACATTTCTACGGGATAAGTGATTCTAAACAGGTGCAATAAAAGCGACCACACAAGATTTTAAGAAAAGAAAGGTAATTAAGTTAAATGTTTATAAGCAAAATACAAAAGATTAGTTATAAACTATTCATAAAGCACACTGAAAAAACAAATTACTTTTTATTTAAAAATTAGTATACTACACAAACAACAAGTCAACAAACATATTTTTAAAGTGATTGCCTCATTCTAATAAATTGCACAAAGCCTTCTAAATAATTGAACCGCCATGCTTATGGAAATGTTACATTTTGAACAATTTTGTCCCTGAAATTTATTATTTTTTAAATTAGACTTATTCATGGACCGGATGACCAATTCGGATCGATTTGAATATAACTTAAAGAAATTTAAAATATAATTTATTTAAATTTTATTATAAAAATATAAATTACATTTTTAAATTAAAAATGAATCAATGGGGTGGGCTTCATCCAATTTTGTAATTGAAATTATTTTGAAATCTGATATCGACACGATCTCTATTCTAAATAAAATACAAAATCTAAAGGTCTCATTTTGTGTTTTTACACATCTATTTGTTTAATTTGTTTGGAATAATTTGTCAACAAAAATGATAGTATTTTCCTTAATACATGTATATATCTCAAGTACGAAGCTATTAATTTCCCTTTTTGTTTGACCATTGAACACTTTACCACATATAAAATTGGTGACTAAAAAGTGCACATTTACCAAATGTACATGACCATTTCAGCAATTTAGCCATAAATAAAATTATTGATTGATTTTATTTTTGTTCCAAAGAGGAAGGAAAAACAAATAACGAGCCGCCACGGAAGTGAGCGTGGCAGTCCACGTGGGTAAATATCGACCACTTTAAAGAAAATAATAATAAGAACATTTCGCGCGTGCAAATTATTTGCTCAGTCTCGAAATTTCTGCGCTCCGCTCCGCTCCGTCGTAGTTTCTTTCTCTTCAAGGTAACTAATCATTCCAATTTCCATGGCCCAATTTATCTACCTTTCTGTGTGCTTTCATAAGATTCTTCAATTTACCATTCCATTTCGTGTTAATTCGACTGCCACGATACTTTGCCTGCGAGTAGAAATTTGTTTTTTTCTTAATTATATTACCTTATTTTCATCTGCTTGAGATTACAATTTTAAATGTTAGAATAAAATTTCTTCTTTAACCCTTTTTGCTTGCTTGAATTGTGTGGTCCTAGTGAAATTCTGGATTAGTTTGAATAAAGTATGTACTTGTCTTCTGTAGCCGATCGAGTTTTAAATTTCCTCTGGCAGGTTGCTTAGTTTTGGGATTTCGGATAAGTGTTTCACTTGATTAATATCCATTTCAAGTTTAAAGCTTGGCTGTTATTGGCATCCAGTATGATCTTATGCTACTAGTGACGCCCTGTAAACGATTGATTTCACCCCGACAATGTCTCTTTTTGGTTCTTTGCAATTGTCCCATGATTTGGGACTTTGCAGGAAACAGGGATACAATAAAAAGTTCAAGGTACAAGATTTACCCCTCCCCCTTCTAAGTAAAGATGTTGTATTCTATTTGGCATTTTATTCATATATTGATATTTTTGTCTCCCCCCGTTTTCAGGGTGTAAGGCACGAGATGCATTTATTGAGTGACACCCTCTCATCGCGTGCTTCGGTATAACTTCAAGTCCTAAGACATCTGCTTTATTTAGGATGTGATGTATCTGCTGCTAATTAGTATCATTGTTCATAATAAGAAAACGTATCACCTTGACAAGTATATGTTTATTTGCAATAGCATGCTAGGATTTTTGTTGCTTAAGTTTTCTTAGCATTCTTGTCTTCCTATTTTTTGTTTGTCTGAACTTTGATTAAGCCAGGTTTATCATGAATGTGTTACTTTTGCACATGGACATAAATATGATAGCTTTTTGTTGTCAATATCATTGTCTCAAACTGCACGGAAACTGTCACACCAGTTTAGTTTGTATGCTATTTTTCATCCATACTAGCACATAATATATCTGTTTTCAATCACTCAACATTTGTTGTGTAGAGATTGTACCATGTTACCGGAATACCCTGGACCTAAAGGCTAGATCTATGTTCCTTTATACCTTTTATGTAAATATTACATGGTGGTCCCTATGGTATGCTGAAATCGTTTTGCTTTGTTAGTGATTTGCAATGTTACTAACTACTGAGCTATGAACTTCTCTGTAGCCCTTTGTAAGGTGGCTTGGAGATATTCTTTCAATTTAATAGCTCTAGCAGAAATTTAATGTTCTTTATGATGTTTGAGGAATATTTTTTCTTATCTTTTTGCCACAGTTCCAGCACCAGGATCATTGGAGAATTCACCTCTCGAACAGTTTGAACAGGCCAATACATTCAGTTCCATACAGATACAATGCCTCTAGGTGTCATGCTTTTCAAGTACCAGGAAAATTATTTGAACTTCCTGGGGTAAAAGCTGCCTCTACTGCGTTGACAAGGTGCTCTTTTTTCCTTGTTTCATCATCTGCCTGATTATTTGTTATATTGAATTTCAGGATTGCTAGCTAGTGCGACTATATCTTCCATACATATAAATGTGTTCTCTTATTAGTTCAACATATTTAATATTAGTTTTATTTGAGTTCAAGTTCTGACATGTGTCGCAAAATATTATTCAAGAGTACGTTACTTTTCTCTTCTTTAGGTAATTTATTTTTTCTTGTGGCCTCATGTTTTTATTAGGAACACATTGTCCTTAAAACGGTACTTCTTTTGGGTATTGTCTTTATGTTTAGTGACTGTTATGATTTTTATGCTTTTTAGATTAAATCTTTTGTATCATACAGGTCATATAACTTTTTACAAGATAGTCCTCTTGTATTTAAGTTGGCTCCAGCAATTGTCGGTTAGAACAGTGTAAATACTTAGTTTTACTGCTGTAAATTCTATTCTAATCAAAAGTTTAATTGTATAGGAACCTCATATTAATTAGAGATAAAGTGATAACTCTAGAGGTAGCCTAATTTAACTAGAACTCCTGAACTAAGCCTTTAAAACAGGATTCTGCCTATGGAAATGATTGTGATGAATAAAAAAAAATATTTTGATAGAGATTTTTCTCTACTCTTGTGTTTCTATTTTCAACATGGTATCATGAGCCAACAACGATCTTGATGCCGTCACCACTGCTGCCATCACTAATCTGAAATAGATCGACGATTTGATTTTAGGCCGCACTCGTTCCTTGGCTTCTCCCTCGTTGGAATCTTACGTCTCTGGTAAAATTTCTACTTGTTTAATTTTTCTGTTTTGTTCTCTATTTAATGGTTCTATCTTAGCCAATCAAAAAGATAGATGAAAAGGTTATAGTTTACTTTAAAAACTATTTGGTTCTATCTTAGTCATCCATTCTAAAAGATAGGAGAAGAGGTTATAGTTTAACCTTAAAAACTATATAATATTTTTTTAAGGGATTCTACATCAAAGATCCAAGCTGGAACTCTAGTCTGTGTAACTATCAGCTTGAGGGGAGTGTAGATTCATGTGATCACTTTCTACATCGTTCGCATCAGACCTTTTAGTCAAGAACTGCATGCTAGAACATCATGTGGAGCAGACCTTTTAGTTAGGAACAACATGCTAGAGCATTATGTGGAGCATACCTTTTAGTTAGGAACTGCATGCTAGAGCATCACGTGGAGTAGTTTTGATATTCCAACTGATGCATCAACCATCTCAAGCGTACCATAAGTTGAATGTCATCAACAATTACTGTGCAAGAACATCATGGTTCTATCCTCACTCTCCAAATCAAAGACTCCCGAGAACGGGGAGCATTTTTCTCTAAGAAACAACATAAGAAATATGAGTAAGGCATCACATCCAAGATCCAAGCTGGTGCTCAACTACATTTGCTCACCAACTTGAGGGGGAGTGTAAGTTATCCGAGAAATGTTAGAGCTTGAGGGGAGTGTAAGTTGACGAGGAGTGTTAGAGTTTTTATTTAATGTGTAATTAGAGTTTATTCCTAATCACTAGTTTAGATTTACTATAAGTCTTATTTAAATTAGGAATAAATATTATTGAAATTAAAGATAAAAGTATAGTTTTAGTTATATTAAAACTCTATATCAGCCTATTTAAAGGCTTACTCTGTATACATTCGATAATTAAGAATAATAAGAAAATACAAGGAAACACATTCTCTCTGGAAAATATCTTGTTCATCTTCTTCAAATAACAAATCCCTAACCACCATCATTCATTGCATCTCTGGCAACCATGGCCCCTTTCTCACATGGTATTAGTTTAGGTTCGATCATTCATTCTCGAAACAAAACCTTCGATCTTTTCTCTATTTCTAAAACCATGGTTGCACCTGCAGTTCTGATGTTCCTCGAGCATCTGATTCTTCTGAAATCAGTTCTCAACCTAGCCCTCATACCTCTGATTTCAATTTCTCAAAAAATTCTCTTTCTTTCATTACCTCCTCAGCTTTCACTGCCATTGGAGGTAGTAATTCCAGTTTCGCAGCATTTCATGCTTCTTGTTGGATAGTGGATTCTGGTGCATCTGGCCATATGACAGGAAACCTTCGACTTTTTGTTGGAATTCCAAGAATTAAGGGACAAAATATTATTTCCTAGAATTAAGGGACAAAATATTATTTCCTTGTTTCTAGGAGCTTACCTTTTGTAAACAGCCTCTAATCTTAGCTGTTGATTTTTAGGGATTTGTTGATTTTTTTGGGATCTTTTCCTTTTTTTTACTAACCCTTCCCTATAAATTGTAATCTATTGATTGAGAAATAGTAAGAAAAAACAATCTTCCTTCCTAAGTTTGTTCTTGGCCAGAGCAATAGGTCTTTTTCTCGATCCTGCTCTTTTTTAAAATCTCTCTTGTCCAGTCTTTCTCCTATGGCAGACAACATTGAAATTCCATCCGAATCTGAGACTTCACAAGTAACTCAAAACATCAATCAGGTTACCTCTCATGGTGACATTAATTCCTCCCTTATAATCACTAATCACCATTTAGATGGAAAGAACTTCTTACAGTGGTCTCAATTGGTTCTTATGGTGATTCGAGGCCGTGGCAAATTAGGGTACATCAATGGTGAAATCTCAAGGCCAACCATAGCAGATCCTGCTTATGCTACATGGAAACTCAACAATTCAATTGTAATGGCCTGGCTAATCAACTCAATGGAAAGCCACATAAGCCGTACCCATCTTCTGTTCAAAACTGCAAAAGAAATGTGGGATGCAGTCAAGGAAAACTACTCCGATCTGGGAAATGCTTCTCAAGTATTTGAGATCAAACTCAAGCTAAAAGATATTCGACAGGGAGCACTTGAAGTAACCCATTACTATAACAATTTGAAGATCTTTCTGGCAGGAACTTGATATGCATTATGAAGCAGATTGGGGTGAAGGCTTGGAACACACCAAGTTTATGATGCACCTCAACAAGGAACGGCTCTACGAGTTTCTAGCAGGGCTAAACCGAGAATTGCATGAAGTCCGTGGACGTATTTTGGGTAGAAATCCTCTACCAACTATTGGTGAAGCATTTGCAGAAGTTCGGAGAGAGGAAAATCGTCGCCGAGTAATGATGGGAGACATGAAGGAATTAAAACCAGTGACCACCATTGGTCACCGTCCTGCTGAAACTTCAACACTTATTTCCAGGGGTCCTCAATCTCAAAAAACCCGAGCAGGAAGTGACTCAGGGCCAAACCGACCATGGTGTAGTTATTGTAACCGTGCTGGTCACACAAGAGAGAAGTGTTTCAAGCTTCATGGCTATCCTGGAAACACTAAAAATCATAAAGACAACAAGGCCTTGTTATCCTCCAGCACCTCCTCTGCTACCGCTAAAACTGTCCTAGACGTTCGTCTAACCAAGTCTCAACTCTCCATAAGATGCTTGGTACATCAACTGCTCATGGATCTTTAGCCACTCAAGGTACTGCCCTTAATATCATCTCTGTATTTAGTAATCAGCCCTCTTGGATTCTCGATTCGGGTTCCTCTGATCACATGACAGGTAACTCATCCCTGTTTCACACCTACACCCCATGTCACAACCAATCCCGTATCCGAATAGCAGATGGCTCGTATTCACCCGTTGCTGGAGTTGGAGCAATTCAACTTACCAAGAATTTCTCACTTGAGAAAGTGTTACATGTTCCAAATTTATCTTGCAACTTACTTTCAATTAGTAAGCTTATTGAAGATAAGGATGTCTTTGCTGAATTTTCTGCTCTTTGTTGTGTTATACAGGAATAGAAATCGGGGAGGATGATTGGCACTGCTAAGGTTGACGATGGACTATACATATGGAATAATGATAATAAAGACAGTTTACAAGGAGGATTAGCTCTCTCGGCTTCAAATGTGGACTCTATCATGTTGTGGCACCGTAGGTTAGGGCATCCAAACTTCTCGTATTTGAAGCAGTTGTTTCCTCTGTTATTTCGAAATAAAAATACCAATTCCTTAGAGTGTGAAATTTGCCAATTATCAAAGCATACTCGTGTATCATATCCACTAAAACCTTATATCCAATCTCAACCCTTCTCCTTGATACACAGTGACCTATGGGGAGCTAGCCGAGTGAAAAATGTTACGGGAGCTAGGTGGTTTATAACCTTTATTGATGACCATACTAGAGTTTGTTGGGTTTATCTCTTCAAAGAAAAATCTGAAGCACCAAAAATATTCCAAAGTTTCCATTCAATGGTTTGAACCCAATTTAACTCTACCATACACACGCTCCGCACAGATAATAGGAGAGAATACTTCAACTCTGTTTTAAGCCCATACCTTTCTGACCAAGGCATCATACACCAAAGCTCTTGTCCTAACACACCACAACAAAACGGAATTTCCGAGAGAAAAAATCGACACCTTCTATCCGTTGCTCGAGCCCTAATGTTCACCATGAATGTCCCAAAATACTTGTGGTGAGAGGCATCCTTACTGCGTCCTACTTAATAAATCGAATGCCATCCAAAGTCCTAAACCTCCAAACACCTCTAAATACCCTACAAAAAGCCTTCCCACTATTTCGTGTTCCTACCCTACCAACCAAAATATTTGGTTGCAAGGCCTTTGTCCATAGTCATCAACCAAATCAATCTAAACTTGATCCTCGAGCTCATACTTGTGTCTTCATTGGTTATTCTCCTACGCAAAAAGGATATAAATGCTATTCACCAACTTTGCATCGCATGTTTGTCTCTCGAGATGTCATTTTTTCTGAAACCGAACCTTATTTTTCAGCAACTCATCTTCAGGGAGAGACTCTCAATGAAGATGAGACCCTTAATACCCTTCTCATTATACCTCCTGATTCTACTCCTACCATTGTTGTCTCACAAAATCCTAATAACCATGATGTCCTTATAATTCCCGATTTGAACATTCCTCCCACACAGCAGCAGAAAATTAATCCTATCCCTTCCAATAGTGACCTTCCCACCGAAATACAAACAGAACAAATTCTTGCCTCGAAGAAACAACATCGAGCTCCTAAACCTCCTGTGTACTCTCGGCGCCGTTATTCTCCTAAAACTGACACAGCAATGCCAATCTCATCCACTCCCGAGGACTGTTCTATACCAGAGGTATCCCCTGCTTCACCTTCTATTGACCTTCCGATTGCTGTTTGTAAAGGCACAAAGAGCTGCACACAACATCCTATTTCTCGGTTTGTATCCTATGGAAATTTATCTAAGTCCTATAAGACTTTTGTGACTAATGTTGATCATGTAGAGACTCCAAGAAATGTGGAGAAGCCCTTGAATCAACTAAATGGAAACATGCAGTAATGGAAGAGATGAATGCTCTGAAAAACAATGGAACGTGGGAAGTCTCAGATATGCCTGAAGGAAAGAAAACTATTGGCTGCAAATGGATCTTCACCACAAAATTTAAACCTGATGGCAGCATTGATCGGCACAAGGCTCGGCTTGTGGCAAAGGGTTTCACCCAAACCTATGGTCTCGACTATGACGAGACATTTGCTCCCCTTGCCAAACTTAATATCATTCGTGTTCTCATTTCTCTTGCTGTCAATCTTGATTGGCCCTTGACTCAATTAGATGTAAAAAATGCCTTCCTCAACAGTGAACTAAACAAGGAAGTATATATGGATTTTCCACCTGGGTTTGAGGAAGAAAAGGGTCGAGTTTGCAAGTTAAAGAAATCCTTATACGGGCTAAAACAATCCCCAAGGGCATGGTTCAGTCGTTTTGCCAAGGCCATGACCAGCAAGAGTTATATTCAGGGGCAGGCAGACCACACTATGTTTTACAAACACTCAGAAGAAGGTAAATGATCTATTCTTATAGTTTATGTTGACGATATAATCCTAACAAGAGATGATTCGAGTGAAATCAGAAGTCTAAAAGAGTTCCTTAGCACAGGATTTGAGCTTAAGGACTTGGAAATCTCAAATACTTCCTTGGAATGGAAGTAGCAAGGTCCCGAACAGGTATTTCGATTTCCCAAAGGAAATATGTTCTCGATCTACTAAAGGAAACTGGTATGTTGGATTGCAAACCAGCCAAGACCCCTATGGAGTTCAATTTGAAGCTAGGCACTGGTGAGGATGGAGAAGTAGACAAGGGGAGGTATCAATGTATCGTAGGAAAACTCATCTACCTATCTCACACTAGTCCTGATATAGCTTTCAGTGCGAGTGTCATCAGCCAATATATGCACACCCCAAGGGAGAAATATTTAGAAGCTACATATAGAGTGCTAAGGTATTTGAAAGGAACTTCGGGTAAAGGTCTACACTTCAAGAAAATAGCTAGTCGATATGTGGAGATCTACACTGACGCAGATTGGGCAGGTTCAGTAAATGAAAGAAGCTCTACAAGTGGCTATTGTAGTTATGTATGAGGTAATCTTGTGACATGGAGAAGTAAAAAACAATCTGTTGTAGCTTGTAGCAGTACAGAAGCTGAGTATCGAGCATTATCTCATGGTATATGCGAGGGAATTTGGATACAACGGCTAATGGAGGAACTAAAAGTACACCATATCAAACCTATGAAGATGTACTGTGACAACCAGGCAACAGTCAGTATAGCACATAATCCAGTTCATCACGATCGCACCAAACATGTGGAGATAGATCGCCATTTTATCAAAGAAAAAGTCGACTCAGGAGAAGTGTGCATAACCTACTTACCCACTAAACAAGTTGACTTGTTGACTAAAAGCTTAAATAAATGCATGTTTGAAGATCTTATTGGCAAGCTGGGTTTGATAAACATCTACACTCCAGCTTGAGGGGGAGTGTTGGAATTCCAAGAATTAAGGGACAAAATTAAGGGACAGAATATTATTTCCTAGAATTAAGGGACAAAATTAAGGGATAGGATATTATTTCCTTATTTCTAGGAGCTTACCTTTTGTAAATAGTCTCTAATCTTAGCTGCTGATTTTTAGGGATTTGCTGATTTTTGGAGTATTTTTTCCTTTTTTTTGTACTAACCCTTCCCTATAAATTGTAATCTGTTGATTGAGAAATAGTAAGAAAAAACAATCTTTCTTTCTAAGTTTGTTCACTTTTTCATACCTTCAAGGAAATGCAATCTGCATCTACTATCAAAATAGTAGATGGGTCTCTTTCGATTGTTAAAGGAAGTGGCTCAATCAGAATAAATGCAACACCAGTGTTATCTAATGTGCTTTATGTTCCAAATCTTGCATGTAATCTGTTATCAGTTAGTAGGCTTGTAAGTGATTTGAAATGCAAAGCTACTTTAGGAAGCATGGTTGTGACTTTCAGGCACAGGACTCGGGGATTGTGTTTGGCAATGCTAGGTTGCATAATGGACTCCACATCCTTGATGGGCACTCTCCTCATAAACAAGCTATTTCAAGTTGCTTCCAATATGAATTTTCTCCTAATTCTTTGTTTTCTAGTGAAATAATGCTTTGGCATTTTAGGTTAGGATACCCGAATTTTCATTATCTTACAAGACTGTTTCCTAAGTTATTTCTCCATAAAAATCCATCTTCTTATACTTGTGATATCTGCCAATTTGCTAAACACACAAGACAATTTTGCCCCATCTACATTCAAACCTTCTGCACCATTCTCAATCATCCATAGTGACATTTGGGGCCCTTCTAAAGTAAAAAATATATCTGGGTCAAGATGGTTTATTTCATTTATCGATGATCATTCTAGGACAACATGGACCTACCTAATGAAAGAAAAATCTGAAGTTGAAAATATCTTTAAAACCTTCCATAAGATGGTAGAAACTCAATTTGAGGGAAAAATTAAAATCCTAAAGAGTGATAATGGAAGTGAGTACCTTACTAAGACCCTGGGTTCATACTTTAAAGAAAAAGGCATCTACCATATTACTTCTTGTGGTAATTCCCCTCAACAGAATGGGGTAGCTGAGAGAAAAAATAGACATTTATTAGAAGTTACTCGATCCCTGCTTTTTTCTGCTCATGCACCTAAACAATTTTGGGGAAGCTCTTCTTACTGCTACATACTTGGTGAATCGGATGCCTAGTAAAACTATTAAATTCAAAGTTCCTAGGGATGTTCTTGCTCGTTTTCCACATTTTAAACCTTTATCTTCTAACCTTCCTTTCAGAGTTTTTGGATGCACAACTTTTGTTCATGTGCATAGTCCTGGTAGAGGTAAACTTGATCCTAGGTCCCTAAAGTGTGTGTTTCTTGGATACTCCTCGAGTCAGAAGGCCTATAAATGTTACTCACCTGTTACCCGGAAATTTATACCTCTCTTGATGTCACTTTCATTGAACATAAGCCATATTTCCAGCCTTTACAAATTGAAATTCAGGGGGAGAGTATTAAGGAATTTCAGCCTTTACAAACTGAAATTTAGGGGGAGAGTATTATGGAATTTCAGCCTTTACAAACTGTTCAATCCTCGTCTCCCTCACCCTCTCAACCTATTTTTAATGATGTTTATGACCAAACTTCTTTGGAACAGACTACTACCCTTGTTGATTGGCTAAATACGCCCTTGCCTAATCGAAAAACTCCCATCAGTCACACTTTTCCTATTCCAGCAACTAAAACTGTGCCAAACACTCCTCAGAAAACCTTGACTTCGCAACTTGAAGGTAAACAACTCAGTGTTTATAAAAGGAGAAAAAGACCTGTTACAGAGACCATTATTCAGCTTGATATTTGCCGAGAACTAGATCTGAATCCTTCTGCTTTGGAGGAAGAGAAAGGTAATAATATTTCTCAAGTTTCAGCTCCCTCTATTAATTCAGATGATCTCCCCATTGCCCAAAGGAAGGGAGTAAGAAAATGTACTAGCCATCCTGTTGAGAGATTTATTGCCTATGGAAAACTAATGACTGATTTTAAAGCTTTTACAGTCAAGGTAGACAATTTAAAGATCCCTCAAACAGTGGAGGGGGCACTTGAAATTCCTGAATGGAAAAAGGTTGTTGAAGAAGAGATTAAAGCACTTCAGATGAACAATACATGGAGCTTGACTGAGTTGCCAAAAGGAAAGAAGGTGGTTGGCTGCAAGTGGGTCTTTACAGTAAAATACCACTTAGATGGGAGCATAGAAAGATTCAAAGCTCGGCTGGTGGCCAAAGGGTTTACCCAATCTTTTGGGATAGACTATCAGGAGACGTTTTCCCCTGTAGCTAAGTTAAACACTATTAGAGTACTATTGTCATTAGCTGTTAATGAGGACTGGAAATTGCATCAGTTAGACATAAATAATGCATTTTTAAATGGGAACCTTGAAGAGGAAGTGTATATGCAAGTCCCACCAGGTTTTGAAGATCACTCAACAAACTAGAAGGTGTGCAAACTGAATAAATCCTTGTATGGCTTGAAACAGTCCCCAAGGGCGTGGTTAGACAGGTTGCCGAAGCTGTTGTGAAGAATGGGTACAGACAATGTCAGGCAGACCACACTTTGTTCAAAAATATTACACTAGATGGTAAGAAAACGTTTTTAATTGTCTATGTTGATGATATAATTATCACTGGTGATAATGCAGAAGAAATTAAGAGATTAAAGGCATTCTTAGCAAGGGAATTTAAGACGAAAGATCTTGGAAGTCTCAGGTATTTTTTGGGAATGGAAGTTGCTAGGTCCTCAGAGGGAATAGTCATCAATCAGAGAAAATATATTCTGGATTTACTCTCGAAAACTGGGATGCTGGGCTGCAAACCAACAGATACTCCAATGGATCCAAACTTAAAGATGAAACAAGATGAGTTGGGAAGTCCAGTGAGTAAGGAATCGTATCAGAGACTTGTTGGGAAGTTAATTTATCTCTCACTCACTCGGCTAGATATTGCATACTCGGTGGGGATAGTGAGCCAGTACATGAGTGATCCGAGAGAGGAGCACCTAGAGGCAGTCAACAGGATCCTGAGGTACCTAAAATTCACGCCTGGTTTTGGTCTGATTTTCAGGAAAAATCAGGACAGGTCAGTGAGAATCTACACAGACTCCAGCTGGGAAAGGAGTTAACTAACAAAAAATCTACAAGTGGCTACTACTCCTTTGTATGGGGAAATCTATTGACTCGGAGAAGTAAAAAGCAAACTGTTGTTTCTCGCAGCAGTGCAGAGTCTGAGTTCAGAGCTATGGCTCTAGGAATTTGTGAGGGGATGTGGTTAAAGAAGCTTCTCACGGAACTTGAATTGGATAAGAGTCAAAACTTCGAACTATTCAGTGACAGTCAATCCGCAATGAGTATTGCCAAGAACCCAGTTCAACATGACCAAACTAAACATGTTCAAATTGATAGGCGTTTTATCTATGAGAAAGTTAACGGAATTGTGAGGATGCACTATGTCCCTACAACAGGTCAGCTAGCTGATGTTCTAACCAAGGCACTACCAAGAGTGACCTTCAATAATTTTACATCCAAGCTAGGAGTATATAATATATACTCACCAGCTTGAGGGGAGTGTAGGTTGGAACAGTGTAAATACTTAGTTTTACTGCTGTAAATTCCATTCTAATCAGAAGTTTAATTGTATAGGAACCTCATCTTAATTAGAGATAAAGTGATAACTCTAGAGGTAGCCTAATTTAACTAGAACTCCTGTACTAAGCCTTTAAAACAGGATTCTGCCTATGTAAATGATTGAGATGAATAAAAAAAATATTCTGATAGAGATTTTTCTCTACTCGTGTTTCTATTTCAACAATTGGCATTATTATTTTTGCCCTATGTGGTGTTAGGCCACTTATGCGACTCAGTAGAAGCTTACTTCTTCTTGTAAGTTCACTTCTCTAGGTTATTCTCAATTCTGTTATTTACCATGGTTCAATACATGTCTATGTAAGTTGTATCTATGTGGTATTTAAGGTCATAAGATTACCTGCAGAAGAGTGATAGTAGCTGGAAGAAGAGCAGAACACATTACATTACATTACAATGTTTTATATTCAACCTTTGCTGCTGTGGACTGGAGCAATACTCATATGCAGGTGTCAAAATCATGATTTTTTTTAAGTTCTAAAGGGGATCTGTATTTTTCTGTGATAAAATGCAAAATCTAGTCTTCAACTGATCAACTGGCATGCTTGTTATTGTTGTACTTCCTGCAGAGCACTGGATACATTGATCCTCCCTACAGAAGCCAGCCAATTGGTTAAGCAACGGCTTTTAAATTTTGTACAATCATTGTCAGCTGTGCTGGCCTTTGCATATTGCTTATCGAGGTAAACATGCATTCTCTTTCGCCCCCCCCCCCCCAAAAAAAAAAAAAAAAAAGAAACAAAAATGCTTGATGAGGATGGTCGCTTGCATTTGGTATTATATGATATAAAAAGACTAGCATTGCATTGTTGCTGGCGAGCATCAGCAATTTTTATTACTGAAATCTGATTCCAGTTTGTTCACTTGAAATGTGTCTATCTAAAGTAATCTAATGAAAAGCATAATAATTTTATCAGATGTCCCTTAAAGGACATGAAAAGCATAATAATAATTTCTTAACCACTAGAAAAACGGATGTAGCACATATCTATGGCTAGTATGAACTACTAATAATATTTTCCTAGTAATGCTCCATGACTGTTGTTTCCTTTTTTTTGGATAAATGATGACTGTTGTTTCCTAGACCACTAAACATCACTAAAAAATGCTTTTATGCTGCATGATTCAGCGAATGCAAAAATTCTTGATGGAGACTGGTGAGATCAGCAATACGAAAAATGTTGGTTTGATTTCTCTTGCATAAATCAATGCTATTAATTACCAATATTCATGTAATTGCTATTATTTATTAGTGAAAACAGAAGTGCATATGCATTGTGAATCTAATGCTTCCATCCATTAGAGAGGCTGAGAAAATTATAATGCACATCAGTGATCAGTTATCTTTCATTAATTTTTATTTACATGTTTTTGTGGTGGTTATTAAATCAATCAGATTTGCAGTTGTGACCCTTTTTACTAGTTCTTAAACGTATCTTGTCTTATGGCAGATGAGTTTCCAGTTTGCATGGAAAGCTTTATACTCTGCAGTTTGGGTTGCTGCTGTGTCATTGTTCATGGAGTTGCTGGGTTTCTGTACTCAGAGATGGCTAACTGCTGGAGGTCTAGGGACAGTTTTGCTAACTCTTGCTGGTCGTGAGGTAGAACTAAACCTCACTTTCATACCTGTTCATTTCAATTTACATCTTTCAAATTCTCCGTCACAATTTTGTGGCAGTGGACAATGCTTTCTTTCTCCAAGTAAAAGTACTTTATGTTAACTGCAGTTTATCTCTGGCCAAGAAAAAAAAAATTCACTTTATGAAGAATATATCGATGATATAGGACAGAAATATGAAATTCCATGAATTTCGAAAATATGATTATATTATAGGCAAGAACATGCGATTATAGGATTTAATCGAATAAGAGAAGATGGTCTGGTCTATAGGTTTGTTTAGAAAGAAATTCAGATTCAGGGCAGAAATCTAATAAAAGGGAGCAATGATTTATGGTTGCAATTGAAGCTTGGAGGCTACTTTGGTGTTGACTTAGTGAAGGTTTGATAGGTTTGGGAGACTGATTTAGGACTGGTTGGAAATTTTAATAATGCTAGGTACAATCAAAAAGTAGCATAAACGGTGATCATGCATCAATAACATCCTTGAATTAGAGTTAAGAAATTGGCCAATTTCTCTCTTAAAATAATAGGAAGGGAGCCCTAAAATTAACCCTTAGACTTGGATCATGAATTTTCCATCTAATTTGGAAATTATTAGAATACTCCTGGAAATAAACCCCAACAAATACGAAAAGGGGCCTCGACTTTTAACCTAATGATGCATAAAATTGATGCTTATGTCTCCTATATCAATCTTAGATTAAGCAAAAATGAAATCCAAACTTCTTTGCTCTATCTAGATTCTAGACTTTTATTGATCCCTTTTTTATCTGCACCAGTATATGCACTTTCTCAGTGCTTCACAGTTTGTTGTTTGTTGTAGATTTTCACAAATTTTCTCTGAAGTGCAATGATTCATGCGACTCGACCATTTGTCTTGAATGAATGGATTCAAACAAAAATTCAGGGATATGAAGTTCCTGGTACTGTTGATGTTTGTATTTTAGGCCTGTCTCTGAATAAGTTTTTAGAGAAAATAGTGGAGGTGTGGAGGTCTTAGCTGAAATTAAAATGGTTTTGATATTTGTTTTAGATTTCAATTTTTGATTGGTTTCTAATGATGTGATTTCCTTAGTGCACCGGAAAACAACATGCTTCGTCTGCGGATTTTCTTACGTGTCATGATTTTTTCATATTCATCATGTTGGTTGGTGGTCGCCAACAATAATAAGAGGGGAAGATCGTGAAGCAGTTCACATTCCAAACCACAAATTTACGGTAAATGTTGTGAGAAATC
The DNA here is from genome assembly GCA_019671005.1 of Hibiscus mutabilis. Taxonomy (NCBI): domain Eukaryota; kingdom Viridiplantae; phylum Streptophyta; class Magnoliopsida; order Malvales; family Malvaceae; genus Hibiscus; species Hibiscus mutabilis. The sequence goes on along the minus strand of CM033728.1, from coordinate 43,466,591 downwards.
TCAGTCAAAAAACTCATTGGCGCATTAAAACTCACCTGGCGATCAGTCACTTGGATGTCCATAAGATTAATGTAAGGAGTTACTCAAAACTGTTTGAAGTTCTATTTCACCTTTGGAGACATTCAATTTTCATTTCCTCTTTTTAAAATTCTTTTTGGATTGCCTTTGTTTCTGCAGAATATAGTTGCAGACATGCGCAAGGTGTTGGCAAAGAATCCTCAGGTTGAGCAGCAGAGATTGCACAGGAGTATTTCTGGAGAATATCAACCAGGAAAATCAGGCCCTTTTGGTTCATGTTAAACATGTGACCTGACTGTAAAAGAAGTTACCTCATCCTTTATCTTTTTGTGCTTTATGTCAGTATAAGGGTGTGACGCAGTAAGATACCTGTTCCATTCAAATCTTACCAACCAAAATACATCTTCCAATTTGGTTGTAGTAATAGGTGCTTGCAAGCATTTTTGAGCATCTCTATAATCCAAGAATTGCAGTTTCTTTTCTCTTAAAATCTCCATACAAGAGGCATGGTAAACATATTTAAGGAGTGTCCTTTCCTGTGTGAGAAATACATTGTAGGCTTTTTGAATATTTACCTAATGAGAAAAGAAGAAACATGGCTCTTATTACTAGCAGGGAGGCCTGAGATATAATATGCACTGTTTATTGTGTCTATCATCAATATCTGACAACTTTTTTCTTCCCCATTTGACAGATATTGGTGTCTTGTTTTGTAAAGACTTCCCACCTTGAAGAGTACCTATGTGTCAAGGTAAGAGGATATTTCAACTATAGTTTATACCTGGGGTGCTTATTGAATTGAACAACTCGTAAACAGCTCGAGATCGACTCGGTCAAAACTCGATCAACGCTCGACTCGAGATCTTAACGAATCGAGTCGAGCAAGGTCCAACTCGACTCGATAAGTTCGCGAGAAGCTCGTTATTTTTTTTTAATATTTTTTTGTGGCCATCTTAAAAAATTATGTTCCAAAAAGTTTTAATACTAGTTGAGAACTCTAGAAAAGTTAAATGACTTGCTAAGTAATTTACCAATAAAATATTTGGTTTTAAATTTTTAAAATGTTTTGTATTTCAAGAGATTTCTAATAAAAAATTAAATTATAATAATTAACCTTTCATTCTTTTTTTTATTAAAGTGCTTTCTTTTTCTTTTATTAGCGCTTTCTGTATAAAAGTAGAAAAAGAAAAAAGTTTTTAGTTTTCATATAAAAAAAATACGATTGAAAGTCAAAATACCAAAATTCTTAAGGCCTCCTCACTTTTGTTATTCATCGGAAATTGTTGAGAAATTAAAAAGAGTTACACTCGAATATCGACTTCATCTCTAACTCGATCATAACAAGTTCTTTTATTTATCTCCTCGGCCATCATTTTTTTTCTTCCGAATTTGTATGTTCATATTAAGCTCTAATAGTATCACTAGATTTTATTTATATTTTAAAAAATAAGGTAAAAATTTTGGTGAACTTAACGAGCAACGAGTTGAGTCAAGCAATGAGATTTTTTTAACGAGCACGGGTTGAGCAAAATTTTATCGAGCTTAACAAGCAATGTGTCGAGTCGAGCAACGGAATTTTTTAACGAGCACAAGTCGAGCAAAATTTTATCAAGCTTAACGAGCAATGAGTCGAATCGAGCAATGAATTTTTTTAACGAGCATGAGTTGAACACTACTTATCTCGCGATTGACTTGCTCGATAAGCACCCCTATTTATACCTCTCAATGATGAATGTAGAGTGTGCAAGTGGATTTCAAGGTGTTTAGTGCTTACTTGTAACTTAATAGAAGTATGTGAAATGAATCCATACCATGTTCACAGACCTCTGTTCAATTAAGTATGCTTAAACTTCATTAGAAGACTGCATGGCTTGCCTGGCATAAATACCATATTTTTTTATTGCAAGCAAATGACTTTTATCTGAGTTCTTAGGTTTTCTTTATTTTGCTGGTATACTCGCATTAGATGCAGACCGTAACATTATAACGTCTCTTGATTTCTTATTGGGGAGAAAAAAGCCTTTTTGTTATTTTTAATTTATATTCCTGTCTGTGAAAGTATCTTCCATTAAGTTTGACATATTTGAATGGATCTTATTTGTTGTTGATGATGCAGGAAGCTATACTTTTAGATCTCCTTAGAGTCATCAGCCGCACGGTGCAGAAAAGAAGATATGTTTCTGACTTGGACAATGTACCATTTTCTGACTCAGTGTCATCTAACATGCCTCTGTTAGTTATTGAACCCTCTTACAAGATTAGCGGTGAGGATAGAACAAAAGGCAGGTCCTCACAACCAGCCACAGAACAAGACAATAAAACCACAGTGCAGCCTGCTGCTGACAAGGCTGGGGAAATACCAAATCCCGACTCCAAAACCAAAGGAACACCCTTAACTGAACTCAAGGCCGATGCCAAAGTTGTAGAAAGTCCAAATTCTGAACCCCAAGTCTCTAATGCTTCCCTCGAATCAACACTGCATCCCAAGACTGATGATAAAGTTAATCCACCATCAAAATCTGCCCTGAAGACGAGTTCTAATGCTGGAGACACATCAAGTCCCGACCAAAAGGTGCTGGATTCAATCTCCAATAATGTGCCCCAAAACAAAAGAGTTACTGACAAGCAACAGAAAATTGCTAGGCAAGGCAGCAAGTTAGATAATCCTTCCGAACCCTCAATAGAAAGTGGTGAGAATCTGTCAGTGTCGAAGCCACCGATAGTGAGACCTGCCTTGGAGGAAAACATAGTTCTTGGTGTTGCATTAGAGGGCTCAAAGAGAACACTGCCTATTGAGGAAGAAATGACTCCACGCCCAACATATGCAAAAGAGGTGGCTTCTGCAAGCCGAAATGGAAATGGATCAACCGCCGAGGATAAGAAAGACGGTCAGTTTTGACCCAAATCTGGTAACTCTGATGATCAGTGATAGGCTAACTACTAATTCCCAGAGCTCACAACTTGCATTGTCTGACACTTCATAACACCTACAATCAAGCTGTATTTCATCAAGCTTCCCCCATACATGTGTATATTCTTCTTCTTCCGATCACTCTTCCATTATTATTAAAATGTAGCCTGTTTCATCTTAAAAGCTATTGTTAATATATCAGTATTCCGAGTTTTATTTTTCTTGATGATTTTGTAATCAATTAGTTTGAAAGGAAATCTATTGTCTTGCATGGTTCAATATGTTGGCAAACGAGCTAGATTTGACAGTCCCTTTGTACAAAAATTGCAGTAAAATTATCGAAACACAAAGCTGTTAGCAGCAGTCCGATTTCTTCAGGAGTCCACTCTTCATCAGTAAACTTTACACCATGCATGCCCCTACTCATAATTTTATCATAATTAGTTAATAATTATAAAATTTATAATTTCTTATAACCCCCTAAATATATTATACTATGCAGTTAATGTGTATTTGCATTATATATAAGGCTTAATACCTACTTTTTTTTTTACAAATCCCAATTTTAATTTTAATCCTACCCAAATGTGCTTGCTCGGCTTAATACCTACTTTAACTCCTTAATTTTGGTGAAATTATCATTTCGATTTTTTTAGGTTGATTTGGGTCCTCAACTTTCATCATGTATAAACTGTTGATATTTCTAATTGAAAAAAAAAAAAAGAAGAAGAGCTCTATCATATATAATGAATCGGCTGCTACAAAAAATTGTTACATGGTTGAATAACCTTTTGTCATGTGACTTTTTGTTAAAAAAAATGCTAAAAATAATAAAATTTAAATAAAAACTTTAGAATGTAAAAAGAATCTAGCAAATTTATAAAATATATCATACTTTATGTCTTTGAATTTATATTTTTAAAATATAAATATGCTTAGTTTTTTAAATAAATAAAATTCATAAAAATATAAAAAAATCCTAAATGATGCTGGCTGTGAGGTTCGAACTCACGCGCACTTCTGTGCAGCAGATCTTAAGTCTGCCCCCTTAACCACTCGGGCAAACCAGCAGACTCTTTAAAAATAAATTGTAAAATATTAATAATGTTTCTATCGTTAAATATAGAGTACCGATGATACTCATCATATCCGTATTCAGCATCTTATTTAAGAGCCTTGAGAATTTTCGAAGTCTAAAAAATACAGTTTGAAAAACGATTAAAAAACACGTAATCAAAAATATTATTAAAACATATAATGTTTTAGGTTGTGTAAGTAATATCAAAGGTGGAATCAGAAAATTTAGTTTGAAGTGTCAAAATATTATTCAAACTAACCGAAAATATTATATGTTTATAATATTTTAGATTAACCATTTTTTAAACCGCCACACATCAACCCCCACTGAAATTTTGGAATTCCATTGGCAATCGACCAGCGAAGTCATTATAATTGTTGTAACCATAGCTGATCACAAGAGGTGGTCCAAATCCATACTGAATTATTTTTTAACCTTTTTAAATTTAGTTGTAAATGAAAAAAATTAAGTTAGAAAAGTCGTCTCCATATTAAACTCTTGTAAAACTCAATCCAAACTAATTGACTAATAAGTCGAATACGAGTAGTTAAACTAAAAAATGTATATCTTAAAAAAGATATATTAAATAAATTTCAATAATTAGTTATCATGTGCAAGCTAACTTCAATTTGAGGGGGAAATGTATATATCTGTCAAGGACAAATCAATTTTTATTCTAATATTTATTTGTTTTTGGTCCTGCTAAACATTTAGATATAAGCATTAAATACAAAAAATTTCATGAAGCCGATATATATCCTGTAATTTTTTTATAAAATAAAACCCACTAAAGTGTTTTTTGGTATCATAAGATTGACATATGTCAAATACTTGATTCACAATAATAACATTACAACAACACGAATTTAATAAGTGATCCAATTAGAAAACTCAAATTCAATCGCTTTAAATGTGTGCATTGTCAAATGGTTAAAAATATATATAAACAGATATTATCTTGTAATCACATTTAAACCATTAAAAAAACATTATAACAACACCAAGTTCTGACCAAACATGTTGAATATCTAATTAATAGTCAATAAATTTCTTCATGGGTTTGTATTCAATCTCTAAAATTTATTACCCAATCAAGATTAAGAATACCATACAAAATCAATATCCGACCATCGTTCAATCAACAAAAACTTGAGCTTTGCATAAAATCCTAAATTATCACAAGTAAAGTTACAATCTCAATTTTCTAGAAATTAATCAATAAAAGCTAGAAAAAAGAAAAGAGCAATGTCAAAATTAGTACTCATTATCAACTATTAGTGGATCTAGCGTAATAAGGTATTAGATCCTGTAAGTAAAGTCAAATGTCTGAATTATAGAGTTTTGAATAAAAAATTACTAAGTTGAGAGGTTTGTCTAATCAATGGCGAATCTAGGGGCCCACCCCATGCCAATTATTATTATTATTACTAATGTAATTTTTTATTGTCATATTATGTTGTGGAATTATCCTAATATTAATAGGTTCCTTTCATTTTTTTTATTATCTATCTTGAATAATAGTGATACAATTACACAAATAAGTTAAGGCTACATAATAAATTGTTAGTAAATCTTTTGTTCTATTTATATTGACCCCGGTGATAATATTTCTCTGGATTCGCCACTGCTTCTAATAATTAACTTTGGTAGATTTCGATCTAAATTAATCAATCAATAAGTTGAATATAGATGATTATAGAAAACAGGACATTCACTTGAAAATCTTGAATGAACTATTCTATAATACTTATAAAAGAATATATATGAGAATAATTTAAATTTAACAGAGAAGTGATGAATGCCGAAACTAAATACAAATATTAGGATTTTTTATAGAAAAAATAATGGGTAGAAAGAGATTAATTTATCTTTACACAACGTATTTTTAGGCCAATTTTCTTTTGATTTAATAGAGAGTTTTTACATTCTAAAAATAAATATTAAGATTCGAATTTATATAAGATAAAACAATATAGCATTTTAACTATTCGAACAATTATGAATCTTATTTTTTAGCCAATTAATTACACATAAAATTATTATTATTATTTATATAAATAAAATTATATTTTTATGAGTCAACTGATCCCACAAAGGCATAAACAGTAAATAACTATGCCATTCTTTCTGTTTTATATACATAAATATCATATAAAAAATTAATTTCAAATTGACACTGTTTTTTTATTAATTTTTGAAATGACATCATTTTCTCACACATAGAGTAAAAGCGTATTATGTCAATCATGCATTCTTAAAAACGTGCTTATCAGGATGCGTCTTTCACTTACGTGACAGAGCATCAATAAATTCCAGAAAATTCTTCGATTTGCATGAAGGGTATGACTCGTCAATTGTGGCTTTCAGGGGTTTGAAAAAATAATTAGACCGCACTTTTGTGGTGATTTTACTTGCATCACAAAGACCAAATTAAAAGGAAACTAGAATTACATGGACCAAATTAAAAAAGAAAAGAAAAGAAAAATGTGCCTCTTAAGGATTATAAAAATGTGTCTTGTAAAGGCGTGTTTGACATAAAACGTATTTACCACATGACAACCCAATCAACAGATTTCAATTTTTTTAATATATATGAAAGGCACATCTCGTTAGCTGGACATTTCAAGGGTTTGAAAAAAAACACAAAATCATACCGCACCTTTGTGACAGTTATTTTGCATCATAGGGACCAAATTGAAAGGAAATTAGAATTGCATGCAACAAAATAAAATAAATAAGAACACATACCAAATTCTTATAAATGATGACATTTTTGTATAAAAATCGAATTTTTAAGTCCAAAAGGTTAAAAAAATCAGTGTCAAATATTTTAAAATATCAATAAATATAAAAAAAATCAAAATTAAAGACAACTCGAGATTTTTCAGGATGACAATAAAAACAAGACATCTTTGGATACCAGCATAGATCTTGAAAAATTACGTGAGTTAAAATAAAACATTTTATTTGGACATCTGAACAGAAAATTATGGTGTTTTGAAGTCCTGCACTATATTTATAGTTCAAACAACAATACAATTTATTATTTCAAACCCCTAAAAAGGCAGATGACGAAGCACACTTTTCACGTGGATTGTGACATCTTGTTCCACTGACCGAACGTGGCTTTTCCCTATATGCAAATAAAAAAAACCCATTTTAAGAATTAATCTTAAAAGATTATTATTTTAATAAATAATTATAAATATATTTGATGTTAAACAAAAAAGTGATGCTGCTCGAATTGCATACCTCAAGTTGTAGGCCAACTAGATTCTGTAAAGCTAGGTGATGATTAACATATAAGCAACATTAAGATTTGATGATCTGTCTCACAGTGTTGATTTCAATGTCATTTCCCCCTCAATGTTGGAGGGTTTGATAGGTATCATTGGGACGTAGACCATGTTCGACATGTATTCGTACGCGAAACTCACCAAGTCCGAATAACATAACCTCTAGCACACCATGCCCTAACAATGCTGGTTCATAAGATTCTATCAGGGTGGGTTAGATGACAAAATTTTGAGATTGAACAAGAATGTCTGGTTTAACCCTTTTATATTGTAGCACATGGCTGTTTAATTGTGGTGGGTTTGCTTTATGTAGAGGCGGGTCCATATTCCAGGGGGAACCGGAAATGTAAAACCCTGCTTGTTTGGGGTCCATTCCAAAGTTCCGGACAAACCATATGAACCTAGGGCTTTAAGATAGTGTTGTTTGGAGCATGTTTGGGCCTAAGAGAATAGAATTTGTCTGTGCCTTTTTAGTGTTATTTTACTTAATCAATAATTTTATGATACATGTATTATTAAAAAATATAAATAATTATTAAAATAATAAAAAATTATTAATACATATGACATAAAATTATTGATGAAACATATAAAGTGGTACAAAAAAGGCGTACAAATTCTATTCCACCCTAAAAGGATAATGCTTTGTGCCTTCTAAATTCATACTCCAAATGATCACTTTAAGGAAAAAAAAGCAAATAGATTTATAATTTAAATTTATTTTCATTATTTAATTTTTCAAATAACATATTAAGTTATGTTTAATTAAAAGAAAAAGAAAAGAGGGGATCTAATTGATTAAGCCGTCATACTCATCCAGAACTTTCGTGGATCAGATTTTGATCATTATCCACAAGCAAATTTAATTGTTCTAATCCATCCACTTAAAATTGATATAGATAATTATTATGGGTTTTACTATAAGAAAAAACTACTAAATTTCTATTATTAATACTTATTTTTTTAATAAATTTTAGTTTTAATCCTAAACTTACTTAGAGAAAAAAAGAAGAAAGGGTGACACTTTAGGGGAAAGAATGAGTGCTCTTAGTAGGTCTGGAACCCATGACCTAAGAAAAATGATAAAACAAAGACAAGTAATTTGACCAATCAACTAAAGGTGCTTGCTCATGCTTATTTTACTTTTCAATAGAATCTATTAGAATGTAATTAATTACATTTTAAAAAAAATTAAACATCATTAATTTGTGGTGTTTAATGTAATTAGATCCCAAAACTTAAACCCTAAAAATCATAAACTCTTAAACCACAACCTTTAAACCCTAAAATCATAAAGACTAAAATCCATACCATAACCATAAAACTATTAACCCTAAACCCAAACCATACCATGAACCCTAAACCCTAAAACCTTAAACTTTAAACCATAAGTCCTAGAAACCATAAAATACTACAACCCTAAAACATTCCTAAGCTCTAAAAACATAAACACTAAAGCCCAAACCATAAACCATAAAAGCCTTAACCATAAACCATAAACCCTAAAAACCATATAAATACTACAATACTAAAATCCTAAACCCAAAAATTATAATCCATAAACAATAAACACATATACCCTTTTACATTATTATTAATTACATTAAAGACCATAAATTAATGATGTTTAATTTATTAAGAATGTAATTAATCACATTCTAATAGATTCTATTGAAAATTAAAATAAGTATTAATGATAGGAATCTAGTAATTCTTATATACCGCCTTAGAGATGTGTATAGCAAAAACCCAATTTTTATCTATTTGGGGCTTAAAATTTTTTTATTTTTAAAATTTTAAACAGTTTTTTTATGAATATTCATTAAAACATGTTCAAACACATAATTTATAGATGTTGTAACATCAATGGTATTAATTAAACTAAGACAAATTTAAAAAAATATAATTGTTTAAATAAATTTAAACCATTTATAAATTTCATTAAAAATAATTAAATGCAAACGAATCTTCATTTTGATTAATTCCATAGGTTCAATTTGAATAATGCTCATACTTTTGTGTAATAATTACTTAATATAATAAATCAAACGGTAGTTGATTAAAAATAATGAAAAAACACTGTTTTTTTTATTATTTTTTGAGAATAAAACATCATTGTTTATGTCATCAAAATATCATATCATATCATATCACCATCGTTTCGATTACTATTCGAGTGTCGACCAAAAAATAAGATAACTTACTATTAGCGTCGGCAATATATTTTAGATTTTTAACCTCCAACTCATTAGAAAAAAAGCCAAAAGTTATGTTCTTAAAGTCTCTTGAAATTATTGTTAAGTAACATCAATGAATTCTATTTTTGTCCACAAACAAGTTTTTGCACTTTATTAAAGTTCAAACTTGCAAGAAAAATTATATTGTTCACACAAGGAATGACTCGGATTTAATAATTTTATCTAAAAAATATATTTGTATCGTATTTATGAATGATAACACGGTAGATGTAAACTCGATCGGACATTATCACGATAAAATCTAACGCAAGTTTAAAAAATAATATTTGTACTACTTTTTCCTCTCAATAAGAAAACTTTACTTTTTTCTATCGATAGCCGCCGCCGCCGTATTTTTTTGTTGTTTAGTTAGTCGGCGATCGGTAATTATCTTGATGTTAGTTGTCGATCGCTGGTGTTTATTATTTTTTTATTTTTAATAAGAATCTTTGTCTTTATGGCACACGTTTTTTCTGTCCTTGTGACATTTTTTTAAAGTTTTTTTCATCTATCTTTGTGGCATGATTCAGTATACCATTGTAGTTGATTGTTGCTCACACATAGACTTTAGTCGACGCTAGTTTCTGATTATGATTTTGTCGGTGGTCATGGAAAGTTAGATCCCCATTCAGTTGATGGTTGTGTACTGATGTAATCAATCATGGGTAGCGGAACATTTTGCCTGATAGTTTAGATCGCTCACCACTCCTTCTTCACCCTCTATGCGTCTCGATTGAATAGAGACAAAGGAGATTCAGAAAGCTTCTGAATTTTATAGTATGCTTATCTCTATAGAAGTTTTTCTCTTTTCTTTGCTTTTGGGTTGTAAGAAATTTTGGGTAGATGGCTATTATCAAAAAAATTATTTGTACTTTTTCAATTCTAATTTACTTATAACTATACTTTGAGCTCAGAAATAATGGAACTATTCTTACATGTTACTAACTTTCGATATCAACACCAACAATGTTTTATTAAGGGAACGATTACAATTTAATTTACATTCTTAACTAAAACAAATTGAATGTCACGTCGATTTAACTCTTTTATTTGTTGTTTTTCATTAATGGGTTAGCATTAGTATTGAAATAGGGGAATTGACAATAATTGGTTTCAAAAGAGAACCTAATCCCTAATGGTGAACAAATTTTAGAAGCAATTACTACTTTAAAATCTTATCAACCCATCGTGCTTTGTTGCTTCAACATTATCCCATCTCCTCCCCCAATTATTTCTCTTACTTTAAGAAAGTTGACCAACTGTTTTAGGTCAACTGTCTTTTTTTAATAAAAAGGAACCGTAATAGTCAACTTATTAAACAAATTGATTATTACACACATTTCGGAATTAGTGGCCACGAAATGGTTCTATACTTCTATTAAAAGATTTTGTTAACAAATACTTTTTAAATTAATTAATATAATAACATATAAAATTATTTAGGAAAATAAATCGAAACGTGGTCGTATATATTTTAATTGTTTAATTTTGATTGATTTTCAGTGTTTTTTAAGATCAATTGGTGTTAGATGTCGTTCCACAGTATTTTCACGTAGTATTTTTTTCAGATTTTTTATTTAAAAGTAAAAAACAACTCTAAAAATTATAGAAAAACTGTTTTTAAAAAAAAACTTTGAATGTCGCATGACATAATCGTAGTGTGCCAAGCAAGAATATTATCTCATAAAAAATCGTTAATATTTAACAACCAACATTGGTAAAAAAAAAAAAACTTAATCCATTCAGTTTCTTAGTTCAAAAATTTAATTGAATAAAAAAATTAGAGACACAATTGAATTTTTTCAAACGTTCAAAAACTTTAGACAAATATATTTTTCACATTATTTTGGTATAGTACACATGTCTATTTTATGGTCCATATTCAGGATTCGTGGCTCTTCCTCCCAATAATGCCGTCTACATGGTTCGAACCAAAGACGGAGCCAGGATACTAGGTTAGGAAGGGCAAAATATAACTAACAATAAAAAATAGGGGTAAAATAAAAATAAACTAAAATTAAAGGGGGCAAAATCAAAATAAACTAAAATTAGAAGCTCTAAATAGATAAGTATCCATATATATTTTTTAGCAATAAAGAGATGGAAGGGGCAGTGACCCTCCCGGGACAAAGCATAACTTCGTTTTTTCCTGGACAGAATAATGTACCTTGTTATTAGGTTATTTTTCACATTTTTTTATAAACGAAGGTTTTGGATTGAGACTTGCATGCAGAATACAAATATTGCAAGCAACAAAAGTCAATTGTGGGGCTCCATCCAATTTTATCGTTAGCTAGGAATGATTGCAACACGACAATGAAAATATTAATATTAACGTTAATAAGATTCAGTAAGCATTTTCTTAACTCAATGAGTGCAGTTTTAGTACCATGTTCCCATTTAAAATTTAAAACGCTATTATCCATCTTCTCTCTTAGTATTAAACCAAATCGCCAAACTAATTATTTATAAAATAATACATCAAAAGCTTCCAAAGTTTTGGCATACCTAAATTTTCAGTAGGAGATATTTAGAAAATGTAAATTACATTTTTTTTCAATTGAACATTTTGAATATATATGTTTGTATTTTAACTTGTAATTGTAATATTATTGTAAGTGAAGACAACAAAATTTAGAGTTGGTATAAGAATTAACTTTGCATTTAGATTTTATAAGTGTAAAAAAATTATTTAAAAATCCACAAAAATATATTTGTGGGCCAGATTAATTAGCTCGAGTTCAAGATTGAAAGGGAACTAAAAAGTGATTAAACCAAAAAAAATTTAAGTCAACTAACAATATTTTTTTTTGAAAAAGGATGGGCCTCGTTAAAACCCCCACTAAAACCAGCACTAAATCGAGGTATAGGTCATGTAGAATAGACTCAAAGTCATGTGAATACAAAGGAAAGTGTCCAGGTGCAAGATCGGCAACGTTGAGTTTGCTGCCAGTAGGAAAGACTTCACACCCAATGCATCAACCAAAGGTATGAACTTTAGGAATAATCGATAGCTTCGAGATAAGCTTTCATATACGAGAAGGCCTACAAACAGGAGAAACTGGTCGTTGTAAGTAAAGGTAACCAGATTTAACTGAATATATACCTGCATCATGGTAACCTCATAAGAGAGTATCGCGATGGCTATCAGAGATAGGGACATGGAGAATAGAATCAACATCAAATGGCAATAATATACTACGGACAAGCCGGTCATTCCAAGCAGGCTGACCCGCAAGCATAAAGTCACAACAACGAATATGTAGCTCCTAGTTATCCATATAGTTATTTGATAGATTGATGGAAGATGTATGTTGCACGTAATAAGTGCTCCACAATTGTGCAAGTGTACACGTCGCAAGTTATAGTATAAAAGATATCGTTTCCACATAGATTGGTGCCACTTCAAGAATCTAATCTCTTGCACTGTAAAAAGTAAAAGAACACAAATAGAAGATTGTAGGAGTTTTAACTAACAACTAAACTAGAAAGCAATAAAGTAAAAGAAGATGTAATCAAATAAGAGAGAATATGCCAGGTTATCGTGAGTTGAAGAGTGATAGCTGATTGGATCGTCTTGGTAAAAGAGTGCAAGGGCAACTCAGTTGTCGTGGCAACTTGCGCAGTGGGGTTGCCTTGGTAACTAATCGACGGTTGCCTGGGCAACTACTTGGGCGGCTGGGCAGCAACTTCAAGGTTCGGCGGAGCGTTCTTCATAGGTTTCTTCTTATCCCTAAGTCAAAACTCTAGCTATTTGTGCATGCCTTGATAATTCATCCCTGTGTGAATCAAGGGTGAACAACAACCAATCTTGCGCTCTTCTTAGCCGTTGAAATCCTTAACTTATCCCTAAGCTGGATTAATATTCACCATCAATAGATTAAATAAAGACCATACTCATTTGTTTCTTGAATCTAACTCTCCCGATATTAGATAAATAGATGAAGTTACGAGATCCTCTCCCAATTCACTCGCAAACAAGAATAAGAACCAAGAATGAGTAAACCTTGAATTGAAAGTGCAAACTCTTATTACCTAAACAAAATCCAATTGTTTCTCACAACCACAAGACACAATAACCTTAGCCAAGTAGATTTAGTTCATGGCTAGGTTCCAAAGAAACACAAGATAAAGAATTCCTAGCATAAACCTAATTGAACAAAGAAGAAGAAGATGAAGAATGGTTGAAGCCTCTTTGTCGAAATCTCCCCTTTTGATCTTGTCGAAATTTCTCTCCTCTCTCTCCCTTGGAGTTGACGACTTGGTCATCTATTTATAGGGCTAGGTCAAAGTCTTTTTTGAGGAGAAAGTTAAGTTGGAATTAAATATCTTTAAAGAATATAATTCTTTATTATATTTAATTTCCTTCTAGAACTTTTCCTATCTTCTTGGGATTTAATTTCTCTTTAACCTCTTCATGGAAATCAAACTCATTTGGGATTTAACTTTGCCCCACGTCATATTAGGATTATCTAGTCATCAATTTCGACTACCATATCATCTTATCTCTTGTCGAAAATTGCCCTGGCAACTAGCTCGGCATCTCCTTCATGCATTGCCCTGGCAACTAGCTTGGCATCTCCTTCATGCATTACCCTGGCAACTGGTTCCAGCCTTGCTTTGGCAAGTGATTCTGCACTCACACAAAAACACACCAAAATAGTATATTTTCCACAAAATTGAGCAAAATATGAAATCAAGCTTGTCCGCCAAGGAAATAATGCAAATATGCATGAATGACTAATACTGCAACTAATATGAGCCTAAGTCTAACAATAATAAGAATAAAAAGGGTAATAAAAATAGTACTTTTGAACACTTAACACACCCCCAAACTCGAACTATTTCTTGTCCTCAAGATATGCAAACTAATAATTACCCGCCAAGACTTCAATTTTCACAAACGTAGCTTTGAACTTGATTTCAATTCTCAGAACCGGGGCACAAAGTATGATTGGCTTTTATTTTTTCGGAAAACTTAGGAGTTACTCGGAATCAAACTATAATGCTTGTGAGTGTGTGCGGAGTTGTGTGCAAGTTGATTTTTCGGATTCTATGCAAACAAGAGGTTTTCAAATTACTTCATTGGGTTCTTTTAACCTGTTTTTAACTAGAGCCAGTTTCGGGCACCTTTAGTGTTTTGTTTTTAGTTTTCTTAAGTTAATTAATTTATTCGACTAGAGCTGGTTTCGGGCACCTCTAGCGATCAATTTTTAGCACATGCTAGAGCTGGTTTCAGGCACCTCTAGTGATCAATTTTTATCACATACTAGAGCCAATTTCGGGCACCTCTAGTATTCATCCAATTTTTATTCTAATCCCCCATTTTTTTAACTATCAACCTAAGTTTGCTAGAATTCCTTAAATCAATCAAGCCACACAGTGTTTCATCAAGTTTAGCATCATAGTAAGATTCTAAGTGTTTCCACGTTTACCCTAGAATAAAAAGTTCTATCAATTAAGTACATTGGCAAAGTCATCATCGGATATTCATCAAATCTAGGCAATTCTTGTTCCAACTAAAGGCATGGCAAACAATTTATGTATCCTAAATGCAATACTTAAGATGAATGCAACTAAACATGTTAACTCACTAATAACAATCTCCCCTAAACTCGAGTGAAGCATTGTCCTCAATGCATGTAAAAGTGAAACAAAATTTAAAAGAAACTAAATGAAATGAGTTAGTCGAAGAGGTCGTCACCTCGAGTGATAAGTTTCCTTCGTGCCATTTGCTTGATTCATTTTTTGGTTAGTTGTTGAATGCTTGTGGCTGGTACAGCGTGAATAGCATTGCTTTGATTTGATCCATGTTTGCAGATGCAAGTTCACTTGCCTGGGCATCAGTAGTTTTCGAAGCCATTGTTGTTGCATGGGCATCGCCAGTTTCTATTGTCGTGGCAACTGCTGAGGTAGTTGCCGGGGCATTCTCTGTTGTGGTTGCCGTGGCAAGTAGTCGGCAGTGAATTTCCTTAGCATGGTGGTTGTGAGTCTTGTTGTGGAAAAGAAAAGAAAACAAAGAAAACCTGGAAACTAAAGATAATGAAGAAAAATAAAATATCTCCTAAAAATTTCAAAAATAAATAAAGAGAAAAAAACCCAAAAATAATAAAAAATAGTTCGAAAAAAATAAAAAGAAAAAGAAAATATCGAAAGGAGAGCATGCTCATGCATCTCCTAAGGTGACCATTTCTTTGTTACGTTCCACATGGGCACTGTTGTAGTGCTTCAATCTTTGTCCATTAACTTTGAATTCATGTTCGTCAGTGATGGACTTGATTATCACGACACCATGGAAGAATGGTTTGACAACTTCGAATGGACCTGACCATCTTGATTTATGTTTTCCCGGGAAAAGTTTTAGTCGAAAATTGAATAAGAGAACTAGTTGCCCTAACATGAATTACCGCGGTAATAGTTTCTTGTCATGCCATTGCTTTGTTTTCTCCTTGTAGATTCGTGCATTGTTATAGACGAGTGCACGAAATTCTTCTATCTCGTTGAGGTCCAACAAACGCTTTTGTCCGAAACTTTCCCAATCCATATTCACGGTCTTGATTGCCCAATATGCCTTGTGTTCGATTTTCACCGGTAGATGGCATGTTTTGCCACAGACAAGTCGGAAGGGATACATACCTAAGGGTGTTTTGAATGCAGTGCGATATGCCCAAAGTGCGTCATCTAGTCTTATTGACCAATCCTTCCTAGAGGGATTTACAACTTTCTCGAGTATACCCTTCAATTCTCGGTTGGAAATTTTTGCTTGCCCATTGGTTTGTGGGTGATATGCCGTGGCAATCTTGTGTGACACGCCGAAGCGTTGCAACATCTTGGCGATAAGTCTATTGTCAAAGTGCTTGCCTTCATCACTGATAATTGCTCTCGGCATCCCAAACCGTGTAAATATATTTTTCTGCAAGAATCGTGTCACGGTCTTGGAATCGTTGTTGGGAACTGCAGCTGCCTCAACCCATTTAGACACGTAGTCAACGGCAAATAGAATGTTGAGGTTACCAAATAAAGATGGGAAAGGTCTCATAAAATCGATCCACCATACATCGAACAATTCCACCTCGATGATGTTTTGGAGTGGCATCTCATGTCATCTAGAGATATTGCCCGTCCTCTGGCAGCGATCATATTGCTTGTAAAACTCTTGGGCATCTTTGTACAGTGTTGGCCAATACAAACTGGATTGTAAAACTTTGGCCGCGGTACGTGTTCCTCCAAAATGTCCTCCATAGGGTGAAGAATAGCATTGCCGGAGTACATTCTGTTGATCCTCTTCAGGGACACATCGGCGTATAACCTGATCTGCACATTGTTTAAACAAAAGAGGCTCGTCCAAAAAGTAATGCTTAGCATCATGGCGGAACCGCTTCTTCCCTTGGTGAGTAAGGCCATAAGATAAAATACCACAAACAAGGAAATTAACTAAATCCACATACCAGGGTATTGTCGAGGCATGTGTTGCCGTGGTAACTGCTTCCATGGTTACCAAGGTTTGCGCGTCTAGAGTTGCCGCAACATGCGCATCAAGGGTTACCATAGGCATCGAGGGTTGTCGAGGCATACGCGTCCATGGTTGCCGAGGCATGCGTATCAAGAGTTGCTGAGGCGTCGAGGGTTGCCGAGGCATGCGTATCCATGGTTGCCGAGGCGTCAAGGGTTACCGAGGTATGCGCATCCATGGTTGCCGAGGCGTCAGGGGTTGCCGAGGTATGTGCATCCATAGTTGTCGAGGCAACTAATAGTTGCTCATCCGGGAATGCATCGCATATCTCTAAATCTGCGTCCTCATCCCTATTGCGTTCTAAGCGTGATAAATGATCGGCCACTTGATTTTATGTTCCTTTTATGTCTTTAATTTCAATATCAAACTCTTGTAAAAGCAATATCCAACGAATCAAACGAGGTTTGACATCTTTTTTAGCAAATAGATAATTAATTGCCGAATGGTCCGTATGGACAATTACCTTTGTACCAATCAAATAGGATCGAAACTTGTCAAATGCGAAAACTACGGGTAGTAACTCTTTCTCTGTTGTTGTGTAATTCACTTGAGCACTATTAAAAGTTTTACTAGCGTAGTATATCACATGAAAGGTCTTACCTGTGCATTGGCCTAGGACTGCTCCTACTGCGAAATCACTTGCATCACGCGTGAGCTCAAAAGGTAGCGTCCAATCTGGTGGAACGACAATGGGTGCTGAGGTAAGCTTTTCCTTTATGGTTTCGAATGCTTGGGTGAAAGAATTTTCAAATTGAAGGCTTTATCCTATTTAAGCAAATTGTACAAGGGTTTAGTAATCTTAGAAAAATTATGAATGAACCTCCTGTAAAAACCTGCATGTCCAAGAAAGCTTCAGATTCCTTTAACCGAACTTGGTGGGGGTAATCTCTCGATCACGTCCACCTTGGCTTTGTCTACTTCAATTCCCTTGGATGAAAACTTGTGGTCGAGCACTATTCCTTCATCTACCATAAAATGGCACTTCTCCCAATTAAGGATTAAATCGGTTTCTTCACATCTTGCCAACACATTCTCAAAATTACCGAGGCAGCTGTCGAAGTCATTACCAAAAATAGAAAAATCATCCATGAAGATCTCAAGGAAGTCTTCGACCATGTCTGAAAAGAGTGCCATCATGCATCTTTGGAAGGTTGTCGGGGCGTTACACAATCCGAACGGCATCCTTCGGAAAGCATAAGTACCGTATGGGCATGTGAAGGTTGTATTTTCTTGATCTTCTGGTGCTATGGCAATTTGATTGTAACCTGAATAACTATCAAGAAAACAATAAAAGGGTTTACCTGCAAGACGATCAAGCATTTGATCAATAAAGGGTAATGAGAAGTGATCTTTCCTAGTGGCTTTGTTTAGCTTTCGATAATCCATACAAACCCTCCAACCGGTCACAGTCCTGGTTGGAATGAGTTCATTGTTTTCATTACTTACCACCGTTATACCTCCCTTTTTCAGTACACATTATACCGGACTTACCCATGTACTATCAAAGATAGGGTTTATGATGCCGGCCTCAAGCCACTTGATGATTTCTTTCATTACAACCCCTTTCATGGCATGATTTAGTCTCCTTTGGGTCTCAATCGAAAGTTTGTATCATCTTCCAATAAAATCTTGTGCATGCACACTGCCGGGATAATTCCCTTCAAGTCGGCAATTGTCCACCTTATTGCCTTCTTGTGTAGCATCAATATTTTGATCAGCTTTTTTTTCTGCTCAGGCTGTAACTTAGAGGAAATAATTGCAGGCAATGTATTGTCAGTTTCCAAGTAAGCATATTTTAGTTGCCCTAGCAACTGTTTCAACTCAAGAATCGGTGGTTGTTCAATGGAGAGCCTTTCGAGTTTACCTTCCTTACCTGAGTAATCCAGTGGTTCAAAGTATGTACCTGGTCGATTGACTAATCAATTTGCCTCTTCTTATTGTTCCTCATCGATCAGTTCTTCATACTCCTCAGGTTCCTCTTGATCGACAATGTAGTTACCAAGGCAACTAAATTCCTCGTCGAAGTTAAACTCTGCCGTGGCATGAAGAAGTTGGCATTCTTCTAGATCATCAGCATGCCTTAGTGTTTGGAACACATTTAGTTTAACTTGCTGGTCATTCACCCTCATTGTGAGTTCTCCCTTTTCAACATCGATCAAGGTTCTCCCCGTTGCTAGGAAGGGTCTCCCGAGAATGATAGGTACATGTTTATCTGCTTCACAATCCAAAACAATAAAGTCAGCGGGAAAAATAAATTTATCAACTTTTACCAGTATGTATTCGATTTTTCCCTCTAGATGCACATAGGATCTGTCGGCTAGCTGTAGCATAACTGTTGTAGGTCTTGCCTTCCCGATTCATAGTTTCTGGAAAATCGATTTATGCATCAAGTTTATGCTGGCTCCAAGGTCACATAATGCTTTCCCAACATAGTGGTTTCCGATGGAATAGGGTATTGTGAAACTTTCGGGATCTTTCAACTTGGGTGGCATACGATTGTGCAACATGGCCATGCATCCCTCTGTTGCGGCAACTGTTTTAAACTCTCCTAGCCTTGTTCTCTTGGAAACAATGTCTTTAAGAAACTTGGCATAGTTCGGCATTTGTTCAATTGCTTCAACCAATGGCAAGTTGATGTGGACTTACTTTAGGATATCAAGGAACTTCTTGAATTGATATTCTTACTTTTGTCGCTTCAACCTTTATGGGAATGGTGGTGGAAGTCGGATATCTTCGATCCTTTCATTGGTCTAGAACCTGATTGATGGCATTGCCGGGGCAACTGGAGTTTCTGAGGCATGCTTATCGCTGGTTGCCGAGGCATGCTTATCGCTGGTTGCCGAAGCATTTCCTGGTTTAACATCTGAGGCTTTGCCGCTGAGTTCGTCTTGTTTTTTTGTGGAGTTTTGTTTGATGAGCGAGCTTGAGCCTCTTTAAGTTGTTGGCCACTTCTGGTGGTGATCGCCTTACATTGCTCATGGCCAGTTCCTCTTGTGACTTCAATAACGCTAGGTAAACCTCCTTGTGGTCTAGTATTCAGGTTTTGAGCAAATTGTCCGACTTGATTTTCCAATGATTTGATTGTCGCCTCTTGGTTTTGCAATCTCATCTTAGTCCTGTTAATAAAAGCATCAGTTCTTTTTATGAAGTTACTATTCTCAACCATATAAGATTCAGTTTTCAACATAAAAGCATTGAGAGAATTTTCCAAAGAACTAGACGTTGTCGGTTGTTGTTGCGGCAACTGTTACCGTGGCATATTCTGCTGAAATCCTGATGCTCGTGCATTCTTATTGTTCTGGTTTAGAGCATTGTTGGGATTACTCCATGAAAAATTTGGGTGCTTCTTCCAAGCTGGATTATATGTGTTGGACATCACATTGTTGTTCCGATTGTAATTCCCCATATAAAAGCTGGATTCCAGATTCTGCACACATTCAGAAGAATCATGGTTACCACCATATAACTCACAAAAGGAATCCATTACCTTGGCCTCATGTGTGTTGTTTTGTTTCTGCATGTTCTGGACCATCTTGGTTAGAGTGGCCAATTGTGCCGAAATTGAGTCTGATGATCCCAGTTCATGTATTGTCGCTTGGCGTCTAACTCCTCATCTTCTAGCAGATGAGAATTGATAATCATTCTTGGCAAGCCTATTCAGAATTTGCATTGCTTCCTCCGTTACTTATCTAGGAGTATGTCGTTTACCGAGCCATCTAGCATTATCCTTGTTGGTGTATTCACAGCGTTGTAAAACATTGTTACTTGTTTCCACACTAGGAATCCGTATAGGGGCATTTGTGTATAAGTTCTCTATATCGCTCCCAAGCCTCGTACATGGATTCATCATCTGCTTGCCGAAAAGCGGTAATTTCGTTACGAAGCTTATTAGTCAAATTTGTAGGATTAAATCGAGCAAGGAAATCACGACAAAGATCGGTCCAAGATCCTATTGATCCAGCAAGAATACTATTCAACCATGCTTTCACCCTATCCCTAAGTGAATATGGGAATAATCTTAGTCGTAAAACATCGGGGGTGACTCCTTGTATTTTGAATGAATTGCAAATCTCGAGGAAAGATTTAAGATGTTATCGTGCATCTTCAGTTGCTGAGCCGCCAAATTGACCAATTGTGTTGATCATATTGAACATCATCGGTTTCAACTCAAAGTGGTCGGCTTCAATTTTAGGTGTGACGACTCCCGGATTAAGTCCTTCAAGATTTTCTTCAAGATAGTCTCGAATAGTTCTATTTCGTGCAAGAATCACTTCTCCTCCTGCTGGAACATCTTGATTCATATTGCCGTCTTGATTAGCCATTGCTACTCTTAACCATTGTCTGAGTCTTTGCAAGGTTCGTTCGATTTCTTGATCAAAGGGATATTCTGGAGTAATCGTCTCGCCCTTGTCATATACCAATGCAAAACCAAAGTTTGTTAGCCCTTTGAATCTTAAACAAGAAAAATAAAAAGTGCAAGAAAATAAAAACAAAGTTGCTATTGCCAATCCCCGGCAACGGCGCCAAAAACTTGTTGCGCGTAATAAGTGCTCTGCAATTGTGCAAGTGTACACGTCGCAAGTTATATTATAAAATATATCGTCTCCACAGGGATTGGTGCCACTTCAAGAATCTAATCTCTTGCACTATAAAAAGTAAAAGAACACAAATAGAAGATTGTAGGAGTTTTAACTAACAACTATACTAGAAAGCAATAAAGTAAAAGAAGATGTAATCAAATAAGAGAGAATAGGCCAGGTTATCATGAGTTGAGGAGTGATAGCCGATTGGATCGTCTTGGTAAAAGAGTGCAAGGGTAACTCAATTGCTGTGGCAACTTGCGCAGCGGGGTTGCCTTGGCAACTAATCGACGGTTGCCTGGGCAACTACTTGGGCGGCTGGGCAGCAACTTCAAGGTTCGGATTCTTCAATGGTTTCTTCTTTTCCCTAAGTCGAAACTCTAGCTATTTGTGCATGCCTTGATAATACATCCCTACGTGAATTAAGGGTGAACAACAACCAATCTTGCGCTCTTCTTAGCCGTTGAAATCCTTAACTTATCCCAAAGTCGGATTAATCTTCACCATCAATAGATTGAATAAAGACCATACTCATTCGTTTCTTGAATCTAACTCTCCCGATATTAGATAAATAGATGAAGTTACGAGATCCTCTCCCAATTTACTCGCAAACAAGAATCAGAACCAAGAATGAGTAAACCTTGAATTGAAAGTGCAAACTCTTATTACCTAAACAAAATCCAATTGTTTCTCACAACCACATTACACAATAGCCTTAGCCAAGTAGATTTAGGTCATGGTTAGGTTCCAAAGAAACACAAGATAAAGAATTCCTAGCATAAACCTAATTGAACAAAGAAGAAAAAGATAAAGAATGGTTGAAGCCTCTTTGTCGAAATCTCCCCCTTTGATCTTGTCGAAATTTCTCTCCTCTTTCTCCCTTGGAGTTGACGACTTGGTCATCTATTTATAGGGCTAGGTCAAAGTCTTTTTTGAGGAGAAAGTTAAGTTGGAATTAAATATCTTTAAAGAATATAATTCTTTATTATATTTAAATTCCTTCTAGAACTTATCCTATCTTCTTGGGATTTAATTTCTCTTTAACCTCTTCATGGAAATCAAACTCATTTGGGATTTAACTTTGCCCCACGTCATATTGGGATTATCTAGTCATCAATTTCGACTACCATATCATCTTATCTCTTGTAGAAAATTGCCCTGGCAACTAGCTCGGCATCTCCTTCATACATTGCCCTGGCAACTAGCTTGGCATCTCCTTCATGCATTGCCCTGGCAACTGGTTCCAGCCTTGCTTTGGAAAGTGATTCTGCGCACACACACAAAAAACACCAAAGCAATATCTTTTTCCACAAAATTGAGCAAAATATGAAATCAAGCTTGTCCACCAAGGAAACAATGCAAATATACATGAATGGCTAATACTGCAACTAATATGAGCCTAAGTCTAGCAATAATAAGAATAAAAGGGTAATAAAAATAGTACTTTTGAACACTTAACAATGTCCCACCTCATCGGTCCTTGTGCATACGAACAGTGTTGTCAATGCCAAGTGTCCAAAAGAACCCATCACACAACATAGTCATGGCCTAGTAGATCCATTTCCAAGCAAAAGAAGCTCTCTTTGAGGTGGTGGCATCAAGAATATTCCCTAAAGAGAAGTACTTAGCTCTAAAAACACGAGAAAGTAAAGGGTTGGGTTTAAAAATAATACACCATAGTTTCTTACCGAGCAAGGCAACATTGAAGAGGTGCATATCGCGAAAACCAATACCCATGGCACTTTTTGGGGTGCACATATTTGTCTAAGAGACCAGCGACCAACTTCTCTTTTCATTTTGGCCAGATCACCAATAACTTCTCATAGAGCGAGTCATATCTTTGACAAGGTTCTAAGGTAAAAGATAACACAACATAATGTATTGTGACAAGACTTGTGCAACAGACTTAATAAAGATTTCCCGACCATTGTAAGAAAGCATGTGCTTGGTCTAATTAATAACACAAGATCTCATTTTGTCTCGGACAAATCCTAGGGCCTCCGATTTATTCCTGCGAATCAAAAGGGGAATGCCCAGATAGATCCCCGAGTCATCAACTTCTCGTATATCTAGAAGGTTATAGAAAACCAATTTATGATCCAAAAGGGTACAAGGGCTAAATAAAATGGTCAATTTATCAAAATTAATGCTCTGTCCGGATGAAGTTGCATAGGAGAAGAGGATAGCTTTGAGACACAAGGCTTCATCAATATCATTGCAAAGGAAGATCAAACTGTTATCGGTATAAAGTAGGTGGTTTACGTGAGGCCCATACCGACTAGCACCAAGACCACGACGCCAATCAGCACGTTGCTCGGCCATAAGGGTTATCGAGAGGCCTTGAGTACATATGAGAAAAAAAGGGAGAGAGGGTTCCCTTATCGCAAACCTCGTTGTGGCTAAAAGAAAGGAGATAGAGATCCATTAACATGAGCAGTGAAGGTGACAGTTGAAACACATCACATGAGCCCAACTTAAGCATGACATTCCGAAGGAAAGGCCATTCCACACGATCTAAGGCTTTCTCTGTATCTAGTTTAAGGGCAGCCTCTTATTGGAGCCAGTTCGCGGAGTATGAAGAAAGTGAAAGAGTTCATGGGCAACGAGAATGTTATCTGAGATCGAGAGGCCCTTAACAAAAGTAGCTTGGTTCTCACTAATACAAAAAAAGATGGGTGTTATCCGATTGACAAGGACTTTCACAATAGTCTTGTAAATGACGGTGCATAAACTTATAGGTCAGAGTTGCTTCATGGTTGTGGGTTCAAAAACTTTCGAGATAAGTACAAGGACAATTTTATTCATGGTAGCCATATTTACATTTCCCTTAAGAATATCCATCCAAAGGCCAATGACGTCTGAGCCCACTGTCTCCCAATGCTGTCTAAAGAAATTGCTAGGTAGACCATCGATGCCAGATGCCTTCTTGGGGGTTAATATCCTGAAAAGCAACAAGAATTTCATTAGTGGTGACATCTCTAGTTAAACTTTCATTCATACCTGGTGTAATAGAGGGATGATATTGTCCAGCAGCTATTGATTTGTGATCGGGGAAGAGAAAGCAAAGAGAGATTAAAAATAGTCAGTAACAACAAACATGGTTTCTTCAATGCCTTCATGCCATTGGCAGTTCGTATCGAACAAACCCTGGATACAGCTATTCTTCCTTCTCTCAGAAGCTATAGCATGAAAATTAGAAGTATTACAGTCTCTTTAAGATAACTAAGTGACTCTAGACCTTTGTGCCCAATAAATTTTTTTTATCAAACAGGTGTCGTAGCTCACATTTTGCATGTAACACCTCTTTCCCGTATCCGTACACCAGGTACGAGTCAGAAATGTTACAACTTCTTTAATCCAAAAATCAGGGTAATTTAACATTTTCAGAAAACTTCCCGATGGTCACCCATCCTAAAATTGCTCTAGCCCAAGCACGCTTAACTTTATTTAAAATTGACTTAAATTATTTGTTGGAGTTCCAATCGTAAATCAATTATCTTAGCATGCAACTCATCACCTGAGTTTACTCTTAATTTTGAATCTTTCCAGAAATACCATTTATCATGAAACCAGAACGAACTTTAAAGGCCAATCACACTCAAATAGGTTAAACAAGTATACATGCCACTATAAAAATCCAACCTTAATTAGGATGTCATTACTGTGATTACCTGTTGAGCTTTCCCATATTAATGCAATGGTCTTCTCACTTTCAACTTGATTTACCTACGTGTGTACAATCAAACACACGCTAAGTACGAACTTAGTGAGGCATAAGATAAGAACATATATAAAATACTTTGTAATGCATGATACTTTCAAAAACGGCATGATAATCATTAAAGCATATAATCTGTAATGTAGGAATATCTGTATATAAGATCATATAGTTGTACTGTGTAATCATATAGCCCAAGGTAAATATCAAGTGACTAATATACGAGTCGTGTACATTTTAGTACTATCTTTTCTATCGACACAATGAAGTATCGAGAACATATCAACACAATGAAGTGTTGCAATCATATCAACACAATAAAGTGTTGCAAACTTTCGACGTCGTATACTGTCGACACAATGAAGTGTCAGATACAGTGTGACTCTTATGGTATACCACTATATTGTCCAACTCAATATTATACTACCAAGGGCAACTTTAAAAATCAATTCTTGCAAAATGGCATGCAACCCATATCCAATTTATATCATGTAAAACATGTCATATTAGAGTAGTTCATACTCTAATATGTTCTATACAATTCACATTGTGCATGCTATTTAAAAACTATATAAGTAGCTTGTCATATATATCATGCTATAAACCATTTGTAAGCATAAAGATATTCCATGATCTTGAAATCAGTAAAATAATGTATCATGCAAAACATATTATGCTATATAAAAATATTTACCTTTTAGGCTCACTTATCACAAGTCTCTCTATAAAAATGTATGTCAACAAACATACATTTAAATACATGTATGAACTCACCTGGGCCATTTGTTAGCACGCCTCACTAAATTCTACTCGATCCTTTCCTTTATAGAACCTCGAACCTTCTGTGATTCGGCCTTGACTTCATTAATCACATGAATAAGATAAAATATTTGTTAGATTCAAATCTAACAATACCTTAAACACGCTGTCTAACATAATCATTCGAATATAAAATTTTCAAATATTTTTCCTTTCTTACTTGTATTGTTTAAAAACTCATTATGGTCCTTAGTGACCAATTTGAACTTCCAATAATTCTTCCGAGCTTGCTAACTCACATTTAAATATAAAATATTTCAAATTCTATTTTCTGACAGCTTGCTCTACCTTCAAAGATGTTCTTATAGCGGGCAGAATACATACCAGATCTTAATTTCCTTTATACTGGAAAAACTAGATTCGATAACGGTTCTAACGGTATAAGCCACATAAATTAATAAAATCTACAAAAATTTTGAAAATTCTTCAAACTCCCGTCACAGTGCTGTTTTGACAGAAACTACTCTGTAAATTTTCTGACCTTCATTCGATTAAAAATTCATATCTTCTAACTCGGAACTCGAAATCAGTTTCCGTTTGTTGGAAACGAAACTAGACGAACACATCTGTACAAAGGTATAAAATTCATCATCTAACCATTTGTTTAGAATTTATGGTGAATTTTCAAAGTCACTGCCAAAATTCAATCTTCTTCATAGCTTTCCATAATAAACTTCTAATTTCTACTAACTTCTTATTTTTCTACTTATCAATTTAGTCTCATCACTTGCTTCAAACTACCAATTCATCATCTTATTCATCAAATAATTATTCAACATAATTCCCTCTAGTTTTCTTTCTTTGCCCAAAATAGTCACTAAAATGCAAAGGTAAGGATTTAAACTTCTTAACTTTGCAATTTAGTCCTCAAATCAACACTACTACCTTAATTCAATTATTTTAACTAAAAATCAGATTTAATCCCCATCCAAGAATTCCTTTCCTATTTGGTCACTTGATTTTGACAATTTGTCAAAATGGTCCCTAATTCGATTCAACATCGGTTTAGCATTCTAACATCAATTTCACATCTCCAATATCATTAATTACATAAATACACCCCAAATTCATAAAATTCATTTTCCCTTAACTTTGAAGCTTGCCGAATTGGTCCCTATAAGTTTTAACTTAGGGTTTTGCTTCCAAACAACAAATCAAGCTTACTAGATCATTAATCCCACATCACAAACCCTAAGTTAGACTTAAATCCATAAACCCTAATATTCTCCATACAAACCAAAATATGTAGGGTTTAAATCCTAACTTAATAACATGATTTTAAGATCATATAAGCTTGATTCCAACTTAAATTCAACCATGGAATCATAAAATATCAAAAGCCTCAATTTTGTTCATAAACCCTAATGTCCTTCTTATGTAAAATTTCCATCAATCAAGCATGTATTCCATGAATTAAATACATCAAAAGATAGAGCTTGAAGAGTAGAACAACTTTGCAGTTTGAAAAGTTACCTGAAAATCGAGTTTCGAGGCTTGAATCGAGCTTGGAAATTTTCTCCCTTTTCTACCCATATTTTCGAAAATATGAAAGATGAAGAAGGCTTCATCTTTTTCCTTTTAATTTTAAATCTCTTCAATTATGCCACTTGTAATATATAAATAAATTTTAAATTCATTTAAATAGGGAAATTACAAAAGTGTCATTTTATCCAACGGCTGAGATTGATTTTATCATCAATCAAGGGCAAAGATTTAAACTTCAAATTTATTCTTCCAAAATAGCCCTTGTAAATTCAAATATTTTAAAATTGCCATCCCTGCCAAATGACCAATTTGCCCTCCAACTAGTATTTATTTACTAGTTTGCTTCAAAATTGTCGTTCCATTAAAATCTAACTAAATTAGTTTCTCTTTAACCGACCACTATTCCATAAATATAATTTTATGATTTTCCATGGATTATGGAACGGCCTCTGAAATTTCAATTCAATCCGATTTTCTGATATTCACAAAATACTTCTACTACGATTTTACCTTTACCGAGCTATCGGATCTATTCCAAAAATTCTATATTTTCATAATATTTCTCATATCATCATCCTTCATACAATGACCTAAATTTAATCTGGAATTAGTAGTTTACCAACTTTGCCCTTATGATTTTCCAAAATTACGATCTTGTCATTTTTCATCCAACGGCTCATATTTAGCATGGAAAATCAACTTAAATCCAGTGGTTCATATTCTTCCAACAAAAAGGAAATATCTTAGGCATATAAAATGACAAATTCAACCCTGGCTTATCATCCTTTAAAATATCCTAGATATTCGATTCGATCCGATTATCCGAACATTCTTTCAAACTTTATCGCTTTATAGCTAATAATACAAACTCCGTACAAAAAATTTGGGTAACACGAAAATGCCATTCTTGGGGGTAAACTATTCATTTACGGGGCTAAAATACACAACTTTTGAAAATTACACTTTGGTCCCTAAACTTTTTCAAAGTTTACACTTTAACCCCTAAACTTTCAAAATTTACATTTTAGTCACAAACCAAAATTTTGGGATATTACATTGCAGCAAGGAAGATTTCCATATCCTAGATTGAGAGGCGATGATTAAGACATGAATTAATTTGTTTATGAAGATCTTTGATGCATTGCCACGTATATTTCCATTGGCTATCTTGTCATGATTTAAGAGCCCCACCAATTGTAGTAATTTTGTCCAGAATAGATGCTGTAGTATGGTACCAAGTAGCTTGAACTGTAGAAACACAAGTATCATCTTATGCCCAACAGTTGTCAAATCGAAAATAATTGTCTCTAGCACAAGGAGCATGGTGTTGACGAGTCCAAACTGTGTCCAAGCATTGTGGTCGAACTTGCTTCTGAGCAAACTCACACTTCTCCCTTTTTACAAAGAGTTGATTCTCTCTGAGCCTTCCCATCACCAATCGTAGGTGTTCTTCGTATTCCCTCAAGGAAGAGCTGTAAACCATAATGTAATCTAGGTAAACAACTATAAACTTATCAAGATAGTCATGAAACACTTGATTCATTAGAGTACAGAAGGTAGCTGGCGTATTGGTCAAGCCGAATGGCATTACAAGGAATTCAAATGCCCTATATCGAGTCACACAAGTGGTATTCGCCTCATCTCCCTCAGCCACTCTCACTTAATGATACCTTGATCTAAGATCCAACTTGGTAAAATACCTGACATTACTCAACTGATCAAACAAGTTGGCAATTAAAAAATTGGATACTAATTCTGAACAATCATTTTGTTTAAGGCTCAGTAGTTCACACATAAACTTAGACTCCTATCGTGCTTTCTTTAAAACAACACTAGCGCCCCAAATGGCACTTTGGACGATCGAATAAACCCAGTTTCAAGTAGCTCGTCCAACTATTTTCTCAACTCAACTAACTCAGGCGGAGACATGCGGTAAGGGTACTTGGCAGAAGGTTTAGTACTCAGAATCAGTTCAATCTTATTGTCCACAGACCTTTGAGGTGGTAGACCTTAGGGTAACTAGTCCGGCATGACATCCTTATACTTTTCTAATACCTTTTAAATCCCTCTTGGCAATATTCCAACCGTCGAATCCTCTCTACAAATCAGAAACACTAGGAAAAAAGTATCTTCTTTCTTTACCCCTTTCTTAAATTAATCCACCAATAACATTTTTTACTACCTCGTAAAATAATCGTAGCAGGCGTTACACACGGACAATCTCCCAAAAAATCAAACAACCCGTGGTAGGAACAGGGATCGCCTGAGTCGATATCATAAAATCCAACCCCACTACAATATCAAAATAGTCCATGGGTGTGACAGTAAAATCTACGCCCCTTTCTATGGACCCAACATGATCATCACCTTCTTAGAGCTCCCACAAATAGACGAAGCCGCCGAATTAACTGCCTTTATCTCTACAAACCTTTGGCTACCACCAGCCCACATCTCTTTACCTCTATAGGTGAAATGAAGGTATCAGTAGCTCCAGTGTCAACAAGAGCCCATGACGCCTTCCCATTTATTACCACATTTACGTACATCAAGCCCTTCTCTATCTCTTTCTTCAAACTACTCAGTTGAGATTGCAATGCCTTCAAAAACTGAATGGACCCCATCTAAGACAGTTCTATAGCACAATTCTATGTAGCAGAACTTGTTTGAGGTCCCCCTAAAGGTGAAACTTCCACAGCATTTAACGTACCCCTATGTAGGCACTCAGCCACCGATGAGGGCCTTTACAAAGAAAACAGTCCGAAAGAAAATAATTTTTCCCATTGCCTTGTCTAGAGCCCCCATTTTCTCTATACTGAGTTTGATCTCTGTTAAAAGGCTTTTTCCCAGCTCCCCAATTTGATGGCTTATCTTTCCTAGCCACTTTATTCCTATTTTTCTCGGAGTTGTTATTCCCACTAGGTACCACAACCTTACGCTTAGTTGAATTATCACTATAATCAGTGAGGCGTTCGACAACTACCATAACGGCTACTAGATCTTTCGCCCTCTATCTTTGTACCTCTACTCTAGCCCATGGCTTCAGTCCTTCAAGGAAAAGAACATTTTGTCTTTCTCTGACATATCCTTAATATCCAGCATCAATATAGCAAATTCTCTCACATAGTCTCGAATAATCCTTGTATGCACCAAATCTCTTAGCTTCTTCTGAGCATTATACTTTATATTCTTTGAAAAAAAAGAGCTCATTAACTCTTTCTTTAGCTCTCCCTATGTCTTGACAGAACAAACACCATTAATGAACTTAGATCGCTACCATAACTTGGTATCCCCTATTAAATACATCGACGCTACCGAGACCTTGTTTTCATATGTTTTAGTATGTGTAGCCCAAAAATATTGCTCGATGTCGAAGAAGAAATTCTTAAGCTCATTGGCATCTTTGTTCCCTTCATATCGCTGAGGTTCAGGAACCCTAGTCCTCGCACCCTTATCAGCTGTCATTGAATTGCCCATAGCTATCTGCATCAAGTTAACCTGAGCCTTAATCTTATCTAGTTCGAACTTCATATGAATTAACGCGTCTTTGGCTTTACTACCAAAATTTTTGATAGCTTGGGTCAACTCTTGTTGTGTTTCCTCAATTGCTTGAAACTGATCATTTAACGCTACAACTCTCATGGTAGCCACTGCGGCCTCAAGTTCCTCAAACTGACCTGGGTCTATCGAACCACTACCTGTGGCGACGTCCTTACGTCTGGGTGTGTTCTAGTCCTGGGAGCAGTACTCGATCCTCGCTTTCGCTTTGTCACCATTTCTATCAACACACACAGAGCTGTTATGCCTGCACAAAACAAGCAACAACATAATACTTTAATCAGTTTAGCCCACAACACTAAGATAATTGTCGTGGTTAATGACAGACACCACTTGTGTACTAATTCTACTCCAATTATCTAGCAAGCACCACCGTGCCCTCATGTGTCACTATACTAGGATAATCATCATGGTTAACGACAGACACCACGTGTGCACTGATTCCATGAAAATTTCCCAATAAGTACCACCGTGCTAAATCAAGATCGAGCACTGTGTATGCTTCGATCACTATAGTGGTTAACGACAGGCACCTCGATGCGCTGATTCCACTATAGTTATCCAACAAACACCTCTGTGCTAATTAACACGTACCTTTATGCTTAGGGTAACGATCACGCCGCAATGTAGCCTTGATCGAACACATAACTCGCTCTGAGACCACATGTCACGAACTTAGCCTTTAGTTTGTTCAGTCGCTAAGCCGTGCGACACTTGAAATGAACGATTCTTGATCAAGTCAGCCTTTTCTCTTGATAAATCTGTTCAATATTCGAAAACGATACATTAGTCTCGCGCCACAATACCATCCTTCAAACTATGGTCGAAACCTTGAGGCATAGCAGATGCACACAGTCGACCCCCTGCTTCCCCGTAGGAAAGAAAAAACGGTTTTATTTTATTAAAAAGAAAAGTATTGGGTTACATAAGAAAACTCACTCACACCATCGACTCGGGCGGTAGGGGCCGCCTCGATGGTGTGTAGGATACGTACCTTTACCAGTGGATCAGCCCAAACTCTGCTGATTGTCCACCCCTGCATATATACAAAAATAAATTTATAAAAATAACTCGAGTAAACGTTAAAATGCTTGAAACTATGACACTTTTCCCTAACTAAGAAAATACATCAAAGAAAAATACTTTTCCCTAAAACATTAGAATGACTGAAATGAGGACACCTTCCTAGCTACTCGGTTGTGGGCCTATACATGGGATGGCCACAACACTATGCCCCCTCAAAACCCAATTAGCCACCCCCTATCTTTTCTACTTTTTTATGCCAAATTAATACGTGATTTTTTACTTGACTATTTCACAAATTGATGAAAACTTTTTATATAAGTAAAGAATTATTGTATAAATTAAAATAACAATTCATTATTTTGGATTTTTCAAATAAACTACTATAATAAAATTTGATGAATTATATTAATTAATTCAAAAATTTTGTATGGACTGAAGGTAAGATTACCTCGCACAAGATTCGTTACATCCCAAAAAAAGATTTATTAAGATTCTAGTAAAAAAATCCATTTCACAAATTCCCAAATAATTAAGAAATAAAATAGAAAAGCAAACTTTTTTTTCGGAAGAAGTTAATGGCGGCTGATGGGTTGAGTGTGTAGCAAGAAAAAAGCTTTCTGAATAAAATAAGAAGTTGATGTCAAATATAAAAGAAAAATAATTTAGCTAATTTTACTACTTTATGGTAAAATGGACCATATAATTAAGGTAGATTTGGAGAAATATTATTCTTAGAATAAATAAATAAATAAATAAATGCTATTAGGAAAAAATATTTAGAGATATACTGATGATTTTTTTACCGATGATTTTTAGAACAATGCTAACATGCTTATTTGATGTTTAGGATGTGTTTGAGGGTATTGGTCACTTGAATTACATGTTTTTTAATGAGTGTCGAAACTCAGGGTCAGAAATCGCAAAACTAGATATTTTTAGACGAGTTTTGCAGATTTGGGGAAGAGTTGAAATTTTTAGACAGATTTTCAGAGTATCGAAACTACCCTAGACTTTCGAAACTTTAGGGCTGTTTTAGGCACATCCATCCTAAATGACCTCATTTGATTCCCTCGAGTTACCCAACCCTTCTAAAAGGGTACTATAGGCTTAGGTTAGTTGGTCGAGTTCAAAGGCTCTAAGGTTGCAAAAATGTAAGGGTTTTGTGTTGAATATATTATAACAAGTGTGTAAGCATAGTATTTATGTTGATTTTGATGATTATCGAGCTAATGAACAATAGCAATGAGTGTGACAAGTAGTCGGAGGGTCTATCTAGTGGGTGTAGTGTTAGAATTTTTAAATATAAATAGTTAAATTTATTGAATTATTTAGAGTTAAGACCAAATTGTTATAATGCATAAGTTTTTCAACTAATAATATTATTATTATTATACCATGTCATATTTCAATTTTAACGATTCAATGACCGGCTTGTGACAAAATTTTAATTGAATGACTGAATTATAACATTTAAAAATTAATTCATTTATAAACGAACACGTAATAGAAATATACATTTGTACCATTTATCATTAATATTCAACTAGGGTTGGGCATTCGATCGAGTCGAGTCAAAAAATTTCGAGTTATTCGAATTGACACGTCCTATTTTATCATTTAAACTTTATTTGAAATTTTTTCGAGTCGAGTTTATGAAATTCAAGTCGAGTTTCGAATTTTTGTACAAATTTAATTATAATGATTTATAATATTATAGTTCAAATTAATAAAGGACTTCTTCTTCATATTTTTTTCGCATGTGTAAATAAGATTTTTAATATAATTTAATAAATCAATTGTCATCAAAAAATTATATAATATATTTATAATAATATTTTTATAGGTAATATGTTACTTCATTAAAGTACGACCTCATTAAAAACCGAATCGAAATTGTCACCAGAAAACAAATCGGAACAATCAACCTTGAAATCAAGGACAAATAAATATAAAAACATTCATTAAATCAAAGCAAATTGTCCATCATCAGAAATCATAATATAGATACATTCCGATTTCAAACCATTGAGACTAGATTGCAAAATTTTCAAAATTCAGGGACAAAAATGTAAACTTACCAAAGTTTAGGGACTTAACTGCAACTTTTAACAATTAGTACTATATAGATTTGGGTCTTGTTGTGGCTTACACATGAAGGAAAATTATTATCACATAGATCAATCTTTATCATTCAATGGCTAAACAATGAAATTTCAAAACTTTAGGAACCTAATTGTAAATTTTTTAAAGTTCTAGGACCAAAGGAATGTTCATTTCATTAATGAGTTTTATTCTTAATCTCATGTTCATCTCAAAAATTGAATTAAAAAAAAACTGCAACTGAATCGGAGTTCAATTGAAAAGGTTATGAAAGGGTTATCACAACGTCAAATTTCAAACTTTTAAATTTCGTTTTTTCGGTTATTCGAATTTCCAAAAATCAGATCCGAATCGAACTCGAATAACTCGAAATAAAAAAAATAGTTTTTTTGAGTCGATTCGAGTTTTGCCCACCCCTACCTTCAACAATGTAAATCTGAAATATAAGAGTTGAATGGGAAATGAGGCATTGAAGGGAGAAATTATATCATGGGTCATTCCAGCCACGTCATCCATGAAACCAACCAATAAAAATCACTCATCTCATTATTCTTTTCCTTGTCATATTTTTACCAAGTGAATCTTCACTTCGTAAAAACTATTTTTAAAATTGATTTACAATAAATATGAGTGAAGATTCACTTGATAAAAAATATGACATAAAAAAATAATAATTTGAGTGCTTTTATTGATTGGTCTCATAAATAACTTGGCATGAATGATTTATGATATAATTTCTCAAAAGGAGTGGACGTTTGAAAAGGAAGGTACTTTGCGTGGCTTGAAAGTGATGTCCACGTAGGAAACGACGTGTATGCGCGTCAAAGTAGGTCCCATGCCACCCAAAACTGAAAAAAAAATTAAATGATATACTAATACTAATATTAATATTAATATTAATATTAGTTTAATAGTTTTGGAATTGGAATATTGGGGGAATTTGACATCTTTCTCGCTTCCTTCCAACGCAATCTTTGATTTCAACCCCACATCGTTTTGACTTTGCTTTCCCTTTAACCATGGTTAGAGGTTTGCATATTCACTTACATTTTTTAACAATTACTTAAATTATTTTATCAATTTCTGTACTATAAGTTGAAAAAAAGCACAGAAACTGCTGAACTAATTTAAGCAATTATCCCACTTCCGAATATTTGATTCTCGTCAATCTTATTTTACCTATACATATATATATATATATATGCTGACGTTAAAAATTCCTTTCACGACAAAAAAATTCTCAAGAATCTAATGCCCATGTGGCATTTACTCAACACATTTTAAATATAATATGAAAGTGATCGAAATATAATAAAATACAACTTCTTAAAATGTCATTTTCTGTAAATAATATAAATATGATAAAAGAAAAACACGTAAGTAACCAGCTGGGGCTGCTCTCGGCGTGGTCTCATTAGCTCCCTGCTCTTGTCGTGTATGGTCACATGATTAAGGTCCTGTTTTTGATTACGTTTGAGTGGAAAAGTTAATTTAAGAAGCCAGAAGTAACAAAAAAATAAGTAGTTTAAGTGTTAAAATTCTGGTTTGCCCAGAAGAAACAAAAAACATGCAGCTTTTTAGTGTCAAAACTTTAGTTTGCCCCCCAAACTAGCTTCTCAAACCTTAGTTTGCCAAAAGATAGTTTTTCTAGCTTTTGTAAAACTTTAGTTTTCTCTAAACCTTAGTTTTACCACCGCAACAAAAAAAAAAAAAAGCCTAATTCCAATTTATTTTAATCATCGTTATAATTATGACCTTAAACTTGATTTAGATTTTGCTTTTACTTTTGGTTTTTTATTACATTAAATCACTACCAAAACTTTAAACTTTTCATCATTTTATTTTCTCCGCGACCAGCACTATCCACATTGGATTATCTCAAGATGTATTCACCTAATTAAGCTCTTAATTTTTTATATAAATCTCGGATTAAACTTTGTAAATTACTATTATTTCCGATTGCATGTTTTTAATCTTTTAGAAAAATTATACAAACTATATAAAATAATTTAATATATGATTGATTTCTGATAAAATTTCAAGATGTTAAAGGTAATCTCCGGGAAAAAAGTGATAATTCTTGCACAAATTGTTATTAAAACATTTTAAAAATCGAGATTAATTTAAAATTTAAATCATAATCTATGGTTGATGCAAAATATTACCGTTGCATAAACTTATTTTTCTGATTAAAGCTCTGTATAAAATAACATAATCAAAACCTAAAATAATTATAGAATTCCTATTTTTCTGATTAAACCCAAATATTCGTGACAATGGAACGATATTGATAGAGGTGGCAACGTGGCAGGAGAGTTTACCAGGTCAACAAATTTGCACCCAATAAAAACTTTACGCGTGTAAAGCCACCTTTGGAAACCGACACCTGTTGGTTGACCTTCAAGTAGGAAGGTAATTAATTAACTAAATTTAAATTAGCTCATAATTAATTAAATAAAAATTAATTTTTAAAAAATCGAAGGAATTTGAGAGAAGCACATGAGCTAGAGGGTTATATAAGTAGGTATAAGCTTTACCCAGAAAATGCAAGAGAGTAGACACCAACAAAGTGAGGCCACCAAAAAAAATAGAGAGAATCTCAATTTCCAGATTTTGCAGCACTGTTTAATCTTTCTTCTTAATTTCCCTCTAATTCTCCCCGCTTCTCTGAATAACTTTCTGTAATCGTCTGTCTTTCAAGCTGGTAAAACAAAAATCTGTTTACAAAAAGGTTGTTCTTTTGAAAGCCAGGTGATCCAGAATAGAGATCCAGGTTTCTGTTTTTAATCCTTATTTTCATCAGCTAAGAGGGTTTGTTTTTGGTCCCTCAAGGTTGGTTTTTTTTTATTATATCAAACAATTGCCTGTTCTTTAGTTTTGGTTAAGAAACAGGTTATTTTATAGAACTAGTACTCTTGCTTTGTTTTGGATATGGCAGCCGCTATAGGTATGTATAATAGCAGCAGAAGAACAGTTTTCTCAGATCCTTTGAGTGAAGAGCTAATGAAAGCGCTTCAACCTTTTATGAAAAGTGCTTCTTCTTCTTCTTCTTCTTCTTCTCCTTTATCTTCTTCTTCTTGTTCTTATTCTCAGCTCATCGCTCCATCACAGCCCAACTTGTACCCTGAATTTTGCTCCCCGTCGACCAGAACCCACTTGTTTTCCAATTATGGGTTCTCTAACTACGACAACATGATGGGTTTTGAGCAAACAGGCTCAATCGGGCTCAACCAACTCACCCCTTCTCAAATCCTCCAAATTCAAGCACAAATTCAACAACAACGACAGCAGCAGCAGCAAACACTGGAGCTTGAGATTGCTTCCATTCCTGCTGCAACAACATCCCTTCAAAACCAGAGGCTTAACTTTCTTTCCGCAAAGCGTGTCCCTATGAAACATGTCTCTTCCGCCCCTCAAAAGGCTACCAAACTGTATAGGGGTGTGAGACAGAGGCACTGGGGGAAATGGGTAGCTGAAATCAGACTCCCCAGGAATCGAACCCGCCTTTGGCTCGGCACTTTCGACACAGCCGAGGAAGCAGCCTTGGCTTATGACAAAGCCGCTTACAAGCTTCGGGGAGAGTTCTCCAGGCTTAACTTCCCCCACCTCAAGCACCAAGGAGCTCATGTTTTTGGAGAATTTGGTGACTACAAGCCTCTCCATGCCTCAGTTGACGCAAAGCTCCAAGCCATCTGCCAGGGCTCGCAGAAACAGGGGAATTCAGGGAAGACCGGTTCAGTTTCGGATTCAAAGCCTAATATAGTCAAGACCGAGGAGTTTGATCATAAAGTGGAGAGTTCATCACTGTTATCATCATCAACAACAACAACATTGGCTGATGAGTCCCTGGCAGGATCTTCTTCACCGGAATCCGACATCACTTTCTTCGATTTCTCTGATTCCAAGTGGGAAGACAGTGATAACTTCTGTTTAGAAAAGTATCCATCAGTTGAAATCGATTGGGAAGCCATCTGAGGAGCCTAAAATAACTAGAAAAACACAACTATCATGTAATTTTCTTGTATTTTCTTAGGTCCGAGTATCTTTTACTTTTGTAACGTAGGAGGGTTTCTCTAGTGGTCTCTACAATGGAAATTTTGACTTTTATAGAGGATCCACGGAGGCTTTTAATTAGGGTTACATTGTGTATCATGTTAAAATACGTTCAACGCAGAGGTATCTCCTATGTAACGCTGGTCTTGCTGCTACTCTTTTATTCCCCTAGCAATTGTCGTGGGCGTGAGCTTTTTTAACGTGAGGCGCTTAAAATGAGCTTAAAATAAGATTATATAAAATTCTTATAAAAATAGTAAGAATTTCGGTATTAATTTTTATGTAGGTACAAAAATGCTTATAAAATCGGTAAGCATTTTTGTATAGATTGAAATTCTTACTATTTTTGTAAACATTTCTGTATGTACAAAAAGTCGATACCGAATTTTTTATCTTTTTTGCAAGTATTTCTGTATAGTCTCATTTTAGGTTGTCTCACTCTAAAGCTTCCCGTTGGGAGTGCTTCAACTTTATGTTTAGGGTTGCATTATTGTTAAAAAACTAGCCGATTTTGTTGTGAATAAAGTAAAGAAAAATAAGAGATTGTAACACCTCATTCCCGTATTCAAATACCAAATATGAGTCAGAGATGTCATAGAACAATAAAATGACTTTTATTCTAAAAAATTCTATAAATTTAAACTTTTGAAAATATTTAAAATAAACTTTTACACAAAATCGGAGCTCATTTACTTTACGAAAAAATAAATTAACTGTTTGATAAATAACAGACTCTAAACCAAAATAGACAAATTTATCACATTTATACATGCCACTAAGTAAATTAAAAACCTCAAGTAGGATGTCATTACTGTGGTACCTTGATGAAAATTTTTGAACTTGATGCAACACCTTATTTACACCCAATGTCTTGAACCACCTACGTGTGCACGGGCAAAACACACGCTAAGTACGAACTTAGTGAGGCATTATAAGGTAATCATAAAATTAAATAATAATAAGTTAAGTATAACATAGTATAAACAATTTCCTTATAAAACTATTTCAAATCAATATTGCTTTAAAGCAAAGTTAAAATATTATAAATATATTTTGTAAAAGTTCTTTTTATCAATAGCCCAAGAAGTACGTATAGAGAGAAACTAAGTATACAAGATCGTGTACTCTTAGAGTAGTAGCCATTTCCCCTAAGGAGAAATGCAAACATTGCATTAATACGAGCTCGTTGTGCTCCCAGAGCACTAGTCGCCGAAGTGACGGTGGTCCCAGACTACTAGATCCGAAGATCAATGCATTCCTAGAATGCTAGCCACTATGAGGCAAGTGTAGCTACAATGCAGTCCCAGACTGTTAGTCTCTTATGGCATGCCACTATACTGTAACTCTCATGGTAATCTTGGGCAATAAAACAATATCATTACCTTTGCAATATATCATTTTATAGATGGTAAAAATCTCATCATCGATAAATCAAAATAATAGAGTAGTTCATACTCCATTATACCATAAATCATTCTATAACAATCATCAATATATGATAATAAAA
The DNA here is from genome assembly GCA_019671005.1 of Hibiscus mutabilis. Lineage (NCBI taxonomy): Eukaryota > Viridiplantae > Streptophyta > Magnoliopsida > Malvales > Malvaceae > Hibiscus > Hibiscus mutabilis. The sequence goes on along the minus strand of CM033728.1, from coordinate 43,426,695 downwards.
TTATCATAAACAAAACATAATAAGGCATTCCATACCCTATCATGTAGAAAACCATCTCTTTTTATCTGTGAAAATATTATATTTCACATAAAAACCAATATTAATTATACCATAAATCATTTCGGTAACATAATTATCGATATATGATAATAAAAATTATTGTAAGCAAAACATAATAAGGCAGTTCATACCCCATAATGTACTAAACCTTTACTTTATACTTGTGAAAATATCATATTTCATATGAAAACCAATATTATTAATTCAATAAAATCATATAGGTCGACTTGTCGCAAGTCTTCGTAAATACGTTTTAAAACAGATAAATGCACTCACCTTGACACTTCTTATCCCAACTAAATTGAATAAATTAAGAGAACTCCAAGCTTGATCCTTTGTATTATCTACTGAATTTCTGATTTCTCGTATTTACCTGAATGTTTCACATTCATCCCTTACATGCACAAATTAATAACACCAATAAGGTACTCATTTTATAATATGTCAGTTTGTGCTACCTTCAAAGAAATATTTATATAAAATAATCTACAACTCAGAATTTGATTCAGTTTGTTCTGAAAAAATATCGATAATCTGTTCAACCATATAAACTAATAGCCCAAATTCAACTCGTACGATTTATTACGAATTTTCAAAGTTGAATTCCAGTGCTGAATTTCGGAGCAAACTGCTACTCTGTTTTCTGACATTTCGTCACTTAAAAATTCATCTCTTTTGATATACCAATCGAAATCAGTCATCGTTTGTTTTAAACGAAACTAGATTAAACCAGGAATACAATGGTATTTGGCTCACTTTCTAATCATTTTTATGGAATTTTTGGTGAATTTCCAAACTCATTGCCAAAGACTAAAATTCTGGACAAATTTCATAATTCACATCTTTAGCATCCTTTAACCATTCCAACACATTAAATTAACCTTTAATTATATTGTTACAACATTTTCCTTTCATGAAAACTCCAAATTCAACTTGAATTCTTAAACCCAAAATTAAACTCTAATTAATCAAATGATATTCCATCAAGAATACATCAATTTCAACTTCAATCAAGCATGGAAATGATAGAACTTCACATAACAATCCTAATTCATTTGAATCCATAACTCCAAATTCTCTCTTATCAATATATGAACATCTAACCATCAAAACCATGAACAAATTACGCCAAATGAAAGAGAATTTAAAGGAAAACAATTTTGTATTTCATAAACTAACCTTGAATCCAACTCTAAGTGCATGAAATTGAACTTCATAATTTGTTCTCCCCTAAAACTTCACAGTAGCAACACCCAAAGAAACCAGATTTTTCTTCCTTATTTTGGCTTAAAATAATGCCAATTGTCCTTTTTAATCACCTTTAAACTAAAATATCTCTTAAATAGCAAAATAACCATTTTACCCTTATAATCCAAGGCTCCAAATCATGCCACATGTCAAAATATTCATTCAATGGTAAAAAAATAAACCAATAAGTTGTTACCAAATTTTCCCTTGTAATTTTCCAAAATTACAATATTGCCATTATTCATCTAACGACTCATATTTAACATGGAAAATCAACTTAAATCCAATGGTCTATGTTAAATCCTTCTAAATTAAGGCATGGAAAAGATATTATTAATCTTGCCTTATCATCTAACAAAATATCCCAATTATTCGATTCGATTCGATTATCCAAATTTTTCTCGAACTTAACCCTTTTATAGCTTTTAACATGAATTATGTACGAAAAAGCCAAGTAGCACGAAAATGTCATTCTTGGGGGTAAACTATTCATCTATGCGACTAAAATACGTAACTTTCAAAAATTACAATTTAGTCCCTTAACTTTTACTAAGTTTATACTTTAGCCACCAAACTTTCATTTTATTCATTTTGGTCACTAGCCAAAATTTTGAGGTATTACAGAGATGAACAAGAACAAATATGAGAGACAAAGAGAGAGACTTGTATTGTATTCTCAATGTAGGGTTGTGTACAATGCTTTCTCCAAGCTTTATATTTATAGGCATAAGATAGAAACCCTAATTTCAATGGGTATTAAACACCAATAATAAAGTACATTAAAGTCTCATTTAATATATGGATATCCACCATAAATAAAGATATTCATAACATTCCCTCTTGAATATCTATGAAGATAATGTGTCTCGTTAAAACCTTACTAAGATAAAAACCTTGTGAAAAAAATTTCTTAGTAAAGGAAAAAGAGTACACACATCTTTGATACGCATAACATGTTGCCTCATTAAAAACCTTACCAGGAAAAACCATTGGGAAAAAACCTCGGTTAAGGGGAAAGAGTGCAATACATATTTACTCTCATTCATAAAAACATCACATAAGATCTTTAAATCTTTACAATTCAATCTTGAATACAATCTTCAAATGTTGAAGTAAAGTATGCACTAGTGAATAAATCTTCCAAATTACTACTTAAAGGATTCATCGAATACTATTCTTTTGAAGATTATGAGGGACGAATCTTTGAAGAAATATGTTTCGTTTTATCACATTTGATGTATTCACATTTAGATTGAGATATAAATTTTATATTATCTCCACACAAGATAGCTTGCATCTTATCTTGTGAAAGCAATTCACATATCTTTTGGATATGTTTAGCCAAACATATTTTTCGGCTTTGCCTCATGCATAACAATTATTTACATGATTTGAAGAGGCAACGAGTTTTGAAATACCTAAAGGCAATGGTCTCGTAGCATTTAGATAGTACTTTTGGACCAACTAAGCATAAGGGTGCTCAACGGATGTGCGTTATGCATGTAAAGTCTTTTTAAATAATTTTCTATGTATGTAGATTAATGCACAAGAATTTCATTGTCAGGAAGATCTCTTCATGAGTCCCAATGATATTCAAGTCATCAACATACACAACAACAACAAATCCGGAGCTAAACCTCTTACTAAAAATGCTTAGGGAAATTGAATTATTCTTATAGCCTTTCGCTAATAAGTATCCACTAAGGTGATTATACAACATGCACCCAAATTGTTTTAATCCATAAATAGATATGTTCAATTTGATTGAATAATGTTCTTGAGAACTTGAATTAACTATTTTTGGTAGTCTAAATCCTTCCGGATGTTTCATGTAAATGTTACTATCAAGAGTCTCATACAAATAAGATGTAACAACATTCATTAGGCGAAAATTAAGCATTTTATTGCCAGACTAATAAAAAAATCTAAAAGTAGTTGCATTCACCATTGAGGATTGTGTTTTCTCATAATCGATTCTAGGTCTTTGTGAGAATCCTTGTGCAATCAAACAAACTTTATATCTCGCGATTTCCCTTTTTTCATTTCTCTTTCTCACAAAGACTCATTTATATACATGGGCTTTACATATTCCGATGTACTGACTATAGGCTCAAATACTTTTCTTTTCAAAAGAGATTTTAGTTTTGCCTCAATTGCCTCTTTCCACTTTGGCCAATCATTTCTTTGTTTACATTGTCTAATTGTCAATGGTTAATGATCCGCATCATCATCCAAAATCTCTAGTGCTATGTTGCATGCAAATTTATTATCGACATCTATTTGATTTCGGTTCCTCTTATTACCAAATATGACATATTTTATTGAGATCTCTTTATTATCAAGAACCTGAGTCATGTCTAATGTCTCTATTGGAGACCATTTAATCTCTTCTTGAGATTTTTGTTGATTCCTCAATCAGACCATCATAAGATATAGCTCATTTTTTTTCGAGAATTTTTATCTTTGGAATCTACTTGTTTACTAAAACTTTAATTGAGTGACCCAATTGTAACTTTTAATAACTAGGTGACCCAAATATAACCTTACTACTAATTGAGAGACCTTCAATATAGTTTACCCATAAAGAATTTTATTTTTTGAACTAGGGACGTTGCTACAGTACTAGAAAAAGTCATCAACGCTACACGACGACTTTAATATAAAACTCATGCTTGGTTGCATGCTTAAGTAGAACTCAGCTGATTACCATAACTTTATCTCTAGATGACAAATGTTCTATGAAGCACACAGCTCTTAAAAATCACCCCATGAATCTGATGTGAGCCGTGATGTGTGTAATCACTCATTTTTATCCGGTTTGTAAATATTGTTAATATATTAGTACAATAATTAATGGGGAATTATTATTGGATGTATACATATTACATTATATGTTTACTATATATATGCGATTAATGTGTGTGAAATATACACGTGTGATATGTATGAGTGCATGTGTATTATACATATTATGTTTATGTATATGTTAATATTTATTATAGTATATGTGTGTCTTATGTATGTTTATGTGTGCATTGTGTGTGACTGTGTAACATGTGAATGTTATATTAGTGATGTGTATAATTAGGTGTGCCGGTACATTTATGTTATATTAACTAAGGGCGTGTAACGTATATTAATGTCGGTATGCCATACGTATAGGTGTACGCGTACGAATATATATATATGTATATATTATCATAATCGTATTATTATTATTAATAATATTATTATCACATATATATATATAAACAGATAATAAAATAAAACCAGGGTTTATTAGTGTCCAATCCAATATATTACAAAAACCCAAAAAGAATATAACATGGTTGACAAGGCCCAACCGGCCAAAGCCCGTAATAAATAAAACCCTAAAAATGTATCTAACCCTGACCCATTTTATTATTATCTATGCGCAGCCAACCAAGAGCCGTCGGATCAAATCCAGATCCAACGACTATGATCAAGTCATGATAACCTTCCATCTGATGCGCGTGACACCACTCGCTGCTCAACTGTCTTCCACGCGCGCGTGGCTCGCACGCTCTAGACCTTTCATATCACCGTACGCCACATGCCATGATCTGGTGCAGTCTCCCAATTCCAAGGTTGAATCTCGGTCGTCCAAGCTTCAAAGCATCCCAGCCGTTGGATCAGATCTGATCCAACGGTCGAGATTCACTCTTACTGAACGGGTCGCCACCACACCTCCTCCACCATGCCGCCGTACTACTAGCTCAACCACCGCGCTCAGAGAACGTGCAAAACACTAAAACAATGGATTATCAGTACCAAAAAAATCAGATATGATGTAATTTTCATGTAATTATACTCTACCAAAAACAGAGATCAGAAAAAATATATAGAATCCAACCAAAGTGTATTATCATCAGTTTTTCATAAATACAAAAAAAATGCAAGTCTAGTGGTACTTCTCTTTCTTCTTTTACTGCATGCATATCTTTCAAGGGCATCAACAATATACAAAAATGAAAAGAAGTCGGTTCTTACCCTCGTCGAAAAAGTCTCCCGCCGCCGGTAATAAGCTGTAAGGCTCTTAAGCCAAACATGGTGAACCGGTAAAGGGGAGAGGTTGTTTGGTCTTGGTTTACAAAATTTTTTAAAAAAGAGAGGAAAGAGTTTCGGTTTTTGTTTTTTAGATCTAGGAAAATAGGTCTCGTTCTTCTAAAATCTAAGGTCGTATGTGGGTATAGAGTGAAAAAATGGGTGTTTTAGGCCCTGGTTCGAGGACCGCCGGCGCAGGCGAGCTGTGGCCGGCGGTGGTCTAAAGAGCCCGGGACGACGGAGAGTCACCGGTTTCTGGGTTTCATCAAGGCTTGGCTCTATGGATTCAGAGAGAAATAAGAGCTTCGCTCTTAAGGGTAAAAAAATGGGGGAAAAGGTCGAATCTTAATTTGATAAATGTGATATATCGAGTCCCAATATTTTCAAAATGGGTTAATTTGGGCTTAAGGGCTCCCGCGTTTTTGATCTTTTCAAATTGAGCGTCCCCTTTGGTACAATCACAAGCCTGGTCCTTCTTATCATTTAAATTTTTTTAATTTCATCCTGAAATTAACCAGAATCAGCGTGTATATGGTGAAATTACGTTCTAAGTCCCACCGCGTTTTGAAAATTTTCACTTCGAGCTTGCCCCTTGGTTTATTTGCATCCCTAGTCCCTGCATGTTTATTTCATATTATAATTAGGTCCCAAATTATGCTCTTTTCTTTTTTTTGTTTTGAGTATTCTGGTTCTCTTTTCACTCAATTTCAGTCCTTTATTTTATGTCAAATAATTGTGGTTATTTGTTTATTATTAGGTTTTATGGTACGTTAATTTTGCTCTTAATGTTTTTATCTATGTTCTTGTATCATATTTATCTATGTTTTTATGTAATAGATGTTTATCATGTGCTTTAGCATTTAAGTTATTTCGTTCGTATTATGTACATATCTATTTTATATGTTACGTCTAGCTTCGTTTGAACATCTTGTTTATATATTTCTTCATGTGTTTTATGTATGTTGGTTGGCATATTATGTGTCTTTATTTGTATTTTTATAATGTATGTATTACGCATTGTATATCTTGTAGTTTATTTGTTCATGCCATATACTTTTCTTTAGTAAGTGATCATGTTTAGCTTATTTATTTATCATGTAGATTTGAATTCTAACATGTTTATTTGTATTTTGCATTTTGGGTTACATATTAAAAATGGGTAATTTTTTTTGTTACATATTAATATCATGACGTGTCATAATTTATGCATGTAAAGTGTACCGCATGATAAGGGTTTTAGTGTATTTTTGTGGTGTTGTTGATTTGTTAATTTCGTACCCTTCTTAGGTTTATGCCATGCATGTTATAGTTGCGGTTCATTTTAATGTGTTTAAGCATGTTAAGACTAATTAGTCTAATTTTGGAAGCAAGCATTTTCTTGTTCATATTTTATTTTGTTTTGTTTTTATCATCATGATATGTTATGTTCATGCATTTTAATTATTTTTGTTTTATATTATAGTATTTGGGTTTTAATGCCAAGTCAATATGAATGTTTGTTTATGTTTTCTAAGATCGCATAATGGTATAAAATTTGTCAATGCGGTGCCCTTTTATCCGAACGTAAACGGGGCCAATATTAGTGATGGTGGTTGGACGTTTACTCTCGGATAACGGAGCCTTTAAAATTTACTCGCAATTATAACCGAATTTTAAACTAATCGTTACTTTAACCCGAAAAATCCAATATTAATAAAGCGGTAATTATTAAAGTACCAATTTTGGGGTGTGGGGGTGCTAATCCTTCCCCATCCGTATCCGACTCCCGAACCCAATAGTTTTTTAAATCTCTGGTTTTATGGTGTCTGGCCTACCTAAGTGGCCGATGGCGACTCCAATTTTTAAATAAAATGTGGTTTTTTAAAACCCCCATGGAATAAACATTTTATATCCGAAAAATCACAAACACTTCGAAAATCCACTCTTTTAGTGAATTAGGGGGACATCGCTATAGATGGCGACTCCGCTGGGGATATTTTGGTTTTTTTAAAAAACAAATGTGAGTCAAGCTTTTTAAATAATTACCGCTTTACTAATATTAAAAGTTCCGAGTTAAAGTGACTATTAAATTAACATTCGGTTATAATTGCGCGTTTATTTTAACGCATTTAAAATATGGCATATGAACCCGTTTTTTTTAGTGGGGGGAAAACGCTAATGCTTTCGTGGAGATATCGTTCTCTCGTATGGGCCTAGCAAGTACCTTCGGGGCTCGAGTACCTTATGCTTTCGTAAGGATATCGTTCCTTCGTACGGGCATAAGCGAATGGGTCCCCCTGAATTGAACCTGGTTGAAAGGAGCCTATAATGGGTGATGATCGGGGGCCTTTCTGCTCTTAGTAGAGGACAGCGAGGACAATTCGGGTACCTCCTAGAACCAAAACTGCATATAGAGAACACATAAAAACCCACCCTGTTAGAGCCATGCGGATAACCTAGGCGTCTTAGATGGAATGTAAATAGGATTGTCTTGTTTTCTTATCGCATTTAATTTGCCCTTTTATTACGTACTTATCATTTTTGTCCGGTACTGACTTGTTTTCTTTTTGCTTTGTTTTTGCATATCATCGCATTCGCATTACACAGGGCATTGATTCCCGAGTGATTTCTCCCATAATAGAAGATTATTCATGATGGACCAAAGGTTCTTTGACCTGAAGGAAGGGGGTCCAATTCCAGAGTTCCATCCCGAGACTAGGCCAGGGACAGCCAAAGAAGAATCATTCAAGGACTCCAGAACAGATTCGGTAAGCAGTATAAATCCTGGTGACAAACAAGATGAAATACAAGAACTAAAGAAGCAGATGTCTGAGATGATGGACCAGATAGGCAAGCAGCATGTCGAACTCAGAAAAGATTTGATCGAGGATCAGAATATAGAACATAATGGTCAGAATGTCGAGACAGACAACACCATTAAATATGACAAATCGAATCCATTTGTGATCAATCTCAAGAAGCAGACAAGTAGCATATCTGGGGTAGATACCAAGGGAACAGAGGCAAAACCAGGGGAAGCTCAAGAATCCAATAACATCAGAAGGCATTATCCTATACCCATGAGATACACTGAGCTACTTCCGTTGCTTATCGAAAGGAGCCTTATTATACCAGTGAAGTCGGTACCAAGGAAACCTCCTTTTCCGAAGGGTTACAACAGTCGTGTCTGGTGCAGCTACCACATAGGCGATTCGAGTCATCGCACTGAAAATTGTAGGGCCCTGAAGGACAGAGTTCAAGGTCTTATCAGAATGGGATTTTTGGGTTTCGAAGACGGACAACCCCGATTCTACAATGAGCCAGCCGTTGCTCGAGGGGCAAAGTCGAAGGAGGGTCAATACCCAGCCCAAGGTTCGGGTAACACAGAAGTGGGCCACTCAAGCGGGATAAAGTTAGGAGTCAAGAATAAAAGCGTCTCGGAAGATGAACTTGCACGCAAGTGCGGCCAGCTCGAGCATGAGAGACACGATCTGAGTATGAAATTAAAGAATGTACAAGACGAGTACCAGAAGTTGCACTTTGAATTCAAGAATTTCGGTATGGGTGACACCGCGGAAGAGTGGGTCAATGGTATGATTCAGCTGAGGAACGGTTCAAAACGCTGGAAGCAGAAATGCAAGAATAGTAAGAATAAAGTCAGATCATTATCACAGAAGCTGGAAGAAGCTGAGGGCCAACGCGACATTCTCCAAAGTGAGTTGGAAAGCAGTCTGGCCATAGAAGATATCCTGAAATCAAGTCTGCAGCAGGAAAGGAATGAATCACAAGCCTTTCAAATGGAAAACGCAGCACTCAAAGAACAGGTAGCGAGGCTCGAGACTTATTTACGTACCAGTGAGATCCGTATTGGGGCAATGACCGTTCAGCTACAAAAGGCTGAGAAAACAGTACAGGAGAAAGACCGGGATATGAAGATGGTTACGACTCAAGCCCGGCAAGTAGCTCAATAGGTAGCAGATTTAGCCGATGCAGCAGCACCAATAAGCCAGAATATGGATCCAGCGTTGGACCGCGAAAGAAAGCTGACATGACTGTTGAATGAGGTCAAGACATTAGGTGCCAAGGCTCACCGCTATCTGTAAAACCATAATATCGGATGTAATGAAACCTTATGGTCTGAATGAAAGATGTCCCATAGGGACAAATCACTTGTGGAATCGATGCTTTATGACATTCATGCATTGCATTTGCATCACGTCCTTTGCATTGTTTAATAATTTTATCATCGCATGGCACTTCATCATTTAACACTTGGGGTTCGATGGCAGAATTAGTTGGAAAATGGAACGAACCGAAGAGTCAAGGCTTGACCAGCTAGAAGAAAAAATCAAGAAAGAGCTTAAGAAGAAAGAAAAGATAAATGTTTTCAATACGAGGGAACTTTGCCTAGTCCCTGATTTGGTCATTCCTCTGGATTTCAAGGTTCCCGGATTTGCGCAGTATGACGGAACCAGCTGCCCGAAGATTCACTTAACCATGTTCTGTAGAAAAATGGAAGGATACATGAAGAATGAAGAGTTGTTGATCCACCACTTCCATGATAGCATGACGGGACCCGCAGCAGTGTGGTATAACCGTTTGAACAGAAACCAAGTTAGGTCATGGGGTGACCTCGCTAATGCCTTCTTGGGTCGATACAAATATGCTTTAGATTTAGCACCCTGTCGTCAGTTTCTTCAGAATGAGAAAATGAGACCAAGTGAAAGCTTCAGGGAATATGTACTAAGGTGGCGATGTTTGGTGACCCAAGTCCAGCCTCCTATAGCGGAAGAAGAGTTAACTCCCTTGTTCCATGCAACGCTTCCTTCTCCTTTCTTCGATGTGATGTTGGAGAAATCGAGAAACAGATTTGAAGATTTCATGACGATTGGAGAGAGGATAGAATATGCAATCAAAGAAGGAAAATTGGGGTCTAAGTCTAAGGACCGAATTGAAGATAAGATAGATAAGGATGGAGAAGTAAATGAGTGTCATCTCCAGGGTTCGCGTAAAAGAAGAAGATAGACTGACACCTCAAAGTCATCAAGGAAAATTCCTCGGACGAGCGCAAATTTGGAAGTGTTTGGAACATCTATCTCAGACATTTGGCCTCATCTGGTAGGGGATCACTATCTTGCTCCTAGGCCGATGAAGATTGCACCTGATCTGTTTGCCCATAGTTTTGACTGGAGTAGCACATGCGAATTTTATATGGGGCACCGGGGTATCCCACCAGGAAATGTAGACCTTTATTGGGGGAAATCAAGAAGCTGATCAATGATGGAACTTTGACACGAGAGTTGATCCAGCAGTGGAAGACCAAAGATGAGGGGCAAGTCTGCATAGTGCTGAAGAAGCCAGAGATGTCTCTACATTAAAAGACCTTCCTGAAGTAATACAAGGAATCAACTTTACTACATGTGGCCCACATGTGGTAAAGATCTTTTGTGATGGGGCATGTTTGTTGATTTTTATTCCAATGAAGAACACATTTTGCTTAACATATAATATTCTTGAAAGTACATAGATATATATTTTCTCGCCGTTGTAGGACACTGGATATCAATTGCAAGATGTGACATTAGATAGATGTTTTGACAAAGGTGGGGTGTAATCTTCCTTCTGGTCAGCAAAGCGAGACTACTACTCTCTCGATGATGTTCAAGGTCGAAAAAGCTCCAAATGTCAACCATGTAGAGTCGCTTGAAATTGAAACTCCAAGCATAATCTTCTAGGTAGTAAATAAGTAAAAATAAGAATTAAAAGAGAAAGAATTGGAGAAAAAGAAAGAAAGAGAAAAGAATAATAAAAAGCACTCCTATGTTCGGAACCTGGTAATAGGCTTGTTCGGATAAAAGTGTGGTAATTTTGGGGCACTCCGCTGAGGCGATAAGGTGGAGACACATCATCCAATTCAAGAAACCTTAGCTTCATGAGTGATGATAATATTTTCAAATCGTGACTATGCCGAGTAACTTGGGGTAGTGTTGTTTGCTCCATCGTTGTCCTCAAGACAAAGGACTGTGACGAATTGATTTCCTCAAATAATGATAAAAGCGAAAAAATGAAAAAAAGAAGAAAAAAACAACAAAAAAGGAAGAGAAATATGAGAAAAAAAAAGAAAAGAAGAAAAAGAGAGAGAAAAAAGGAAGAAAAAAAAAAAAAAAAAAGAGAAAGGAAGAGAAAAGAAAAGAGAGAAAATATACGATATTATAGGAAAAATTAAGATTCACACCACCCAGAACTCTATTCCTAGAGTAATATTTTTGCGCTTGAGTGGTCATACAAGCCCACCCTTTTTGGGGGCAGAGTAGATAATGAGAATTGAGAAAGAGTAGTACTCTGCAGCAACGCGGTAATCATGAGGATGAACCGAGTCACCAGGGAAGACTTCACATCTTTGAATTACCGAGTGGTTGAATCTAAGCCGCTCTTGCACATGATATCCAGAGCTCCTATGTTGTGTTTTCAAGATCCTATATGTTAATCTAAATGATACCCTTCAGTGGAACACCAATCAACAGATTGATAAGTTAAAGCAACAAAGATTTCCATGTATTACTTCAGGGATAAGATCCAGAACACAAGGTTGCGGATACTATTGGAGCACCTAACCAGAAACGACCCCACAATGCATAGAATGAAGATGATGACAGAAGTGGGTTCCAGCCATGATGCCTTGTTTGGTTCAAGAAAATGAAGGACAAAACAGGACAAGAATGAGCTTACAAAGTATGGGGACGGTAAAAGGTAAACATTGAGTCTCCAAAGGATCAAAGCACAGGGATCGAGAAATGGTTCCCGTCCAAAGGCAACAAGAAGGTTGAGGTTAAGAAACATTTTGTTCACCCCGATGACGAAACTAAAAATAATCAGAATGTTGGGTCAAAGGAATCAGAAGGTAGCTGAGCTCATGATCGAGTGGGGCAATGCAGAATATAAAGAATAGTAAGAATCTCTGCACACGCATGATATAGAGTTTGTTGGTGAAGCAGGCAGAGACCCCGAAGAAGAAAGGCAAATGCTCGTGCAAAAGAACAAGAGCGGGTACTCATTGAACAAAATTTGACAGAAATGAAGATCAAAACTGAGGTACCGCAAAAAGAAAGGAAACAAAGAAATCCAAAGAATGACTTTTCAGGACATAAGATTTTAAAACAATACTAACAATAAAAAGAAAAATAAAAAAAAAGAGTGAGAGAAAATAAGGATAAAAAAAAGAAAAAGAAACAAGAAAAAGAGAAGAAGAAGAAGAAGAAAGCACGACATTGCATGCATCAAATAGATAAAGGCATGTCAATTTTTGCTTGTTCCTAGACACGTATTTGAAGAATCATCAAAGAATTTACTAAAGAAACGAAAGAACGGCAGCCATAGCGGCGTGAGGCCCAGATGTTAAATCCTTCGGGTCATCGGTAAGTCCTTCGGGCATGATGTTAAGTCCTTCGGGCCACCAATAAGTCTTTCGAGCGTGGTGATAAGTCCTTCGAGCCATCAATAAGTCCTTCGGGCATGATGCGGCAGCATGAGTAGCTTGAGTCCCGAAAGAACGGCAGCCATAGCGGCGTGAGGCCCAGATGTTAAATCCTTCAGGTCATCGGTAAGTCTTTTGGGCACGATGTTAAGTCCTTCGGGCCACCAATAAATCTTTTGAGCATGGTGATAAGTCCTTCGGGCCATCAGTAAGTCCTTCGGGCATGATGCGACAGCATGAGTAGCGTGAGTCCCGAAAGAACGGCAGCCATATCGGCGTGAGGCCCGGATGTTAAATCCTTTGGGTCATCGGTAAGTCTTTTGGGCACGATATTAAGTCCTTCGGGCCACCAATAAGTCTTTCGAGCGTGGTGATAAGTCCTTCAGGCCATCAGTAAGTCCTTCGGGCATGATGCGACAGCATGAGTAGCGTGAGTCCCGAATGAACGGCAGCCATAGCGACGTGAGGCCCAGATGATTAAATCTTTCGGGTCATCGATAAGTCCTTTAGGCACTATGTTAAGTCCTTCGGGCCACCAATAAGTCTTTCGAGCGTGGTGATAAGTCATTCGGGCCATCAGTAAGTCCTTCGGACATGATGCGGCAACATGAGTAGCGTGAGTCCAGAAAGAGCGGCAGCCATAGCAGCGTGAGGCCCAGATGTTAAACCCTTCGGGTCATCGGTAAGTCCCTCGGGCACGATGATAAGTCCTTCAGGCCACCAGTAAGTCTTTCGAGCATGGTGATAAGTCCTTCGGGCCATCGATAAGTCCTTTGGGCATGATGCGGCAGCTTTAGTAGCGTAAGATATCAACAGCCTCATAAAAAATAGAAAAGTGAAAGAAGAGAGAAAAAGAAAAAACGAAAAAAGAAGAAAAAAAAGAAAAAGAAAAAAGAAAAAAAAGAGAAAAGAAAAAGAAAAAAGAAAAAGTAAAAAGAGAGAGGAAAGAACAAGCGAAAACAAAGGTTATATAAAGGAGAAACTTACGTTTTCAAGCCCCAGTGAAAAAGGATCCATATAGGAAGAGCTCTAACTCTAGAATCGCAAAAAAAGAACCAAAGGTGAAGAAGTTCTATACAGGGAGAACTTATGAGCCTGAAGATTCGGCCGAGGAAAAGCGGAGAGTTCCAGAAGAACACGTGATTCCAAAGTCGTGAGCAGGGAAGTCGGATAAAAATGAGTGCTTTCGATCTTTGCTTTGTTCTCGTTTCACAAAAACAAGCAAAGAGTGGCAACTGTAATCACTCATTTTTATCCGGTTTGTAAATATTGTTAATATATTAGTATAATAATTAATGGGGAATTATTATTGCATGTATACATATTACATTATATGTTTACTATATATATGCGATTAATGTGTGTGAAATATACACGTGTGATATGTATGAGTGCATGTGTATTATACATATTATGTTTATGTATATGTTAATATTTATTATAGTATATATGTGTCGTATGTATGTTTATGTGTGCATTGTGTGTGACTGTGTAACATGTGAATGTTATATTAGTGATGTGTATAATTAGGTGTGCCGGTACATTTATGTTATATTAACTAAGGGCGCGTAACGTATATTAATGTCGGTATGCCATACGTATAGGTGTACGCGTACGAATATATATATGTATATATTATCATAATCGTGTTATTATTATTATTATTATTATTATTATCACATATATATATATATAAAAAGATAATAAAATAAAACCAGGGTTTATTAGTGTCTAATCCAATATATTACAAAAACCCAAAAAGAATATAACATGGTTGACAAGGCCCAACCGGCCAAAGCCCGTAATAAATAAAACCCTAAAAATGTATCTAACCCTGACCCATTTTATTATTATCTATGCTCAGCCAACCCAGAGATGTCGGATCAAATCCACATCCAACGACTATGATCAAGTCAAGATGACCTTCCATCTGATGCGCATGACACCACTCGCTGCTCAGCTGTCTTCCACGCGCGCGTGGCTCGCACGCTCTAGACCTTTCAGATCAATGTACGCCACATGTCATGATCCGGTGCAGTCTCCCAATTCCAAGGTTGAATCTCGATCGTCCAAGCTTCAAAGCATCCCAACCGTTGGATCAGATCTGATCCAACGGCCGAGATTCACTCTGACTGAATGGGTCGCCACCACACCTCGTCCACCATGTCGCCGTACTACCAGCTCAACCACCGCGCTCAGAGAACGTGCAAAACACCAAAATAATGGATTATCAATACCAAAAAAATCAGATCTGATGTAATTTTCATGTAATATACTCTACCAAAAACAGAGATCAGAAAAAATATATAGAATCCAACCAAAGTGTATTATCATCAGTTTTTCAGAAATACAAAAAAAAAACGCAAGTCTAGTGGTACTTCTCTTTCTTCTTTTACTGCATGCATATCTTTCAAGGGCATCAACAATATAAAAAATGAAAAGAAGTCGGTTCTTACCCTCGTCGAAAAAGTCTCCCGCCCCCGGTAATAAGCTGTAAGGCTCTTAAGCCAAACATGGTGAACCGGTAAAGGGGAGAGGTTGTTTGGTCTTGGTTTACAAAATTTTTTAAAAAAGAGGGGAAAGAGTTACGGTTTTTGTTTTTTAGATCTAGGAAAATAGGTCTCGTTCTTCTAAAAGGGGTGTTTAGAGTGAAAATCTAAGGTCTCGATTTCTAGGTTTCATCAAGGTTTGGCTCTATGGATTCAGAGAGAAATAAGAGCTTCGCTCTTAAGGATAAAAAAAATGGGGGAAAAGGTCGAATCTTAATCTGATAAATGTGATATATAGAGTCCCAATATTTTCAAAATGGGTTAATTCGGGCTTAAGGGCTTCCGCGTTTCTGATCTTTTCAAATTGAGCGTCCCCCTTGGTACAATCACAAGCCTGGTCCTTCTTATCGTTTAAATTTTTTTAATTTCGTCCTGAAATTAACCAGAATTAGCGTGTATATGGTGAAATTACGTTCTAAGTCCCACCGCGTTTTGAAAATTTTCACTTCGAGCTTGCCCCTTGGTTTATTTGCATCCCTAGTCCCTGCATGTTTATTTCATATTATAATTAGGTCCCAAATTATGCTCTTTTCTTCTTTTGTTTTGAGTATTCTGGTTCTCTTTTTACTCAATTCCAGTCCTTTATTTTATGTCAAATAATTGTGGTTATTTGTTTATTATTAGGTTTTATGGTACGGTAATTTTGCTCTCAATGTTTTTATCTATGTTCTTGTATCATATTTATCTATGTTTTTATGTAATAGATGTTTATCATGTGCTTTAGCGTTTAAGTTATTTCGTTCGTATTATGTACATATCTATTTTATATGTTACGTCTAGCTTCGTTTGAACATCTTGTTTATATATTTCTTCATGTGTTTTATGTATGTTGATTGGCATATTATTTGTCTTTATTTGTATTTTTATAATGTATGTATTATGCATTGTATATCTTGTAGTTTATTTGTTCATGCCATATACTTTTCTTTAGTAAGTGATCATGTTTAGCTTATTTATTTATCATGTAGATTTGAATTCTAACACGTTTATTTGTGTTTTGCATTTTGGGTTACATATTAAAAATGGGTAATTTTTTTGTTACATATTAATGTCATGACGTGTCATAATTTATGCATGTAAAGTGTACCGCATGATAAGGGTTTTAGTGTATTTTTGTGGTGTTGTTGATTTGTTAATTTCGTACCCTTCTTAGGTTTATGCCATGCACATGTTATAGTTGCGGTTCATTTTAATGTGTTTAAGCATGTTAAGACTAATTAGTCTAATTTTGGAAGCAAGCATTTTCTTGTTCATATTTTATTTTGTTTTGTTTTTATCATCATGATATGTTATGTTCATGCATTTTAATTATTTTTGTTTTATATTATAGTATTCGGGTTTTAATGCCAAGTCAATATGAATGTTTGTTTATGTTTTCTAAGATCGCATAATGGTATAAAATTTGTCAATGCGGTGCCCTTTTATCCGAACGTAAACGGGGCCAGTATCAGGCGTAGTGATGGTGGTTGGACGTTTACTCTCGGATAACGGAGCCTTTAAAATTTACTCGCAATTATAACCGAATTTTAAACTAATCGTTACTTTAACCCGAAAAATCCAATGTTAATAAAGCGGTAATTATTAAAGTACCAATTTTGGGCGGTGTGGGGGTGCTAATCCTTCCTCATCCGTAACCGACTCCTGAACCCAACAGTTTTTTAAATCTCTGGTTTTATGGTGTCCGACCTACCTAAGTGGCCGGTGGCGACTCCAATTTTTAAATAAAATTCGGTTTTTTAAAATCCCCACGGAATAAACATTTTATATCCGAAAAGTCACAAACACTTCGAAAAATCCACTCTTTTAGCGAATTAGGGGGACATCGCTACAATGTGTTTTCATATTTATAAGTAATTTCTAAGTTATATTTAAACAATATTAAAAATAATTATAATTTCCCATCTTTCTTCTCCACATATAGAAAAATTATACTCCCTCCGCCCCTAGTAAAATTGTCACTTTTTTATTTTAAAATTGCCCTAGTCAAATTATTACTTTAAAAAATTCAACCAATTTTTTTTAACACAAATTTACTTTTTTATCCCTTTTTAATTTTCCAACAAAAAACAAAAGTTAACTTTCTAAGGGCATACTTATTATTTAAATTATTTTACACCATACAACTTTTTCTTCCTAAAACTCCGTGAAAAATCAACATGTAACACAATTAGTGGGACGTAGGGAGTAGTAACTACTTTTGTTAATTATCTTTAAATATAATTTTAAGCATGATAATGTCATATTTGATATTTTACTTTAACAAAATATTTAATATGATATTTGTACTTTTAAAACATCTAACGCGATATCTATTCTGTGACAAAATATCCAATAAAACATTTGTACTTTGATAAAACATCCATATGTAATTTTAAAAATATCGAATGTTGAACATTTTTTTTTGACAAAATCGAATGTAAAATTTATACTTTATTAAAGTGTTCAATATGATATATAAACTACCATTCTTTGTATTATTATAGTACCTAAGTTAACACTAATAGTGAGTGTCGTACCAAACTATTATTTCATGTGTTATTATGGTACTTGAGTTAACACTCTCAATAAGTATCTAATCAGTCACGTAAATTTACAGAAACTATAATAATACACAAAATAATAATTCAAGTACCACATTCGATATTTTGTCAAAATACAAATATCATATGAGACATTTTGTTAAAATGCAGATACTAAATATGACATTATCCCTTCTAAATATTTATTTATAAATCTCTTAATTGGTTTTACTTTGTTTATTAAAAGAAGTGGTACATTGTAATTCGTCGACGGTATATAAGCTTCTTGTACTAATGGTACATTAAATACAATCTCCAAAATTTGTTGAAGTCAAATCTTTAATTTATGAGTCCATTGAAATAAATCATGGTATAATATATATATTATTGAATTTAATATAGTCAATAATGATTTAATACATCAAATGAGGTTTTAACTGTATTGGTAAATGTCGAGGTATCGAGACTTTGAGTGTCTAAGTTTGAGTACCATCATTCGTTAATTACTTATGTGTGTGAGTTAAGTTATTTGTGGTTTTTATATAGATTTATTTTAATTTAGGTCTGGATATTCTGACTAACAAGTTATTTTATAAATCGTAATAATTGATTCTGATAGTAAATGCATTATATTGATTGATTCTAATTATAATTGTACTAGGAAAATTGATGAATTATACTCGATTTTTCATTTAAAAAATATACCATGAATATTTCACCCCATAAATCACTGCCGATATTATATAATGGAATTTTTTTTTTGATATACTAGTTTGTGTAAACTTTAAGCTTGTTAGATTTAGGGTTTAGAGTCTAGACTTTAGAGTTTAGGGGTTTAGGTTGTATGAATTAGTTCTTTAGGATTTAGGGTTAGAGTTTAGAGTTTAAGGTTAGGGTTTATGTTTTAAGATTTTAAATTTAGTAATTTAGATTTTAAACAAGGATTGTCATAATTTTTTTACACATTATGTGTTTTAAGATTTTAAATTTAGTAATTTAGATTTTAAACAAGGATTGTCATAATTTTTTTTACACATTATGTGTATCAAAATATATCACATATAATTTTGTATTATTTGAAATTGGGTTTAAAAAAAACTTTAGTTTATACTACTTTTTAGTTTAATTTTCTTAAAATGAACCCAACAAGTGGTCCCAATGGAAAAGTTGATGATGTTCATCTTGGGATATCTGGGTTAAATTACTTTGTCTGCAAAGTGTGTGCGCGCACTGTCAAAGAGTTAAAGGATATGTATAAACAGACACTACCTTGTAATCACCTTTAGACTATTCGAAAAAAGTTTGAATTTTTGTCAACTTTAAACGTGGGTTAATTAGACTTGAATACGCATTCAATCAAATAATTAAAAAAAATACTAAACGAAAATGTGAACGAATGATGGACCAACAAACCATAAAAAAGTAAGGTTTAAAGGTCAAATTGGCCCTCAACGAAAAATTAAAAAAATAATTAAGCTCTTATGAAATTTTTTTACTCAATTTAACCCTCAAAATTCAAATTGCACCCAATTTAGCCCCTCCGTTACGTTGACCGTGTTGAACGTCAATGCTCTCTAACGATCAAAGATAGGACACGTGGCACACTCTAGACATGCCATGTAATCAAAATAGATTATTTATAAAAAATCTACAAAATTATAAAAAAATAAAAATTCATAAAAATTGTAAAAATAAAAAATATAATAATAATAAAATATTTTTTCTTTAATTTTTTTATAAATAACATAAAATAATATTTTTTTCTAAAAAAACCCAAAGTTTCATTTAAAAAAACCTCATAAATCCCTAAATCAATCATTAGCACCGATTCAACCACCGGCCACTCCCCATCGTAGGAAAACTCCTCCCATCTTCGTTGTCCTTGCACCGATTCTCACCATTCGACACCTCTTGAATCGTCCAACCTGTTCTCCCTCAATATTTCTTCTCACTAGCACCGTTGTCTGCCACAGTACCAGCAACTTCCACCGTCAATTAAATTGATTTAAGGATTTGGGAATGTAGGGTTAGGATTTAAGGTTAGGGATTTGAAAATTTTGGGCATTTTGA
Source organism: Hibiscus mutabilis (assembly GCA_019671005.1). Lineage (NCBI taxonomy): Eukaryota > Viridiplantae > Streptophyta > Magnoliopsida > Malvales > Malvaceae > Hibiscus > Hibiscus mutabilis. The sequence continues at coordinate 43,406,731 of CM033728.1, read as the reverse complement.
AAAATTTTGAAATTTTGGGTTTTTATAATTAATTTTTTTAAAAAAATTTATATAATTTTTAAATATCAATTGATTATAAATATTTATATATTTTTTAATAATTATTAAAATTATATTTATATTTTTCAATTATAAGTAAAAAATATTTTTTTATAATTTTATACATAATTTTAATTTTTTACACATTTAAATATTTTTTAGATTTTTCTTGAAATTTTTATATATATTTTTTATAATTTTAAATATTATTTCCCAATTTTTTAATTTTTTAATTTTAAATATATTCTTTTATAATTTTAAATATTTTTAAAATTTTTAAATGATTATTTATGGTTTTAATAATGTGACACGTTCAGATTGTGCCACGTGTTACCATCATAATAATTACCTTTTGAGTTAATGATCAACTGTAATGGTCAACATTACAGAAGGGCTAAATTGATCGCAATTTGAATATTGAAGGCCTGATTGATAATGATTTAAATTCTGAGGGCTCAATTAAGGAAAAAATTTCATAAGGGCTTAACTGATTTTTTTGATTTTTCGTTGAGGGCCAATTTGACCTTTAAGTCAAAATTAATTATTAAATTCGTTCCGGTAGATACTTTGATAAACTAAAAAAAAAAATCACACTCTTTGGGTATAGTTTAGGAGTCACCATTGGTGCAATTACACAAAAATTCAACACTGACAATGATAATGGAGAAATTGATAATGAGACCAAAATGTAGGACCATACAGGCTTTGGCTGCACAACCAATAATTTATGGGTTTCAATATTTTCCTTCTTCGCAATGAATTGATTGCCCAATTGATGATGGTTCTAATTGGCTATTGGACAATTGGCTTTTTCTTTTTTTAACGTGAAGAATTTCAATCAGGCAATCTACATCAGTTTTGAAGTTTGTGAGATGTTTTCACTAATTAAATCGCATGTCCCATGCTCTTTTCTTTAAAAAATATTACAATTATAATGTTAATCTATATTGATTAGAGCTTCATATGGGATCACCATTCACTCCGATCTAAAGAGGGATAAAGGTAATGCTAAAGGGATCAACCTTTTGGTAAGTAAATAGGAATTCATTTCTGTCTTATATGGAGGGAGAGAAACATATGAATATTTTGAAGTATGCGCAGGAATTAAACTTGATCCATAGTATTAAGAAGATAGTAAGAATTAGACTACACGGGAAGCTTAAAAATATGATCAGTATGGTAAATAGTAATCTTTGTACAAAGTGAAATTTTGTAAGTTTTGAGTTTATACATTTATCCAAAAAATAAGGTAAATTTGGATTAATTCATCTTGACCCAAATTATTATTTAATAAAAATTTTATTTTAATTTTATGATAAAAGCATGGACAGAGCCATGATACTAAGTCGAGGAGCCAAAATATAACTACAAATAAAAAACATTGGGGGCAAAGTCAAAATAAGCTAAAATTTGGGGGCAAAATCAAAATAAACTAAAATCACCAATGGAGCAAAGGAGACCGGCATCGGAGTTTCCAGGGGGAAGCGCAGGATCAGGCAAACGGAAGTCACACAGTGTTCGTGGATATGGTGAGTAAAAGAATTCATAAACTGGCCCTCTGGGAAGCTTTCAACGTTTATGGCGAAGTCAAGGATGTTTACATTGCCTATTGAAATAAGAAACGTCGTCTCCAAATGACCACCTTTGCGTTTGTAAGATTCAAAACTCGTGCGAGCATGCTCAAAGCGATTAATAAAGGAAATAATAGGAGGATGGATGGATCATACATTACCATTTCGGAGGCAAAATACAAGAACCGTAGTGTGAGTACAAGTGTGGACACTGGAATAAAGAATGCAACAAAAGCTGTCAGAAAGATGCTGGGGTCAATCATCTCAAGTCTAGGGGTTCTAAGTCATATAATATAAGGACGTTATTGTCAGGGGTAGTTCACAAGGGCCAGTGCTGTAAAAGGGAGTGGAAGAGTTGGATGCTGATGTTAAGGTTTCACTGGTCCCAAAAGAATCGACATGTGAATCTATCCAATCAAGTCGAAGGTTGCCAGACTTCCCAAGTTGATATCCCGATGGAAGAAATGTCCTGGGTAAAGAATTGCTTAGCTGGGAAAATAAAAAATATGTATAATTTGGAGCTAGTTCAACAAGCCATGGAAGTTGATGGATTTATAGGATTAGCCCTTGACATGGTCCCCTGGTGATTGTATATTACAATGCAGAAAACCTGGTTAATGAGGCGTGGAAAAGGAAGAATGAGATTATGGATAAATGGTTTGAGCTGGTTGAATTTTTAGCAATATCAGAGACAAGTCAAAAAGTTAAAATCTGGTTCGTTTTGGAAGAAGTCCCAATCATCATCTGGCATGAGGAGTTCTTCTCTTATGTAGGTAATCTTTTGTGTTCGTTTGTTAGATTCGATGACCAAAAGGCTGGTTGGGAAAGGTTTGACAAAGCGAAAATCCTAGTTTATGTCCAAAGGAGAACTGATGTCCCTGAATCCATCACAGTCACCGTGAACGGCCGAAAATTGAAGATTGCGATCAACCTATAGGATTTCGAAGAGGACGTTATGTGGAATGACAGCGAGAAGGTAGAAAGTCGGGATCCTCGTCAACCAGTTGGAAGCTCAAACGTCGGGTCCCCTCTGTTTAGTGGGGTATAGGCAAGCACCTGGCAGTCATAGGATGAGTCATGCAATTCCCCCTATCGAATCTGACAAAGGTGTTAATGGGGGTGCCGTCCAAGATGTTTTCTTTGGGGATCGTCCAAATACCCGGTAGTGGAAAATTATGATGGAAGAACAAATCTAGAAAGGAATACTTCTACATCTATTGAGCCTGGTGATAATGATCAACAACCGGCGTATGACACAGGTTTTGAACCTACTAACGTATTGGTGGACTAAACTCTTAATGAATCAGAAAGAGTACATCTGAGCCCACTCTCCATGATGTTTCAATTGTAAATATGGCGTTTGCAGATAGTAATAAGTCCAACTTGTGCATGAGGAATGAGCAGGGGCTTCTGATCTCTTGTGTGGGCCACCCAAGCAAAACTGTCCAGGGGAAGCATAAAAACGGAAATTTTTTTACCCTTGCAGGCTCCGGGATCTCTAGACCTTGGAACTGGCCCAATTTCTATGGCCCGATGAGGAATAAGTTTTACATTTTAAAAAAGAAGAAAACCCAAAAGCGTTCATCCGCATCAGAATCTACTCCGGAGTTACAGACAGCAGATGGGTTGAACTCAAAAATCCCCCTCGGGGAAGGGGTAGCTCCTCTTGGAGTATTGAAGCAGTTAATGAAACTACCTCTACCTTAAAGGTGGGCGAAGCAGTAGGACTTAGTTTTCGGGAAGATAGAGAGGCTATCATCCAACATCTTGTTCGAATTAAAGATGTAGCAGGATCAGCGCCATAGGCGTCTTTGTTTTTCCCCAAAGGTGTGTATTTCCTCTTTTATGTCTTCTTTTAAATTATTATCATGGAATATTCGTGGCCTTGGGAAAGCTGAAAAGTGCAGGGCTGTTAAAATTTTGGTGAAGAAGCACAGAGTAAATACCTTATTCCTTCAAGAAACAAAGTCAGAGGATCTAGACTCCTGAAAGGTATCAGCATGATGAGGCTCCAATGTTGATAATTTCTTGTTCGCCTGCAATTGGAACGGCAGATAGGGTGGTTTGCGTCTGGGACTCCAATTTTCAGCAGGTCGAAAGCAAACTGATCCAGTCAAACTTTATTGTCATGATTGGAGCATTGCCTCAATGGAAGAGTAGGGTTGGGTTCATCAATCTCTATACCCCGAATGATGCTTCAAAAAGGAAGGTAGTTTTCTCTGAAATGGGAAGTGTCATATCTACATCCAACACTCTATGGATAATCGGTGGGGATTTCAACACCGTGAAAAATGTAGAAGAAAAAATTGGCTCGTCAGTTAACCATGCCTCAATGGAGGCCTTAAGAGCTTTTATTGATAACAATGGTTTGGTAGACTTACCTTTGGTGGGGAGCAAATTCTCTTGAAGCAATCTCAGGGAAAATATAGTGATGTGCAAATTGAATAGGGTTTTGGTACCGCCAGAACTTCTCCATTTGTTACCGGGCATATACCTCTAAGCCTTACCAAAGTCAATTTCAGACCATAACCCCATCTTGGCTCTTATCGAAGGCTACAAGACTGGGCCAAGACCTTTTAAAAATTTCAATCACTGGATGAAAGATCAAAATTTTAATAATATGTTTTTGGCCACCTTCAAAAAGCTGAAAGGGTCCGGAATTTGGTCTATTTTAAGGGGTTTGAAGGTTGCCATTAAGAGATGGGTGGATGTGAAAAGAAAGGTGAACACTACAGATTTAATTGATACTACAGAACAGGAAATTAGCATGCTGGAGAGTCAAGTCCAAAATGCTTCTAACTCTTGTTTACGAGACGAAATAAGAGTACTGTGATCCAGACTATGGTGTTTATGGAGGATTTACCCAAATATTGTTGTATAATTTTTTTCCAACAATACGGTCATTTCAAGTTTATTTCCAGAAATATGGTTTTACTGTAGCAGTTAGAAGTTGGACTGCTTTCACCCCGTTTCTAAACAGTATTTTATCAAAAAATATTAAAAAATGAGGTTGTAGTCGTATTCCATTGATCTATGCACGCCATGTGTGAAAAACATTGTTTGAAGTCGGACTGCAATCTATCCGAGTTTATTATTTTAATATTAAAATGAAAGTCACTGTTTGAAATCGGATTACAATTTATCAAATTTTCTAACTTGCTACAGTAATCAATCATATTTCTGAAAATAAAATTGGGAGGACCAGAAAAAATTAGACAACAAGATTTAGGTAAATCCTCCTGTGTTTACTCAGAAAGGATGAGAGGGAATGACTTTAAAAACAAGGGTTCGGTGGATTCGGGAGGGTGACAGAAACTCAAGGTTCTTCCATCTAATTACATCCGCGAATAGACCATCCAATTTGGTTTCACAAAATCAGGATTGATGGGGTGGTAATAGAGGATTCGAAGGATATTCGTTCGATGATGCAAAAACACTTCTCTAAGGCTTATAATCTCCTTCCTACAAGCAGTTTGGAGGACTTTAAGTGTGAATTGAAAATAAGTGTGTAATGTTGTTAAGTCTGCTAAAAGCAATAAAGTGTCTAGGCCAGATGGCTTCAGCATGGATTTCTTAAAAAGATACTGGAAGAAAATGAAGGCCGATGTCATGATTTTGCTTCGAGATTTCTAGGAAGGGAATGAGTAGGATCACACCTTGAATCACTCTTTTATATCATTGATTCTAAAAGTTGAGTCTCTAGAGACCATTGATGATTTTCGGCCGAGAAGTCTTGTAGGTTGCATATACAAAATCTTGGCTAAAACTCTTGCAAGTCGACTGGCTTCTTTTTTAGATGAAATTATTGGGGAGAACCAATTTACATTAATCAAAGGCAGACAGATACTTGATTGTGCTTTGGTCGCAAATGAGGTCGTAGATTGCATCAGAAGGAGAGGAACAAAGTGTGTTGTTTTTAAAGCTAACTTTCGAAAAGCGTATGACACTGAGGAGTGGGATTTCCTGGACCTTATAGTGAAGAAAATAGACTTTGGGGCTAGATGGAGAGGTTAGATTCGATCGTGCATCTCATCTGCCATGATCTCTATCCTAGTTAACGGTTCCACGACGGAAATATTTTCCATTAAAAAGAGTCTTAGACAAGGTTGCCCCTTTCCCCTCTTTTGTTTAACATTGTCATAGAAGATGGGCTTTGGGGTTAGATAGAGAGGTTGGATTCGATCCTGCATCTCATCTAACACGATCTCTATCCTAGTTAAGGGTTTCTCAACGGAAAGATTCTTCATTAAAAGGCATCTTAGACAAGGTTGCCCTCTTTTTCCCTATTTTGTTTAACATTGTCGCAGAAGGACTGATTTCAATCATTGCAAAAGCATCGGACCTACATTTCTTTGGCGAGATCACTATTGGTTAGGAAAATTTGAAGATTACATATCTTCAATTTGCGGACGATTTAATTATTTTTTACAATGATGGTTTCACTTAGGTACAAAACACTAAGCGAATTCTCAGGTGTTTCGTACTCGCGTCTGGCCTCAAGTTGAATTTGAAGAAATCAACCTTGTTCGAAGTTAATGTGGAAGATTTAGTATTTCTTTCTTGGTCAAGACTCCTTAAATGCTCGGTGGGCAGCTGTTAACTCCTCAAAATATGTGTTTTTCATGCATATATTGTCATGATATTGCTTGACTTTAGGTACATACTAGTCTATTTTACTAGTAGTTTCATGCATTTGTATCTAGGAATTGAGGAATGTATAGTTTTTATTGTCAGAATGAAGGGGTGTTTTTGTTGTTGTAGTGTGCAGGATCGACAAGATTGGAGCAAGTGGACGCAGGAAGTAAATGCCGAGCATAGTTGGCAAAAGCAGGAAGGAAATGCCAAGTGTGGTTGGCAAAAGAAGAGGAAAAATGCCAAGCATTGTTGGCAAACGAAAGGAGAAGAATGCCAAACTTAGTTGGCAAAAGAATGAAGGACGGTGACGCCATCCCTAGTTATTATAATGTGTGAATGTCGCGTCCAAAGAGTGCGACACCAAAAATTTAGATCTCAACCCTAACCCTAATTAGGGCTTCATCAGTGCCTATATAAAGGAGTTCAAGAATAAGCTATGAAGAGCTAGAGCCGCGAAGAGAGAAGGGTAGAAGAAACTTGGGCAGTTCTGCTGAGAGCTCTGGATCCATTGAAGGGTTGCATCAAAAGAACTCTTTCATCGAAATTAATCCTTCTTTGTTTGCGATTGAATCAAAATGATGATTTGTTGTTGGTTTCCCCAGCCATGAACTAATCTTTTACATTGGCTAGGGGTATTTGCGATGAACGCTTAATATTTTCAGTTTTTAATAATTACATACTTTGGCATTATTTTCTATTTGTATGTGCTTACATTTAATCTATTTTATGCCATATGATAGTTGGCATTGAATGCTCATTATCCCTTAATATCTTAACAAACATGGTAGATAAGGATTAATAGCCAAATACTAAGGAGAGAAACTTCGACAGAAGATATTCAAGTAGATAAACTTACACTTGAAGTGATTCTACCCCTTAGGAGTAAAGATTGAATCTTCACGAAGTTAATTGTTTGAAAACTCGCTATAGACATATAGGTGTTAAAAGTAATTAACTTAGGGTATTACCATAGACAGAGGTAATACTAACTTTAAATATGCTAGGCAATAAAACTGGAGTTTAATGTTACTAATTGATGTCTTTATTGGCGTAAAATCCAAACATCATTTGCCAAGCTTTTCAATCATTACCACACCAGTTATTTGTCAATCTACCTCGATCTTCACTTCAATTTCTTTATCATTTTTATTTCTTTATTTCTTTTATTTTACTCGTTCTCTCAATCAATTGCTATCACCTTTATTTTCTAGTTCACAAGTGTTAATCGTGGCAATTGATTCCTGGACAATCCTTGTAGAGTCATACTCAATTCACTACTTTATTACTTGCTGACCGTGTATACTTGCACGTAAAAATACATATTTTTAGTATTATTTATTTGAATAATTACGCAGAATCTTTAATCTCTTGTCAAGCAATATTTCGTCGATAGTAGCTTCCTTACTTCCTACCTGGGCCTTCCCCTTTAGATTGTCCGAGAAACTCTATGACCATTTGAAAATCGATTTTGGAAAAAGTTAAAAGAGATTTTCTCATTGGAAAGCCAAACTTTTGTCTTTTTGGGGATTAGTAACATTAGCAAAATCAGTCCTGTCAAGTTTACATATCTATTTCCTCTTACTGCTTAAAAATGCCATCAAGTATTTCTTTAAAGCTTAATGTAACACCCTCGACCCAGATGTCACAATTGGGCCTCAAGCTTGAAACCCAACCATAAAATTTTTAATAGTTTAGCGCCATCCACAATAAATTTCCAAAACCTATTTTATTTCAATCCAATAAAGTATAAATAATATTTGAAACATATACAATGGATCTCATTTTAAAATTACATTATAAAATATTTGACCCTTTCATTTTAGAAATGCAAATACAAGTTACAATATACAACAGGTTCCTACGAATACATAGCCCAAAGACCTACGTACTGTACTCTAGAGAGACGAGGCGCTGGAATCCTTCATTGATGGTGCTCTTCCAAGCAATGGACAAAACCTATTAACATGTGAACAGAAACAACGATTATGAACGCTGAGCAAACAAAGCTCATTGGATACACAACCACTCAACCATGTTTCACGCAAATCATAAATAAGAACGATGCTACAAGATATGATATCGTGGCAAGATAACAATGGCGCTACCACTAGTAGCCTAAACACATGACCTCATCAAAGCAAAATGTCATATATGACACACAAGGCCCAACTAAACCTAAGATCTCAATATATCATTTAGGCAATAACAACATCAACAACAACTTTAGAGTGAGGCCGAGTCATGTAGCATCGAAACATAAACTTCGGGTGAGACCGAGTCACGTAGTATCGAAACATACACCCTGGGTGAGGCCAGGTCACATAGCATCGGAACATACACCCTTCTCAGAATCATCCTCGAGCATCTACACTCTGGGTGAGGCTGGTTCACCTAGTATCAGAGCATACACCTATACTCGAAATGCTCCCTCAAGTATCATCGAATGAGGCCTAGGTCACATAGCATCAATAACCTCTATTTAGTATCTCAAACTGTGGTGTTGCAATGCTCTTTTACTAGGTAGCGGGATCCCATCAATCAAGTGCCTACATGGCACGACACATCAACATATAACCCAACTAATGCCTATTCGACATACAAGCAATGCGATCCCAATGATCCCCTATTGTTGCTAAGCGACAACATATCAATATTTTATATTTTTGAGTTGTTAGTACATTATGGAGAAGTATTCAATTAATCCTATTGTTTGACTCATTAATCCATATTGTCTTATTACTCAAGGCAACTGGATTGTATAGGCGTCCATTAAGCTTACAACAAGGATCCTAATTACCACATAACATTATATGCTTCACCAAGGCTCCCTATAGGGTACTAACACAAGCAACTCAATTTACCAAGTTATCGGTCTATTATTTTATATGCAAGTGCTTTTCTCAGCTTTACTATTCATTTTATACCTTTAGAGACCCATTAAACCCATTACCTCGAATTTGGAATATTCAAACTCAAAACATAATTTCTTGGGTAGATTACTCTAGACGTACCGATACGCCTACATGGGTATCAACACCCCTCTATAGGTACCGATGCCCTCCATTGAGTATCGATACTGATTTTAGGTTCGAAAGAATTTAAGCCAACAACCGTATCGATACGCTCCCTTGGCGTACTGAAACCATATATTGGTACGCATTCATTGCATACCAATCTCCAATCCATACTGATACACCCCCTTGGCGTACCGATACCTATTTTGGCTATTGGAATTTCAAATATGTAAGGGGTACTGGTATGCGACCAGCAATACCGATATGCCCCTCACAAGCCATCTTTTTCATTTTACAGGTGTACCAATACTAGCTACCCAATACCGATACATGAGCCCAGAATTCATGAGTCTGGATTCCGATTTCTCCAAGAAATCCCACTTAACCTATATGGTTAAGCCCCAAAACGTTCTTACAAGTTATGGGGAGTTTATTAGGTAGATTACTATTAATTTTAAGCCCTATTAACACCAAATTCACAAGTTGCCATTAGAGATCAACCAAGGTATATCCAATCCAAAAACACCAAAATTATGCATCAAAGTCTATTTCTATGATTTTCAGGAAACAATAGGAGTCAGTAGTGTACTAACCTTGGATTAAAGCTAATGAAGAAGCCTTCAAAGGCCCATTCCCTTTTCTTTCTCATCAAACCCAACTAAACCTCTTCCACCATCATTCTAAGCAAAGCTTACCTCAAAATAAAGATCATTTGATGTTGAACCATCCTTCCTGCTTACCCAAAATGAGATTTACACTCTAGAACTCAAAGATTCAATCTTTAGGTATGGGTTTTTTTGAAAGCAACAGATGAAAGGTGGAGGGTATGAAGATATGGGACAAGGGTGACCTCATGAACCCACTTTTCTGTAGCACCAATAAGAAAAAATGTCCCTCAATCCTCATCCAATTATGCCTTTACTAAACTACCCCTACTATTTCACCCTAACACAAACCCAAGCTAACAACAAGCCCAAACAACCAAGAACAAGCCCAATAAGGTTCCCAGGGCCCCAAACATCTCGGCCCAAAAGCAAGCTCATGTATCGATTCAAACCAACTCTCAGATTTTGAAATTCGGGTCGTTACACTTAATAGAACAATTGCTAGTTTTATTTGTAACTCACTAGAAGGGAGAAGAATTCATCGGGTTTGTTAGGAATGACTTTTCCTTCCTAGACAGTTCGGTGGGCTAGGATTGGTTGATTTCAAAATTAAAAACAAAGCTCTTCTATACAAATAGATTTGGCACTATGGCTCTAAGAGGGATAAGCTTTGGAGAAGAGTTATTAAGTCAAAATATGAGGAAGAGGCTAACAATATTCTGCCTACAAATGTCTTAGCCTTAAACAAATTCTGGATTTAGAGGGACATTATTAGACCCCTCAACCCATCAAAAGTGGCGTCTGACCCTTTTTTCAAATATTCAATTTAAGGTGGGTGATGGCAGTACGTTAGACTTTTGGTCTAAAAAAATGGGTCAATAATTCAATCTAGAAAGATTTTTTTCCTGAGAATTTTCGCACTTATAGTGAACAAATCTGAAAAGATTGTGGAATTTGAAACTTGGGAGGATGAGAAAGGGTGATGGGATGTCCAGTTGAGAAGGGCATTATTTGATTAGGAGGTGGGAGTGTGGGATTCTTTCATTAATGCTCTTCAGAGCTGCAGGTTGGAAATGCTCCCATCGGATGGCTTAAGGTGGGTGAAATCCTCGTTTGGTTGCTACTCGACAAAGGATCTTATTAATCTTAGTGTTGTGGAAGACGAGAGTCACAATGTTAGATGGAAACTCATTTGTTCGAGATTGGCCCCCAAATAATATTGATCATTTTGTATGGAAGCTTTTACAGAATCGAGTTCCTACCAAGTACGAGTTGATTAAAAAGGGAGTTTCCCTTATTGAGAATCAATGTTCCCTCTGTAAAAAAGATGATTATATTATTGATCACATATTTTTTCATGAAAGGTATCATAGAGAATATGGTGCCGATGGGGTGGTTTTTGGAATGTCCAAGTTACATTCCCAATACATGGATGGAAGTTCTTCGATTCGTGGTTAAGGTGTTGGCCCATAGCAAAGTTCGTGCCTTTATGAAAGATGGTCTTCTATGCAATTTTTTGGAATGGTCCTACAGAAATGAAATCACATTCAAAAGGACTGTGTGGGATGAGTGTAAGGTGTTGGACCTCATATTGCTCAGACTTAGTTGGTGGAATAGTGCTATATGGTCGGACTTATCCTTTTCGATCAATGATTTCATATTAAACCCGATGATTTGGTCCCTCCCAAAAGCCCCAGATATCCCAATTAGGTATGGTGTTTGGTCTCCTTTTAGGGATGCGTTAAAATTTAATACAAATGAGGCTGTTATGGGAAGCTTTGGCCCTGCTGGTATTGGAGGATTACTTAGAGACCATAAAGGTAAAATCTTGATTCAATTCTCAAAAGCCATTGGCAGGTCGAACCTTGTATTTGTGGAAATGTTAGCAATTAAAGAAACATGCTCTTTATTTTCAGTGTCTAAATGGAATAGGTTTGCAAATATTGTGATCGAATTTGACTACAACAATGTCATTTATTGGATCCTAAATCCTACTATTGTGTCTACTGTGTTCAAGGAGCTTATTGAATCATGTACATTTGCCTTGAATAGGATTGGTGGATCTCTCAATCTGATTGGTAGAGAGGAAAACTATGAAGCAGACAAGTTGGCAAAGAAAGGTATTAACCGTCGGGCAAATTTGGTCTAGGTATCGAATGAACCTTGTGATTAAAGCGCTCTCTATTTGACGTCCGATTCGCATTTTGAATGATTCTATTGGAGGTCTTGTTAGTTGTGGGGTGGAGTCTCGCTGGGTGGTGGAGATGTGAATCTTAATGGTCTTTGGCATGGGTAAAGGAAGCACAACCTCTTTTTAGCATTTATGTAATGTAAATCAATGGCTATTATTCGTTTTGTGCCTTGGGCTGTTCGAATCTTCCTCGACATTGATATGGTGTACTCTTTTTCCTACATCTAGGTTTAGAGAGGTTTTTTAATGAGGCTCATATCTTTGTCGGTACTATATGATATTCTTTAATAAAAGCATAAAGTTTTCCCTTTTAGAAAAAAAAAACTAAAATTAAGAGGTCTAAATAGGTAAATATACATATATAATTTTACCAATAAAAAAATAAGAGGGGCAATGGCCCCCAGGAGAAAGCATAGCTCCATCCCTGGATAAAAGTATATTTTTTTATGATTTAATCACTGGTATCTAACTTATTGATTGACTAATCGAGATCGGGTACCGCAAATGTCCATTATGGGAGCGACCCTTCCAACCCAATTTGTTTCATTCACAATGCTAGAATACGAACTCCTAACCTTGCTTAAGAAACCTAGTGTCTCATCCCACTAAACCATCTAATTTTTATTAATGACAAAATTTGTTAGTCTATTATTTTTTAAAAAAATAGTTAAATTCATTGGACCAATCGGGGCTGCTCAACTACTACAACTTAGGTAAGAGAATTGAAAAAAAAAAATCAAACTGTGACCAAACTTTACTCTTTACATAGGTGTAGAGGCAAGAATTTGGATGCCACCGCCCTATAAAAGATATCAATCTTCCCAATATTTTTATTCTTTGTTCTTAAGGACAAGTTAACACTACAAAAAATAGACGAAATTGTAGAAAGTAACTCTCTTTCAAAACCCCTTCTACAGCCATTTGGAATCCTTTAACGAGCTTAAGAACAATACATTCCAAAACCTACCTTCTTTTCTTCTTCTTTTGGTCTTTGCATATCACATATCTTTTACTTTCGAATAGTTCATGACTTTCCTATGTGTTAGGATTTATGTTTTGATATAATAATTAAAAAATAGTTTTGGACTAATTTGAAAAGGTTTCAAAAATGTTTTTAAGTCCAAACAACTTGAAAATAAGTTTGAGAAGTTTTTGAGAGGTTTTGGAAATGTTTTAAACGTTTTTAAAGTAGCCAAACTAAAGATTTTAAATTTCCCGTACCGATATGGTATACCCTGTATCGATATAGATAAGGGTTTGAGCTACAGTAATTTTCCAGTAGCAAAAAACTGTATCGAAATGGCCCTAGGCGTACCGATATGTGGTTGATCGTACCGATACGTTTGTACGCGTACCGATTCAGTTTTTAACCACCCCAACGAATATTTCCCAACTGCTATTTGAATTGCAGGTCGTACCGATACAGACCCTGGCATTCTAATACGGCGTATCGATACGGACTAAGGCGTACCAATACGCACAGCCAGAATAAGCATAACGACTAGTTCTTGTACCGATACGCCTACCCGCGTACCGATACAGAAAGCTACAGAACTGCATTTATTGCGGGAAATAAAGCCTCCAACGGCTCCAATTCAATCCCCACTGTCTTCAACGGCTAAGAACTCAATTGGGACTATAAAAGGACCCTTCAAGCTTCAACAACAACTAATGAAACAATTGTCAACAACACTATGATGCCAAAATTGTCTTAGGGCTTTAAATTTCCATTCTTTGTATAGACAACACATGTGAGCCTAAATTGTTATATTTGCTCAAGTGTTTAGGATTTGGGTGAGTGCTTCAAGATGGCAAAAATCAAACTTGTAGAGGGATTTTAGTTTGCTTAGAATTTTTCTTTGTAAAAGAGGGTTTACTCAAGCTTTGGGGTAGAAGCTTTGAGTGTTGTAAAAGGTTGCCTCCTAAGCCTAGAAAAGAGGAAGAATTCTTAGTGAATTGGTTGAAATCCTTAGTGGGGAAGCTAAGGTAGTGGATTTAGGCTTTGGTTAGAAAGTTGAATCACTCTAAATCCTTGTGTCATTTTCTTTATCTTTTGCTTCCACCAACAACACCCAAAAATCTCTACCACTTGGCAAGCAATTCGGTTGAAGGAATTCGAGCTCATCAACTCAACAATTGGTATCAGAGCGAGGCTCAATCGAGAATGATTAACATCCTATTGAGGTGTTCTGGCAAGCTTGACCATCAATCAAGTCAACGATTTCCATGGCGTTATCCATCGACAAACCGTCCTTCTTCAATAGTGATCACTATGCTTGTTGGAAGTATAGAATGATGTTCTTCATGAAAAGAAAAGACTACTGTCTTTGGGACATAGTTGAAGATGGACCGTTCGTGCCAAATTGAAGCAAGACAGAATGGAACGCGAAAGATCGCAAGAAGATAGAGCTCAATTGCAAGGCTTTGCACATTCTATTTTGTGCATTAGGCCCGAATGAGTATTCCAAAGTATCTTCTTGTGAGAGTGCCAAAGAGTTATGGGACAAACTTGAAGCAATCCATGAAGGGACAAATGAGGTGAAAGAGATATATATTGGTCTACTCAACCTCGAATACGAAAACTTCAAGGTGGACCCATATGAAGACATCAAGAGCATGTTTGACTGGTTCTCTACAATCGTCAATCAACTCCTTGAAGAGGAGATTCCGAAAGAAAAGCTCATTCAAAAGTTGATTTACTCACTTCTTGAATCACGAGAGAGCAAGAAGACAGCCATAATTGAAGTTAAAGATTTGAAGAAGCTCAAGCTTTACGAGTTCATAGAATCTCTTCTTACCCATGAGATGATGTCTCAACCCTTAAGAAGGGAAAGGAGAAGAAAATCAAAGAGCTTGGAATCGAAGATCTCAATATTGTAGCTCTTAAATCCTCTACAAGAAACCAAGAAGAATCAAGTGAGGATGAAGAGATGGCCTATCTCTTTAAGGAGTTTTCTCGATTCATGAAGAAAAATATAGAAGAATCCAAGCATGAATCGAAGAAGAAGATGATGATGGATTCCCCCAAGTGCTCAAAATGCAAGAAGACGAGGCACACCAAATACGATTGCCCTCGCTTCAATATGAACGAATCATCATCAAAGAAAGCATATGTGGTTACATGAGTGATGAAGACTCCACCGATGAAGAAGCCAACCTATGCTTAATGGCCCTCAATGGGGGGAGGTAACTTCTAACTCATCTTGCTCAAATTCAAATTCATATACATTTGATGAGTTACAAGAAGCATATAACCAATTGGTTTTTGAGTTCAAGGCTTCATTTTCAAAAAATAAAAAGATGATTTCAAAATTAAAAATAAAAAATGATTTGCTTTTAAAAACCAATTTGGAATTTGAAGCAAAAATCAAAGATTTTGAATTTAAAGTTTTAAGTTTACAAAATTTGCTTCAAAGTTTAGAAAAAGATCATCAAAAGGAAGTAGACGATCTTAAGAAAGAAAAATATTTGATTTCCAATGAACTTCAAAAGAAAAATAATTTGGGAAAACCAAATTTTTATGTGAGACAATCTAGTGCCCCTAGATTTGTAAATGGAAAACTTTTTAGAAGTATTTGGGTCCCAAAAAGACTAAGTACTTCACATAAAAAGGATGAAATTGAAAAACGGATTCCTAAGGGGACTAAGTTATGTGCTACTAATGTCTATGGATCCAAAGCAATTTGGATACCAAAATCTTTGTGATTGTCTTGTTTAGGTGTGATGGAGCTTTGATCAACAAGTGATGAAATTGATGGGGAGCTCTATACACACAAAGGAAGAACACTTGAAGAAGGAATGCTTCACATCCTACCTTTAGTTCAAGTGTGGTAAAAATTAGTTGAATTTAGTTATTTTTATTTGATTTATTTTTAATTCAACTAGTTTATCATAATTGTTGGACTAACATTTGAATGATGCTTGAGTAAGGGGGAGCCAATTTTAAAACAAAATTCATTTTTGTCATTTTTTAACTCTCCATTGTTATTGGTCTTTAAAGTTTGAACCATTTTTATATAACAAAATGGGGAGAATGTTTTGAAAAATTGATTTTTCAAATGAATAAGGGGGAGCTTATAAGATTTTCAATAATTAATCTCTTATTCAAATTTTATTTTTACTAAGGGGGAAATCTCAAAAATAATTTTTCAAGTTGGTTTTATTATATCAAAAATGGGGAGATTGTTAGGATTTATGTTTTGATATAATAAATGAAAAATAGTTTTGGACTAATTTGAAAATGTTTCAAAAATGTTTTTAAGTCCAAACAACTTGAAAATAAGTTTGAGAAGTTTTTGAGAGGTTTGTAAATGTTTTAAACGTTTTTAAAGTAGCCAAACAAAAGATTTCAAACTGCCCGTACCGATACGATATACCTCGTATCGATACAGGTAAGGGTTTGAGCTACAATAAATTTCCATTAGCGAAAAACCGAATTGAAACGGCCCTAGGCGTACCGATACGTGGTTGATCGTACCGATACACTTGTACGCATACCGATCCAGTTTTCAACCACCCCAACGGCTATTTGAATTGCAGGTCATACCGATACGAACCCTCGCATTCCGATACGGCATACCGAAACAGACCAAGGCGTACCAATACGCACAGCCAGAATGAGCATAACGGCTAGTTCCCGTACCGATACGCCTACCTGCGTATCGATACAGAAAGCTGCAGAACTGCATTTATTGCGGGAAATAAAGCCTCCAACGGCTCCAATTCAATCCCAATGGTCTTTAACAGCTAGGAACTCAATTGGGACTATAAAAGGACCCTTCAAGCTTCAGCAACAACTAATGAAACAATTGTCAACAACACTATGATGCCAAAATTTTCTTAGGGCTTTAAATTCCCATTCTTTGTATAGACAACACTTGTGAGCCTAAATTGTTATATTTGCTCAAGTGTTTAGGATTTGGGTGAGTGCTTTAAGAGTGCAAACATCAACCTTGTAGATGGATTTCAGTTTTCTTAGAATTTTTCTTTGTAAAAGAGGGTTTACTCAAGCTTTGGGGTAGAAGCTTTGAGTGTTGTAAAAGGTTGCCTCCTAAGCCTAGAAAAGGGGAAGAATTCTTAGTGAATTGGTTGAAAACCTTAGTGGGGAAGCTAAGGTAGTGGATGTAGTCTTTGGTTAGAAAGTCGAACCACTCTAAATCATTGTGTCATTTTCTTTATCTTTTTCTTCCACCACCAACACCCAAAAATCGACTTCTCCACCACTTGGCAAGCAACTCGGTTGAAGGAATTCGAGCTCATCAACTCAATACTATGGATTCTATCTAAAACATCATATATCTCTATTGGGTGGAGAAGTAGTGTAAAAGGAATGAAACTTGCATCCTCCTAAAGTTATTCAACATTTCCTTTAGGATTGTGAAGAAATGTCCAGTTATACCCAAAGTTTAATTCTTTCATTTCCCTTTCTTACTTTAAGGTCATTTTGATCACAAGATATACGATAGTCCATGGAAATCTTATATTAGTTCTAGTTAAATGAATCAAATAAGATAATTAAATATAGGGTAAACTATAATGTATGTCACTTAATTTTAGGTAAGGTTACATTTGGGTCACCCAATTATTAAAAATTATAATTGGGTCACTCAATTATGGGTAAGGTTACTTTTGGGTCACCCAATTATTAAAAGTTACACTTGGGTCACTCGATTATAGATAAGGTTACATTTGGGTTCACCCTTTATATTTAATATATATATATATCAATTTGTGTATTAGATTAATTAATGATTTCAAATGAACTACTCTAGTGTTGACAAGTGTATACAAGTGATTCGGAAAACAATGACTAAATTGATAGTTTTTTTAAATATAAAGGGGTGACTCAAATGTAACCTTACCCATAATTGAGTGACCCGAATGTATAATTTAATAATTGGGTGACCCAAATGTAACCGTATCTATAATTGAGTGACCCAAGTGTAACTTTTCATAATTGGATGACTCAAATGTAATCTTACCCATAATTAAGTGACATTCGTTGTAATTTACTCAAAAACATATGTGATAATATACAAAGTAATCTAAAGAGATATTATCCTATTACTTGAGATAATCAAATATTCTCTTATCTAAAAATTGCCTTAAAAGTATTAAAAGGTTGTAGGTTCTAAAGGTACCTTAGGAGCTTTAGGATAACTTGCAATTTATAAGCTAAGAGTCTCATCATCCTTAGCATGAGAATTTAGATTTCTCGTATACTTAAGACCTATTCCAAAAAAGTGGGGCTAGATTATGTTAGAAAAATAACGTAATAATCCAAGAAAATAAAATAGTAAAATAAAATATTAATTTTATTGAACCGAACAAAATACAATAAATAATTTGAAATTAAAATAAAAAATTTAATATCAAAAAATTGAAATCGTTTACTTTGTTGAGGCCTGTGTAACACACAGTTTTCTTAGGACAGATTCGTCGGCTCCTATGGTGCTTGAGTAAAGTTAGACGTCTATCTCCTAGAATACAACAATAGAATGAGCACAGCAGTAGCATGTGTGCAGTGATCAGTGAACCGTAACCTCATCTTCCTCTATCACCGAAAAAAAAACAATTTGAAAATCTTAGAGTAAAAGCAATTGAAAATTCTCTGTGTTATTTTTCTCTGTTAAACCTAGTAGGTTTGCATGCTATTTATAGGAGTAGGAGTTTCATTGGAAATAAAACTTGTGGTTATCTGAATTTTATTTAAAATAAAATTCATTTATCAAATAGCATTATCACAATAATATTTGAATTAAAAGATAATATCTTATCATATATTTATCCTTTTAATTCTAGAATATTCAAAAATAATATTCAAATTTAAGAAAAAATATTTCGTAAAATATCCAAAAGCAATTGAAAATTCTCTGTGTTATTTTTCTCTGTTAAACCTAGTAGGTTTGCATGCTATTTATAGGAGTAGGAGTTTCATTGGAAATAAAACTTGTGATTATCTGAATTTTATTTAAAATAAAATTCATTTATCAAATAGCATTATCACAATAATATTTGAATTAAAAGATAATATCTTATCATATATTTATCCTTTTAATTCTAGAATATTCAAAAATAATATTCAAATTTAAGAAAAAATATTTCATAAAATATCCAAAAGCACACACTAGGCCCAACCACTCCAAACATTCACATTACCCATATTATATCAGCTTAAGTTAATTAATAATTAATAAGTAGAATCTTGTATATAAATATATCTCACCCTTGGTAACCCATCAATATGGGATATAAGCTTTTTCTTTTTTTCCTTGACTCAATTCACAAGCCTACTTTGAGCATCAATTTCTCATTCATCACTCACCCGTTTTGAGTGTATGAAATATCGTTGTAAATGTCTCATGGAGTAGAATATGAAGACATTTCATTATTTGAATCTCTACCTTTACCCATAGAAAATATGCCTCAAAATTTAGAAAATATGCCTCAAAATTTTTATTTTATCATATATTTTTAAACAGATTATAGGGTTTTGTCTTTGACACCATGGATTGGTATGAATGCTTCTTCTTCTTCGTTTTAATTCCACAACTAACGAAAGTGAAAAGAGACGAAACATTACATGGTGCCCGAAAAGAAAAAGAAACACGAGCGAGGAAATGATCGGTTGAATGTCCTGCAAAGGAAACATCTGTGACGGTCTTAACATGTGTTGAACTGCAAAATTGTTTTGTTGAATTTGAACCGATGACCAACCAACCGATCAACCGACTTTTTGTCTTTGCTATGCGGGAGTTGGTGTGTTTGGAAGCAAATAAATTATTTGGGATACTTTGCTATTACTTCTTTCTAGGATGTTCGCTTTGCCAAGTAATGGGTGTACCTTAGTTATTATTAGGGGCGTGTAAAATAAACTGTAACCGTTATCGGCATAACTATTTATTTTATAGGTTAATTAATTTAATTATTAAGGTTAAACGATTTCGGTTAATCGAACTGCTAAAAAAGACAATTAATGGTTAACCTATAGGTACTTTTTTTAACTAAGTATGAAGTTTATATTTAAAATATATCTATTTTAGAGGGTTTTTTTGAAAATTTTAATACAATATTTATCGGAGAGATATATTTATTATTCTAAAGAAAAATAATGAATATTTGAAAAGAAAATTATAATAGGTTACAGGTTTTGTAACCTATTATAATTTTCTTTTCAAATATTCATTATTTTTCTTTTTGTAACCAAACTGTTTTTTAACGGTTAACCACTATAATGGTTAACCTTTTACAAAATTAACGGTTAACTATTTCTTAACGGTTATTAATAGTTAGGTTACGGTTAATAACCGCTATAATGGTTAACTAACCGTTTAAGTTAAACGGTACGGTTAACCTACCATGAATACCCCTTGTAATTACATCAAATTATTGATGAATATTCATCAATTAAGATGTTTTTTCTCTAGAAATTTCTATAAATATTTGATATTACTTGTTTGATAAAGTTCATGGAAGTATTTTTGATTATTATCACGTTATACTCTCGATTATGAAGTAAAAAAATCGATATCACAAGGTGAAATTTGGATAAATTTTAGCTAATATATGGTGCATGTTATAATATAACTACATGTCTCAATGTAATTCATTAAATCAAATAGTTGTACATTGTTACGATTGATTTATGTTGCAATTATATGGATGTATTGTTTTTTACTATAATTGTAACTTTAAAAATAATATAGTAGTATTTGAGAAATTAAATAAAATAGATTAAAAAAAACAAACTCAAAAGGATTGATACTCATTGATGGTTCTTAATAATTTTGTTAATAGGTGGTTATGACTCATCACTAGATAACAATAGATTGGCATTAAAACCGAGAGTTCGATTTCAACAGGGTATTGGCTTGAGCATGTTGGCATTTTTATTCGGTGTCGTCACTTGTATTTGGGCCGGCCCTGCTCTCCACGTTTGCTTTGGTTTGAAGTTGAATTGCAGCTGCATGCTATGATATTTGATTTAACCATTGGCATTCGAAAAATTGGCCGATTAATTTGGGTAGAGTTTTATATAGGTACAATATGAAAGCTACCGTTTTAACTCATTTTTTTATTCATAACGACGAGATTTAAACTCTTAACCTTGCTCAAAGGTCCTAAGGCCTCACCCCGCTTGTCTAATCAACGACGACACTACTTTGATGCTGATTGTCGACCGCCGATAATTCATATATCTTTTTATCTTTTCTTCACACATCTTGTGTTTTCCTTTGACTCTATGGCACGTTTTCTTTGCCTCTTATGGCATGTTTTTATGGTTAATTTTGCAGGTTTTGGGTGTTCGTATGGTGACTCTCACGACGCTTATTTCTGATTCATATTTGTCGGTAGTCACATAGAGTTTTATCCCCTTTTGGGTTTTTTTGATATAATATAGCGGATCGTCGTTTTTGAGAATAGGTGTGAAAGGTGATTGTCGATTTTGGGATTCCATATAGTTCGTGTTTTGACAACTCTCCAAGGACCCTTCCTCCAATGGACAATAGAAATTTTCTTTGGTGCAAAGAGAAAGTGGTCTGATCTGACTGATGCAACACTTATCTTTTCTTTTTAGATTTACTATTTTATTTTTCGTTGTTTTATGGATGTTTTAAAACCTATATTAGATTATGTTCTGGTTTTACTTTTGTTTATCAATAAAACATCTTGATTGATGTGTCAAAAAAACTATATAGTTAACTATATGATTTAGTTTACAGTTAAAAATCTAATAGTTAGGAATACATGGAGTGGTCTTAGTGGTAAAGGTCTCATAAGTGACTCAGATTCGAGCATCGTAGTCCGCACGATGTGTATGCCTTTTTAAAAGATTAAGATTAATAAAGTACAAATACTACTATATAATCACACCAAACTATTTTTTAAAAAAATCTAATAGTTAAGGGTCGTTGGTCTAGGGATGAATTAACAAGTGCAATTTTCTGAAGTTGAAGCACGTTTGGACGTGTCCAGCCTGCCTGATTTGGGCCGGCCTAAAATCCCTTTTTTAAAATGTTTTAAATATTACTATTGTTTAGCACGGTAAAACGGCCCTAGTTGAACTTGTTTGAACATAGAATTTTTTATATAAAAAAATAAATTCAGACCTTGTTTGGTGAACAGGTTTTTAAGTTAAAATTAACAAGTTTGTATTATTTTTAAAAGATTGATAAGTCGAATACGTTATTTTAGGCGTTTGATAAACAAAAGAATGTAACTGTGGATTGAGACAAATTCTCTCAAATTAAAAAAAGCTACTATGAGGAAGTTTTTTGCTTTAGATGATTATATATAAAAGTTGTAGAGACTTTTGTCCTCCGTAACCACATACTTTTTCAAATAACTTGAATTTAAATAACTCATATGCTTTTGAAGCAAGACATATTTTTTTTATATAAATAAAAATATATTATAATAGGCCTAAATTAAAAACTCTTAAACTTAGCTGAAAGAAAAGAGTACTCATGATAGTAGTTACAGGAATAGACTAAAAAATTCCCCGTCAAAGTTTGAATCAAAAGGAAAAATTCAAACCAATAACGGTATGATCATTATGAGCAATAGCTAACACATCATCAGGAGAACTATAAAATAGACGAGATTCATAATTATCCCTCGTGAATAATTTCGCAATGGCATCGGCAAGGCGATTGCACTCTCTAGGAACATGAGATTAAGATATATGCTTTGAAAATTATTTAAATATAATAATTAATAAAATTGTAATAAAGAGATAATTCTATAAATAAGAAATTAATATATACATAATTTAAATATATCCAATAACATTATATTAAAAAAAGTAATTTTTATAATTTAATTTATATCAATAGACATCAAATATTGATAACCAATAAACTATTTAAATAATTATTGAATATAATTTTGTCTTTATATGTCATTTTGCTTGTTTAAATAAACAAACAAACAATTAACAACTATCACTTAATTTTACCAAACATTTTTATACAAACAACAAATGCAATCAGGTAGTTAAATCAACAAATATAATCTAGTATCAGATATCAACTAATATAATCCGTTATCGGTTATCCACTAGTTGTCAAACATGGCCTCGGACTTCCAATTCATCTCCGAATACCTTTAAACATATTTGAAGAGATTGCGACTCTTCTATGGGTAAACAACCAAATTTTGAATGAATTTTCATGGTATAAAAAGAAAAATTCAATGTATTCGAATATGTAATAAAAGAGGTTACAATTCTATCGGGATGAGGTGGTAAATTAGCCTAAATAAGTTTAGAATTCAAATCCTAGCGTGATGAAGGGAGTAGACTAAGTAAGGTTTGATATTTTATGTTGTTTAAAGTGTTTGTTTCTCCATAAAATATTTGGAGAAAATGAGAGGAAACATATAAATGATTAATTGCCCTATAATTATTTAAAAGTCATTAAAAATTAATAATGTGTAACATTATGTGTCATTCGTTCTAAACTCATCTTATTTTAAAACACACACGTTAAAAAATAAAACTCTTCTTATTTAAACTATAAAATATGCTCCCTAATATGTGAATAAGATTTTAAATTGAAAAGTTATCGGTGGTTAAATGGTTTAGAAGTATGACTATTTCTATTTAAATATATTTTTAAAATCTTTAAAAATTATAAATATCCTTATAACAATATATTTCTTGAACAATTAATGACTTTTTCCAAACCAAATAAGTATTTGATTAATTCATGATACCAAATTATTTACTTGATATTGATATCAATTCGAGTGAGACAAGTTCTAAACAGGGTTTGGCTGGTATATATTCTCGTTCTAAATAGGGTTTGGCTAGTATGCGTTCTCTTGTATCAAAATTGTACAATATTAATTGAACCTTAGGAGTGATCTCGATAGAAAAAAGAATATCATTTTCTTCAGGAGACTAGGTTTGAATAGTTTGTCTACAATGTGCATATATTAGGTTTGTCTACAATGTGCATATACGTTGTTAAAGGATAAAAAAATAAACTGATATTACCATAAGATCACATCAGATATTCAAAAAGCACGATGTGCTCATAATCCCCATGTATTAGGAATGAAACTTGTCTCGTCTCTGATATTTCAGAAAAGGCGTCCATTGAGTTTTAATGTCAAATTCTAAAGTTAACTATATGATTTAGTTTACGATTAAAAATCTAGTCGTTAGTTGTTCAAAAAATCTAGTAGTTAGGGCTTGTTGGTTTAGGGATGAATTAACAAGAACGATTATTAAAGTTGAAGCACATTTGGGTACGGCTCAACTGAAAACAACCCCGTCTCACGGGGTGTGTCCAGCCTACCTGATTTGGGCAGGCCTAAATTCCCTTTTTAAATATTTTAAATAAATTGCTATTGTTTGGCATGGTAAAACAGCCCTAGTTGAACTTGTTTGAACATAGATTTTTTTTTTAAAAAAATCTGACTTCCAACTCCATCCCTGAGCACCTTTAAACATATCCGTAGAGATTGTGACCCTTCTATGGGTTAAAAACCAAATTTTGAATGCACTGTTATGATATAAAAAAGAAGAATTCCATGTATTCAAATGTGTAATGAATGAGGTTATAATTCTAACGGGATGAGGTGTTAATTAGACTACGTAATGTTAGAAGTTTAAATCTTAGTGTTCTGAAAAAAGTGGACTGAGTTGGGAGAATCACATTCATAATAAATTTAAGTAATATTCGATCCAAATTAATCGACTAATAGATTAAATATCAGTGGTTATAAAGAAAGTTACGATTTTGAAATAAGAATGTCGTTTTGTCTAAACTTTAGCCACCACGCCTGGTTGAGCGTTGCCATTTTTGCACCAATAGACTGGGATTTCAAAGCTCATTTCCAGACGTTTTTTCTAAAAATAGTTCATTTATTTAGTCACAACCCCCCAAAATATTCCTCAATAATTATAGCATATATTTGGCCTCTTCTTCTTCTTTAACGTGACTGCTCAGCTTGTTTTTTACAGGGCAACTACGCTAGGGCTGACATTTGTACATTCACTGAATCTTATTCTTTTGTTCTTCTTCTTTTGACCATCTCATCCTCGTTGTTTAACCACTCAAAGCAAGCATCTGGAAAGGGAGAAAGAAATAATGTTTTTACCCATATCTGAAATTTGGCCACCATTTCTTCCTTTTCCTGGAAAAAGGACGAAAAATATCAAACCAAAGGTTCCAAACTCCCCAGGTGTTGGAAGATCTTGATCATTACAGAACATGAGTTTCACATATTTACTTGCATTATACAATATTTACATACATACACTGAATCTTATGTTACATTGAATGCTTTAGTTTTTTGTTAAATGTAGTTGTCTTAAGTTTTGAACAGTTATTGGAGTAAAACTGCATACACTGAATCTTATTCTTTTCAGCCATTGCTTACATTTTGTTCTTCATCACACTTCTAAGCACCCTTCTTTTGACCATTTGCCTTTCATTGTCTTCCATCCTCCTAGTCTAACCTATCAAACCAAGCATATGGAAAAGGATACAAAGAATCATTAGGGGTCTCGAAGTTTGGTTAAAACCGAATTAACTGTTTGAATCATTTTTTTAATTAATCAATCGGTCACCGGTTAAATTTTGATGATTAGTAGAGAAATTTTTAAAATTTCGGTTATTATTTAATTCTGTCCAATTAAGATTAACTAATAGAATTTTAACCGAAATATAATATCCATACCTATTGGTTATTGATATTAAAGACCCAATTTCAAATAACCAATTGGGTATATATGGCCAGACCCAAATACGAAACAAATAGGGATTTAAAAATAAAATTAACTATTATGATGAAAAATTAATTTAAACATTTCAATGTAGTTTTTTATTATGTTTTATTTTTTTTTTCATTTTAATACATTTAAATTCATATTTCCTTTTTTATATTTTGGCTTGTTATGGTATTTTAAGATGATTGAATATTTGATACATTGTCATTGTAAAAAAATACACAAGCATGCCTATTTTGAAGCTAAAATTTAAATTTTAAATCCTAAAACCCCAAAACTCTAACCCTAAACATTAAACCAAAGATTCTAGATCATACAACCTAAACTATTAACTCCTAAACTCTAAACCCTTGAATAATTTCGCTTGTAAAAACTTCTTTTTCTACCGCCGGTTTATAGGATAATAATCATTTTAACATTATGTATCCCATTATGCATTAAAAGGTGAAAATGTTATAATCTTCAATTATATAAAAACCGACCAAAGTAACAAAAATTAGTTCGGTTTTATTTTCTGTAAAATCTCATTTTAACACCCTTATTATAATCATCCCTTTAATTCGTCACCCTAAATAAAAATATAAAAAAGATCAAAGGGTCCAAAATTCCCAAGTGCAGCCTCATAGTTCACGTGTAGAAAATCATTATTGTAGACGTAAACTATATGAGCTTCACAAATCTAATAGATATACCATATGTTTATTTATGCTATAAAGAATATTTGTTTTTCAGTGCCTCAAATCTTGAAGTAGCTACATAATCTCTTCAAATCTTTCATTGTAATAGTATAGAATATATTTGATCTTAACAAACATTAAGCACGCGGATTTGATGTGGGAATTGCTGATTTTAGGCATAAAAAACTAGTGGTCTAACCACAAAGCGTGTACAAATTGTGATTTCTCAAAAAAAAAAAAAACATTCTATGTTAAATATATTACGGAGTAAGATATAACTTTCTCACATCTTTCAACATCCACCACACATATAAAAATGAAATTTTCAATAAATTTTTAATAAAAAATGCTTGTATAAGTAAATAAATAAAATTTGAGTAACCAAAAATCAGTTGGTCTAGTGTGATGAGGCACTAGATCCCTTAAGCAAGGTTAGAAGTTTGAATTTTAGCGGGTTGGAATGGTCGCCTAAAAATGAACATCTACAGTACCCGATCTAGGGGTGTTCAAAAGTTTGGTTAACCGAATTAACCGACCGAACCGATTTTTTTTCGGTTAATCGGTTGGTTAATTTTAGGTTCGGTCGGTTAACGGTTAATGATTTTTTTCAAACTTCGGTTATTGGTTAATTCGGTTCGAAATCGGTTAATTAACCGAATTAACCAAATTTTTTATATTTTATATTTCATATTTTATATATATTTATTTTTGGTCACTAATTTTTTAAAAATTATAAAATGGTCATTAAACTTTATCAAATTAGCACAAAATGATCATTAAATTTATTAAATTATTAAAAAATAATCATTAAAATTTTCAATATTTATCAATAATTTATAATGTGCAATAAATCAATGATCATTTTGTAATAATTCGATAAGTCTAATGGTTGTTTTATATCTTTTGAAAGTTCAGTGGCTAAAAATATTATTTTAACATAGTTTAGTGACTATTTGTGTACTTTACCCAAAATTTTATAACAAATTTCGATTAATTCGGTTAACCAACCGAGTTAACCGAACTTTTTCGGTTCGGTTAAATATTTTCAAAAAAAATTCGGTTCAATTAACGGTTAATCACTAGATTGGATACATGTGGTTAAACAAAAGACAATTTTGAACACCCCTAACCCGATCCATATCAGTCAATCACTAGATTGGATACATGTGGTTAAACAAAAGACAATTTTGAGTAATGTCTGAAAACGAATGTGGGACTTTGCCAACGAGGTCTGGTTGAAGTTTGATTATTCAAGCTGTGTGCTTTACTCAAAATTATTCTGATTTAGATCTTGATATATTTCGGTTATGAATCAGAAGAAAAAGAAAGAAAGAACGTGGGGCTTTCAACATTTTGTTATTTGGCTCAAACGATAAGGCCAAAAAGGATAAACTACAAGTTAAAGAAGAATCACAGCCTCACAGGTGCATGAACATGTAAAGAGGAAAAGAATAATAAGACCATAGTACTTGCCCTTGGATTCAAGCAATTTGTAAAGAGATTTCATTTCCACCTTGTCCTAAATGATACTTCACGTTCTCATGAATTCCAATTTCTTGTTGAAAAAGAGTTCCATTAACTAATGTTCCAACTCTTAGCAAAGCTTTGTCTGAACTCTGATAGCAAGTTAGTTGATCACAGAACAAGAACCCTAGCTTTCTATCTAGCAAAGCTATATTCCGACCACCTTCAATAATGGGGATTCCGCCTCTTGTTTTAATTCTTATTTCTGTGGGTTAGGGCTTATATGAATTGGATCCATTGCCGACAAAAACAAATACTGGCGTTGTTTGGTAATGGCTGTCATATGTCAAATTAAGACCTAACCGATGTAGAAGAATGGGGCCATCGCATCTCTTCCCCCATGTGGGAAGCTGTCGTTGCCTCTCCCCACTACCCTTAATGAATCAACATCCTTTCCATGTTTTTCTTTTTTGTTAGTTCAAGTCAAATCGGAAGTGGGATAGGGGCCGAGAGAATCGACACTAGATATGGACCCAAGTATTTAGTTTGATTTTGGTTCGATTCGTTAATAATATACTAAGATTAATTAGTATACCATTTTCTTGTTGGGTTTTTTGGACAAATGATTTTTTTTTGTTTTGTCCGAAGGATTGCGTGAACAAAAACAAAGGCAATATACATTTTACAGTCAAAGATTCATAAACCCTAATTTAAATTATTATTATTTCTATAAAAACAAAATAGATTATTGATTATTTTATTTATATTCTTAAGAAGTTACAACTATAAAAATAAGTATAACAACCAGGGACGAAGCCAGGATCTAATGTATATAAGAATTTATCAAGTCTTTAAGCTCAAAATTGAGGGACAATGCTTAATTTATCTAATATTTAAATTTCTAATGACTTAAATTGTTATTAGACTAAAAAAATTAAAGGACCAAATTAAAATTTTAAAGAATTTAATTAATAATATTAAAAATATTCTTCTATTCTCGTAAAAAGGTCAAATTTATCATTTTCCTCCCAACATTGACTGTAAAAAATGCACAATTTGGTTTTATCATTAAAATTTCAAGTGCTTCAACAAGAGACGTTGAAACTATGAATCTTCCTCATTTGGGCCTAAAGTTGGTCTATCTTGCTTTTCAATCTGGCAACTTGAATCGTTTTTCTCTTCTTCTTCTTTTTCTCTTTTTTCTCATATCTTTCTTTTTCTCTTTCTTCTTTTCTCTTTTTCTTCTCTTTCTTTTCCTTTTTCTTTTTTCCTTCTTGTTTTTCTTTCCATTCTTTCTTCTTTTTCTCCTTTTTTCTTCTTTTTCTCTTTCTTCTTCATTCCTTTTTTTTCTTATTTTTCTCTTTCTTCTTCCTTCCTTTTTTTTCTTTTTATTTTTTCTTCTTCTTTTCCCCTTCTTCTTTTTCTTTCTTTTTGTCTTTTTTTTTATTTTTCCTCTTTTTTGTTTTTCTCTCTTTTTATTTTTCTTTTGTCTTTTCTTTTTCTCTTTTTTCTTCTTTTTCTCTCATTTTTATTTTCCTCGTTCTTTTTTTCTTTTCTCTTTTTCTTTTTCTTTTTTTTCCTTTTTCTTTTTTCTTTTTTTCTCTCTTTCCTTTTCCTTTTTCTTTTTTCCTCTCTTTTGCTTTTTTCTCTATTTTTCTCTCATCTTTTTTCTTTTCTTTTTATTTTTCTCTTTGTTTTTCTTTTTCTCTTTTTCTCTTTTTTTGAAACCGAGGGCCCAAAGGATTAATATTTCTGTTGATATCATGCCCCACCATCTTATTGCGATAACATTCAGAAAGTTCTCATCATTCCCAAAGGCATCGCCCCGAAGGACTTAACATCATCCCCGAAGGACTTATTAATGACCCAAAGGATTTAGAACTGTAATGCACTTCTTTTCCTGTGCGTACAATCACATCACTCCTGAAGGTGATGGCCTGAAGGACTTAGCATCATGCCCGAAGGACTTACTAATGACCCGAAGAATTTAACATCATGCCCGAAGGACTTACTGATGACCCGAAGGATTTAGAATTGTAATGCACTTCTTTTCCTATGCAAACTACTAGAAATTCTTTGCTGAAATCCGCCTCTGCAAATGGATTGAAATATTTGTTGAGATCTGCCTTTCAAACGAATTGAAATCTTTGCTGAAATCTGCCTCTTTAAACAGATTAAAATCTTTACTGAAATCTGCCTCTTTAAATAGATTGAAATCTTTGATGAGATCCACCTCTTCAAACGGATTGAAATCTTTGCTTAGATCTGCCTCTTCAAACAGAACATCTGACTGAATATGCCTTTTACAAACAAAATGTCTTGCTGAAATCTGGTTTGAAATCTGCCTATGTAAGCGGGATATTTGTTGAAATTCGTCTCTATAATCAAAATATCTTCTACGAACGAGATATTTGTTAAAGTCTGTCTCTGCCGATGGAATATCTTAAGATCCACCTCTGCCAACGAAATATTTTAGAGAAGTCTGCCTCTGTGAATGGAATATCTTGATATCCACCTCTGCTAAAATCCACTTCCGTAAACGAAATACTTGTTGAAATATGCTTCTACAAACGAAACCTCTTACTAAAATCTGTCTTTTTTTAAATAAAATATCTTGTTGAAATCCACCTCTATAAACGGGATATTTGTTGAAATCTGCCTCTGTAAGCGGAATATCCTGATATCTACACCTGCAAGCAAAAAATCTTGAATCAATATATTTACTTTCTAACCAATATGACTGAAATTTTTCTAGATCTATTTCTCAAAGATCTATGCTCCCTCATTGTCAGATTTTCTCTCCGATATTTTGTTTATTCCTTGTTTGATCTTCCTCCTCAAAATCTTTATTATTTCTTAACATGATCTTTTCTCTGAAATCTCTGCTCATTATTGCTTGAATCTTCTCTTCCAAAGCTTTAAATTGATCTTCGTCTTTCCTTGATTAAATCTGCAAATTCCTGGCAAAGTATGCAAAAATGCTTTGAATGTATGAATTATCGTGCTCCTACTTATGGATGCCTAACTATATGATGCATGAATGTTGTCAATTGATGACCATTTGGGCAAACTTTCATCTGCTGGGGAGCTCTAAATTTCTTCGCTTCGTCTTCCATTGAAACTTCTTCTACTGATAGCATAACTCATTTCACACTCAGGTTCAATCTTCAGGATCTGTGCATCTTTTGCTCTAAAGCACATTTTTAGGTTTCACTTTAGATTTTTCTTTTTATTCTTCTCTTTTTCTTCTCAAGGTGCCATTTCGAGTTTTCACCTCGGTTTTTCTCTCTTATTTTTTCCTCTTTTTCCTTCTCTTTTTTTTGCAACAATGTTTTTTCTTTTATTCATTCTGATGGAACTTTCCTTGCCTTCATGGATTAAGCATATAAACCCCTTTTTTGCTACATCTCCATGTATTTCTCACAATTTAAATACCAGGGAATCATTCATTTCTTAGAAAGCCACTCTTGCTATGTCTTCATTTAGCTTCTTTAACAAAATTCTTTCTCATAGCTCTAAAAGAGATCATGATTCACTGTTGTTCTAGCTTGCAAATCTTGTTTACCGACATGTGATGTTCTTCTGTAATGTTCTTTTTGCAACATTGCCCAACTCCAGCTTGACTTTGACTATTGTCTTTTCTCACATTTGCCTCGTTTCCTTGCTGGTTGTTATGGCTGCATTTTTGCTCCCAAAAAGATAGCTTTTGCTCTCTCTTTTTGCCCCAGATTTACTTGTATCATTTCCTTGCAGCTTTGTTTGAATATTATTGACACTCGAAATTATGCATTTTCCTCTTCATACTTTCCATCATTAAACAAGTATCGAGGCCACCTCCTGTTCTATCTGCACTTAAAGGATTAGTACATCATAATAATACCCATTAAATCATTTGTTTTTCTAGTATCTAATCAATTTATCTGCAAGATGCTTGTTGAAAAGATATGCGAAAGGTTCAAAACATTATTTTACTAGATTTGAGAAATTGGAATAATTGATAAGTCATGGCAAACATAAGAAAACAAAAATCAAGACTAGGCCCCAAAATACTAAGTGCAACAGAGCCTTCGAATCAAACTGCAAAGATCAACTCCAATGTGACCCCTTCTACCGAGAGAAACATTTTCCGTATACCTAATTATGTCCCATTTAAAGTAGCACTCTTTATCTCACTAGCTCACCATACCCAATCCTTCCCTCTTTTCTGGTCTCAATCAAGCATTAGAAGTCTGGAAGTCTTTGAAGAAAGGTTAACCCTGATTAGCGGGGTGTATTCTGAAGACAAACTCAACTTGCTCCAATACCCGTATATGATCAAAATGGTCTTTTGAGGCTTGCAATGTAGGCTATGGTTCACGACTGCCAAAGAAAGGATATATAGGCTCAAATAAATACTTTAGGGTGACGAAACCAATGATCATTTCTTCCAAGTGAAATATCATTTTTGCACTCCTTAATCTGAATATGCTCGGTTGAAATGCTTTTTTTTTCTTTTTTCTTTTCTCTTCTTTTGCTCTTTTTGTGGATCACTCTAGAATGCCCATTTCTGAGTTTTCACCCTAGACTCCATTTCCTTTCATTGAAATCAATCTTCTACTGCTCCTTTGGATAGAGATTTGCTTGGATGGAAGATCTCACATATATGTATTGCTTTACTTTTGCACCTTTTATCTTTGGTGCTTTCTTTGTTTCAACTTGATTCAGTTGACTTTTTTTTGAACACAAACTTCACCGTTTCTTTCTTTTTCTTTTCTTCTGCTTCTTTTTTTTTACTGAATTTAGAGCATTCTTTTTCATTCACCCTGCCTTTCTGACTTTTGCTTGATATATTCACTTTTGTTTCTTTTGCCCCTGATTCACAAGGCATTACTATCATAGGATGATCAAAACCGAACACTTTCACTTGCAAATGAACTTTCACCCTCTTTGCCCCAGTGTAGGGGTGATCCTTGGTTTGGGTTGAATCGAAAGAAAATCCTCAGGCTCAAAGGGGACAACAAATGATATTTTTCTTTGTGAAGGGAAATGAAGGAATGCCAAATGTCTTCCCAGACTTGGATATCTTCGAAGAAAAGCAGTCTTCAGGTGGAAGATGTTTTGGGTTATCGCTTCATTCAAAGACCTTAGCCAACAATGCTTGAGAGGCAATTCACTTAGAATTTGTATTTGGGATTTTCCCGTGATTCCTGAACACTCATTAATGTCTTCCCATTGGCCTAAATAAACTAGAAGAGAGTCACATTTCTGAAGTTGATCTCTGAACTTGATTCAAGGTCACTCTTACAATTAATATCCCGGGACCTGAGAAAAAATGTTAGTGAAGATATATACATATATGTATGGGAAAACAAAAACTAACCCATAACAAAGAATGCATAAAATATTAAAAGAATCAAAGAATTCAAAATGTTTGCCATTTGAGAAACATATATAGGAAATAAGCATCATGAACAAATAAATTGAAATAGCCTCACAGACAAAGGACCCCCAATGCTCGCGGGTAATAGCTATCGGGATGATTCAGGGTATTACTCCGCAACGGTCCTAAAATTGCAGACAAATCTCTCATGGTTCACTATTGACAATTAATCAAGGAAGACTTGAGTTCACTTTGGTCACCCCGCTTCTACTGTCAATTCTTTATTTTCATTCACCATTACAAATACATGTCCATTCTTGTTTATGCTCTGATGCTCTCATTCTTCTTGAATAGATTTTTTTATTCTCCAGTGATCAAATTCATCAATATCGCTCCACCGGTCTCTTGCCATATTAAGTTTTCCACACCTTTATTGTTTAGGGCAGACAGATACTCCAAGTCCTTGGACATTTTAAGTTCCTGAACTATCAATTTCATCTTTCATTTTACAAAACCACCAAACCTCCGTGGCAAAACTTGCTGAGTCCCTGAACTAACCGATATATGCATTTCATCATCATCACCATGACCTCTGATAGGCGATTTTCATTGAATAAAGAAATACCAACTAAAGATGATTGCCCCATACTCAGTCTTATCCTCCACGTGAGTGGTCGAACATTTGCAACCATGGCTTTACATTTTGAAATCATCTATGAAGCAACACAAGAGAATCTTTGGCCAAGAAGTAACAAAGTTAACTTTATATACTACTTCAGAGATAATTCTTGCAAATTGTGCCCCCTAGACATGAACAGGACATAATTCAAAACTCCAGACAATCTTGGAAGCATTCATTTTGGATCTTTGACTAACCAACTTCTTGATGTTCTCCATTAAGGGCCTACACTTCTTGGTAGCACATTCTGGTTTCCCATGTGAAACTTGCAAATATTATTGAAATCATAACTATGGCAGATGAGCTTGACATCTTCTTCACCACCCTATGTAAAATAAGTCTGAAATGGGCATTCAAAATTTACATTTATCCGAGGAATCTTCAATGAAACATGATGAGTCAATTGACTTTTTCTTCTGGGAATCCGATCATTGCATTCACCCACTTTTTCTTTCTTTTCACTTGACGTTTTCAGCACCTATTTTCTTATCAATCCAATTGCATTTTCCCCAATTAGGGGGTTACTTTTTAAGTTACATATCTTAATAGCTGATATTCAATGTCTACTCCCAAAATCCTCTACTTCAGAAAGTTTTGAATATGCTGCTTGAAAATGTAGCAACCTTCAATGTCTCAATCATGGCTCATAATAATCTTGATACTGTAACAACTTAATTAATGGGGCTCTAATAATTTCTCATGATACTGCGAAGCTTTGAGCAATTTGAAATGTATCTCACAATAACAACATCAATGAGATCTAGTTTAATTTTTTTTTAACTTCCACTAATAGGAGCATCTTGAGCATCTGATCTTGGAACATTCTTTGGTGAAGAAAATATTGCAGGAAAAATGCCAAAATATTACTTTGAATCTAGCAAACCCCTGACAACAACAAGTTATTCACGAAAGTTTGTCATAGCTTTCATCATTTCCCTTTTGTCTTAACAGCTTTAGCAAATGGTAGTCTCTGATTGAACCAGACTCTTTACCTTCGAAAAATATATACCCAACCCTGATGAGACCAAAAACTTCCATGAGGCCATTATCTGAGGGTGATTTTGTATAGAGCATACCTGACATTGGATATAAATAATTCTCTTTTTCTGACTGGACTCTTTGGGTTCTTCACCTCGTATCTGCATTATGCTCTTTTTGAAATCAATTCCCTTGTGAGTAAGCTTCAATTTCCAACTGACCCTAGCATTCATAGTTTTAGGAAAAACTATTATGCCCCTTATCTCTCTTGGGATCATTATGTATTCTGACTATCACTGAACCATCGATAGGCAAGACTTTTCAGTTAAACTCCAGAATTTGAATTTGTTTAGTCTTTCTATGTCTGTCCATTGGGCTTCCATCACTTTAGCATTTTCAAGATCCACCGGTAACTCTAAGTCAAGCATTCCACTGTTCTCATCATGCTCCAAACTCAAATCTTCAGGATTTTTTACAGATGCCCCGACTATATTGATCTGGACTTGCTCATCTTTTTTCTAGATTTTATTTTCATCTCTCTCTTTTCTTTCTTCTTTTTTTGACTTCTTTTTTTTTCTCTTTTTTTGACTTTTTTTTGCTCTCTTTTTTTGACTTTTTTTCTCTCTTTTTTGCATGAAGAGTCATTTCAGACTGAACCCTTATGTGAGATGAATTTCTATCTTGATCACTCTTGTTGATTCTTCGTTTGGCATATTTCCTTCTTCAACTAATCTGACTCCAAGCAACGTGGTAGCTCATATTTCCATATGGTTCATGAACTGGTTAGCCTTTTTCCTTCTTTCGATTCAAGTGGTCCTCACCAGCCTTTGTAACTGTTCAACCTTAATAAATCTTTCGCCCATGCTTTTTGAACAGGAATTTTAACTAATCCATTGTTACTTTTTGAATAAGATACAATATTTGAATGCAATGCTTTAAACAAAAGTGCAATATTTTTATTTTACACAATATTTTAAATGTTGTAATGCATGAATGCACGAGGTATCGGCTTCAAGAACTAGTCATTAGAACAACACATATCTAACTGAAAGGTCAAATACAAAGCAAGGGCAATATGTTCACTAGCTCCAGCTCCTTTGGTTGATCACTTTGTTCAACTTATGAGTCAACATATGTCCTAGCTCGGTGTTGATATCAGAATGTTGTTGTAGGTTCATGACTTTATCGAACAAAATATGTACATGCCAAGCGATCCCCGCACTTGGCTCAAAAAGTTAATCATTTCATAACTCTATTTCTGGATAGCCTGGATCACTGTCTCGACTTGATTTTCAATATTTGTCCTTCATCGTGGTACCTCTTCGAAACTGTCAAGCTGATCTTTTAATTGTTGTACTGCGTTTTCCTAATTATGCCACTTCCTTAGCTCTTCATTTTATCAGCATCTTCCTTAATTATGGTGTTCCTCGGTAAATTTCATCATTTGTGAAACTTGGATATCGACTCGAAGTTCAAAGCTTTCTCTTCTTAGAAAAGTTCTTGAATGCTCCTTCAATTTACTCGTCTTGAGTGCCCCTTCAATTTATTCGTCATCTACCCTTTATCTGGTTATCACAATTTCTCGAATCTGCATCTTGTTTGTCTCTGAAATTGCTGCCGACTATATTTTGAAACTTAATATGTTGTTAAGCATTGTATGAACTTTGTTTTTTTACCTCCAAAAAGCCTCGTGTTTCTCTATTGTTGGTGTTACATGTATCCTCCCGAAAAGTGAATAATTATACCAGGCCTCATAAACAAGTACTGCCCCTAAACAACTCCTGATTCATTTAACTGTCTAACAACAACGCTATATTTCAAAAATTTATTGAAAATGACTCTTCGTATTCCCATCTTTTGATTCTCAAATTAAACTTAGTTCTGGCGAAATTTCATTATGTTCAAAAAATTTCGGTACAACCTTGCATTAATGACACCTGGCCTCCACGGATATTGTCTTCGTTCTTGTAATGAGTCTTCACGAATCACGTCCATAGTGATATATTATCCCCCACTTGTCTATCAGACCCTTCAGCTCTTATGGCCACTGCATACTCGACTAATTCTCGAA
This sequence comes from Hibiscus mutabilis, assembly GCA_019671005.1. Classification (NCBI taxonomy): domain Eukaryota; kingdom Viridiplantae; phylum Streptophyta; class Magnoliopsida; order Malvales; family Malvaceae; genus Hibiscus; species Hibiscus mutabilis. The sequence goes on along the minus strand of CM033728.1, from coordinate 43,369,710 downwards.
CCGATACCTCTCATGAATACAATGTAACATGTAACAAAACACAAAAAAAAAACAAAAAAGTGTCAATATAGTGAATTAAAATTGTAAGCAAAAATAATTGCTGTAAAATAAAACTATTTATATTGCGTAAAATTAACCAGAGAAGTTTATTTTGCACACAAGAATAACCAGAGAAATAAATTTAAATCAGCAACTCCATGTCCTAGGTCACTGTCTGGCTCTAGTGAGGTAGGCTTATATGGCTTCTATTACAACATGTTAGTTTTGATCTAAACTCTGGGTACCCGAACTGTCGTTACCGAACTAGTAAGACATCGATTCGGGAGTATAATGCCCCTTATAGCGGAGGCGTAACCTCACGGTGTATAAGGTTGGTATACCGGAAGGAGGACAAAACCCGATCACGGAGCTGAATAACTCACGTAAGATCATGCCTCACTCCCACTTAAGGGTGAAAAGCCCGGGTATAAGGCTTGTGCATGAATGACAATTTATATCACACAAGAAAAAGCTACCTGCATTTTTCCAGAAAATTCATCCAATAAGTATAGGAAAAATTAAATTCAAATTACTGTCCTAAAATGCCAAAATGCCACGTAAAATTAATTAGGCCTGACTCTCGGTTTTTAAAGCTTTCCCCAGCGGATTCGCCAAGCTGTCGCGATCATTTTTTTGAAAATCAGGATGTGTAAAAAATAGCCCGATGATCGATCGTTTGGAAAATTATGGGTTTTTAGCTATTTTTAATTAAGTCTTGAAAATTTAGGGTTTTCATATTAAATCTATTTTTTCTTTATTTATCATTGAAAAACATTTTAGAGTCACCACCGATCACTTCGAGGTAGATCGGACATCGAAAAACAAACCAGAGATTCTGTCTTGAAAAATTGGTTCGGGAGTCGGTTACGTGTAGGGAAGGATTAGCACCCCTACGAACGCCCGTTATCGGTACCTTTAGTTTTACGTGGCATTTTGGCATTTCGAATAATAATTTGAATTTAATTTATCATATAATTATTAACTAAATTTAAATTCTGAATGCAGATATCCTTTTATAAGGAAATTAATTTTGTTCGACTACGAGATTAAAAGCACCCCGTTAGGTGGCACCCCTATTCATATTTAAAAATGAATTTCCAACATAAAAGGTTTTTAATGAATGATATTTTATTGTCTTGTCAATTTTACGTTCTATTCCTAAAAAGGCTCTAATTAATTAGTTATTTAAAACTACGAATATTAATTAATTTAATAGCTTTTATGAGAAAATGCCAATTTCATGAACACCTTCCATATATTTAAAGCCCTTAAATTAATCATATTCCTATTTAATTAATTCTTCTAATTAATTTAAGTTTTAGTCCTAATTAGGGCTCTAACAAAGTATTTAATCTATTTTATAAGTGAAAATGTGTATCGAATATACACCTTTATGACCAAGGCTGAGATAACACCCCATTGTAAACAATGGAATACCATCCAGATTTGAACCTCAAAGATTCTATTCGATATACATTTAATTAACTACAATGTATTAATTATTAATTATTTGATTTTAGCTAAAAAATTAAATTAATAATCAATTTTAAGTAAGAAATATATTAAATATAATTTAAAGAAATCCATGTGATAACACCACATTGTAAACAATGGAACACCATCCATATTTGGATTTTAAAAATCATATTTAATATACTTTTAATATATACAATTATCTACCCTATTTAATTATTGAATCCTAATTAAAGAAACATAAACTAAAGGCTCTATTAATTAATATCTAAGTGCATTTAATTATCTAACAAAATATACTATATGCTAATTTTAAAACATGCAAGCAAACATATAAATTAAGTACATTTAAATAAAACAATTAACTAAAATAATTAAATTGAAAACAATTGAAAAATAAATATGATTTTATTACTATAGGACTAAATTGAAAAGATACAAAATACTAAATGCCCGATTACAAATTATAGTGACCCAACTGTAATTACATAAACCTAAGGGGTGCAAATCATAGGGGATGGGGGACTAAATTGAGAGGATTACAAAGGCTAAGGAATGAATTAAAAGAGATTAGAGACCGTATTGAAACATATCTCGAAACCCTAGGGACTAAAGCTATCATTTACCCAATTTCCAGAGTACGCGGATCCTCTACCCGACCCGACTCAAAACGTGTGGGTCTCTTCCGCCAAAAACGCAGCCTTTTGAGCGGGCTGTATAGAGCCCCGATCAGGTGCCCACTTCTATTCTTTCCTCATTTTTTAAAATGTGTGTCTCTCTCTAACACTATTCTCTCTCGTTCTCTCTCTTACAAACAGATCCAAACCCTGAAAATCACCCAGGAATGGATCTAAACACCATGTTTTTGCTTGGTGTTCTTCATAGTTCATTAAGAACTTGAAGAACTCCATGTATTCCGGCCGTAAGCCACCACTAACGCCGCCATTCGATCTTCCGCTGCCGCGATCTGACAACTTTTAAGTGTTCGTCGGGCATTGGGATTCGAATCTCGGTCGCAGCAGGTGACGCCAGCCAATGCTCCGTCCACCACCCCGGTTACCGTCTAAACTTCGACCGCCCCCTTCCTTTCTTCGGCCACCACGGGGTGATTTTCGGCCACCGTTCGCCGTTGTTGTCGAACCCTAAAAAAACCCCTCAAAATTTATTTTCCCCCTTAAATCCTAGATCTACTTTCGGTTCAATAGAACCACCCCTATTCTCCATCCTAGGCTATATCTACCCAATCGACGCTCATTTTTCACTCCGCCTTTACTCTAAAAAATAATTCTGACCGCCGCTTTATCAATATTTCGGCTATTAGATAAGTGTTAGATCTCATTCTCATTTACTGTTTTTTGTTATTTTGGTCTCGATCTAACCTATTTTGGTTTTATTTTGCAGGAATTAAAAAAAGGGATGAAGATGGTTATACCTCCGTAATGGTGACTTCGGTGACATTTCGACCACTGGCGACGCCTCAACTTCCAGCATGATCTTCGGCGACCTTCTGGCTTCCGGCAGCACAACCCTCAGCCACCAGAGACCTTTCAGCTACCCGAGGTAAGTTTTCTCTCTCTCCCTTTAATTGTTATTATTATTAATTAGTTTATTAATGGCTCATTATTGCTATCTGACAAATTTTCTCTCTCTATTTATAGGGTTGACCAAGGCTGACGTCAGACAAAACCATAATCCGGGTGAAATGGTGTAGACAAATTTGAGATTAACACATGTCCCTTTAGATCAGGATTTGAGCGGGAAAACTGATATTTGTGTTTGTTGGGCTGGTAGTGGGTTGTAAACAGCTGTAATTGGGCGGGAAACAAATGTAAATTGGGCTTTTGGATTTATGTTAGGGCTTTTAATTTGTAAAAGGACATTTATGGACATTTATGGACTATTTCGGGTTTTATTTATTTAATATGTATTTATTTATTTAGTATTTAGTATTTATTTATTATTTACTTATTATTAAGCCCGGTCAAAATTCGGGTATAACATACCCAAAAGGATTTGGGTACCAAAAATCAAAAATTAATTCCATGTTTGTAGGAGGAGCATTGCTACAAGGCCAAAGCTTCAAGTACAAATACGTGGTTCCTTGATAGTGGATGCTCAAGACATATGACCGGAGACAAGAGTAGATTATTGGAACTAGAGCTAAAGATAGGAGGATTAGTGACATTTGGTGACAACTTCAAAGGTCAAATTAAAGGAATAGGTTCCATTGGTAATCACTATTTCATTCTTATCGAAAATGTTTTATATGTCAATAGTCTTAAACATAACTTATTAAGCATAAGCCAACTTTGTGATAAAGGTTTCGTAGTGATTTTTTATATATATGGTTGCAAAATTATAAATGTCAAAACCAACAAAATTGTGCTTTTTGGTCATCACATAGGAAACATATACATGGTGCATTTAGATGACATTCATATTTCTAATGCATGTTTTGTTGCAAATGATGAAAATGATTCATGGTTATGGCATAGAAAATTAGGGCATGCAAGCATGAGTGTTTTGGAAAAATTGGTTTCAAAAGATCTAGTAAGAGATTTGCCTAAAATAAAGTTTTCAAATGATAAAATTGTGATGCTTGTGCAAAAGGCAAACATAAAAGAGTCTCTTTTAAACCTATTAATGATGTTTCAACTAGTAGAGTTTTACAATTGATCTATATGGATCTCTTTGGCCCTATTAGAACAACTAGCTTGGGTGGAAAATCATATGCATTTGTTTTAGTTGATAATTACTCTAGATACACTTGAGTTCTATTTTTAAGTACCAAAGATGAGGCTTTAGAAAGATTCATCACATTTTCAAAAATTACTTAAAATGATCTTGGTCAAACTATTTCTCATATTCGAAGTGACCATGGTACCGAATTTCAAAATCTAGGTTTTGAGGATTTTTGTAACTCAAGTGGTATAAGCCATAATTTTTCATCTCCTAGTACACCTCAACAAAATGGGGTTGTTGAAAGGAAAAGTCATACTTTAGAAGAAATGGCTAGAACCATGCTTTGTGAAAACAATTTGCCAAAATATTTTGGGTGGAAGCCACTAATATGGCTTGCTACATTATAAATAGAGTAATGATTAGGCCTATTTTAAAGAAAACTCCTTATGAGATTTTAAAATCCAAAAGCCTAACATTAGCTATTTTCATCCATTTGGTTGTAAATGTTTTGTTTTGAACAATGGAAACAATAATTTTGGCAAATTTGATGCTAAAAGTGATAAAGCTATTTTCTTTGATTATTCTTCAAACTCTAAAACCTATCGTGTATTTAATAAAAGAACTTTAGTTGTTGAAGAGTCAATACATGTGGTTTTCGATGATAACCTCCTTCCGAGGAAGGATTCTTGTGATGATGATGATGTAGGGATTTTTGAAGCCAATGATGGTGGGCAATCATCAAAGGTGAATGAAGTTCCAACCAAAGAAGATGGAACACAAGATCCACCTCTAGAAGCCTTGAAGGACATGAATCTAGAGGAAAAGGAAGTGAGCTACCCAAGAGAGTTCAACTATGTCAAAGGTGGTGAGATTTTGGGTGATCCATCCAAAGGGGTAACCACTGGACTTTCTCTTAGAAATGAATGTAATGTTACATTTATCTCATGCATAGAACCTAAGAATATCAAAGAAGCATTAAACGATGATTATTGGATAATGACAATGCAAGAGGAATTAAACTAATTTGAGAAAAGTCAAGTTTGGACATTAGTTGATAGGCCTAGTAATAAATCTACTATAGGAACTAAATGGGTTTATAGAAACAAACTAAATGAGAGTGGTAACATAGTGAGAAACAAGGCTAGACTTGTTGCTCAAGGTTACACTCAAGAAGAGGGAATCAATTTTGATGAAACCTATGTACTCGTAGCTAGAATGGAAGCTATTAGGATGCTCCTTGCATTTGCATGTTATCATGAATTCAAGCTTTTTCAAATGGATGTTAAAAGTGCATTTTTAAACGATTTTATAAATGAAGAAGTGTATGTAGAACAACCACCCGGTTTTGAAGATCCAAAATACCCAAACCATGTTTTTAAACTTTCAAAAGTTTTATATGGTTTGAAACAAGCTCCTAGAGCTTGGTATGAAAGGTTGTCAAGTTTTCTAGTTGAAAAGGGGAAGGTGGATACTACACTCTTCATAAAAAGAAATGACAAAGACATATTAGTAATTCAAATTTATGTTGATGATATTATTTTGGTTCTACTAATAAATTTCTTTGTCAAGAGTTTGCTAAGTTGAAGCAAGGTGAATTTGAGATGAGCATGATGGGGGAGATTTCCTACTTCCTAGGCTCCAAATTAAACAAAGGAAGGATGGCATCTTCATCAATCAAGCTAAATATATAAAGGACATGCTCAAGAAGTTTGGCTTGGAGAATGTAAAACCTCAAGCCACACCAATGAGTTCTTCTACAAGGCTTGATAAGGATGAAGGAGGTAAGTGTGTGGATTTAAAGCTTTATAGATCAATGATAGGATCTTTGCTTTATCTTATCGCAAGTAGACTAGATATATTTTTTAGTGTTTGCTTGTGTGCTAGATTTCAAGCTAGTGCTAGAGAATCCCACCTTATAGTCGTTAAGAGGATCTTTAGATACCTTAGAGATACACCTTGTTTAGGTCTTTGGTATCCTAGAGACTCTTCCTTTAGTTTACATGCCTTATCAGATGCAGATTATGGGGGTTGTAAAATAGATAGAAAAAGTACCTCCGGCACATGTAAATTCCTAGGTAGTATGCTCATATCTTGGTTTTCTATGAAGCAAAATAGTGTAGCATTATCTACCACCGAAGCCAAATATATAACCTTAGGAAGTTGTTGTGCTCAAGTCCTATGGATGAAGCAACAACTCTTAGATTATGGAATTGATGTAGGTACTATCCCCATTAGGTGTGACAATACTAGTGCCATTTGTCTCACTAAGAATCCCATCCAACACTTTAGAACCAAACACATAGAAATAAGACATCATTTCGTTAGGGATCATGTCTTGAAAAATGATGTAGTTCTAGAATATGTAGACACCTAAATCAATTAGCGGATATCTTTACAAAACCTTTAGACAAAGAACGCTTTTGGTCTCTTAGGAGAGAGTTAGGTTTAACCAGCCTTACTTGACCCTTAGAGCCTCTTTTGGTCTTAAAAACATGCTTGAATTTGTTTGATTACATTGCTTTTGTGATTTTGCTCCTATATGCATCTATGTTTGTTGCTAGGGGAGTATGTAACTGTTTTTGTTCATACATGATGATCTCATATGATTTTCATGCATTTCCATTCGATTCAAATTGAACTTTTGAGTAACCTGCAGCCAAAAATGTCATTTCTAGCACAGGCATATCGATATGGTATTCCTCGTATCCATACGGGTTATTGAAACATGTTTTGTTACAGCTTTATATGTACCAGTACGGGTCGCGTATCGAAACAGGTTAACAAGCGTTTCGATACGCCACGTGGCGTATCGGTACGCGCAACTGCTGGGCAGTTTAAAAGGCATTAAAAGAGGTTTTCCTACTTTAAATCAAATACCCCTTTTTTCTCTAAAACCCTAGGTCCGATTTCAACTATAAAAACCCCTCAACCCCTCACAATTTTCACACAATTCTTCAAAATCTTTGAGGGCTTTTGGTTTTTACATCAAACCCAAGCAAAAATCATCAAGTTTGTGCATCAACATCTCTTCATTCATCCTTAATCCCAAATTCAAGGTATAAACCCTAACTTTTTCTTTTTAATTTTCGTACATTTTTACTGACTGTTTTTGTATCATAATTACATATTTAGGATATACATAGTATAGTTTTCAAAGTTTTTGTAAAATCTTTTTCAAATTTGAAAATTTTTTATTCGAATATAAAATTATATCGTATAATTTTTAACACTGTTTTTGAAGTTTTCTTTTGCCAAAAATTATTTTTATACTTGTATATATTTTTAAACTACATTGTATAGATTTTTAACAATACCTTGATTATTGGATTAATTTTTGGATCGAATGTGTTGATTTATGCATACATCGTTTTTGGTTTGATTTTGTTTTCAGATTATGGCACCAAAGAAATGTACAAGAAAAGAAATACCCTCTAGTTCCAATCCTCCTAGTCACAATCCCGACCATAATGGTAATCGACCCAATCTCACCCATATCTATCAAAATTGTTTTAATGAACCACAATTCCACATGCTATGGATCGTTTTAAAAAATGTCAAAGTTATAAAATTTGCCGAGAACGTGTTACTTCGATCCCTTTTCTATCATCCGAAAATTTCCATTTAAATATCTTAATTTAATGGAAGAATGGAAATTTATGCCATTTTTTAGTATACCCGGGATTTTATACCGAAACCTTGTTTTGATTTTTTATTCCAATGCCCGTATATTTTCAATAAAAATCGATCATTGGTTATTGCAATTGAATCTTATTTAATGGGTAAGAGTTTCACATTGACTCAACCATTTTAGCAAACTTTTTAGGTTTTGAGGATACGAGAATTGATGATGAGGATTCGATGGGACATGCCCTTGGAGGCTCCGTGACCGTGCTAGATGCCCATGACCGCATCCTACACCTCATGATCACTTGGTGGTTCCGTCCATCTGGTGGGAAGTTCTCCACGATCTGACAAGTCGACGACTTTTGGATCCGTTGCTTCTGTGAGGGTAAGTGCCCTAACCTTGCTCAAATTATGTTCGCGAAAATTGTCTTCCTTGTGCAACATCACCATACCTCTATGATTACATCTTTCACATATGGCTCCGCCTTGAGCTACATATTTCACAAGATGGGAATTGATTGCTCCTATGACTTTGTGGAACCTCTCACCAATCCTATTGATGAACGCTCTCTTCATCGCGCAAAGTTCACTTTCTACAACGGAGAATAGATTCGGAATACCGATCTTCCGGGAGGTGTTCAACCCGATCCGGTGGTGGCTCCTCAAGAGGCTCTCATCCCACAAGCTCCAGTGGCCCAACCTAATCTTGATGCTCTCATGGCATACCTCAATGGACAATTCACCAACTTGAGCACCAACATTTCTTCTTTGCAAACAACTATGGATTCTGAGTTTGCCGCGATTGACATATGCTTCACATCCTTAGAGGAAAGAGTGACACTATTGAAAATTGCCAAAACTCAATGGATATCACTCTTACCGCGTTTCATTGCGAATGGCTTCAATCCCTTGGGACTCAAGCCAACAATGATGATGAGGACGAAGATGAAGAAGATGGAGACAATGTTGCATATCATATCATATTAGGACTAGTTTATGCACCTATGTTTTTATATTTTTATGCATATCATATCATATTAGGACTAGTTTATGCACCTATGTTTTTATATTTTTATGATCTCCAATTCTTTATTATTGCTTTGTTATTTGGATTATGTTTTTAGGTTTTAAGTTGGATTGGATTTGGTTATCTTGGATTATGGTTTAAATTTTAATGATTATGTTGCTTATTTAATTGCTTGGAGTTATTGTTGTTTACTTGTTATGCCCTATTGAATTGATTTTGATCTAACAAAAAGGGGGAGAAGATTTGAGAGCCAAAATTTTTCAAACTTCTCAAAGAAAAACTTTTTAGTCTTAAATTAAGGGGAGTAATTTTCAAAGTTTTTCAAAGATACTTAAAATTTTTCACTTTTGTTTTGTCATATCAAAGGGGGAGATTGTAGAACCCATGTTTGATTTTGATATAACAAATTGTTTAAATACTAAATTGTAAAAATAAATAAATTTTTAAGTACTCAAATGTCTCACAAATTGACAAGGAAAATTTTCTTTAAGTCCAAAACTTAAACCCAAAATTTTTCTAAGTGTTTCAAGGCAAAATTTAACAAATACGCCCAGACGTATCGATACACTCCTGGTGTTTCGATACGGATTTTTGTCACTGGAATTTGGTTTTGCGAACTGTACCGATACGACCTTGCTCGTTTCAATACGGACTTCATCTGGCAAGTGTTTTAAGCTATGTGTTTCGATACGGACTTCATCTGGCAAGATATTCTTAAACGTACCGATACGGTCACATCCGTTCTGATACAGTTTGTCAAGATCTTTAAGATCTTTGCATTAAATTTTTCGACTGTTGCCTTGTCAGTTATTGGAATCAACGAACTTTTAATTTTCAATTACCCGTATCGATACGCCCCTAGGCGTACCGATGCAATTTTTCAATTTCAGATTCCAGAAAGCAAATATCGTACCGATACGGCCTTACCGTTTTGATACGACCCTAATTTTACACTATGACCGATTCGATACGACCTCCCGCGTATAGATACGCTACTGTACAACGACTATATTTTTTTGTGTAACAGGTATCGATATGGCCTTTCGTGTATCGATACGGTAGATCACCAGACAACATTTATTGCGGGAGAAATGGTCCCCAACGGCTGTATTGATGACTTCAACCACCCAAACAGATAGAAATCAATAAGAGGGTATAAATACAAGTCTCCAAAGCTACTACAACAACTATTGAACAACATTCAAGCATTCAAGCTAAATTCAACCATTTGAGCTTTTAGAGTCAAACCCTTGTAAACCCAACTTGTGTATTTCATTGTAATACTTAGTTTCAAGTTTGGGGTTGTGAGAAAGTGTATTTGGGCAAACAAATTCACCTTTGAGAGGTTATTTTTCTGTTTGTAAAAACTTTCTTTGTAAAAGAGTGGATCAATCAAAGCTTTGGGTAGAAAGCTTTGAAGTTGTAATGGTTGCCTCCTAAGCATAGAAAAGAGAAAGATTTCATAGTGAAATTGTTGAAATCCTTAGTAGTAAGCTAAGGTAGTGGACGTAGACCTTGTTAGTAGGTTGAACCACTATAAATCTTTGTGTCCCATTGTTCATACTTTCATAAATTGCTTCCAAAATTTTAAATTACCAATTCACCCCCCTCTTAGCTACTTTTTCAATTGATTTATCATCCTAACGGTTTATGATTAAAAAATTAAAATATTAAATATATGATGTGTTTTTTTAGGTTTAATATTTAAATTTAAGATTATAATTTAGAATTTAAATTTTTATTATTGAGCATAAAAGGAGACACTAAAAAGGACATGATATTTTTCATCAAATCATATGTTCTTAATTTTGTACCCATTTAAGATTAATTCCATAATATTTTAATAGCAGCCACGTGGAAGTTCATGATGCGGACGTGGACCTTATTAGGAAAGGGACCCATTAGCTATCAAATCAGCAACTGTTTGTAATCGTTGCAAATGGGTTTCGGTTTTTGTAGATAAAAAGGGGATATGGAGATAAACAACACTTAGAAGCTTGGAGATTCATCATCTACTTTTTAAAAGTTTTGAAAGCTTCTTAAAACTCTCTTTTAATTATTATTATATTGTTTCTTAACATAAAGGGATTCACAGATTATTATTATTGTTATTATTATTATAAGATAAGCCCCGATCAGTATATAATATGTGGAAGAAGATAGGATAATGATGTCTGCTTGAATAGATAAGAACTATGGCTGCCATTACATAGTTTTTTTTTTATATGGATGTCTAAATGTTTATTTATATATATATTAAAACTATAAAGTTGTAAGCTAAGCATGCAGAAAGAAAATATAAAGTAAAATCATCAAATCACATATTGCATTATATGTTCTTATAGTAAAAGTTCTATCTGAGTGACTCAAGTTCAAATAATTTAATTTATAGTATATATAAAATTATTTAATTTAAAATTAAACACAATCATAAATATTACTATTAGAATAAAATGATAAAAATAAATAAACTAAAGGCTATAGAGGTCGGAATCCTAGGTGAATTCCAAGCACTTAAGTCTTACCGACTGTTCGGCAGTATTCAACGACATTGATGTGATTTCTCTTTATAACTTATATGTTGGTTAAAGTCTATCAGAAGTCCTTGTATCATACTAAAAAGTTCATTTTAGTCCTTCTACTATAAATAGGAACATTTTAATCCTTGTACTAAATCTAAAAATTCATTTTAATCCATCTACTGTACAAAGAGACATTTTAGTCTTTGTACATTAAATTTGTGAATATTTTGGTCTAAAAAAAGTTATAGTTAGTTGGCTTAAATATTTTGCTTTAAACGCCCTTTCTAATATTGAAACAAGCAAATTGATCTCTCTTAAAAAGAGATAATTTATTCGAGTGATTTTTAAAAATAAAATAAACCAAACAATTATATAATTTTATAATATTATATTTTTTAAATTGTATTGAAATTTTAATTTATTTTTTGATTTTTGTATTTTTCAATTGAACCCTTATTCTCACTACAAATCTAACAATTCTAAAAAAATCAATATACATTTAAATGTAATATTATGAAAAGTGAGGATAAAAGATTTTGGAGTTAGAATATGAATAAATTTTACATTTAAATTTCATAAGTGTTTAAAAATTTTATGTAAAATTTCACAAAAAAATGTTCTGCGAGAGATTAATTTGCTCAAGTTCAAAAATGAGAGGTGCCTAAAGAGTGTTTAAACCAAAATATTTAAGTCAACTAACAATAACTTTAGCGTTTTAAAGCGTGCAATGACCAAAATGTTAACCTTTTAAATGTACAAGGACCAAAAATATTCCTTTTTATAGTAGAGGGGCTAAAATGAACTTTTTGTTACAGTACTGTGAGTAAAATGTTTTATTTTATAGTAGAGGGACTAAAATGAACTTTTGGGTATAGTACAAGGACTTCTACTATACTTTAACCCTTATACGTTGGAATTTTCCCCTTTAATATGTGAAGGAAGTCATTAATAATGAAAGAGATCCAATTGAAACTTAAATTTGATAAATTTAAAAGTTATTTTTTTCAAAAAATAGGAAATTATTCAAAAAACAAAATGTAGTAGGATAGTTTCTTTAAAAGAAAATTTTTGAATTTTTCGACATATTAAGTCAAAAAAGAAAATTTTGACATCCAATTGAATATACGTCACTTCTTATCTCATTTTATTTTTATTAGGTATAAAGATAAGGGTAAACTACATAAATAGTTACCGAACTTTTTATGGCGCTTTGATTTTAGTCACCGATTTTTTAAAACTTGTCATGTCAGTATTTTCTAACAGAAGAATGGGAGAGACCTTAATGAAAGCGAACTAAAAGCTCAGTGACTATAATGCAACTTTTAAAAGTTTGGTGACTAAAATGAAAGTGTCCTAAAAGTTCAGTGACTATTTATGTAGTTTACCCTAAAGATAATTTTAAGGGTGAATTACATAAATCATCACTGAGCTTTACTCTTAAACCTATTTTGGTCACTAAAGTTTCAAAGCGTTCAATTTACTCACTGAAGTTTAGACATTGAACAATTTTTTGTCACTAAAATTCAGACATTGAACATTTTTTTGTCACTCTTAAACCCCCAACGAACGTAAATGATGGTCATTTGGTCTCAAATTTCACCAATCAATTCATCTCGCCCCCTGAGCCTAAATTCGACTTTCATTTTGCCGGAAAATGCTCCAAAGTTCACAAATCTTACAAAAACTTTATGGTTTCTCTCTCGTCGATCTCCTTCTTCCGCCATCGGATGGAGTCTGTTTCTTAGTATGTTGCTTCTCTTGTGTTGTTGAAGTTTTCCACCGTTCAAATCTTAGTGAAGTTCCTTCGTTCTTCGGTAAATGAACGCGTCAAAAAGTTAACGGAGGAGTGACAAAAAAACGTTCAATGTCTAAACTTTAATAAGTAAATTGAACTTTTTCAAACTTTAGTAATCAAAATAATTTTAAGAGTAAAGTTTCAATGATAATTTACGTAATTTACCTTATTTCAATCTTTTATTTTTTAGAGAGATAAATATTATTTTTAATAAAATTTTATAAAAACGTCAAATCGTGTTTTGTTGAACCAATTTTATTAGGGGGCAAATTATGCTTTAAGCATTTTTTAATGAAAAAAAAAAGGAAATTGCGTTTTGTTGAACCAATTCCCATTGCTTACATTGAGTAACTTTATTAGTCCTCATCGGTAGGGATGAAGGCAAGGGCCTAGGCCCCCTTGCTAAAAGGACTAAGTATATATTTAGTCCCTTCAAAAAAATCATAATTTAAATTTAGTATATTTTAACATAAAAAATTAGCTTTGTCCCATCAAATATTAATAACTTTATTCTGGCTCCCAACACAATTTTTTTAACTTCGCCTCTGCTCCTCAATTGGTTGGTTAATGATTAATTATTAGAGGTGTTCAAATTTCGATTTTAATTGAATTAACAAATCGAATCGAAGTTTTTTTATTAATTAGTAAGGTAATTTTAGGCATAATTAGTTAACGATTTAGATTTTTTTTCAAACTTTAATTATCGATTAATTAAATTCAAATTTGGTTAATTAAAATAATTACCCGGAATTATTATATATAATATTATATATTTTTGTCACTAAAGTTTTAAATAAAATGATCATTAATTTTTTAATATGTTATAAAATATCATTAAACTTTATCAAATTAGCACAGAATATTGGGGAGGCAATGGGGCGCGGGGGGGGGGACGTTCTTGCATTCCCTATTTCATCCTCAACACTTGCAGGTACGGTTTAGGGGGAATCCCCATTAAACGTTTCGGGAATTTTTTCGTTCTCATACCCATCCCTTACGGATCCCTGCGGTTTTTGATTAATCCCCGTACCCAAAAAACTAAACAAAACTTAATATATTAAAATAAATACTCAACATCAAATATCAAAAATTACAAACATAAATAATAATTTAATTTTACCACCAACAAACAAATCATTTTAGAGCTATTAAACATAACAAAAATATTAACAATTGAAACATGGCAGTCTGCACTACCTTTAAAAGAAAATATGTAACTAAAAATCTATACTTCTATATCATGATCTAAAATGAACCAGATTCGATAATCTTTCCAACCATATAAATTACTTCTTCTAATTTTATTCGTACAATTTATGGCGATTTTCGAAGTCACTGTCATTGTTGTTTTTGAAAACAGTTTGCAGTCTTTTCTTCTGACATTTGCTCACTCAAAAATTAATAACTTCTAATATATAACTCGAAATCAAGGACAGTTTTTTTTAAACGAATCTAGAGTTCTGTATGGTTGTAGAAATATAAGACTCACTTTTTTAATTATCTTATAGAATTTTTGGTAATTTTTCAAAATCACTGCTAAACTGTTTTCTTATATATCTGCTGTCAAATTTTTATGACCTTTCAACATTCAAATATTCATATTTTTAAATAACATATCACAATCGATCACCGTGTATTTAAAACAAAACTAGACTGAATCACGTTTACAATGATGTATGGACCACTTTCTAATTATTTTTATGGAATTTACGGAGAATTTCCAAACTTATTCCGGCCGGCCATACTCAAGTATTGGGAGATTAGATTTTTGTTGAAAATGGGTAAATTACCCTTATGCTCATCCAGCTTTGTAAAATATTAGGATCCTTGCTGATATTTTTTGGGAATCCCCGCGGTGATGTATACTATTACGGTTCGGTTATTCCCACAGTTCAGATATAGCAATCCTCGTGCCCATCCCCATTTGAGCTTCAGTGATAAAACTTCTCTGTCCTAGTACATATGGGTGAAGATTTCGGTTATTTCATATACCTGTCAGTTCGGATCCCCATGGTTTTTGGTTATTCCCCACTAGATTGCCACCCCTAACATAATGATTATCAAATTTATTGAATTAATACAAAATGGTCATTAAACTTTTCCAAATTTATCAATAATTTATAATGTGCAATTACCATTTTGTAATAGTTCGATAAGCTTAATGATTGTTTTGTAACTTTTGAAAGTTAAGTGACTAAAAAGATCATTTTAACATATTTTAATGACTATTTGTGTAATTTACCCAAAACTTATATCAAATTTCGGTTAATTAGTAGACCGACCAAATTAACTGAACTCTATTCGATTCGATTAAAATTTTTCAAATAAAGTTCGGTTTGATTAACGGTTAAAGAAAATTTTGTTTAATAGATTTTAACTAGTTCGATTTCGTCAGTTAATCGAACTGACCAATTGAACATCCCTACTAATGATTGACAAAAGATAGGCTTTTTGCATTTTTAATTAGAATTTTTTCCTCAAATTGCATATTATGAGATCGATTTTTTATTTTATATGTAAAAAATTCATGAAAATCAAATCACTACAAACCGATTTCCAACTCCAAAATTTAAACGTGACTTAGAATTGTAAATAATACAAGACAAGTGTATGTTAATATATATATATATATATATATATATATATAACACTAGTGTATTGTATCTATTTTTTGGCTTGATACTTACTTTAGCCCTTTTATTTTTAGTAAAATTTTCACATTGACCATTTTACTACTTTCGACTAGTTTATCCCCTCAACTTTCAGTTCGTTATCACTTTAGCATATGGTGGTCGAAAAGAGTTTTCTTTTAATATTGACACATGATAAAATTTAATTGGGCCACGTGACATTTTTATTAAAAAATGTATAGGACTAAAGTGATACCAAATTAAAAGTTAGAAAGGATGAATTAAGAGAAAATAATAAAAGGGTCCAAACGAAAATTTCAATAAAATAGCCATATAACTAACCATTAACTAGATTGATTAGAAAGAAATACAAATCTTAAAAACAATAGGATTACTTTTATTTGTTCTTGTTCAAAATTTCCTTAAAAAGTGATTAGATTAGAGATATTGATGGGGACCTACAACTTGTAATCTCAACATATAAAGTTTGACAAAAGGGAACCCATTCCAACCGAAAGTTTGGCATGACCGTTAAGCTGGCAGTTATTTTGGTTTACTTGTCTTGTTTTTGGCTTTGGATTCTATCCTCCCACTTTTACGTGCCATGGAATCTGAGATTCATCATTTAACTAAGTGCTTCAATAAAACAGATATAGTTAATCGAATCATTTGAAGCATAATTAATAAAATTATTGTCATTTGGCCTTTTTTAATTAATGCGACTTTATTACTTCACTATATAAGCTAAATTCAAAATTAATTTCACTTTCTTCTATTGGTGAAAAATATAAAATTCTTGCAGGAAGAGAACCCTAGTCGCTTAACCCTTTTTTCCCCTTTGACTAACCTGGCCCGCGACTACTCAGGCCTTCAGCATGGCCCGACGCCAAACCTTCCCCCTCCGTTGTTTCCTTTTCTATTGTCGTCAGAGAAAGAATCAGGATTTAGGGTGAAAAAAATTTAAATTGTTAAAAGTAGAAAGACAAATTCAAAATAATTTATTTTTTAAAAATATCTATAATAAGAAAGGTAAAAAATTAGGGGTGGAGAGGGGCAATTCTCGTGTCTTATCCTTACGTATGTTTTTCTTCATTTATGTGTTTTATTTTATGATTGTTTGTTTGATATTTTGTACTTAATACATTTTGAGTCAAGAACTCAAAAATGATAAGTTTATTTTGCGTCTTATTTTAAAAGTCTCTAAAGGATTGGATGATTTAGAGTCTTCTCCATGGACGGAGTCACCTGGTACCATGCATAGGTGGTCAATGGCACTTCAAAATTCTTTGGGAATTTTTTTTATATAATTTATATATATATAAATATTAAAAATAAATAAATAAATGACGCACCTTAAAAATAATTAAAAAAATGACACCCCTTAAATAATTTTCTGACTTTGCCCTTTGTCTTCTCAATCACCAAATGAGGAAAAAACCCGATATTGAAACACATTCATTATTTATGAGATTGCAAATATTTGAATGCCTAATGGTTGATTAATTGGGTTATTAGAAATCTTATGATTTATTTGAGTTTCATCCTTGTTTTGATTGCACGGTTTGGTGACTAATTGTATAACGACTTGTGTACCGAGAATATATTGACTAATGATAATTTCAATTCTTATGGACTCTTTTTCTCTTTATGTTGTCTAGTATCACACTCCAACTTAATCTAAATGAATTAAAGATTTTTAATAATGCACAATTCCTTTTAAGAAGCCAAAATTAATTTCGTTAATTAGTTATCTTTATTTTATTGGTTATGCATGATGTTATTCCAGTTAGTATGCTTTGTATCCACATTGGTCATGTGAGCCAATCAACATGGTTCTTTAGCTCTATTGTATTGCAGTTTTCCCATGCTTTGTGTTTTTTGGTTTGCACCAGTGCTTATGCTATGGAACATTGTAAAACATTCGAGTATCAATAATATATTATGGGCACTCTTTTCCTTTTCCGTTGATCGGGGTCGGAATCTTTCTTTCGAACTTGATTACAAGGGGGTTAACTAAACCTCTAATTTTAAAAATTAATCGTTAAATTATTTTTACCCGGTTAAAAAATGGTTTCGACAACTTTGACCGTTGATCAGAGTTGATTTTTTCGGGTAGCCTTCCTCTTAACCTTTTTCGACGTCCCAAGTCCGTATTTGTTGCCCGTTTCGTCAAATTCAAACCCAAAAGCCTCATTTTGCTATTGACATTTATTGTACTTAGTAATTTTAAAAGAATTTAATATTGGTTTGACATGAGTTATTCTCGTGTTCAGGTATCGACTATGAGGCCGACGATATTTTATTCTTGCTTGATTTATTATCTGATTGTGATTTGAGAATGTTTTGAAACATCATGCATGACATACTAAACTGCGTTTTTAAATCAAGCATTAGATTTTCGGAAATGAGACACTCGTAAGAGTTCGGATTATGATTTTCAAATCATATCATTGAGTCATGGGATTGGAAATGTGTTCGAAAAAATTGAGGGAAACCTCCACTCTGTATGATATCGGATAGTTGGGTGTTGAGTCATGCATCGGACATCATAACATTATGATTTGGATTTATCGAATTTAATGTGTTTTTAAGAAACTTTATCAGAAAAATAAAATATGGTTTTGTTTGTGTTTGTTTGCACTTTAAAGACACACTAAGTTCTTTTGCTTAGTCCCCTATAGTTACTCTTTCAGATTCTCAGACTCTCTCTTAGGCGACTCGGTACTTGGAGGATCTCACTCTTTTCCAGACATTACTATTATATATCAGTATGAACTTCTTAATTATTTTGGATTATTTATAATATTTGGGACAATTATGTAATTCGGACATTTGGGAGTGATTTAATTTGAGATTAATTGAATGCATAGATTTATGAATTGGTTTTCAGATATTTTATCAGCTATTGAAAAATTGATTAAGAGATTGAGTTTTATAGTAATTGGAATAATTATTGAGTTTTCTTTTATTTGATCGATTACCTTGAATTATAAAAGTATTTAAACTTAAAATTATTTCTTGAGGGACAAGATCCAATTTAAATGAGTTTCCATGATTATATACAATACACATATTTCTTCATTTTTTTTCATATGTGATATATATATCAAGTAGAATTGAGAGACTTAAATCGAACTTAAAAACAAATCCAGTAATTGTAGCGATATCCTTTTACGCTAAAAACATATTTTTATTTTGTTTTAAAAAATATCTTCCGTGGGATTTTGTAAAAACCGTATTTTATTTTAAAAGAGGAGTCGCCACCGGCCACTTAGGTAGGCCGGACACCATAAAACCAGAGATTTAAAAACTGTTGGGTTCGGGAGTCGGTTACGGATGGGGAAGGATTAGCACCCTCACACCGCCCAAAATTGGTACTTTAATAATTACCGTTTTATTAATATTAGACTTTCCGGATTAAAGTGACGATTAAATTAAAATTTGGTTATAAGTACAAGTAGATTTTAAAGGCCCCGTTATCCGAGAGTAAACGCCTAACCACCATCACTGCGCCTGATACTGGCCCCGTTTACGCTCGGATAAAAGGGCACCGCATTAACAAATATTATTCCATTGTGCAACCTTAGAAAGCAAGACATAACATACAATTCGTATTGACATGATACTAAAAAAACATAACATATGAATATTACGAAATTTAAACAAAAATAATAAAATACATGAGCAAAAAACATAACATATCATAAATAAATAAAAAAGAACAAGTATAAACATGAACAAGAAAGAAACATGCTTCCTAAACTAAAATTAATTAATCCTAACATACTTAAACACATAAAAATGAACCATAACTATAACACCTGCATGACGTGGATAAGACATGATGCCAAACTAACAAGTTATAGCAACACATTAACATATATATATATATATATATATATATATATATAAAACTAATATTTAACACATGACACAATTTACATGCTTAAATTAAAAAACACGACATTAACATGTAACAAATATCACCCATTTTGAACATATAACTTAAAATGTAAAAACAAAAATAAAACATACTAGAACATATATACACATGATAAATAACTAAACTAAACATGATCGCTTAATAAAACACAAGTATGCAACATGAACAAACAAACTAAAAGATACATTAACATGATAATACACCTGTTGTGAAAATATAAATAGATGCATATAAAGGTAAAACACTATATAATAATAGAATACTAACAACACCATAATAATACTAACATGAGATAGCCATGTGTCTCCTTACAAAGCAAACCACCATACACACTATGAATCAATCAACAAAGAAATCACACACTTGTATAGCCATGAGAAACACGTAGGAAGCTATATTTGTTGTTAAAAAGACCTTATTCATGAGGAAACATCTTAGTAAATCAACATAAAAAGGAACACTGTCTAGAGCATGAAATTGAAGCTTTAACCGAGTAAAGAACAAGAGAAAGTCAGAAGAGAATTGGGGTTTGAAGTTCTAAACATTCTTTAAAACATGGTGATTTTATTTGTTCTAAAGCGAATACATTTAGCGAATAAACAACAAACCAAATTTCCAAATACAGTGAATCTTTCATTTGGTTCTAATATTTTTTTTAGCTTTTTGTTATACCAGCTTCTCCCTTCTTTCTTTGCAAGCTTTTTTTTCCTTTTTTCTAAAATTTTTCTTGTCTGTGTCGTGACCCTTCTAGATATCCCCTCCCCTATTTCTTTTCAGTTCTGTTTCAGCTTATAATGGAGAAAAAAATGAATGGGGCTCTTGTTGGTGACGGGAGTAGCTGAGCTCTAGAGTGATGGGCAAAGGTTGCGGCTGGTGGATGCAGAAGGCATGGCGTTCACGTACAACAATGGGCTAGAGATGCCGACGAAGGGTATGGTGAAAGCATAGATAATGGCAGGGCATGGGTGGCCATGTCGTGTAGTTTCCCTTTTTATTTTTTGTATATTAAAGATAATACATATATACTATTATTAATTAATAATACTATTATAATATTATACAACCCAGACAAAAATGACTGTTTACAGCTGCCCCTATTTGCTTGTTATTGTGAAACAAGAACAAAGCAAAGATCAAAATTACTCAATTTTGACCTACTTCTTTGTCATTGGCTTCGGAATCATAGGTTCTTCTGAAACTTTCCGCTCTTCCTCGGCCAATTCTTCAAGCTTGTAAGTCCTTCCTATATAGAACTTTTTCGTCTTCTGATCTTGGAGCTACATGCATTTTCTTAAAACTTTGGAGTTAGGGTTCTTCTTATATGGAACCTTTCACTCTAAAGCCTCGAGTTGCGAGTCCGTCCTATATAGAACTCTTCACCTTCAACATGGGTATTCCGTTCTTGGGTGACGCGTGTATCAATGATATCACTGTATCTTTATTCGATACCTTGGAATCATGTGTTCTTCTAGGATCTTCCGCTCTTCCTCGGCCACCTCTTTGACCTGTATGCACTTAAATATTAGTCTTGAGAAGACATCCTTACAAAAGGATTATATTAAGAAATTTATTTAAAATAAATCATCCTTATGGAAGGATCATAATAAAAATAAAATAAAATTGAATTTTTAAGAGAAATATCCTTATGAAAGGATAAAATTAGAGATTTAAGAAAATCATCCTTATGGAAGTATAAAATTGAGAAATTTAGTTTTAAGAAAAACATCCTTATGAAAGGATCAGATTAAGAAATCTAAGTTTTAAGAAAAACATCCTTAAGAAAGGATTAAATTAAGAAACTGGTTTTAAGAAAAATATTCTTATGAAAGGATAAAATTGAGAAATTTAGTTTTAAGAAAAACATCCTTATGGAAAGATCATATTAAGAAATCTAAGTTTTAAGAAAAACATCCTTAAGAAATGATTAAATTAAGAAATATATTTTAAGAAAAACATCCTTAAGAAATGATTAAATTAAGAAATTGGTTTTAAGAAAAATATCCTTATGAAAGGATAAAATTGAAAAATTTAGTTTTAAGAAAAACATCATTATGGAAGGATCAAATTAAGAAATCTAAATTTTAAGAAAAAACATCCTTAAGAAATGATTAAATTAAGAAATTTAATTTTAAGCAAAACATCCTTAAGAAATGATTAAATTAAGAAACTAGTTTTAAGAAAAATATCCTTATGAAAGGATAAAATTGAGAAATTTAGTTTTAAGAAAAACATCCTTATGAAAGGATCAAATTAATAAATTTATTTTAAGCAAAACATCCTTAAGAAATGATTAAATTAAGAAACTGGTTTTAAGAAAAATATCCTTATGAAAGGATAAAATTGAGAAATTTAGTTTTAAAAAAAACATCATTATGGAAGGATCAGATTAAGAAATCTAAGTTTTAAGAAAAACATCCTTAAGAAAAGATTAAATTAAGAAATCTATTTTAAGCAAAACATCCTTAAGAAATGATTAAATTAAGAAACTGGTTTTAAGAAAAATATCCTTATGAAAGGATAAGATTAAGAAATCTAAGTTTTAAGAAAAATATCTTTTAAAATGATGCCCCGGTTTTATCCGTCTAGAAATTCGTCAGAGAGGCGGCTTAAAAATGTTGACATTTTCTCTGGTCAACCGATCTCATTTCTTTTCTCTTTTTTCCTTTTTTTTCTCTTTCTTCTTTCTTTTATTTTCTCTCTTTTTTTCTTTTTCTTTCTTTTCTTCTTTTTTGTTTTTGTTTTTGTTTTTGTTTTTTTAGGGAAAATGACACTCAAGCGCGTCTTCTGGATCGATGCAGAGGTGCATGAAGTCTTTGTCGGAGTCATCTTCTTGGAAACTATTTGTCTGTCTTCATTGTATGAATACTAATGATGATGCATGGGCATATCTTATGATGTAAAGATGCATATGTTCATGTAAAATGATTATTCTCATGATTGTTGGGGATGCAAAGGTGCAACCTATTCATGTAGAATTATAATAATGCAATGATGTATGACTCATTGTCGTAATCTTCTCGGACACCTTAATACTCAAGTCACCACTTCCTGGTTAGGTAGGCTTCGTCATGTGACCACAATCATTATGTTCCAGCAGCTTTCGCCCCCAAAACTTTGTTGTTTATTCCTTGTTCACCTTTTCAGGTCAAGCGGCCTCGGTCAACATCATCTCTTTACTCACGAAAGTCTTTTGTCTTCTTCATTAATCCAAATCTTTTGAACCATCCGACATCTCGGGTCTATTCTGGCTTGGATTCTTACAAATATCTCTGTTGTTTCACGGACAATGGTGCCCCACTAATCTTGGACTCGAACTCTTTCTTGTCTTTGACCCATCATGCAAAGTCTATCTCTGTCTCAACATCGGGGTGAACTAAAATGCCCCAACTCCCCCAAACCCATCTCTGAGTTCAATCTCTGTCTTTGAACTTAAATGAAGTACTCTAATGGGGAACCGAATCCATGTCTCTAGGTTTTAAA
The DNA here is from genome assembly GCA_019671005.1 of Hibiscus mutabilis. Classification (NCBI taxonomy): domain Eukaryota; kingdom Viridiplantae; phylum Streptophyta; class Magnoliopsida; order Malvales; family Malvaceae; genus Hibiscus; species Hibiscus mutabilis. The sequence goes on along the minus strand of CM033728.1, from coordinate 43,346,495 downwards.
TATTTTTTTAAAAAAGTAAAGAGGCCAATTGCCCGTGTATTCTTTGAATTTTGAAATGAACGGCAAAATTTTGGAACAATACAAACATTTTTTTGGCTAATGCTTGATCAGAAAATCCCGACAGCCGTAGTGATACGTCAAATCATATACCCTAAGTATCAAGTGCAAAAAGACATTGAGACAACTTATCGGCGATTGCCCCCAAGCGTTTCCTACATATAGGGGACCTCAAAAGCTGAGTTGTTATATGAAAATGTAAAATACATTCCGAGTTATTTTGGTCTCTCTCTCTCTCTTTTCTTCTTTAACTGGGTTGGACCATATCAGATCATAATTATTTTTGGCTTATTTTCTTTTTGCTTGGGGAATTCAACTCATCACATTCTTTTGGCTCGAGAATAATGATGGAGCAAACAACAATACCCCGAGTTACTCAGCATTGTCATGAGACGAAAATATTACCATCACTCATGAAGCGATTTTCTTCTCATTTTTCTTCTTATTTTCTTTTCTTTTTTTTTTTTTGCTCTTCTTTTTTTTGTTAGATGGTGCATTGCCATCTTATCGCTTTAGAGGAGTGCCCAAAGTTGCCACACTCTTATCCGAACAAACCTATTACCAGGTTTTGAATATGCCTATTACCAGGCTTCGAACATTATAGTGCTTTTCTTAGGATTTCTTCTCTCACTCATTTTAAACGTGGAAGATGCTTATTGTTTTTTTATTCCACGTACAGTAAATTATGCTTATGTGAGGTCATTAATAATTAACCAAAAAATAACTTAGAAGGTAATTACAATTTCGTCTTCTCCGCAGCCTTTGATTTCCAGTAGATGCATATTGCTCAAAACAAATCACCTAAGTTAAAATAATGTCCCTCATGCAATTGATATACAAGGACACAATAGGCGGATACATGTATTTTATGTGTAAAAATATGAGTATGCACATGAAAACAAAAACTAACCCTTATCGATGAGTGAAATGAATCAAAGAATGAAAATCGTTTGCTAGATGTGCACAAAATGATATGCGAATAGAAATATCATTTCACCAGATATACGCCCCTACAAAATGTCTTTACTACTTTTCAGGCCTAAAATGGGAAAGCTGACTTCGCATTACTTTTGAAAAGAAAGAGAGAAAACATGAAATGTAGTTAAACACCTAACTGGGAAGTCAGCACTTCCCCAAAATTCATATCTATCACTATCCTTAAAACTTCAGATGACCAGCTTCGATCAGACTTTGGACCTTATTTTTTAGAGCTCCACAATTTTTCGTTGTGTGGCCCGTACTCCCCAAATGGTAATCACATACAGCATTGACATCATACCCCGCCAGATATGGAGGATCTTTTGGCTTGGACTGAACAAGGGTTAGCAGCTTCTTTTCGATAAGCATCGGAAGTAACTCAGTGTATGTCATAGGGACATGATGAAGTACCTTTGCAGGTTTCACGTATCGTAAAGACTGATTACGAGGATGACCATGGGGCTGACTGATTGGACAATCACTCACCATATGAACATGAGAATCTTTTTCCTTTTTTAAGGAATTGTGCTTGTCTTCTTCCTTTTGAGGAACTGTGTTGTAGAGATCTATTATCTTTCCCTTCTTAACTGCATCTTCAATGCGCTCTCCAACCATGACTAAGTCTGCAAAGTTGGCGGTATGGTGGCTTACCAGATGATCGTACAACACTCCCTTTAGAGTATCCACAATCATGGGAGTAATTTCACTTTCCTGAATCAGGGGTCGAACCTGAAATGCCACGTCTCGCCATCGTTGAGCATACTGACAGAAACTCTCATCAGGCTTATGCCTTAAACCTTGTAGCACGAATCGATTTGGAGCCATATCTGTTATATGCTTGTACTGTTCTGTGAAGGCTTTTGAAATATCCTTCCAGACTTGATATCTACCCGGCTTAATTGATTGTACCACCGGATGGCTGCCCCAGTCAGACTATCTTGGAAGCAATGGATTAAGAGCTTTTTATCTTTTGCAAAGGCAGCCATCTTTCGGCAATACAAGGTAATATGCGCGGAAGGACACGAAGTTCCATCATACTTATTGAAATTAGGGGTTTTGAACTTCGGTGGTAAAACAAGGTCGGATACTAGGCTTAGATCGCTGACATCATTCCTTGGTTCCTCTACAGTATGCATGGCTTTGACTTTTTCCTCCATGAGATGAAATCATTCTTCCCATTTCTTTTCCACTTCATTTCTAATTTTCTCGACCAAGTCCAGATCCGCCACCTCTTCTTCGTAGAATGTCTCTGTATTCATGGGTTGGTTTTCAGATGCCTCTACTTTGAGACTAGCAGATATCCCAACAGGGTCAATGCATACTCTTCTGGCCAGATTTAGTGTCGCTGGTTGAACCTTGCTGTGAAATGAGATACCTTATGGCTCTTGGGTGACTTCGTCTTCAACCTTTTCTTTCCCCAGGCTTTTTGCTAGCAAGACAGTTATGTCGGACACTATCGTAGCTTGCTATTGAGCGATCTGATCGCTGAGACTCTTCTTGGCTTTATCAAAACACGCTTCCAAATCTTTCTGCCCCTTTTCTAGACTGACTACTCTGTCTTCCATCAGCTCACTTTAGAACCGAGTAAAGTATGGATGCAAAATAGTTGTGGCTTATCTTCTAGTTCCACTGCCATAATATGTACACTATCAATATTATTGCAAAGACCGATGAATGTATGTAATGTAAAATGCAAATGATGTAATGAAATAATGTATGCAAATAAAGGTATTGGTTCCGCTGGTAATCACCCTTTTGAACTACTTTTATGGGAACTAAATGATCCAGATTACAAAATGGTTGATATTACAAAAAGGGTCCCTATTACAAAAAGGGTCATAATTACAACATAGACTTCTACAGATAAGCCCTAGCTCTATCCTCTAACTTTTCAATAGCCCTGAGCAGCTTGATGAACATGGGTGCTTCTTTCATGCCTGAAGTGATGAAGGGTTGGAGGGTTTTAGCTTCGGTAGCTAAGTCATTCGCATGTCTCGCAACTCGTTGTATATCCACCATTAGGGTCGCGTAATATTGGTCTCGGTCTTGAACCATCTAGGTAGCATCACGAAGTCTTCTTCCCCAATAGTTATCTCCACCGTCTGCAACTTCTTCGAATACTCTAATCCTCCCACTATAATCTTGAACAATTGCCTTGAATGACTCAATGCAAGCTCATAACATGCCATTCTCGCGTTCTCTTCCTCGTAGCTCAATGAAACCATTATTATGTCGGTAGGCCTGAAAGGACTGCTCTCACCTCTGTCAGTCTCCCTTCTAACTCGACATTCCGATCTTGTCTCCGAGTCAGTCTTTGAACAGTTTCATTGTATAAGTTTTGTATCTCGAGTAGTCTATTCCCGCTCTCCGTGGATTTTCACTTCCAAACGTCAGTGTTTTCTCTTTTGTAGATGATTGCTTGCTTGCCTTTGTCGATCTCTTGTCTGGCTCTTTCTTTCTCTTGGTTAATGACACCCCTAAGAGATCATCTTTCACTCTTGATGGTCAACTTGCAGCTTTCTAACTCTTTCTCGATTGCTCGGAGTAATGGTTGGTTGACTCGGATATACACCAAATGTACTATGTCGCGTAACCCTCGAATAATAAGTCTTGTAGTCTTCGATCCCATCATCCCCCAAATCCTTTTAAGCTTCCATCGATCATTCTGTTAGAGGCTCACGTAGGTGTATCCTGACAATATGCGCTCACTCAACAAACTATCCCCTTGGGCCTTCTGATTGACCTCTGACCAATGCTTGACTGACAAGTTAAGCTATTCTTTCCTAAGATACCTTTTTTCCATGATGAAAGACTTTCTGATCGGGTAAACCACTTGATCCAGTACCGTTATGTAATGCAAATGCAATAATGTATGAAAAAAAGCAAAAGCAAAAAAGAAAACAAGTCAGTACCGGATGGAATACATAAATAAAAGGACGAATTAAATAAGGTAAACAGACAAAATAACCTTATTTATCTCGTCTAAAACACCTACGGTTATCCGCATGGCTCTAAAGGGGTGGGTTTCTATGTATTCTCTACATGCATGCTTGGTTCTAGGAGGTACCCGAATTGTCCTTGCTGTCCTCTACTAAGAGTAGCAAGGCCCCCGATCATCACCCATTATAGGCTCCTTTCAACCGGGTTTAATTCAGGGGGACCCATTCGCTTATGCTTGCACGAAGGAACGATATCCTTACGAAAGCATAAGGTACTCGAGCCCCGAAGGTACTTGCTAGGCCTACACGGGAGAACGATGTCTCTACGAAAGCATTAGCATTTTCCCCCCACTTAAAAAACGGGTTTATATGCCAAATTTTAGATGCGTTAAAATAAACGCGCAATTACAATCGAATATTAATTTAATAGTCACTTTAATCCGAAAAGTTTAATATTATTAAAGAAATAATTATTTGAAAAGGCTTGACTCTCTTTTTTGTTTTTGAAAAAAATAAAAATGGTCCCCAGCAGAGTCGCCATCTGTAGCGATATCTGTGTCGCTAAAAAAATGGTGTTTTTGAAGTATTTGTTGTCTTTCGGGTATTAAAATATTTATTCCGTGGGGTTTTAAAAATACCGTATTTTATTTAAGAAATTGGAGTCGCCACCGGCCACTTAGGTAGGTCGGACACCATAAATCCAGAGATTTTGAAAACTTTGGGTTCGAGAGTCGGTTACGGGTGGGGAAGGATTAGCACCCCCGCACCGCCCAAAATTGATACTTTAATAATTACCGCTTTATTAATATTAAACTTTCCGGATTAAAGTAACGATTAATTTAAAATTTGGTTATGAGTGCGGGTAAATTTTAAAGGCCCCGTTATTCGAGAGTAAACGCCCAACCACTATCACTGCGTCTGATACTGGCCCCGTTTACGCTCGGATAAAAGGGCACCGCATTGACAAATATTATTCCATTGTGCAACCTTAGAAAGCAAGACATAACATACAATTTGTATTGACATGATACTAAAAAAACATAACATATGAATATTACGAAATTTAAACAAAAATAATAAAATACATGAGCAAAAAACATAACATATCATAAATAAATAAAAAAGAACAAGTATAAACATGAACAAGAAAGAAACATGCTTCCTAAACTAAAATTAATTAACCCTAACATACTTAAACACATAAAAATGAACCATAACTATAACACCTGCATGGCGTGGATAAGACATGATGCCAAACTAACAAGTTATAACCAACACATTAACATATATATATATATAACTTAATATTTAACACATGACACAATTTACATGCTTAAATTAAAAAACACGACATTAACATGTAACAAATATCACCCATTTTGAACATATAACTTAAAATGTAAAAACAAAAATAAAACATACTAGAACATATATACACATGATAAATAACTAAACTAAACATGATAGCTTAATAAAACACAAGTATGCAACATGAACAAACAAACTACAAGATACATTAACATGATAATACACTTGTTGTGAAAATATAAATAGATGCATATAAAGGTAAAACAATATATAATAATAGAATACTAACAACACCATAATAATACTAACATGAGATAGCCATGTGTCTCCTTACAAAGCAAACCACCGTACACACTATGAATCAATCAACAAAGAAATCACACACTTGTATAACCATGAGAAACACGTAGGAAGCTATATTTGCTGTCAAAAAGACCCTATTCATGAGGAAACATCTTAGTAAATCAACATAAAAAGTAACACTGTCTAGAGCATGAAATTGAAGCTTTAACCGAGTAAAGAACAAGAGAAAGTCAGAAGAGAATTGGGGTTTGAATTCTAAACATTCTTCAAAACATGGTGATTTCATTTGTTCTAAAGCGAATACATTTACTGAATAATGAAAAAAGATTGAAAGTAAGAAACAACAAACCAAATTTCCAAATACAGAGAAGATTTCCTTCAGTTCTAATATTTTTTTAGTTTTTTGTTATACCAGCTTCTCCCTCCTTTCTTTTCAAGCTTTTTTTTCCTTTTTTTTTAAACTTTTTCTTGTTGTGTCGTGACCCTCCTAGATCTCCCCTCTCCTCTTTCTTTTCAGTTTTGTTGTAGCTTATAATGGAGAAAAAAAATGAATGAGGTTCTTGTTGGTGATGGGAGTAGCTGAGCTCTAGAGTGATGGGCAAAGGTTGCGGCTGGTGGCTGCAGAGGGCATGGCGTTCACGTGCAACAATGGGCTAGAGATGTCGGTGAGGGGTATGGTGAAAACATAGATAATGGCAGGGCATGGGTGGCCATGTCGTGTAGTTTCCCTTTTTACTTTTATTATTATTTTTGTATATTAAAGATAATACATATATACTATTATTAATTAATATTACTATTATAATATTATACAACTCAGATAAAAATGAGTGATTACAGTAATTAATAAAGATTTCGAGTTATTTAAATTTTTATTTTATAATTCAAACTTTATATTTTTAAATTGAGTCGAGTTTATAAAATTATTAGTTGAGTCAGTACGAGTCAAATATTTTTTGTATTGAATTGAATAATTTAATTTTTTTCGAGTATAGTCAAATTTTGCTTACCATGCTATTAGATCATTCAACTACAAAATTTAACTAAATAGATCTAGGATTTATTTTTAAATCTACTGACACGACAACTAATGGATGATGATATTATCAACTTTTATTGACGTGTCAGTTTTCATTGACGATTTTTTGACATAATTATTTTATTTTTTATGTCACATCAACAAATAACTAAAAAACTTTCATTTTAAAAAAATTAATTAAAGTTTTTAAGCCGAGAAATTTAGCAATAGATACTTAATTTTGAGAAAATCAAAATTTAAATAATTGAAATAATTTAAACACATTTTTATAGTATTTACATAAAATTAATTAATAAATAATATTTTACCATACTATTAAATTTTAGGATATTTTTAAATTTGTTCATGAATATTAGAAGTAGACCTAAGACAAAAACAGTAATACTTGTAAAATCTTAGGCAACAAAAATAAAAGAAAACAATGATAAAAAAAACTCGACAACTCTTGAATAGAAAATAATTAATTGCATCACACATCCTCGATCCTCATTTTACATTAATCCCTAAACCTTTAAATATTATAATCTCATGCCAAATTATGATTTTTATTTTAAATTGATCCCAAACTTTTAAACATTTTAATTTCACCCCAATTTATTGTTTATGTTAAATCGTATTGTTACAAAATACTCTATAAAATAATACTAAAAGAGTTAATTTCAACATGCGATTAACTGAAAAATCCAAATATATCAAGTAATAATGAAAATAAATACTCTATAAAATAATACTAAAAAACGATGATTTTTGAGATATTAGTTGAATGAAACATGTAAATGTTTGATGCTAATGTATCTATTTATGGTGTTAAATATTAATATTAATTTTAGTTGATATAAAACCTTAACATTAAATTTAAGTGATAGTTCATCTAAAATAATTATGAATATAAAATCTATTTTAACATTACTACGATTTTATCTAATTGTTATGATAATATAATATTACTTTTATTATTCTCATACAAAAGTAATATTATACTTTTAGTGAAAGGGCACATTAGATTTAATGTTTTCCCCCCTCAAACCAACTAAATCTTATATTAGTCATAATTTTATATTCAAATTAAAGATGTACACATAAACACAACATATATAATAGCTCCACATTGAAGACTCGTTTTGGCATATTCCATGTAAAGGTGGACAATGGAGAAATGCATGCCCATTTGGTCTTCGGGTACCATTATGTATTCTTATAACAAAGAAAAATAAATAAATAACCTAATAATTCAGAAGTCCTTGGTGCATGCATGTCTCTTATTCTTTGTGATTCTCAATCCTCAAATAGAACTTATGCAAAAATTAACATGCAGGCTATTCGGTCTCGGGGTGCAAAAGTAAGACTATCAGATTTTTTTATGATTTTAAATTGAATAAATGTATTTAAATTAATTAATATTTTACTCACTACATTATAATAATTATTTGTCCAAATCCTGAAATCACGTACTATTACAATAACAATCATGTCATTCGAACTAAAATTCAATTTGTCCTTTAAATAAATCATGTTGGCAAATTTTGGATAGGGTTGGTAAATATAAAACCAACTATAATTAGTTTGATGCATGCACTTACACATTAATTAAAATGTATAATCTCAACCACCGCATCACTTCACAACAAGATAAATGGGCTTAAATCACATCATGCCTCTTCAATTATAGTTTCGCGTTGCATTTCACCGATCAATCCTTGAATGTCATATGGCATCTTGAGATGAGAGAGCCATATTATAAATACGGAAACGATGCATGTGAACCCATCTTTTTAACGCTCCTTCACCCCTAACCTCTTTCAACCAGCCTTTTTGATGAGATGAAATGTTACAACTTACTCATCACCAAATTCTTATTTTACCAAAAATAGTTACAAATATATACAAGGTACATATAACAAGATTCAAGTATGAATAAATACATACATAAATATATCAAAATCTATATTATAATATTTTTATTTAAATTGTAAGAAAAAAATAATGTATAAAAATATATGAATGAGCAGAAATTTTGATGTGATGAAGTGTCCCTGGCCCACCAAAAGTAAGAAGAAAGGAGAATGAAATAGGGAAGGTTTGGCAGAAATGATTGGCCAAACCATCTTCGGCAAACTTCTCTTCGCGCATGAGGTGACCCACTGCTTAACCCACTTGCCAATAGGGCCTCTTTTCTTTGTCTCCCCTGTTTTTTGTTTTATTTATAATTTTTTAATAGTTTTGTGCACGAATTCTTAAATCCTGTGAATTATTTTCGAGTTCTTTTCAAGGGTCGAAAGAACAAATCTTAAAATTAAAACCGTACATAGACATCCTAAGAACATAATATCAATTGTACGAAGAATGAAACATTCGAAATCTCTCTACAAATACAAGCTCATATTTTAGTCATGTAATAATGAGAAGGGAGATTAATGTGGCGAATGTTGGTTGCCAGCCAATTGCTGGAATGGAAAATATCAGGCATCTTCTTGTTTTGTGAAACAGGCCCCATCCGTTTGTCTTCTTATTCTTTTGGATATTGAAATGAAAAAGACCCAAACTTTGAATCAAACCAAAAGAAACAAATTCTACTACTTTTGAGTCAGACCTTTGGGAAAACTTATCATCCTTACGCTGGAATTTTTTCTCCTGTTAACTCCAATAGAAAAGGGCCAAACGGAATGCTGTTATGATAAGCAAATAACGTCAACTTCAAAGAAAATTAAATAAAAACAATATAAATTATAATCCCCGACCCCACAAATCATTGTCTCTCATTAAGGGTGTTTAAAATTACTCGACCCGAAAAAATGAGTATTTTCTGAAAAAAAAGTATCTGACTGGGTCGGGTATCCGACTCAAGAATAGTTGGGCCGAGTTTAGGTCAATTTTTCTTGGTAACCGGGTATTCAACCCGACCCGATAAGTTTTAAATTATATATATATATATAGAGACAGAGCTAAGATTTAGGGGTGAGGGGGCAAAACATAAGTTTTAAAAGGTAGGGGGCAAATTCACAATTATACCATTTTTTTCAAGAAAAATATAAAGGACCAAAGGGTAAAAAAAGTTTTTCCCCCAGTCGGGGGGCAGCAGCCCCTCCCAGGAGCTTAATAGCTCCGTCTTTGTATATATATATATGTATTAGTTTTAAATTATATTTTTATTTCAGGTTCTTTAATATTAATACCTAAAATTAAATTTAAATGTCTAAATTATTTCTATGTTTGAATTATATACTTTTATTTAAAAATTTTCAAATATATTTTTATTAATTTGTTAATACCGAAAGAAAAAACAAGATCAATATTTTTAATGTCTTTTTGGTGATAAACTTTAATATATATATATATGTATATATATCTAAATATTCTAAATCTAACTTCAAATCACCAATTTTTGTGTTTTGACTATGTCTTCTAAATTTTTAAATTTTATGTGTTCATTATATAATTTTTTAAAACATTTAAATTAAAAAATAAAAATAAAAATATGAATCGGTACCTATTATCCAATTAATTGGGTATCCAAATTTCATGAATACCCAATAACGAATACCCGAATTAAATAGGCCGAAATACGGGCCTACAAATAAGTACCTGAAGAAATCGGGTACCAAAAATTTCAAATACCTAAAAATAAGGTACCCGGTAATGGAGACTCCTATTCCTCACAATTAAAACTTGGTTTTTATTTATTTATTTATTTTTGTTTCATATAATTTCTCGATATTTGAGACTCGAACACATGTTTTGTCCACTTGTTGTAGACTCCACATAACGATGCTTCCGGTTTTTGACTGAAAAAAAAATCATTGTTTGAACTATTGTTTTCTTTTGCCTTCGATTAGTCTGCTTTATGGAAAGATTGACGATGACTCCATCATCAAATAAACTTTCTCAGTTTTATTTTTTTCTCCCTAAAATTGTCAGTTAAAATCAGTAAATCGTATTTTTATTTTTAAAATAATTCGGTTGAATTTTAAATATAATAAAAATACTTTTTTAATAATATAAATATGATTACAAAGTAATATTTGTTCATACATATTTTTAGTCTTTTGACATTACACACATTTTATAGACAAAACGATTTTAACATGAATCTCCTAAGATGTACATCATCTATTTTTCTACGGTAGAAAATAACTTTTGAAAAGAAAGCTCAAATGTTATTTTATATCTCATAAATAATCCCATCTGAGTCATTGGACGTTGATGGCTAAAAACTTGGGGATTAACTAAGTAGCCCAATAAAGTATAAAATTTCATCCTTTACATGCTAAAATGTATGTGTTTTTAAGCTACAAGCAACACGTTACAGGTACAATTGAAATTCCAAACTTAGATTATACACATTTAAATAACTATCACCAAAATATTATTATAAAAATATAATTGGACTCATAATATAAATGATGTCCAGACCTAAACCAGAATAAATTTAGACGAGACTCATGCATTGTAAGATTTAAACTATAATAAAATTTGGAATGATATTTGATAATAATGGTACTCGAATTTAAATTTTTAAAATTTTCAAAACTTCAACCTTTGTCATTAAGTTAATCACAAAATACATATGTGGCTTAGTAAATATAACTTGGATTAAATGTCGACAGCTAAAACATGAAGCAATTAATCAATTCTCAGAAAAGAATACTTTAATAAAAGTTTTCATTGAAACTTCACCAATAAAATAAAGATTTTTTTTAAAAAAATTAGGCATCGTTAAAACCCTCATGATCAGGTTCGAAAGAAGGAATCCCCCCTCTATCAACAGAAGAGAAAAAAAAGTGCCCATAATATATTATTAATACTCGAATGTTTTACAATGTTCTATAGCATAAGCACTGGTGCAAACCAGAAAACACAGCATGGGAAAGCTTCAATAAAATAGAGCTAAAGAACCATGTGTAGCGACTAATTTGAGCTGGAGCCGCTACGAAAAATAATAATAAATTATAATTATATAATTTACAAGTGTCCCGCTTTTATTTGAAAATTTTATTTAAAAGGGAAATTTGGGGAAAACTCGTATTTTGGAAAATATGGAGTTGCCACCGACCACTTTGGTAGGCCGGACACCATTAAAACAAAACCAGAGATTCATTTTTTTAAAAAAACTTGGGTTCGGGAGTTGATTTCGGATGAGGAAGGATTAGCACCCCACACCGCTCAAATTGGTACCAAATAATTATTGCTTTATTAATATCAAATTTAAAGGGTTAAAGTGACGATTAAATTAAAATTTGGTTATATGTGCAAGTAAATTTTAAGGGCTCCGGTGTTCAAGGGATAAACGAAAACTACCACTTACTTCTCAGTCTGGCAGCCAAATTTACCCTCGAAAAAGGGAGCACCGCATTAACAATTTATACGCCGATATGCAACTTAATAAACATGATAAATCATACATAAAAGCATGAACATGGCAAAGGTATGTATATTAAACATGGACAACAAAACCAAACGAGAATTAAACATGTACATTAATATATCATGATATCTAAACCATATATTAAATCTAATACAACATAAAAAATATGTAACACCCCGAACCCGTTCCGGATCTGGACCATCACATTTTGGTCACCCAAAACCGACCCATCAAAATTTTCTCGTTTAAAACCACAAGTTGGCAACTCTCAAAACGATTCATTTCCATAAAATCCACATAGATAAAAAGATTATAAGGGTTTACAAAAAACGATTTCCAAATAAATACACCGTTTGACCAAATAACAGTAAATCAAAATAAATACAGACTCGATTGTGGTAATGTCCTATGAATACAATCAGTCCAAACTAAACATCAAGTACTGTACTCTGAAACTGACCAGATGCTGGGAAATCCTCCTCGATGTGCTCCTCCAAAAGCAACCTATCAACCTACGCACGGAAAAACCACAATTCTGCTCGCTGAGCTAACAAAGCTCAGTGGTACATTTCTCCTTTACCGCAATTCATGAATATCATAAAACAAGCATGCATGATAATATAATTAGGAGTGCACAGAAAGGCTTCTCAACATCTAAGGATCATCTTCTAGCCTACCCTAGCTAGAGCTTACAACTGTCTCAAGACACCACTATTATGTAATAAGTCTAGCAAACCAACCCAGGCTTACCATACTCGAGGCCACTCCGTCCGTCGAGCTATGTCTTATACCCTGATCACATAGCCCAAGGGTTAACTAGCCCATACTCGAGATCACACAGCCCATCGAATTACTAGAGCTTACACAGCCCGCTAAGTAACAACCCTACCCTGATCACATAGCCCAAGGGTAAAAATAGCCAACACCTATTATCCATACAACAACATAAATAACATATATTCCCTAATGGCCAACGAAGCCCTACTATTTTTCCTGTGCTCACACAACCGTAGGGTTACCCGTGATCACTATAGCCACAGATACGTCCTAGACATACTTGGATCACAATAGCCACAAACAGTCTTTTCCTGAGATCACACAGCCCATCGAGTTACTCGAGCTCACACAGCCCTCGAGTTGTATTTCCATATCTTGATCACATAGCCCAATGATAGGTTTCGGACCGTATCCAGATCACATAGCCCATGGACACGTCGGATATACTCGATCACATAGCCCGGAGTACCCATCCCCTTTATTTGAGTGCCCTTGCACTGACTCTAGGACATCCGGATTCCTAACCAAGACACATACGTTATCACATGCTCCCCCGAGCATTAATACATCTCACCGAAAGATGAAAGACGTCCGGCCAACCATTACCAATGCCCCAAGACATGGCTCGTTTGATACAATAATTAATATATGTCTTTAGGATTCGTTACGCCTTTCTTGTTAGATTATTTTGTTAGTCGAGGCAACTAGCCTATATGGGCATCCCCTCAGCACACAGCAAGGACCCTAATTTCAACGCAGTATCAACCGATCCCCCACGGATCCTTACGAATGAATAATACGATCCATCCACTCATTAATCACCAAACCATTAGTCATTGATTCCACCTGTGGGTTACCAACCTTAATTTCATAGTTTTAAGATTTATTCTATACCTTCAGGGACCCATCGAACCCTTTACCATGAATTATATAGCCCTCGAATGTGAACTCAACCTTTTTGGGCAGATTGCCCAGCGAGTATCGATACTCTAAAGTGAGTATCGGTACTACCCTTTGGGTATCGATACCCCCCATGAGTACCGATATGCAAATTAGATTCGAAAGAATTGGCCTTCGCCCCGTACCGATACGCTCCGTTCTGTACCGGTACTCCATATCGGTATTGAGATTACCCCGTACCGATCCTTACTCGTACCAATACGCCTACCATAGTGTACCGGTACGCAAAACCTTTCCAGGTAATGCAACAATGGGTACCGATGCGCCCCGAGCGTATCGGTACTCGAATACGTTTCTGGAATTCTGATCAAGTAAGGGGTACCGATACACGAAAGGGCATACCGGTACGCCCCTCATATCCCACCTCTCAAATTACAAATGAGTACTGATACGCAATCACCTCGTACCGGTACTCGAGCCTAGATTTCAAAACCTGGAGCTCGAAATTACACCAATCCCACCCTTAACCTCCATGGTTAAGCCCCAAATCGTTCCTACAAGTTATTTAGAGTATAATAGGTGGTTTTCTATCCATTTTACGCATTAGCAACATCTCATCTTTGATTTACCATTAATGAGGGTTTAAAGCTCTAAAGACCTATCTCACACCCTCAAACCATAACACCAAGCAAAGTATACATTTTATGAGGCTCATGAAATATAGGAGTCATAAATGTACTGACCTCAACAAGCAAAACCCGAAATGAAGCTCCCACCAAGCTCTTACCACCTCTCTTCTTGGTTTAAGCTCCAAACTCAACCTGCACCAAATCCAATGATGTTTAGCTCGAAATGAAGATCCTTTGATGCTGATAAACTCTTCCTTGATGACCAATCTGAGATTCATACTCCTCCACAACAAGTTTCTATCTTTTATTTTGGGTTAGGGAGGAAATTAGAAAAAGAATATGAAGAGAGAGAGAGGACAAGGGTGACTTCACCCTCTTACAAAGATGGCTGCCCACCTTAATGAGGCATCAGCCCTTATTTCTCCCAATTATGATTTTACCATAATACCCTTCCTTAAACTTATCATAGGCCAAGCCCAACACCCCTAAACAAGCCCAACAACACATGAAAGCCCAACCACAAGGCCCACATAACCCGAACATCTAATCCAACGCGTCGGTCCAAGCCCCGGGTCAACGTCTATTGTTAACTTAAAAATTTGGGTCGTTACAACTCTCTCATCATTTAAGAAATTTCGTCCCCAAAATTTAGATAGATGAAAAGGGAGATGTAACCAAAACAGATCTAGCCATTTCACCATTCAAACAGGATCACCTTGATTAGAGAGAGTTCTCCATCAGTCTACCTTAAACAGAACAATGGCATAAAACCACAGGCTCTCAACACTTCTCTTGAGGTCTCCACGACTCATTTTCAGCAACCAACGACACTTATGGTGAGCCACTAAGCACGGTAACATAACCAACCTCGACCCACGTTCAAACATCAATTATAAGGAACTCAACTCTATTGGGTGCTACCTCAGATAGCGGCTCTCCTAACTAGCGTCCGTCAACAAAAAATCAGAACTTAGACTTCATCTTATCTAAAACGCTGCACTACTTCCACAAAACATTATTGGAAACACATCACATCTAACAACCATACCATGGTCAAGCCATTAAAGGACAAGCAAAACCCTAACAACCGATCATTATCATCAATCTACCTTGAATCCAACAACTCCTTTCCCCAGACTTGGGCCACCAAAACGAGATTTAAACTTTGCTTTATCTAACTATTTTCAACAGGGTCAACAACCACTCTCGATTCCAACCACTTGGTCCCGAGAAATAATCACCATCACTTAGGAACTCATACAAGCAACCCAAAATTTAGCCATTCTACTTGCAAAGGTCTAAACACCTTCTTCCTAACCCTTGCCTTGGTCTCAACCATCAGACGTGAAGAGTCATCTGACTGTTCTCAAAGATTTCCAACTGGTCCGTCTAAAAAATTTCTTTGCAACGCAACCATGCTCAACACAACTATTGATCCACATTTCAGTTGTGCTACTCTGATAACTTCCACACTGTTTGCCTTAACCGAAAATAACTTTGGTCGAACTTAATTGGGCAATCTTTCAACCTCACAAAATCTAGCTTGACAAATGCACAAGCTAAGCTACTATTCCTACGACTCGCCCCTAGGGCTTCAACCATGTTCATCACAACCTTCATTTACTCTTTTCAGCGGTACCTTTACTCTGATAAAAAACACACGAACCCGGCTACGGTCTTCCACTACTGCACTACAGCTCAACATATCCAAAGCCATCATACCAGCTATTTCACGCAGACATGATCTCAGCGAAGCACTTGGCAACGACACCCAATTGGTCGCTTGCACAGGTATGCCTCCAACAAAGAGTTCGTTAAGTACCATGCCACGAAGCGATGGGCACCAACAACGAACTAAACCTTACTTTTATCGCAGTTTTAGAACACAATCAATCGGTAAAATTGCCCATTCACCAAGGGTACCTCCATACCCTTAAAACACTCACAACACTAAGACAAGGAACTCTAAACCCTCGCGTCTACAACGCAAGCTAAGAACACCTTACAACCTATAGATCATTCCTTTAGCAAGCATTATGGAGCACAACGTCCACCTTAGAGAGGTTAAGATCCTACACAACCGATACTAACAACCAGATTCAAGCAATCTAAAACACTCACAACATACGGTACACATACACTCTCAACAACCATCTACAGTAAAAACTTTATCTAGAAAATAATGTAATTATAATTGCCATCTAAAACAACAACAACCCAAGATTCACTAAGATGCACATCACAAGAACCGGTCTATTACACAATCGAAGAGCTAAACGGCTAACGCAACAGCTGAAACCAACACAAAACTTAATTACCTGACACATCCTCAGTCGTAACACTGTCATCTCTGACCTGAGCAGCAAACTGCCTAGCAACGCCTCGCGCGCCAACCCTGGCGATGAATCTCACAAGACCTCCACCTCGGTAACATGACGGTGCCCTAGCTCTGCCTCTATCAAAACCCTAATCATGACGGAAAGCAACCAACCTCTGAGACTGAATTGATGAATCCTCATCTGTAACTAGACAGTCCTTTGTCATATGCCCTGGTGCTCGACACCTATAGCAAACCCTCCGAAGCAAGAAGCACACTCCAAGGTGATGTCGGCCACAATGCTCGCATGCTGGTGGAAGCGATGCTCTAACAGAACCATCAACACTCCTTTCTGGTGCAGAAATCAAAGGGCCTCTACGAATGCTCGATCTAGATCATGTGTCGACTCTCGGTAACTGACCTGAAGCAACCCTCTTTGAACTCCTCGAAGTGTAAAACCTCTCATGCTGATAGAGAGAAAGGTTCATGACATCTTGAGTTTCCACGTCATGACCTCTAGAATCCTTGAACTGATTAGATGTTGAACTCTAAAGCCGTTCAAGTACCTTCGCACTATTGGCTAACTCGGAGAATGTCCCAAGCGGACCCGCTGTCACATGCAACTGAAGGTCAACATTCAAGCCTTGCCTGAACCTCTTGCACCTCAACTCTTCTGTGGCAACCAACTCTGGAGCATAACGGCTCAAACACAGAAACTCTTGTTTATAAGCAAACACTATTCGATTTTCCTATACCAGATATAAAAACTGGTCCCTCATCTCATCCATATGTACCTCACTGATGTACTTCTTCTTACACTCATCCACAAAGATATCCCATGTCAGGAGTGCAAGCTTTAGACCCAACTCTACGGTCTCTCATCACTCGTGTGCATTGCCCTTAAGAAGAGAAATAATGCAATCAAGATCATCTTCTGAGCTTCCTTTCATTTGTCTTAAGATTCTCTGTGTGTCGCGCAACCACTGGTCAGCCTTGATCGGGTCATCCTCACCCAAGCCTTCAAAATTCTTAGGCCCAAAACGATGAAGCCTCTCTATAGGGGTCTTGCAAGGCATCTCATATTGCCTCGGAATAGCTTGCACCACATGCAAGAGGGCAGAGGTAAGGTCACAAAAGTGACCCGCCTCTCCACTACCGGTTCCACCTCCCATCAATCATTTTTTGAAACACAACAAACAAGGTGGCACATAAGAATTCCCAGTCTTATAAGGTACACTTAAATTTAGGGACTTGTATTCACTAGACACCTTACCACGACCTCTATACAACCCCGGGGTTTCACAGAACCGACTAAACCTAAGCTCTGATACCACTAAATGTAACACCCTGATCCCGTCCAAGATCTGGAGCATCACATTCGGGTCATCGAAAACTGACTCATCAAAATTTTCTCATTTAAAACTACAAGTTGGAAACTCTCAAAACGAATCATTTTCATAAAATCCACATAGATAAAGAGATTATAAGGGTTTACAAAATACGATTTCCAAATAAAATACATCGTTTAACCAAATAACAGTAAATCAAAATAAAATACAGACTCGACTGTGGTAAGGTCCTATGAATACAATCAGTCCAAACTAAACATCAAGTAATGTACTCTAAAATTGGCCAGGTACTGAGAAATCCTCCTCGATGTGCTCCTCCAAAACCGACCTGTCAACCTACGCACGTAAATACCACAATTCCGCACGCTGAGCTAACAAAGCTCAATGGTACATTTCTACTCTACCACAATTCATGAATATCATAAAACAAACATGCATGATAATATAATTAAGAGTGCACAAAAAGCCTTCTCAACATTTAAGGATCATCTTCTAGCCTATCATAGCTAGAGCTTACAACTGTCTCAAGACACCACTATTATGTAAGAAGTCTACCAAACCAACCCAGGCTTACCATACTCAAGGCCACTCCGTCCGTCAAGCTATGTCCTATACCCTGATCATATAGCTCAAGGGTTAACTAGCCCATACTCGAGATCACACAGCCCAACGAGTTACTCGAGCTCACACAGCCCACCGAGTAACAACCCTACCCTGATCACATAGCCCAAGGGTAAAAATAGCCAACACATATTATCCATACAACAACATAAATAACATACATTCCCTAATAGCCAACGAAGCCCTAGTATTTTTCCCGTGCTTACACAGTCGTCGGGTTACCCGTGATTATATAACCTTTGGGTTAGGATCATATCCAGATCACTATAGCCACAAATACGTCCTAGACATACTTGGATCACAATAGCCATAAGCAGTCTTTTTCTAAGATCACACAGCCGAATAGGTTACTCGAGATCACATAGCCCATCGAGTTACTCGAGCCGCATCCAGATCACATAGCCCAAGGATAGGTTTTAGACCGCATCCAGATCACATAGCCCATGGACACGTCGGATATACTCGATCACATAGCCTAGAGTACCCATCCCCTTATTTAAGTGCCCTTGCACTGACTCTAAGACATCCGGATTCCTAACCAAAACACACACGTTATCACATGCTCCCTCGAGCATTAATACATCTCTCCGAGAGATGAAAGACGTCCAGCCAACCATTACCAATGCCCCAAGGCATGGCTCGTTTGATACAATAATTAATATACATCTTTAGGATTCGTTACTCCTTTCTTGTTAGATTATTTTGTTTGTTGAGGCAAGCAGCCTATATGGACGTCCCCTCAGCACACAGCAAGGACCCCAATTTCTACGTAGTATCAACCGATCCACCACAGATCCCTACGAATGATTAATATGAGTCATCCACTCATTAATCACCAAACCATTAGTCATTTATTCCACATATGGGTTACCAACCATAATTTCATAGTTTTAAAATTTGTTCTATACCTTTAGGGACCCATCAGACCCTTTACCACGAATTATATAGCCCTCGAATGCGAACTCAACCTTTTTGGGCAGATTGCCCAGCGAGTATCGATACTCCAAGATGAGCATCGGTACTGCCCTCTGGTTATCGATACCCCCTATAAGTACCGATACGCAAATTAGATTCGAAAGAATTGGCCCTCACCCCGTACTGATACGCTCTGTTCCGTACCAGTACTCCATATCAGTACTGGAATCACCCCGTACCGATCTTTAACCGTACCGATATGCCTACCATAGTGTACCGGTACGCAAAGCCTTTTCAGGCAATACAATAGTGGGTACTGATACGCCCCGAGCGTATCGTTACTCGAACATGCTATTAGAATTCTGATCAAGTGAGGGGTACCGATACACAGAAGGGTGTACCAGTACGCCCCTCATAGCCCACCTCTCAAATTACAAAGGAGTACCGATACGCAACCACCACGTACCGGTACTCGAGCCCAGATTTCAAAACCTAGAGCTCAGGATTACACCAATCTCACCCTTAACCTTTATGGTTAAGTCCCAAATCGTTCTTACAAGTTATTTAGAGTATAATAGGTGGTTTTCTATCTATTTTACGCATTTACAACATCCCATCATTGATTTACCATTAATGGGGGTTTACAGCTCTAAAGACCTATCTTACATCCACAAATCATAAAACCAAGCAAAGTATACATTTTATGAGGCTCATGAAATGTAGGAGTCAGAAATATACTGACCTCAACAAGCAAAACCCGAAATGAAGCTCCCACTAAGCTCTTACCACCTCTCTTCTTGGTCCAAGCTCCAAACTCAACCCCCACCAAATCCAATGATGTTTAGCTCAAAATGAAGATCATTTGATGCTGATAAACTCTTCCTTGATAACCAATCCGAGATTCACTCCTCCACAACAAGTTTTCATCTTTTACTTTGGGTTAGGGCAGAAATTAGAAGAAGGTGATGAAGAGAGAGAGAGATAGGACAAGGGTGACTTCACCCTCTTACAAAGATGATATCCCACCTTAATGAGGCATCAACCCTTGTCTCCCCCAATTATGATTTTACCATAATACCATTCCTTAAACTCATCCTAGGCAAAGCCCAACACCCATAAACAAGCCCAACAACACATGAGAGCTCAAGAAGCCCAACCACAAGGCCCACATAACCCGAACATCTGATCCAACGCGTCGGTCCAAGCTCTGGGTCAACGCCCATTGTTGACTCGAAAATTCGGGTCGTTACAAAATATATTAAAAAACACCAATAATTTAAAATACATAATAAAAAATATATATTACCTTATATCTAAACTAACATCAAAATAAATATAGAGATAAGGATCAAATTCTACCCCAATCGAAGCTCGGATAAAAATCTTTGACCAACCCCCATCAAGATCTATGTGCCATCTCGTCATGGCCCAAAAATTAACTCAATCAAATCACAAAGAGACCTCTGATCGAATGATGGATCGAACTAGTTGGGGCCAAGAGCACTGCTCTCTTTTTGTCTTGTCGCTCGGGCTCCCATTTTCCTGCTCCCACCGGCTATTTATAGCCAATTAGTGGGGGACGTGGTTCAATGTGAGCCACGCTTACTTTCCCTCCATTTTTAAATTATTATATAATGTTACTTTTATTATATATATATAAAACTTTTTTTAAATTTATATTAATAATATTACTATTAAAATAATACTAATAATACTAAAACCTGAACAAAAGTGAGTGATTACAGCTACCACTCTTTGCTTATTCTTGTGAAATGAGAATAAAGCAAAGATCAAAAGCACTCATTTTTGTCCTACTTCCTTGTCCTTGGCTTCGAAATCACAGGTTCTTCTGGAACTTTTCGCTCTTCCTCGACCAACTCTTCAAGCTTCAATCTTCTAAATGGAGGATCCGTTGGGGAAGACAAAATCTTGAAATTAAAAATTTGAGGTCACAAGTTCTTCGTATATAGAACTGTTCTCTCTTCTTCTAATCGGTTCCTTGGAAAAACAAATTCTCCCTATATAGAATTTTAGCTTGTCCTCGGTAAAGTCTTTGAGCTGCAAGTTCTTCCTATATATAACTTTTTGCCTTCAACTATCAACGTTGTGGGTTCTCCCTATATAGAACCTTTTGCATATTGGATTCTTGAAACCCAAAGTTCTCCCTATATAGAACTTATAGTCTTGAAATCCTGAAGCATTAGTTTATCCTAAATAAAACTCTCTACATCAAAGTCTTTTAAGCTACAGGTTCTTCCTATATAGAACCTTTCGCTTAGAGTCATTAATTCCTCCTATATGAAATCTCTTACTGTGAAATCTTAGGACTACTAGCTCTTCCTATATAGAACTTTCATCTTGGAGTTTTGAAAACGTGAGTTTTTCCTATATAAAACCTTTGTCTTCAAACTCGACTCCCCATTTTCTGATGGCA
The DNA here is from genome assembly GCA_019671005.1 of Hibiscus mutabilis. Taxonomy (NCBI): domain Eukaryota; kingdom Viridiplantae; phylum Streptophyta; class Magnoliopsida; order Malvales; family Malvaceae; genus Hibiscus; species Hibiscus mutabilis. Next base: position 43,324,567 of record CM033728.1, on the reverse strand, counting down.
TGAGTACCAAAAATTTCTGATTATTCCCAAAAAGGCTAAAAATGGAACTTCTCGAGATTATGCCCCGATTTTTTATCGTGTTGGCATCAACAACAATGAAATATCATAATTGGGCGAGTACAAAAGACTCTTGATTCTTTGTTGGTATCTACTTCCTCACTTGCCTGTTCGGAGATTCAGAACTTCAAGTTCTTCCCATATAGGACTGTTTACTATTCCTCTTTCTAAAGCTTTTGAGCTGCAAGTTCTTCCTATATAGAACTTTTAGCTTGACCTTGGAAAATTCTTCAGGCTGCAAGTTTTTCCTATATAGAACGTCTTCACCTTCAAGTCTTGGAGCTACAAGTTCCTCCTATATAGAACCTTTCGCTTTCTTTGGGCAAATTCTTTGAGCTACAAATTCTTCAATGCTTTGATTTCTTGAGAGGATGCCCCTGATACCAGAAGATTTTCATTGCTTCCCAAAAGGCTGAAGACCGAAAAACCTTGAGATGATGCCAGATTTCTGACCGTCTTTGCATAAAATGGTATCTCGCTTTGAGATTACGAGAAGATTTTTGTTGCTTCCTTGAAAGATGAAGACTGGAAAACTTTGAAGGATACCCCGATTTCTGACCGTCTTGTCATCAAAGGGTAAGCTTGACATCATGCCCGAAGGATTTACTGATGGCTCGAAGGTCTTAAGAAATGGATTTATGCCAAAATGGCTACCAAAATCCCTTATAATGATGCCTCCGTTTCTACCAGTCTTGACATCAAAATAAGGTTCGTATCATGCCCGAAGGACTTACTGATAGCCAGAAGGCCTTCAGAAATAGATTCATGCCAAAATGGCTACTAATTTCCCTTAAAATGATGTTCTGGTTTCTATCAGTCTTGACATCAAAATAAGGTTCACATTATGCCCGAAAGGCTTACTGATGGCCTGAAGGACTTAAGATCTAGATTCACACTAACATGGCTACCAATTGGAAATCTTCAATAAGATCTACTTCTTCAACATGAAACTGTAGACCAAATAAATGGATTCACGCCAACATGGCTACCAATAAAAATCTTCAATAAGATCTACCTCTTCAACATGAAGCTGTAGATCAAAATCTTTGGTAATCTTTAAATACATGTTTAAAACACACAAAATGCTTATAAATTAGCATGCCCCTAACATAGGGATATCTATATGATGCATGCAATGTAACACTTTTTTTTTCTTTTTCTCTTCTTTCTTCTTTTTTTCTTACCTCTTTTCTTCTCTCTTTTTTTAAATTTATTTTAAAATTTTATTACCTGAAAGGTCATTCTTCAGATTTCTTTACTTTATTTCTTTGCAGTATGCTCTTCAATCTTCATTTCATCAATTTTCACTTTATTAATTTTCTTTATTTCGTATTTGACTCGTGCTTTTAATCCTCTTGCGTGAGTAATTCTCTTCTTCTTTGTCTTCTTCAGGGTCTCTACCCACTTTGCAAATCATTTTTCTAGTCTCTATTCTACCCTTAGGTAGGGACTTTCATCATTCCTCTCTTTAAACATTGCCCTTTTCGATATTGGGCTCAATTATTTTCTTTATTTTGACCTAGAACTAGGAGTATTCATCTATCTGAACACCGGGGTGAGCAACATGACTTCACTCCCTGAACTCCACCTTAATCTTGTTGCAACATCTCGGCGGGAACCAACTCTAAGTCCCTATGCTTTGACTATCATCAATGATTTTTTAAAGAAAGGTTAGCATTTTAAAAATAAAACTGGGAGAAAATACCAAACATTTTGGAAACTAGTGTTTGGGAGAAAAACTATAGATATCTTAAAAATCAAGGTTAAAAAATTCCAAACATTTTTTAAAATTGATGTTTGGAGTAAATGACAAGTATCGAAATTCGAAGTAAAATGCCAAATATTTTTGAAAATTAATGTTTGGAGTAAATAAAAAATTGGAGTAAATGCCCAAATATTTTTGAAAACTAATGCTTGAAAGAAATGAAAAATATGTAAAAAAATAAAATTTGGAGAAAAATGCCCAAACATTTTTGAAAACTAATGTTTAGAGTAAATAACTAATATGCAAAAGAATTGAAATTTGAAAAAATGCCCAAACATTTGTGAAAACTAATGCTTAGAAGAAATAACTAATATGTAAAAGAATTGAAATTTGAAAAAAATATCCAAACATTTTTGAAAATTAATGTTTGATCCTAAAATATCAAATGCACTAGCAAATTTGTATATTTAGAAGATCTTGATTATTTTGGCAATATACGCATATGTATGGTCTCCCCTAGTCCATTTAGGCTTTTGAGAGGAACACTTTCCATACCTAATTTCTATCCCATTTAAGGTGGCTCTCTTGATCTCACTACTCACTATGCCCCCATCCTTCCTTTATTTGGGTATCGATCAATCACTTCGAAGTTTGACATTCCTTGAAGAAAGGTTAACCCTTATAGGCGAAATGTAATATGAAGACAAGCTTATCCAACTCAGATATCCATATATGATCGGAATGGTCTTTGTAGGCTTGTAATGTAGGCTATGGTTCAAGACTATGAAAGAAAGGATATATAGGCCCAAATAAGTGTTTAAGGGTGATGAAACCAAGTATCATTTCTTCTTGTTGAAATATCTTCTCTGTACTTGTTAACTGGGATGCGCTTTAATGGAAAAACTTTCTTTATTTCTTGGATCGCTCTAGACTGCTCATTTCTGGGTTTTTACCCTAGAGTTTATCTATTCTTATCGTGTAGCTTGCATCTTGACTGAATATTGATGTGTTTTTTAATGTAATCAAATCTTCAAGGCTCTTGATGTCATTTATTGCACTTACTGACTTGGGTAAACTTACAATTTGACTTAGCCATCTCTTTGACTATAAACTTTTCTTTTATTGATTTCTTCTATTGTTTCTTTGACCTTTGTATCTAATGTATATGTTCATTTTTTGCCTTTATTAATGAAGTATTTTTTTTGTAGTGTGGTCAAAATTGGGTGACTTTAATTCGCAAACAAAAATCCTCGTCCTCTTTGCCCCACAGTGTATGGGTGATCCTTGGTTTGGGTTCAAATAAAAAGAAACAATCAGGCTAAAAGGGTACAACAAATGAATATTTTTTTATTATTTGTGAAGGGATTTGAAGGAATACCAGTATTCATCCCATAAATGGATATTAAAAGAAAGTCTTCAGGGGAGATAAAAGTTTATGGTCAACACTTGATTCAAGGATCTTAAACGACAAGTGCTTGAGAAGAGAATCTCCTAAAATAAGATCTGATGGAGTAGCAGATACTCGCATTCACAATATCCCCATGGTGTTCAATCTAAATCGAATGTAATTTTACATTTGAAGTTCAATGACATAATAAAATGGTATGTACCTATGCCTGCTTTTGCATATATGTATATGTGTATGGGAGAACAAAAAGCTACCCATAACAATGAATGAAATGTTTAAAGAATCAAAGAATGCAAAAAATGTTTTCTAAATAACAAAATGAAGTTTTTATTATGAAAGAAATAACTACACTCTGACATTTGATTTTAAAAAATCTACAGCTTAGCTCATAGATTTCTTTTGTATTTTTTCCAAATGCACAAAGATCAACGATTTTGATTTGCCTTTACCGGTAGTCGTTTGCTCCATTCTAGCTATACCATTCCCCTGGGTACAATCAGTTTATATCAATCATGATATTGGATTTTTCCAAATGAATTATTTTCCTTTGACCATTCGTAAAAATGGATTTTTGATGTATATTTGAATTACCCATTATCTTAAACTTTACCTTGTTTAAGCACGTTACGCCTACATTTCTATCGGACGTCTTTGAGAAAAGGTAAGAAACCCAAGCATAGGGACTTTTGAGTCATTATCAAGGCGCCAACTCATTCTGGCCTTCTAGGCGTGGTGTAAGCTTGCCCTAATTCTTTTATTCTCCAATGTTCAATCAATTAGTGTTAAAATTCCCTTGTTAACCAACCTCTTGATCGTAACGGTCTACACTTCTTTTTAGAATACCCTGGTGCCCCTTGAAATCCTATAGAATGAGCAAATAAGGGAATAATCAAAGCCCTTTTGTATTAAAGATGTCAACTTTTCCTATTTCTTGAGCTCTTTCTCGAATCTATCTTTTAACTGGTCAAATCTTGATTTTTTTGTTAGTTCCATTCTCTTTTTTTTCTTAACTAGTTCTCAAATACTTCAAACCCCAAAAATATTAAATCATGAAAGGCAATATAATGTTGCTAAATATGCAATAAATGTGTAATGCAATGCAATACTAAAATGTAAACATGAATGCAATAAGGTATTGATTCCAAAAGTAATCCCTATAGAAAAACTTTCATTGAGACCAAAAGGTTTCGTTGCATCGGATTTTTTTCTCTTAAGCTCCAATTCCAACTGAGTAGTCAATTGTTGTACTAGGCTGACCCCTTGTTCCGAATTCCCATTTCTTAAATTCTCAAAGAGTTTGAACTTGTCGTTTGAAGGGGATACAATTCTTGATATTGTGCCCCTGGATTCTGGAATGATATTCGCAATGAGTATTGATGTTACGGAGGCTTTAGCTTTTGTCTTTTGGTTATCAGTCATGATACAAGCATCGGGATTCAGACCTTCTCCTGAGTACCGTCTTTTCTCCGACCGTGTTCTTTGGGTGGTTGTCGGTTCACTGCAGAATTTGGGCTTTCTATTTTTGAAACCCAATACACTCATCTTGATGAGGTCTTCAAGTTTACTCTTTAATACCTCATAATTCTCGATAGCGTGACCTGAACTCCCTAAATGGTAACTACATCTGACACTGCTATCGCAACCTTTTGGGTAAGGTGGTTTTTTTGGTGTAGTTTGAACTGGGATAACGAGATTCCTTTCAAAGAGAATCGAGAGTAACTTGGCTTACCTAATAGGAATCGAGACGTGTTTCTTCATATCACTTGCTTCTCGAGTTTCTTCTGGATCTACCTCTATTATCTAGGAGCTTGACTCGAATATACCTCCCACTGGTTTGCTGATGCGAATCACAAAAGGGTTTGAACTATCGTATTTTCTAGTGTTGACCAGCTTAGGGGTAGGATTCTGATCACCGAGCCCTGCGCTCTAATTCTTGGTCAATTCTTCTCTCGGTTCGACATATCGCTTACCTTTTGTCATATCAGCCATTAAACTCATCATTTCGGTCATCTGCTTCTTCAACTCTAGTCCTTCACTTCGCTCGTTACTAACACTGGTATCGTCTACCATGCTCGACCTAAAGCCTTTAGATGAGCTCCATCCTATTGTCTTAGTTCTATCATTAGGGACCAAACCTTGGACTCGTATCCTTTCCTATCTGATCAAAAAAGCTTCTGTCCGTTATGAACGATTTCTAATTTTTGGGCAATCACTTGCTAATCAATACCCTATGATTGTATGAAGATGTAAAATGCAAAAAAGAAAAAAAACACAAAAAAACAAGTTAGTGCCAAATAAATAATAATAAATGAAATGATATGATATGATGAAAAACAAACAAACAAACAATAATATCAAACAAAACAACCATATTTAAAATCTAAAACCAAAGGTATCCGCATGGCTCTAAAGGGGGGTTTTCTATATTCTCTATATGCATTTTTGGTACTAGAAGTACCCGAACTGTCCTTGTTGTCCCCTACTAAGGGTAGCAAAGCCCCAGGTCATCACCCATTATTGGCTCCTCTCAACCAGGTTCAGTTCAAGGGGACCCCTTCGCTATGTCCATACGGGGAAACAATATTCCCACAAAAACATAGGGTATACGAGCCTTGAGGGTACTTGCTAGGCCCATACGGAGGAACAATATCCCCTCGAAAGCAATAACATTTTCCCCTCACTTAGACAAACGAGTTTATATGTCCAATTTTAAATGCGTTAAAATAAACTCGCATTTATAAACAAATATTAATTTAATCGTCACTTTAACCCGCAACTTTCGATATAAGTAAAGTGGTAAACTTTTTTGGCTTAACTCCTTTTGTTTCAAAAAACAAAACCAGTCCCCAGTGGAGTCGCCATGCTGTAGCGACTAATTTGAGCCGGAGCCGCTACGAAAAATAATAATAAATTATAATTATATAATTTACAAGTGTCCCACTTTTATTTGAATAAAATATTTAAAAGGGAAATTTGGGGAAAACTCGTATTTTGGAAAATATGGAGTCACCACCGGTCACTTTGGTAGGCCGAACACCATTAAAACAAAACCAGAGAATCTTTTTTAAAAAACTTGGGTTCGGGAGTTGATTATAGATGGGGAAGGATTACCACCCCCACACCGCCCAAAATTGGTATCAAATAATTACTATTTTATTAATATCAAATTTAACGGCTCAAAGTGACGATTAAATTAAAATTTGGTTATATGTGCGAGTAAATTTTAAGGGCTTCCTTGTTCGAGGGATAAACGAAAATTACCACCTACTTTTATTATATATATAGACTTTTTTATTGATTTTATATTAATAATATTGCTATTAAAATAATACTAATAATACTAAAACCAGGACAAAAATGATTGATTACACCATGTTGATTAGCTCACATGACCAATGTGGATACAAAGCATACTAATAGGGCATGTTGATTACATCATGCATAACCAATAAAATAAAGACAACTAATTAATGAAATTAATTTTGGATTTTTAAAAGGAATTGTGCATAAATAAAAAAATTTAATTCGTTTAGATTAAGTTGGAGTGTGATACTAGTTAATACCATAATATTATAAATGTTTAAATTAAATTTGAATAGAAACTCAATAAACTTGAATTAACTTTACTTAACTCGAATTTTATAAACTCGACTAGACTTTAAAAAATTTTAAATAAAATTTAAATTATAAAATATAACTCTTCAATTTAATTAATTTAAAATTTTTTAACTTCACGCGATAATCTAATTGAATGGTAAAAGTAATAAAGGTTAATTATTACTTTTTTTAAGTCAGGCGCCGACCAGGGCCATCGGCGTGTCGTCCGTCTTACAAGTGGCGTCTGTGGGACACACGCAAACAACGAAATCGGACTTCAATAGGTCGTTTGACGTGGTGCCACGTGGCATAACGTGAGGAGGTTTCCGACTTTGGGAAAACGCGCGGTGTCGTGTCGGCCCTGTGAAACAAAACCTCGGAGTCTACAACCTGAGGTTTGGAGGAGACACGTTAGGGTTTGTGGGTTCTGTTGGGGATCCGTGGATGTTTCTTGTTGGGTAGACGGCAAGCAAGTTTTATTAATTTTTCTTGTTTATTATTACGGTTGGGAAAAAGTAATAATAACATAATGTTGATGTTGAGAGAAATTCAACAAGTGCCTTAAAACTACTTATTAATTTTACCTACTAATATTTTTTTTATCAGTTTTATAGTTACTGTGATAAGGCGTTTATAATGTAATAATCATTGTATATTTGTTAAAATAAATCTGTTCATTTGATTCAGAAAAAAAAAAAAAATCTGTTCATCTCAATAACTTAAAATATTGTAACCCATTAAACATTTTTATGAGGTGTTTCTTTTATTAATAAAACAAGTATTTTAAGATAAATATCGAGATTCAAACTTATATGAGATAGAATAATATGAGCATCCTTAATTTTTATTAGGTATTTGCATATGTCAATAATTTTTATTTTTTCTCTCTATTTAATTCAGATATAAAAATAATTAATAAATATTTAGTTGAATTATACCAAGCTAGTTGAAATTAGAAAAAAACAATTAGCGAAAATAATACATTATTAGTAATTTGGACCACTCTAATTCGAGTATCTCATCCTAAAAAATAAAGAGGACGCATACTATAACTAACATGAATTTCAAAGCATCAAGTCAAAAAAATTTATAGAGAAGATGTCTATAATTTTTATTAGGTATTTGCTTATGTCAATAATTATTTATTTTTTCTCTCTATTTAATTCAGATATAAAAATAATTAATAAATATTTAGTTGAATTATTAGCATGGATATATATATATATATTGATGTGAATTACTATAATGTATGAAGAGAACATGTCTTAATTCATTGTCCCCATTCTATTTTATATCAACCAAAAGATGCACTGTTTTGTTTTCCAACAGGACTGTTGCTTTTTTTAAAGATGTTTACAAATATAAATTATATGTTCGAATAACTGTAATTAGAATAAAATCAACACAGAATACAATCCTACAAAAAAAAATCAGAATATCTCCGGAAATTTTGATTATTTGGAACTAAACTCACATGGCTTTGATTTCTTTTATCAATCCTCTACTAATAATTAATACGTTGGTATCAAGACTTTAGCTTATCGGAGACAAATTCATTGAATTTGTTAAAAGCTAGTATTTAGGACTTTACTTGGAGGAAACCAAACAACTAAAAAGTAAATATATACTTTTCAAAAAAAATATTAAATAATTGAAAGACTAAAGAGTAATAAAACAACAATCTAGCAAATTAAACTTGTTTATGAACTTATTTATCCTTCAATATATATATATATATATATAACGCATAGTTTTATACGTTTTTTTATCGTTGGATGGATGAAATGGATGGCTAAAATTAATTCGTTACTTTTTTTTCTCAATTGATAATCTTTTTACCAAGTGAATTCACTTGGTAAAAAGATTATCACTAATATTTACTGTAAATTAAATTTAAAAACAGTTTTTACCAAGTGAAGATTCACTTGGTAAAATGATGAGATGAAAAAATTAATGAAATTGATGCATTTGATTGGTTGGTCCTATGGATGACATGGCGTGAATCACCCATGATATAATTTCTTATATATATATATAGCTAAGATTATATTCTTATCTTTTTTTTCAAGTGATAATCTAAGCATTTTCTACCGTTAATCTTATCCATCCATTTACCTTCATCAAACAATCCAAAAAATGTAAAATTTTCAAGTTTTAAAAGTATATACTTATTTATCCTAAAGAGATAATTCATGTCCAAATCTTAAATATAAACCGTAAAATTGGAGAAATTATTTTATGGACCCGGCTCACCTCGTCATTCATAGTTTTGATCCACTAAAAACCGGCCAACTAATCATCTTTTTCCATTCATTCATAATGAAGTTCCATGTAACCACTCACTCCCTATTTACATGGCATAAAAAAGTAAAGATTCATCTTTGGTAAAAAATGACACGAAAAAAAAAATTATGTGTCCAATTTTTAGTAGACGATACCATGATTGACGTGGTAGACCATGACCATATAATAATTTTTTCGTAAAATTGACATGAAAACAGTAACCATACTAATAATAATCATAGTCGATATGAAATACTAAATCCGAGTCAATAACTTGTAATGGGCGGGGAGGATAATTCGCATCACTTTCGTATTAACCGAGTTCATTTTGCACATGCTTAGAATAAAGACGTAATCAAAGTAAAGCTAAATATTCTGGAAGGACTCACAAAATGGAATTTGATTCTTTTTTATTTATATTTCACGCCTATTTGTCATGTTAGCAATGCGAAATTACGAGGAAGATGAAATGAGTGCTTAATTAAGAAAGACTTAATAATAATTGGAATAAAAAAAGATTAAAAGCGAAAAATTAGGCAAAGACCACGGGATTCGCTCTTTTGAACAAAAAATTATATCATGGGTCATTCACGCCACGTTATATATGGGACCAACCAATCAAATGTATCTATTTCATTAATTTTTCCATCTCATCTTTTTACCAAGTCAATCTTCACTAATATTTACTGTAAATTAAATTTAAAAATAACTTTTACTAAGTGAAGATTCACTTGGTAAAAAGATGAGATAGAAAAATTAATGAAATGGATGCATTTGATTGGTTGGTCCCATGGATAACGTGGCGGGAATGACACATGATATAATTTCTCCTTTTGAACATATTAAGAAATCATTTCTTTACAACTTTATTTCACTTTTTTGGCGTAGTTCTTCTTCTTGCTCTTTTCCTCTTCAAACTCATTCGAGTCTTAATTTAACATATACCTTCCGAAAGCTATAAATTAAATATATTTAAATGTAATTATTTCTGATTTAGAGATTATATGTAATTTGAAAATTGTATTAAAAAAGCATTTTGCATCTCCAAAAGTATCTTCTTTTATAATAACAATAAAGTGTATGTATATGACCGAAAGATCTCTAAAAAGAATTCATCATATACTATATAAAAGCAGCCTTTGCATGTGAAAATTTCTAAACCATGAGAATCTTTTACGTTCAAACACAATATATACGTATAAAAGATTCAAATATTCTTCTCGGTATTAGTTTGAAGAATATATTTTCATTTTTTATAAAAAAATCATATATATATATATATTAACTGTGATGTTTCATAGAATGGAAATATGAAATATTTTCTTCTTATAAATTTTATAGGAGTCCATCTATTTAAATAGCATTGGTCATATTTAAGGGTTATGGTAAAAATTGAATTTTATGATTTAAATAGTATGAATTTAGGGTATTTTAAAACCATTGATTCCTGGCTAGGAAATTGTTTATATCTTTATTTGACTTTGAAACCTAATGCCATATTCATAGTAGTATTATACACGTAAACGTGGCATGCAAGTAATCTTGCTTGACTATTGCTTGTGGTTTTCTGCAACGAACGACACGAAACTGTCAGAATAAATTACAAAAGAATTCAAGCGAACCACGACACGTCCAACCACTGTTTTCTATTAGCTGTCCATGGACAGTGTTGGATTCGAAAATATTTTTGAAGATTCGCACAAATTATTATTAAAATTTTAGGGTGTACACAAATTATAAAAATTAAAAATTAAAAAATTAACTCATAAAAATTAAAAAATTTAAAATTAAATGTATGAATTTTTAAAATTTTATTGGGGCACAGACCCACCCACCCTTATATATACATTCGCTGCTATCCATTAACACTATGCAGTTTCTCTCTCTCTTTTTATCATTGTCTTATTAATGTTGTTATTATTATTATTATTATTCGTGCATTTCATAATATTGTTATATAATTTTGGATAGGATATCAATTCAATTTTCAATATGCAATTGTTATGATATTTGTTTTGATATAATAATCGAAAAATATTTTTGGACTAAATTAAAAATATTGCAAAAATAATTTTAAGTCTAAACAACTTGAGAAATATGTTTAAAATGGTTTTGCAATGTTTTTGACTCGAATCTATGATTTCCAAGTTCAAAATAGTCAAAAACTGGCCCCTGGTATCGATACTTGAACCCCGGTATCGATACCAAGATGACCGGACCGGTACCGATACACGCTTTGCAAACAATTTTCCAAAACTATTTTGGGGTACCGATACTGACCTAGAAGTATCGATACCAAGAGGGGAGTACCGATACCCATGTTCAGGTACCGATACCCCCAGTCAAACTTAGGCTCCAACGGCTATTTCCAAATTAGGCCGGTATCGATACCTTAATCCAAGTATCGATACCCTATGCTGCAGAATGACATATTTGGTTGGAAATTGATCCCCAACGACTCCAAATCATCCCCAACGGTCTCCAACGGTTAGGAACTCATTTGGGAAGATAAAATGACCCTTCAAGCACCTGGAACAAATAATGATCTCAATGTCAACAACATTATAAGGCCAAAATTGTCTTAGAGCTGAATTTTCTCATTCTTTGTATAGACAACACTTGTGAGCTTAAATTGTCAATCTATGCTCAAGTGTTTTAGGATTTGGGTGAGTGCTTAAAGAGTGCAAACATCTACCTTGTAGAGAGGATTTCTTATTTGCTTTATTTCTTTTGCTTGAGAGGATTCCCAAAGCTTGGGTTGTAAGCTTTGGATGCTAGACTTCGTAATTGAGTCTAGGTTGTAAAGGTTTCCTCCAAAGCCTTGTTAAAAGAGGAAGAAATCTTAGTGGATTTGGGAAATCCTTAGTGAGGAAGCTAAGGTAGTGGATGTAGAGATTGGTTAGAAGCTCGAACCACTCTTAATCGTTGTGCAATTTTTCTTATCTTTTGCTTCCACCACCAACACCCAAAAATCAACTTCTCCACCACTTGGCAAGCAATTCGGTTGAAGGAAATCAAGCCCAACAATTGGTATCAGAGTGAGGCTCAATCGAGAGGGATTAACATCCTATTGAGACGATCCAGTAAGCTCGACCAACAAACAAGTCAACCGGCTTCCATGGCGTTATCCATCGACAAACTGCCATTCTTCAACGGTGATCACTGTGCTTGTTGGAAGCATAGAATGATGCTATTCGTGAAGAGCAAAGAATATCGTCTTTGGGACATAGTTGAAGATGGACCGTTCGTGCCAAATCGGAGCAAGGCAGAGTGGAATGCGGAAGATCACAAGAAGATGGAGCTCAATTGAAGGATTTGCACATTCTATTTTGTGTATTGGGCCCAGATGAGTATGCGAAAGTATTTTCTTGTGAGAGTGCCAATGAGTTATGGGACAAACTTGAAGCAATCCATGAAGGGACGAATGATGTGAAGGAGACAAAGATCGGTCTACACAACCTCGAATGCGAAGAGCATGTTTGACCGATTCACTACAATCGTCAATCAACTTAAAAGACTTGGAGAAGAGATTTTGAAAGAAAAGCTCGTTCGAAAGTTGATTTATTCACTTCCCGAATCATGGGAGGGCAAGAAGACAGTTATCATTGAAGTTAAAGACTTGAAGAAGCTCAAGCTTGAAGAGCTCGTAGGATCTCTTCTCACCCCATGAGATGATGTATCTACCCTTGAGAAGGGAGAATGAGAAGATAATCAAAGAGCTTGGAATCGAAGATCTCAATATTGTAGCTCTTAAATCCTCCACAAGCCAACAAGAAGATGAAGAGGAAAATGAATATGAAGAGATGGCCTATCTCTTTAAGGAATTTACTCGATTCATGAAGAATAACAAAGTAGAATCCAAGCATGAATCGAATAAGAAGAAGAAGAAAATGGTCGATACCCCAAGTGCTCTAAGTACAAGGAAATGAGGCACAACAAATTCGATTGCCCTCGCTTCAACAAAAAGGGATCATCATCAAAGAAAGCATATGTGGCTACATGGAGTGATGAAGGCTCCACCGATGAAGATGAAGTAGCCCATCTATGCTTCATGGCCCTCAATGGGGGGAGGTAACTTCTAACTCATCTTGTTCAAATTCAAATTCTTATACATTTGATGAGTTACAAGAAGCTTATGATCAATTGGTTTTTGAATTTAAAAGTTCATTTTCCAAAAACAAAATGTTGATTTCAAATTTGAAAAATGAAAATGATTTGTTTATAAAAACCAATTTGGAATTTGAAGCAAAAATAAAAGATTTTGAGCTTAAAGTTTTAAATTTACAAAGTTTGCTTCAAAGTTTGGAAAAATATCATCAAAAAAGGTGGATGCTCTTAAGAAAGAAAATAATTTGATTTCCAAAAAGCTTGAAAAGAAAAACAATTTGAAAAAATCAAATTTTTATCAAAGACAATCTAGTGCCCCTAGATTTGTAAATGGTAAATGTTTTAGAAGTATTTGGCTCCCAAAAGGCCTAACTACTTCATCTAAAAATGTTGAAATTGAAAAATGGATTCCTAAGGGGACTAAAATATGTGCTACTAATGTCTATGGATCCAAAGCAATTTGGATACCAAAAGTTTTGTGATTGTCTTGTTTAGGTGTGATGGAGCAATTGATCAACAAGTTGAAGAACCATGGAAGCTCTATGCACACAAGGATTAACACTTGAAGAAGGAAGGCTTCACATCCTACCTTTGGTTCAAGTGTGGTAATAATTAGTTGAATTTTAGTTGTTTTTATTTGATTTATTTAATTTTATTTCAACTAGTTTATCATATATGTTGGACCAACATTTGAATGATGCTTGAGTAAGGGGGAGCCAATTTTAAAACAAAACTTATTTTGTCAAATTTTTTAACTCTCCATTGTTATTGGTATTTAAAAGTTTGAATCATTTTTTATATAACAAAAAGGGATAATGTTTTGAAAAATTAAATTTTCAAATGAATAAGGGGGAGCTTATAAGATTTTCAACTTTTAATCTCTTATTCAATTCTTAATTTTACTAAGGGGGAATTTCAAAAACAAATTTTCAAGTTGGTTTTATTATATCAAAAAGGGGGAGATTGTTAGGATATTTGTTTTGATATAATAATCGAAAAATGTTTTTGGACTAAATTGAAAATATTGCAAAAATGATTATAAGTCCGAACAACTTGAGAAATATGTTTAAAATGGTTTTGAAATGTTTTTGACTCGAATCTATGATTTCCAAGTTCAAAATAGTCAAAAACTGGCCCTTGTTACCGATACTTGAACCCCAGTATCGATACCAAGAGGACCGTACCGGTACCAATACCCTCAGTACCGATACACTCTTTGCAAACGATTTTCCAGAACCATTTTGGGGTACCGATATTGACCTAGCAGTATCGATACCAAGAGGGGAGTACCGATACCCATGTTCAGGTACCGATACCCCCAGTCAAACTTAGGCTCCAACGGCTATTTCCAAATTAGGCTGGTATCGATACCCTATGCTGCAGAATGACAGATTTGGTTGGAAATTGATCCCCAAAGGCTCCAAATCATCTCCACGGTCACCAACGGTTAGAAACTCATTTGGGAAGATAAAAGGACCCTTTAAGCACCTAGAATAAATAATGATCTCAATGTCAACAACATTATGATGCCAAAATTGTCTTAGAGCTTAATTTTCTTATTCTTTGTATAGACAACACTTGTGAGCTTAAATTGTCAATGTATGCTCAAGTGTTTTAGGATTTGGGTTAGTGCTTAAAGAGTGCAAACATCTACCTTGTAGAGAGGATTTCTTATTTGCTTTATTTCTTTTGTTTGAGAGGATTCCCAAAGCTTGGGTTGAAAGCTTTGGATGCTAGACTTGGTAATTGAGTCTAGGTTGTAAAGGTTGCCTCCTAAGCCTTGTTAAAAGGAGAAGAAATCTTAGTGGATTTGGGAAATCCTTAGTGGGGAAGCTAAGGTAGTGGATGTAGAGCTTGGTTAGAAGCTCGAACCACTCTAAATCGTTGTGCAATTTTTCTTATCTTTTGCTTCCACCACCAACACCCAAAAATTGACTTCTCCACCACTTAGCAAGCAATTCGGTTGAAGGAAATCAAGCCCAACAACAATCAATCAAGTAATGCTGTCAAAGTTTTTTATATATCTACATAAATATATCAGCATATTTATTTCTAAAATTAGTTTTGTCATTAACAGTAGGAGTGGGCATTCGGACCAGTCGAATCGAGTAAAAAATTATCAAGTTAGTCGAGTTTACGAATCCTATTTAATAACTAAAACTTTATTTGAAATATTTTCGAGTCGAGTTTATAAAAACCGACTCGAGTCGAATTATTTGAGTTTTTGTTCAAATTTAATTGTAAATATTTATAATGTTATGATACTTATTGGTTCTAATTTAAACGATTTATATAACCGTATACGATATACATATATATTTCTTCATATTTTTTCATATGCAATATATATATATATAGACAAAGTTTAAAGGGTTTGACTCGACTTGAAAATCGATCCACTATTTACTAAAAAATTTGAGTTATTCGAATTCTCATTTTATAACTCAAACTTTAATTGAAATTTTTTTCGAGACGAGTCGAATTTTTTTTGAGTCAAGTCGAGTTTTACCCACTCTTAATTAACAGAGTATTAACTTAATTGACATTGATCATATCAATACGTTTAAGTAAACTTAAATGTATCCCGTTTGTTTCTCGCACATGTTCGTTGTTGTTGTTCTGGGTTTGGGTTCATTTTTTTTTTTGTTTTGTTGTTTGTTATGAATGAAGCCGGTTTATTGTTAACAAAATGTGTAATATCGTTTTTAAAAAATATTAAAAGTTAATATATGCATAAAAGTTAAGATGAATGTTGAAGTTAAACTTCAACACATATATTGACATGATAACTATGTATTTGTTGAGAGTTTGTGTTCATTAGACAAGGTAATACATAGCGTAGCAAGCTTTTTATTAGACGTACTTATCTCCTTCTATGTATAATGGCTATGTGGTCTTTATTGTTTGCATAATTTTAGACAATTAAATAACGATTTATTTTCAATATATTAATATATTTTCAATATATTAATATTATTATCCATCAATTAATATTATTTTATAAATAATTTTTAAATACAAACACAAATAAGTTCATTTTTAATTAGATAATTATTTCAGTTAATTGAGTGCATTAGAACAACAATGATAATGTTTTAGTTGAAGTTATAATTATAATTATGACCACTACATCTTATAACCATGGTTAAAATTAATTATTATAATTTTTTTTTCAAAACAATGATTAAAATTATTTATTATGATTCACCAAAAAAATTTAATATTTTAATGTATATATGGACCAACAAATAACTGATATATACTCAAACTTAAACTAAAATAAATTTAAATTATAAACTCACATGTTATAGCAACAGGACGAAATACCTAAGGCTAAAAATTCTAAATTTCTAAAACTAAAACCCTTTTTATTAAGTCAAAATTTCATTTGCATCCATATATGTTTACTAAATATATAATATTTAAATTTACTTAATCTTAGTCAACAATCTCTAGAGTGTGTGGCTAAAAACTCTCTCCTCTTTTTTAGGTTGTTGGTTCAATACTTATTATGAGCAATTTTTTATCTTCCTCCACCTATGTATTCAAAAAAATTTACTTAATCTTAACTCAATAGACATGGTTACTATTGTAATATTCAAGAAAATATAGATTCAAGTATATGTTTTTGATTAAGTAGAAAGATATCACATTAACAAGGCAAATACCGAGATTCGAACTTATAAAAAATAGAATAACATGTATATTTTTAATCACTCGATCAATTAGTGCACCTCTAAATTAAGATACATTTAAATATATATTATCCGGTGATTTAAAGATTTAAGGTCATATATATATATATAAAAACATGGTGGCTATTAGCTTATTACCGATGGATAGGGGTAACAGTCCTCATCTTCCTGGATTTCAAACATATAAAATTATAAGTTGAAAATTAAAAACTATAAACGAATGAAATAATAATATAGTTGGAGCACGATGTAAAAGCGTTCTATTATTGGTGCATCGAAATTGAACTTTTTCCACATACTTTTATGACATTAAGTATTCATTTCCTTTTCACTTACCTCGGAGCAAAAAATTAGTGTTCCCTGCACCAAGATACTAAAACAACAAATTGATCAAATTGTAATTAATTAATTTAAAATTGTAAGTAATTAACTGTTATAAACCAACCACCTTTTTTAAATCAAAAGTTTAATTTAACATATTGCAGTAATTGATATTGGAAACATAAATATTATATTTTAATATCAAATAAAGTTGAATTACAAAGTAATAGAATTGATTATCATTAGGTGATAATAAGTAAGGTTTAGGGATTATGATTAGGGTTGTTTAAAATAATAAGTGGCAAATAATTTTCTCAGGGGGTAATGTGTAGTTAATTGAATAAATTTCTTGTAAATTTGCAGCAAAATTGAAGCACAATTTTAATCACTTTCACTTTCCTTTTTTTTTTTAAAAAAAAAAGTGCAAATTGACTTTTTCCATCTGAAAAGGGCAGGAAAATATTTGTATTTCAGTGTTCGCTGCTGGTTTTGCTGAACAGGGTTGATATGTCGCTAGTTTTGCGATTGTATACAAGGGGCCCCTTTGCTTTGCCTACATATATTTGGGGTTGTTGGTAGTTAGTACTTGCCACTTTCTTTCAATTTTGATACCTAAAATTTTTTATTCTTGATTTGATATTTATATTTTCACTCCGTTTATTACTTTGGTACTTGTCACATATACTAAGTTTTAGATATGTAAAGTTTGGGTCGGGTCGATTTGAGTATGAATTGTATTCAGTTTAGGTTTATTCGAGTTAGATCATATATGGTTTGGATTTAGTTCAGGTCTATGATAAGTCGGGTAGAATTCGATTTTGGGTCGGATCAATATTAGATCGCTTGAGTTCCAAGTCGGATAAGTATTGGATTGATCGGTTTCGGGTCGAGTTAATACCAAATCGGTTGATTTTCGGGTCGGGTCAACATCAAATCGATCAATTTTGGGTTTGCTTAATAGTTGCATTGTCGGGTCAATTCATGTTGAGTATGAGTCAATCGAGTATATGTAGAATTATCAATATATTATTGTAAAAAAATATATCCTTTGTCGAATCAGATATAAAGATGATCTTTTAAAGGAGGAAATATGACATTGAACCATAACTATTACTAGAGGTGGTGGTTAACTAGTAGTATAATACGAAAAGTGAATAAAACAAACATTATTTTACTATTTATTGCGTTTCTAAAAAAATAAATAACAGTAAAACATGATTCGTTTACTTCAACTCAATTATTGGGTCAATATTGGGTCGATATTCGGTTCAGGTCGAATTTGGGTAAATTAAATTCGAGGTGCTTTTGGTTTAGATTACTTTCGATTTGAGTTATTTTCGGTTCAAATTGCTATTGATTCATGTTACTTTTCATTCAGGTCCATATTGGCCCAATAAAAATTCGGATAAGTTTCATTTAATTTAGATAAGTTTCTTTTACATGATGAAAGATGATATTGAACAATTAAATTATTACTACATGTGATGGTTAACTAGTAGTATAATACAAAAAGTGAATAAAACATATATTGTTTACTATTTATCGCATTGCTAAAATATAAATAATAGTAAAAAAGGATTTGTCCACTTCAACTCAATTATTGGGTTAATATCAGGTAACATTCGGTTCATATCGAATTGGGGTAAATTAAATTCGAGGTGCATTTAGTTCAAATTGCTTTGAGTTTATCGGTTTAAGTTACTTTTGATTCATGTTACTTTCGGTTCGAGTCCATATCAATCCAATAAAAATTCAGATAAATTTCATTTAATTCATTTGTTTTAGATTTCAAATCAAATTTAAATCATCATGGTCGGGTTTATATCGAGTCTCAAATTATGTTAATCAGATTCGAATCAAATTCTTCATGTCTAACTACCATGAGGTTACAAGAGATGACAATGTTGATGTATCACCTAAAAATTAATAAAAAATACATGAATTAATAATATACTCAAATTTGACTTTGAATGTCTTTGATTCAGATTTATCGTGCGTTAACCGACATTAAATGTTTACTGTTGTTGTATCAAAAGAAGTGTCTCATTAAAATCTCCTATTAACTAAGATAGGAAAGGATACAACACGAATAATAGAAAGGAAAAAGAGTACCCTATATTATAAAATATGATTAGATACAATTTCTTTTTTAATTTTATTTTATAAATCTCTCTCTCACTATATATATATATATATATATATTTTAATTCTAATATATATATTAAAAGAATTACTTTTACATAGTCTACGTAAAATTTATTTAACACAAGATATATATTTTAAGCCTAAATCTTAAAATTATAAATTCTAAGTTTACAACAATTTTAAAACTACTCATTTCATTTTCTCTGAAACGGTTACAAGGAGTTTCTAAATTTTTTTCAGAGTTCTTCTTCTTCGTTAAAGTTTTTTTTCTCCAGCGGCGGCCTTTAGGCCATTTTGCTGGTTTTGTATATAAATAAACATTCATCTTTGTTGATGAATCTTATTTGCATGTTTTCTTGTTTTTTTACTTTACCAGTTTCATCTTTTATCTGCTTTTTTGCAGTTTTTTCGTCTGCTTTTATGGCAGTAGTTTTGTATGTTTTTATGACAGTGTTTGTCTGTCTTGTGACAGTGTTCTTTGTCTGTGTGACAGTATTATCTGCTTTATCAGTTTAACGTTTGTATGACGAATATCACTCAAGCGTTGTTGGCAGCGAAGATCGGTGGTCAGTAAAGTTTGATTCCCTTTTGTGGTGTTGTCGTTTTGCCAATACCAAGCAGCGAAAGAACTTGCTTTCTTCTTAGAGCACTCTGGTCAAAGTAGTAGTATTGCTGGATTTTTATCAGAAGATTGTTTAATCTTTTGTAAGTGATAAGTCTTGTTCTTTATTGACTTCACACTTTTAGGGCTTTATTGTTCTATTTGGTGTATAGAAATTTCATTGTTAGTGGTGTGATTCTTTTGTAACCTTTTTACTTTGAATACAATCCAGTTTTCAAAAAAAACTTTCTAAGCACTAAGTTCACATGGTCTATGTACAAAAAAAAAATAATCTATTTTAAAATTTTTAAAACTACATAACATTTTACCATTTTTATATGGGTTTTATTCTAATACACAACCCGTGTAAAATATTTTTACACAGCCCTTCTATAAAATTTAAAATCTAAAATCCTAACCATAACACCCTAAATTTCAAACCCTAAATTTTAACCCCTAAACCCTAAACTCTATCCTTAAACCTTAAATTCTAAATCCTACAACTTAAACCCCTAAACTTTAAACCCTTAAATTTAAAAAGCACGTGTAAACTTTAATTTACACGGACTCTGTATCAAACTTTTTCTCTATTTATATTTTGTATCTTTTTAAACTTGTTATAATGTTTGAAATTTTTTTTATATATTTCAAGAATTTATATTTAATATTTTTGTAATTTTATTTAGTTAATTAATTTTATATACTATAAAAAATTTAAAAATATTATTTTCAAATTTTGTATATTTAAAATTTTAAAAATTTTATTTGGATATTGATATATATATTTAATAATATATATGTTTTTGTGTAAATTTATAAATTTATATAAATATATATATATTTGAATTTTATATCTGTCATTAATTTTCGACATTATTTTCAAGTGACACTGACGCACTGTCTCTACATGGCACATGTCCATGGCTTAACAATATTATTAACATATATCAAACTAATTGGCATAATGAAAGCGTAAATGGTATTTACGCTCTCTAAAAAAAAAGTCTATTAAAAAAAGTAAATTTCAAGTTGGCAGCAAAATACCACGACGAAAGATAGTACCGAATCTATAAACCATATAAATATTTAAGGGTTATATTTTGATACACAAATATTTTAATTTTAAAATATTTAACAAAACCTATTTTTACTTAAAAATATTTATTTATATACAAATTATAAGATTTATTTATAATAATTTAACGAGGCCTATTTTATTTTTTAAAAATAAATGTGAATTTTAAAACCCTACTCACTACTTATCTTAAACTTTTATACACCAATGATCAACCCACCTTTAGCTTTTACTATTTGTTGCTAACCACTCAAAACTATTCACCAACTATAATTTACCTGCTTGACAACTAATTTTTTAATTACTAAAATAAGTTCTCATGCGTAATATTTAATTTTTTATTTTATAAAATATTTTAATATTTTTGTTTTTTCATACAAGGTGTCACAATTTCTTATTAATAATATATAATACATTATATCATACTTAGGATATGAATGAAAGAAAATAATGTATAAAAATATTTTTAAAAATGTATTCAATAAAGATCATGAGTTGTCAACAATCTCTAGAGCAGGTGATTAAAGTTATCAGTTGACACCCTCTCTTCCCCTAGGTAGAAATTATTCCAAAAACAAGTAAATATCATGAGTTGGGTCCAGGATAGATCGAGAAAGGGTTAGAGGGGACGATCGTCCCCCTGAAAATCTAAAATTCATATATGATTTAGAAACTTTTTAAAAAATTTCTATGTATTTTCTATTGAAATATATTTTCGAACACCTAAAATTTTATAAGTTCACCCTTATAATTTTATAGGTTTATCCCGGACATAAAATTTTACGTCCGTCCCTGAGTGGGGTAGTGAAATACTTACATATAAATCTAACCAAACATGTTTTTTTACCCTTTGTATGCATGATTTTTAATTATTTTATTTAAATATTATCTGAAAATATGAAAAGAGAATAATATAATAATATTATTAGTTATCATTTGCTGATCAAGTTTACTCTACGGACAAAAGATGTTATTTTAGTCTTGATTAACTTAAGATCATGAATTTAATCTCAGACAATCTCTCTTTCGTTATTATTTAATTAATCAACGAAATCAACTCATTTATGGACTTAATATATACTATTTAATCTGACGTGTTAAAAAAGAGTATCATTAAAAATTGAAGAGGTTTATTTATTTTTCTACATATCAAATTTAATTTGTCAATATGCTAAAATACAAATGTGTTTAAAATATGTTTTATGTGTTTAAATATAGTTCATGTGAGATTCAAGTTAACATTTAACCTTTAGAAATGACCATTCGAGTAAGGAAGGAACATAATTGATATAATACTAAAATTTATAAACGAAGTTAAAATACTTTGAAATTTATATATTGATGTCTAATTAACCCTAATTTCATTTCAACTTTTGAAGACAAGTTGGGGGGAGTTTGGATCCAAAACCCACCTAAATAGGACCCAATTTAAGGAAATACCAATTCAACTCCCATAATCCCGTGGGTATAACATGTGACTTGGTACTACACGTGGCAGAAACCGACATGACGTAAGTGATCCTGAAGAATGTCGTCCACGTGGCATCACTGCTAGCAGCCTATGAAAATCAGCTTGAAATGAAACCACCCGTTTCTTTCTCAGGATTTTGGCTTGGGGGGGAAGGTGTCGTGGGACCTACCAAACACCATTTTTTCAACATATTTATTTATTTGTGTCAAGAGTTTCGCTTCATCCGTTAGTGTCAGGTTTTTGCTATAAAATCAGCTTCAACTCCTTCTGTCTCTCTCACATACATTCTCTTCACTTCTTCTCCATTGCTCCCCTCAATCCTCTGGATTTTCTTGTTTCTTCTTCTCTTTAATAAGCCTTTCGTTTTGATTTCATTTCCTTAACCCTTAGGGTTTCAAGTTTCAACTTCCGACAGGCAAAAAAAGAAAAAGAAACAGAGTACTCTGCAAACTCCCCTGTTTCCAATTTTCAACTTTGTCACTCTTACATTAACATTTCCACCCAAAAAACTTGTTTTGTTTGAGGTGTTTTTCTAACTAACTTAATTTCCAAAAATGGGTAAGTTTTAGTTTTTTTGTTTGTTTGTTTGTTTTTATTCAAGGACAGCAAAATAAAAACCGTGGGCTTTGGATCCCGAGATATCTTAGCTTTACTAAACATGTTTGAATGTGGATTATTGTTGTTTGCTGCAGTGAGTTTCATTGAAGAAAGACCAAAGAGCATCGCGGCTTGTCAAAACCTGGTCTCTGATGCGAAATCAGCACAGAAGCCGCCTGTACAGCCTGGTTTTCTATCCATTTCACGCAAGAAACTGCTTCAAAACCTTGAAATAAATGCCGGAGCAAGGGTTAATGCGTGGGTCGATTCCATGAGAGCTTCTTCCCCAACTCATGCGAAATCCACGCCTTCCATTGCTGATGATGAAGGATCCTGGAATGTAAGTCCTAAGCTGTTTCAAACCTTGAAAAAAATGGGGTTTTCATTTTTTTTGAAGTTATTAAAGATTCGGACTTTTTACGGTTTGATGAAATTGTTTAGCTACACCATCCATCGGCACTGGAGATGTTCGAGCAGATAATAGATGCATCGAAAGGGAAACAAATAGTAATGTTCCTAGATTACGATGGCACTCTTTCACCAATTGTCGCGGATCCGGACCGAGCTTTCATGTCCAAGAAGGTTAGCCTCTTGCTCATTTCAATGACACCACGGCTAGTCTTTGCATAAAATTTCTGGGTATTTTTAGATATTAATCCCCACGTATTGTGTACAAACAGATGAGAAAGACTGTGAGAAAGTTAGCCAAATGTTTCCCTACGGCTATAGTGAGTGGCAGATGCAGGGACAAGGTACATTCTCAGGCCTTAAACTTGATCATTTCAGTAGATTTAGTGTTTTTCACAAATAATAGATCTTTTTCTTGTTTTGAAAACCGTAGGTTTATAACTTTGTGAAATTAGCTGAGCTATACTACGCTGGAAGCCATGGAATGGACATTAAAGGCCCTGAGAAACATTCCAAATCTAACAAAGTGAGTAAGCTCAAGAACCAAATGTTTTTACAGTATGGTCAAAATCATTTAAGCCTCCTCATGTAATCCTTGTGTTCCACTTTTCAGGATACTGAATTACTTTTCCAACCAGCTAGTGAATTTCTTCCAATGATTGATGAGGTGATTTGCTAATTCTCTTGATTACTTCATCGGAACCGAAGCAAAGAGCTTTCAAGTATTTGACATTTTTTATGGAACATTTTAAGGTTTACAAGCAACTGGTTGAGACTACAAAATCAACTCCAGGAGCTAAAGTGGAGAACAACAAATTTTGCCTCTCGGTACACTTCCGTTGTGTGGATGAGAAGGTAAAGACTCGATGTCAAATGACAAATCATCAATCTAAGCTTACTGTCACAACTTCAACCGCTAATTTCTTTGGTTTGAAACACAGAAATGGAGTGAACTGGCACAGCAGGTTAAGTCTGTGTTAAAAGACTACCCCAAGCTTCGGCTAACCCAGGGCAGAAAGGTTAGCCATTTGCTTTTCAAAACAAACTTTGATGGCATTCAGTATAGGTCATGTCTGAGTTTTGAATGCTTATATTTTTTCTATTACGCAGGTTCTGGAAATCCGTCCGACAATCAAATGGGACAAAGGGAAAGCCCTTGAGTTTTTGTTAGAATCTCTTGGTAAGTTTCATTACTTAATGATTCCTACTTAAAAGTAGTCAAATTATTCTTTAAACATGTGCTTTGATCCTTAAATGTGTGCACTTCGCGTTCATATTACTTTGCATATTAGTATCACTAATACGTCATTATTTCTCTGATCACCAACAAGTGCTGATAATAATATTGTTATGAACGCGTTTGCTTTAGGATTCGCTAACTGTACCGATGTTTTCCCCGTTTACATCGGAGATGACCGCACCGACGAAGATGCATTCAAGGTAAAAATCAAAGCCAATAGTAATTTCCCCCATTATTATTAAAGCACCGGATCTTTCAGGCTAATCCTTCTGGTTTTCACTTTTCATTGTTATTTAGATACTGAGAGACAGAGGACATGGTTTTGGTATTCTTGTCTCCAAGTTTCCCAAAGACACCAATGCATCATATTCTTTACAAGGGCCGGATGAGGTTAGTTTCAAACTAGTTTAATTTAATTCATTCCCCCCGGAAATTTTCGGTTATATTTGTATTCTAATATGTAGTATTTTTAAAAAAATTATATAGGTCATGGATTTTTTACGACGTCTGGCTGCTTGGAAAGAATTATCTGTAAGGACTCAATCGAAAATGTAAAAAAATATCTATTTCTTGCACCTTCGCAAGAGTTGTGAAAGGAGAGGGATTAAAGTAGTAATTATTGTGTAAGATAAGGGAAAAAGGAGATGATCATACAAAAGTTTATCTTTTAGAGTTGAAAGCTTTGTACATCTTTGTAACTCGTTGGGTACAAAGGGTAAAGTCTTGTAACTTCACAACTTGTCTATTAATGCATAGAAACTATTGATATAATCTCTCCTTAGCTCGTTTGATTAAATGTTATAATTGCATATTCATCCATCATAAAAATTAATAATATCTTAAAATTTTACATGTTTTAGACTATCATAAAGTATGTTAATCTCATGCTTAAACTCGACCCGATCATAAATATCTCTAACACAAGCACGTGCACACACACAGTCCATATCAACATAATGAGTTAGAGTTGATGTTTTTTAAGTTTAAGTTGATACTTTAAACGAATTAGTTAATGGCATTATCTATCTGCACTAACTAATGACATCATAATAATAGGGGTAAATTATGTAAATCATCACTAAAATTTACTCTTAAACATATTTTGGTTATTAAAGTTTCAAACTTCAATTTACTCACTGAAGTTCAGAAACTAAACGTTTTTTTATCACTCTGTTAATTTTTTGACGACATCCATATATCAACGAACAAAGAAACTTCTCCAAGCTCCGAACGGTGAAAAAAAATTCGGCACGAGAGAAGCAACATACTGAGAAACAGGCTCCATTCGACGGCGAAAGAGGACGATCAATGGGAGAAAATTAGAAGATTTTTGGTCGATTCATGAAATTCATAACACTTTTGAGCTAAATGGAGGTCAAATTCAGACTCAAAGGGTTGAGACGAAGTGATTGGTGAAATTTGAGACTGAACAACCACCATCTACGACCGTTTGGGGTTTAAGAGTGACAAAAATGTTCAATGTCTAAACTTTAGTGACCAAAAATGTTAAATGTCTAAACTTCAATGAATAAATTGAACGTTCTAAAATTTCAATAACCAAAATATATTTAAAAGTAAAGTTCAGTGATAATTTACGTAATTTATCTTAATAATAGAGCTTAAGAGTTCAAAAATCACAAGAAATATTTCAAAAACAAATATGTCCTTACTTTTTTTTTCACTTAATTGAATATCTTAAGGGAACCTGGGTTTGATTCTTAGCCAAGGCAAAACAACTTTTTTGTTATTTTCCTCATCCAATCAGATGACACGTGTCGGCAGAAACTAGCTTTCGAGTGACTAGAAGTTTATAGATCGAAAACATAAGTGATCTTATTGGTTGAATTTGAAAACCGGTGACCAAAACTGTACTGAACGAAAACATAAGTGACCATTGCAATAGTTTACCCTTGATTTTTTGAAAAAATTGAGATTTATTTAATTTTTAAGAAAAAATTATAAAAAATACAAAATTTAGAAATAACAAAAAATATTTAAATAAATTAAATTTCTTTACAATTAAAAAATTAAGAAATATTTAAAATGTGTTAAACTTTATTGAAATTGATAAAAAAAAAACATATTTTAAAATATTATTAAAATATCAAAAATTATAAAAAAACTTCAAAATCCAAACTTTTCAAGGAAGGTTTTCGCTCTTTACAACTCGAGTATATTATCATTCTTTAAACACATTTTCAATGAAATTAACCTTGTGTCGGAGTAATTATCTCTTATGAAATTTTATCATACGATTTAAAAATGATGAGTAGAGTCTGCACTTAAGTGATGCACATGACTCAAACCGTTGACGTCTTACCATGTTAGTTAGTTTTGAAAAATCAAAATTTAAGGTACAAACTAAAATTTATAGGCACTATTTTGTTATAGACTATATCCCATCATTTTTACCGTATGAGAAAACTCCATTACAGATATTTATTCTAATGCAAGTCTAATTCCATTGAAAATATGTTTAAAGAACGTTGATATACTTAGACTGATAAGAGAGAAGTCTTGTCTGCTAAACAAGTTTGATTTTTTTTTTAAAAAACTCATTTTTAATAACAATAATTTTCTTGAATATATTTTATAAACATGTTTTAAAATTTTTATTTAATTTCAATAAATTTGAATTAATTTTAAAAATATTTTTATGTTTAATCATTCAACTATTTTAAATAATTTAATATTTCCAATTTTTTATTAATTAAATGAGCCCTCAAACTTTTAAAAAAATCAATCAAGTCCTCGAATTTAAAAAAAATGATCAAGCCCTTCTACCACATCATCATTCCACGTAGGGGCGAAGCCAGGATTTCAAAGTTAACAGGGCCGAGAATATTTAAAACAAAATTACAAATAATCAAATGTCACATAAAAAAATAATACTACCAAGTCAAGTCTCAATCCAATTGTCAATCAAACATATATGATAATCTATTTAAATTGCACCCTACGTACTTTCATACCAGCGAATTAAAGAGTCTAAATCGAATCATTAATTCAAGACTATGACTATCAATTTTTTGATAAAAGAAATTCAAAGTTCTTGTCTTCATGATTTTACCCTAATATCACACGAAAAATATAAAAATTAGGTTAACAATTAATTTATCAAACTATCAACTATTAATAATAATCAAGCAATCAACTAGTTAATGTTCTTAGTTCTATTGATTCAATTTCACATGATAAACAATTTTCTTAATACATTTAATAAAAAATACACACACAAAAACAACAACTATATATTTAGAAATTTAGTGTTGGCTTTAAGGGAGAAAACATGATCTTCGAATTTGTCTTAGGATGAGATTGGAGAGGGTTTGCAGTTGTATCTTAAAATGATAAATTAAAGTAAAAACGGGAAAGATGAAAGAGATGAAGAAAAAGATTAAAACGTACGCAATATAAAATTCTATGGTCGGGACAAGCAAATAAGGAAAAGTTGAGTTTTGGTAGGGTTGTATGTGCACGACAAAAAAAAAATTTTAAAAAGAATTATAAAGGAATAAAAAAGAATTTGAAAGAGAACGAAATCTATAACCAGTAATGAAAAAAAAATTAAAAGAATAATATATATATTATAATATAAAATTTTTGAAGGGATCACTTAAAAAATATGAAGTTTAGTGGTGGGCCACAGGGGCATGGCCTCTGCCAGCCCTCTTGGGCTTTGCCACTGATTCCAACGCCTCGAATTTGGGCCTAGATGTTAGCTAGATTAATTAGACGATTTAGGAGAATCAAATTAGGCAATTCAAGTTAATTTGGGGAATTAATTCTTAATAAATAGATTTTCGTTAAAATAAAATATGAAAAAATGCTAGAAAAATATTTAATTAATATTTAAGGGTTTTGGTAAACTCAATTTGAAGGAATAAAATCAGATTTTGGGACATTGTGGTTTGGTGGCTAAAATATAAAGTTATCAAAACTATTTTAGTGACTAAATCGTAAAAGGGTCAAAACATAGAATTTTTAAAGAGCTAATTTACCAAAGTTTTTCATCAGATTTCCCCCCTTAATTTAGGTTATTTTTAAAATATTTTTAAATGCTTATTAAATAGAAATAAAGTATATTTGATTAAAAAGATATTAAAAGTCAATTTTATTTTCTTACGTAACTACTTTTGCTCTCAACTTTCTCAGCATCTAAACTACCAATTTCCTCCAAAATTCTCAGGAATCATTTCTTTTTGATTTCCTAATTGATTCCTACACTAAATCATATTTGTTTACTTGAAGATTTCACCCAAAACTTGTCAATTAAGGGAGAAATCAGCAATTAGAGGTGATTTTGTTTTTCTCCTCTAATTAAAGGTTCTTTACTGAAATTCCCAAGTTCTTGATCCTTTACAACTGATTTTTATTATGTAATTATGATTAAATCATGAACACGGTGTTTTAATTGAGTTTTGATGAGAAATTTGGTGAATCTTGATGTGAATCTGATTTTGTGTGATTCTAATTGATTTAGAACATTTATAAGGTGTCTTTTAATGTTATGAGAAGAGATTAATAAAAGGAATCTCGAAACTAAGTGAATTGTAAATTTCTAGGTTGTTAATAATTAGATTTTGAAGTGAAATTGGTGTTGAAAGGTTGTTGGAGATATAAGATTGTTATAAAGATGTTTTTGGATGTTAATTGATGATGTTAAGATGTTAAAATTAATAGGTTATGGCTAGGGCTTGGCCTAGATTGAGTTTGGTGATGATTTCGGTTGTGTTAAGGAAGCATTTGATGCTTTTTAGTGAGGCGAAGTTGAGATTATTGGTTGCTGGAAATTAGAGATGTATGGAAGTGCATTAATCTTCTATTTTTGTTTGGGTAAAATAAGGGAGACAGATCCTTTGGCTTTTGGAGAGGTTGCAGAGGCATCATAATCTTGATTTTCGCTTCGGCTAGTGTAGCATTGTGTTGTCGGTGAGTGGAAACGAGGTTTACAGCTTTAAAAGGTTGGAAAGTGATTTTGGGAGTTTAGATTGAGCTTGAAATGCTTGTCTAAGCTCAGAAGTAAGTATTAGACGATTTCGCTCTCAATTTCGGTTGGCAAATGTTGATTTCTCATGCCTATGTTTATGATTTGATACATACTGTTTTATGCATGTTTTGGAAATAGAATATGATGCAAATGATCTTATACTGATGACATTTGAGTATGGCAAATGGTTTGTGAAAAAGATTTTGATGTTATGTAAATGCATGTTTTGTTGCATTAGAATTGGTTTGAATGTTGCATATGAAAAACAGCGATGTATCATGTTTAAAGTGGAATATATTGGATAAGTGACAATGAAATAAATGTTATCGGATATAGTTGGCATGTCATAGGGTTTAAAGTGCACTATAATAAGTCGTCTCATGTGTGTCGAGGGGTTAACTGTGTCATTTTCTCCACTATGGGAACCATAGTGGTCGAGGGGTTAATTGTACGGTATTCTCCCGCTGAAGGATTAAGTATCACAATGATCGAGAGGGTTAAATGTGTTGTTTGCTCCCATTGTAGATATTATACATCATAACCTTCGAGGGGTTAAATATGTCGTTTTCTCCGATTATGAATGTATGTAAAGTGGTCGAAGGAATCACTTAGGAAATTCGTGTATCTGATGCATTTTTTATAAAGAAAGATTCTATTTTTGGGTCACTTAAAAACCAATATATGTGAATTAATATATCACGATGAATTATGTTTTGTATAATGAGATTTATTCATGTTTTGGCTCTTTAAGGTTTGCTATTGGACGAATAAGCATGTGAAGGCTTAAATTGAAGTTTTGCATATGGAATTATGCATGAGATCCATGATATATGGTTTAATATGCATGACTTACAAAGGTAAAAATAGCATGAGATGTTTAAGCATGATGTACAAAGAATGTTTTGATTAAAGTGATTTCAAATGCATTGATGAGTGTTTTTAGAGTGACCCTCACTAGGCATTATTTGCTTACGCTCCTCTTTCTCATCAATGCAGGAAAGTAGCTTTTGGGGCAGCGAGCAAGTGAGCAGGAATCCAAGATTTGAAACATTCCAAGGATGGTTTTTGATAAATGATCTTGTAGTTAATAAAGGGCAATGTGACCAATATGTAATTGGGAGGGTTTTATGCTTACTCCCTATTTGGACATGTTTCTTTTGATGTTTTGGTCTTGTATGATGCTTTATATCTTGATTTGGGGGTTGAAATATGTTTTGCATGCTTGGGTAGACACCGAGCCTATAGGATCTTTGTTTGGTTTTGTTATGTTGTGAATGATCCTTTATCACGCTCTTCTGATTGTGGAAATGTTGCTAGACTTGTTATAAGATGTTTAATTGATGTTTGTGGCATGTTAGATTGAGCCAAAGTATCATATGTTCTACCAAGAGGTCATTACAGGATTGTCCATACTAGTACGGGTCTTTAAGGATCGGTAGGCTAGACCTGTCTCGGCTCAATTTGGGCAAAATTACACAGCCGTACTGATACGCCTGGTAATCGTATCGGTACGCCTAGCCGAAAATTAAGCATGGTGTCGGTACGCCTTATGGCCCTATCGGTACGCGAGGCTAGAAATTAAGCCTAGTGTCGGTACACGGCTAACCGTATCGGTATGTATTTTAGTCACTAAAATTCATTGTTTCGGAAATTCAATACCTGTATCGGTACGCTTGAGGACCGTACCGATACGCCTTTGTTTAACACGTCCATTGCAATACGGATAGGGTTCGTACCAGTACGCCGATCGTTATTTCTGGTAATATGTTATCTGAAGATTGAATCTTTGCAGTTTAGTCCATATTTCTTGATCATGCAATTAAATGAGTTTGGACAGTTATTTTGAGTTGGAATTTAACTTTCTTGCATATAATATGACTAATTAAGGATTGGTAATCTTGATTTTAAGAAAGCCCTTCTAATTTTTAGAAATTACAATTTGGTCCCTAACGTACGTTCCTGATCAATTGGATGACAATTCGACACCTGATTGAGTTGTAAATTTCACCGCTGCCAGCATGATCACCTTAGGGCTTAATTATGCATTTAGATAAGATAAAATGAAAAATGAACCAATTTTAAGTAAATCTTTCGGGTTTATCTCGGCAAACCAATGTATCTCGCTCAGTTCGGTCTGGCGTCTAGACTGGATCAAGGGGGTTACATTGATTATCACGTCAACAATGTTAACGACTATATCAATACGGTAACGGTCAACGTCAGTCAAAGACCTACTTGATTTGTATTACCAATTCGAGTACTAAATCGAGTGCAAAGAATTTGAACATAAATAAAGGACTAAATTTCACGGTTTAACTTAATTTATTATACAAAGATTTAAAATTTAAACTTATTTAATATTATCTCTTCAAAAACAAATAAATCAATGGAATTAACATCAAATTCACAAAATTATATATACATATAACATAATAAATGATGGTAGAGATAAAATTAAAGATGAACACTAACTAAAGTAGTAATTGAGTGGGTGAGAAAAACTAGGCCTTGAATAGAAAGATTTTATCTTGCCTTGTATAATCCATAGGGAATCTAGAAAAAGCTTATCATCTTTTTGACAGAAAGGAACAGATTCTATATATAGTTTAGCTACCTTTTATATTCCTCCATTATTGATCTTATTACATACAGCAACGTCATTATGTTTTGCAATTAAACAAGTGTTTGGGAAAGTGAAAATCCACATTTCTGTATGTGGGATTGTTTTATCCATCAATAGAAAGCTTATCTGCATGCAATCTACTGTTCTATGCCCGAATTTAAATATCTGTCACTTAATGTATCATTCAATTGCATTGCATGCCACCTATCTGCAATCCACTTCATACAAAAATGTAAACATGTCTCGATGGCATCCCACTCTATGATGCTAGCAAACAAGGGTTTTGTTTTTTTAATTTGCTTTGTAGCTTAGGAATGTAACATTAATGTTTGAGATAAGATGATAAGAAAGAAGTAAATTTGGCAAACTTGATCCGAGTCCTAATATCTAGATCGATTTATTCGATCCAAGACTTGATATCAATTTGTATATGATGATTCAAATTTGATTTGAAACTCGAAATACGTTGAATGACCCAAATTTTAGTCGAATCAAAGTGGACTCGAACGGATTTTCAACCGAATGGATTCAAACCGATTTCACCCGAAGCCAAAGTAATCAGAAATAAAGAAAGGATATTAAAAGAAATAAATAAAGATGAAATGTGAACTGCTGTACAACTCACCAAAAAGTCAAATATATTGACTTTATAAAGCCATATAGGGGTGCAAAAAATGACTCGGCCTGAAAACTCGACTGAAATCGGCCGATTTCCTGATGATCAGATACGTGAACTGAATCACCACAGACCCACTCTGAACTTGAACCGAAAGTAATTAATTTCGAAATGATCCGAAACTGACTTAAATAACCCGTTTGTCACCTCTAAGAAGAAGCCATTTTATGATTGGATGAGGGAAGATTTGGCCCCAGTTTTGGAATCATATAACTGTTTGATTTTTCACTTAAATTTGTCTGTGCTGAGTCAAAAGGATAAGTTTATGAGATAGATATCGGAAAAAGAGTTTCCCTCCTTTTTACTGCATCTGCATGCTTCAAACCACACCCAAAACACTGTTTTTTTTTATTCTTTTATTAATTTTTTTGATCAAACAAGTAATAATTCAGATAGCATCTTGGGGTTCTTAAAGTATATTCATCCATGTTGTGTGATGTTAGTTAAGATGATATTTATTTCCTTTTACTTATAAAGGAGTCGATTACAAGAAAGAGTTGTGAACTTTGAAATTTGAACAAATGTTATCTCTTAAATGTTGTTGTACGACCTAATTGAGTTAATTTTCGAGTAAAACATTGGATACTTTGGACTTATTTAGCATAGTTTATGGAATAATATTTAATGCATTGATGGTGTGTAATTCCATGCATCATCATTGAATCAAATGGTGACACGTCGTCAAAAGTGAACTTAAATGAGTATAATTTTAAAATTTTATGATGATATGTCATCATTTGATTCACTGATGATGCATAAAATTATACACTGTTAGCGTATTAAATATTACTCCACAAACTATTCAAACTTGGCAGGAAAAGTGATGGGAGCATATTTGTTCAGTAAACCATTTTTGGTTTAGTTTGAGAGATAAAGGTTTGTAGAATCTTGTGTAAGCAAATGTAAATTGTAAATTAAAAAAAAATGTATTCCATTAATAGTACCCAAAATCTACAAATTTTGGTATAAAGAGTCCTTCCATATACCTGACCGATGAGCGTAACGATTCAAGGTTCGACATTAGACCGATCACAATTCTTTAGTGAAAAACATATATAACACTCGATGTGTTTATTTGGAAAGGACTTTTAAAATATTTACGAAGCCCTGAACAAATTATGATGAATATATAAATTTCTGTGTTCCAAGTGTCATTTTTCGGTATATCATCAGTTGCAATTGAATGAGTAAAATATCCATTGAGATATATCGGTTAGTAAGTCGGAAAAAGTTAATTGCTCATTCTTGAAATTAAAGAGTCGAAGAGGAGAAAGCTATTTGTTCCTTATATTTTGAAGGAAGCACATTCATTTGTTATTATTTAGAGCATCTGGTCTTTGCATTTAAATTACCAAGAATGTAAGAATAAATATTTTTGGTAGTTAGGTTTGTGAAAGGGAAACAACCACAGTCTAGGATATATGGTTGCGTGAGGACTTGGACTCCACTTAATGCCCGTGTCATGGCTCCATGTTTTCAAAAAGGGATGGTTCCAAAGTTTGTTTTTGGCAATCTCGCCTCTTTTATACGTGTAAAGATGGAATCCACTGCATTGTTGTCTTTAACTAAACCTAAGTGCTTAACGAGTAGAAATCGTCTTTCTATTCGGTGCATTATTTATACTCCATCATTAAAAATTAGGTTAGGATTTAAGGGTAAGGCTTAAGGTTAAGATTTAAAGTATTGGGTGTATGGTGTATTTTTTATGGGTAGGGTTTAGGGCACAAAAAAAACACCAAAAAGAGGCAGATGATTTTTGTCCGACTATTTCCAGCTCTGTCATACGTCATAAGCAAAAAATGTTATTTTTAATTGTTCTAAAAATAATATGAGTAGGAGACACTGATTGACTGAGTGGTCAAGAATCCTCATGTTATCTCATATTGTATGAGTTCGAATCTTGATATTTACTTTGGGAATTGATTAAAAATAATATGAGTAGAGGAAATTAAACTTGTGTTATCCACTTACATATCTAAACGAATCTGGATAAAACTTAAAGCCCAAATTGTCAACTTAAACCAACCCAGTAATACCTCCTATTAATTTCAAGATGGGCCCTTGAAGAAAACAGTACCAAAATTTCTCTAACAATAATTATAGTGGATTCTTCATTTCTTTGTATTTGTTGAAGCCAATCGGTACGTGTCTAGCTTAGTCAAGCCTGAACCAATATTTAATCAATAAAATATTTTTTCTATATAATATTCAATGCATTTTAAATAATAAAATATGTTTTAACCATGAGATGTGGTGTGGTGATTGCTCACCTCATCCTTTAATTATAAGATCAGGAGTTTGATTCTTGCCAATGAGAATGGTGTACATTTCATGACTAGTCGTTTACCTCTTAGTAAGAACACCCGCTTCGAGAGAATTAGTCACTGCTATCGACAGTAGATACCTTAGCTCAAACTAAAAATAATAATAAAATATGCTTTCAAATTGAGCTTAGGCAAGAAGATAAATTATTATACCACAATCTATGTTTAATTGAATGTTAAGTTTCTTTTTTCAGCGTTTCTTTTCTTTAGTTGGAGGTTTTTATTTATTTATTTTAATGTGAATCACATTTGTAGAAGTAATTTGTTTTGATCTACATATAGGATTTTATTAAGAGGCATTAAAAATAAACATAAAAAAATCATACAAGAAGTTATAAACCTATTAATATTAATTTTGTGTCTCATCAAAAACCCCATCCTCACCGGGAGGAGGAAAAGAGTGTAACAAAATCAATTATGAACACAACCTGAATCGAACGCAACATCAAAACACGCCCAAAATGGCATCATTACAAGCAAAAGAAACACCATCAACAACTCCTAAAACAAGGCTCAAAACTCACCTCCCTATCACCTAAAAATCACACCACACATCCACAACAAATCTAATCACCTTCTCTCAACGATCCTTTTCTCGACTTTTTATAACATTAATGATGTTCCAAATGATTTCTTCTTCTTTCCAATACCCTTACCAATTTACTCAACTCCAATGTAACGTGAGCCTCACATACAAGTGTCGCATTGGAATCCGAAGGAGGATCGTTAACATGATCTGCTATATTATTCTTTCTTGGTCGTTTTTTCATTCACTTGCCTTTCATTGCCTCCGTTGTCAAAACAATTTCTACCCGATTAGGATCTAAAGCCATAGTATCCCTTGTAGCTTCCTCAAGTTGAACAGCATCCGCTAGTGACCCCCTACATCCACTTGCTGGAACTAAAATATATTCATACAAATAATAAAATCCAAGATTCATACATGTCAAATCATTAAGAACAAAGGCTAGATTTACAGAAGCGTACCTGAATCCATCGATAGAGATTTTACAGAGAGGGTTTAATCTTCTAAGATGATAGATTACCTCTTGCCACACAACTCTCAGACGGGGAAAAGAGATATGCAAGTTAACCTATATCTTGGGGACCACTACTCCTTTATATAAACTGAATTAAAAACAGTATTAATATTTATAACTCTGCCCCCTCATTGAGTTATAAATCTAACTTATGGTATTTACACTTTTAATTCCATGACAATTTAGTACATATAATACGTGTAACATAATTGGTCACTTAATTACGTGTTAAACTTTATAATAGCAACATACATTATACATATGTGCCCACTATTATTGAATTTTAATCCAACAATCTCCCACTAGGGCAACATATGTTTCCTGACAAATGTACAACCTTATGAGCTCAAAAATTTGCTATCATGTAATAGGTATTCTATAACAATCTCGTCTATCAATTATATCCATATAGGATCAAAGCGATCTTCGACATATCAATCATGACTGGACCCATCAATGGTCACGTATACAAACATAATCAAATGACATAGATCAATCATGGATGCGTAGCATGGAAATTACATTTAAATGTGAACCGATCATGCCTATTTTCAACTGGTCCTCTTTAAACATAAGTGAAGTCCTTATCCAAGTAAGAAAAAAGTGAATAAACTGAATACTTCATTTCTAATCAGAAAATAACCAAATACATAAATGCCTGAAAATAAACATAAACATAAAGTGTACAAATAACAAACTCCCACTCAAACAATAATATCCTTAAATGATGTTACACCCATATGAGCAGTGTGCTCATGAAAGACCTTGGGTGGTAAACCTTTTGTGAGCGGATCCGCTATCATATAGTTTTTCCCAATGTGTTCTATGGATATTTGTCCACTTTGCGCTCTTTATTTCACAACTAGAAACTTTATGTCAATGTGCTTTGACTTAGACGAGCTCCTATTGTTGTTGGAATACAACACTGCTGATTTATTGTCACAAAATAATTTAAGTGGTCTTTCTATATTCTCCAAAATACGCAGCACAGTGACAAAAATCCGCAGCCATATTCCATGATTTGATGCCTCGTAGCATGTTACAAATTCTGTTGCCATAGTAGAAGAAGCTACAAGTGTCTGTTTGGCACTTTTCCAGGATATAGCTCCACCAGCTAACAGATAAATATAGCCTGATGTAGATTTTCTGCTATCTTGGCACCCAACAAAATCAAAATTCGTATACCATATGGCCTCCAAATGATCTGATTTCCTGTATGTAAACATATAATCTTTTGTTCTCTACAGATACCTCATAAGCCTCTTGACTGCTTTCAAATGGTCCATACCAGGATTGCTTGAATATTTGCCTAACATCCCAACAATGTACGCAATATATGGACGCGTACATACCTGAGCATACATTAGACTCCCAATAGCTGATGTATAAGGAATCTTATGCATTTCCTGAATTTCAAGATTACTTTTAGGGCATTGGGCAAGACAAAACTTGTCTCCTTTAGTGATAGGGGTGTCTATTGGTCTACTATTTTGCATGCCAAACCTTTTAAGTACTTTATCGATATAGTTCTTTTGTGACAATCTAAGAATACCCCGAGTCCAATCTCGATGTATCTGAATTCCTAAAACAAAAGAAGCGTCCCCAAGATTTTTTATTTCGAAATGCTTAAATAGAAATCTCTTGGTTTCGTGCAATAAGCCTATATCATTCGTGGTAAGGAAAATGTTATCGACATATAAAACCAAAAATATGCACTTGCTCCCACTAAACTTGTGATACACACAACCATCAACAATATTCATCTTAAAACCGAGCGAGACAATTACTTGATGAAATTTGTGATACCATTGACGAGAAGCTTGCTTGAGTCCATAGATGGGTTTTGTTAATTTGCAAACTATATTCTTTGGGTTTTTCGACTCAAAGTTTTTTGGTTGCACCATATAAATTGTTTCTTCAATGTCTCCATTGAGAAACGCAGTCTTAACATCTATCTGATGTAACTCAAGATCAAAATAAGCTACAAGTGTCATGATTGTTCTAAAAGAGTCTTTCAATAAAACCAGAGAGAAAGTCTTTGAAAAGTCAATGCCTTCTTTTTGAGTATATCCTTTAGCTACAAGACGTGTCTTATAACTCTCCACATTACCATTTGCATCCCTCTTGGTTTTAAAAATCCATTTACAACCAATAGGTTTTACAGCTTTAGGTAATGGGACAAGTTCCCAAACTTTATTATCTTGCATGGATTTATACCCTTCTTGCATGACATCAATCCACTTTTAAGAGTTAATACTTTGCATGGCCTGATGAAAGTTGATTGAATCATCTTCCATAATTCTATTGCCATCCTCATTTTCTTGAAGAAACACAATATAATCATCCAGAATAGCATTACTCCTTTCTTTCGTGGATCTCCTTAATGACACTTGTTCTTGAGGTTGTTGAGTTTGTTATTCTGAAACAATCACCTCATCCTGAATAGGAGAAAGCTGTTCGACATTGTCTTGTTGAGGTTCCGGATTTACTTCTCGATTGATGATAGGTATAAAAACTTGAACATCATCAAAAGTGATAGTAGGAACTGAGTTAAAACTCAATTCCTCCTAAAAAAACAATGTATCTAACCATATTTCTCCCTCCAAACTCAACATCCTTAAAAAATGTTACAGTTCTAGTCTCAAAAATATTCTTAATCGTGGGATCATAAAATTTATAGCCCCTAGATCGCTCAGAATAACCAATAAAGTAGATGCTTACTATTTTTAAGTCCAATTTCTTTTCATGTTGCCTATAAGGCCTTGCCTCAGTTGGACATCCCCAAATCTGAAAATACTTTAGAGTGAGCTTTTTACCTACCCAAAGCTCATAAGGTGTCTTTTCAGCTGCTTTAGTGGGTACTTTATTCAGAATATACATTGTTGTCTTTAATTCTTCTCCCTAGAGTGACCCAGGTAAGGTAGAATGAGCAATCATACTTCTTACCATAACCTTAAGAGTCTTATTACGTCTTTCAACAACACCATTCAAACTAGGTGATCCTGGCATGATGTACTGTGGGACAATACCATATTCCTCTAGAAACTTTGCAAATGGTCCTAAACGTTGTTCACCTGAGCCATCATATCTACCATAGTACTCACTACCACGTTCAGATCAAACTTTTGTAATTCTTTTGTTAAGTTGATTCTCAACTTCAGCTTTATAGGATTTGAACACGTCCAAAGACTGAGATTTTTCATGAATAAGATATAGGTACCCATAACGTGAGTAATCTTCTTTGAATGTTATGAAATATTGTTGACCATTCCAAGATGTCATAGGGAATGACCCACAAATATCAGTATGAATTAATTCTAAGACGTCTGAAGAACGATTAACACCTAATCTTTTAGTTCTGGTCTGCTTTCCTTTGATGCAATCGACACAAACATTAAAGTTTGTAAAGTCAAGGGACTCTAAAATATCATTAGACACAAGACGCTCAATCCTACATTTTGATATATGACCTAAGCGTTTATGCCATAATGATGCTGAATTTTCTTTATTTAATTTTTGCTTAGTACCACGTGATTCCACATGCAAGTATAGGATGCAATTGTATCTAACATATAAAGTTTGTCATAAGCATTTAAATAACTGATTTCCCATCGCCCACAAAGATGTTTCTTTCACCATCACTTGGCTTTCGGTAGCTCAGGCAACCCTGCGTAGAATCTAACCACCAAGTGTTTCTAGGTACTGAAGCTAAATTAACCTCAAAACAGACCAAAGTAAGATTCATACCTTTCTTTGCACGCCATGCGTGATATTTGGTACAATCTTTCTTCATGTGTCCAGGCTTGTCACAAAAGAAACAATTATTTGGAACTTTCTCTTGTTTCTTTTTAGCTAGACCCTTAGCAGCTTCATTCTGATATATCCTTTTCTTGCCCTTGTCTTTATAGGCACTGGACAAATGAGCACTTTCAGTTTTCTTACGCTTCTGCATTTCTTCATCTTGAACACAATGAAAAGTTAGCTCATTTAGAGTCTACTTCTCCGTATGACAGTTATAACTAATTTTAAATTGGTTAAACTTGCAGGAAGCGATACCAAAACCATAAGGACGAGTAAATCATCAAAAAACTCGATTTTAAGTGCTTTAAATTTTGAAGCAATATGAGAATTTCCCATAATGTACTCCCTTATATTTCCTTGACCCTTGTACTTCATAGACATCAAAGAATTGTATGATGTCATCTCAACCTTATCGTTTTTAACAAAACGTTGCTCAATATTGTCAAGGAAATCCTTAGCCTGAATAATCTCTTCAGATTCTACGCCCCTAAAGGTTTCCAGAATGTTGTGTTTCATGATCATCAGACTCATGCGATTAGAACGTTCTTGCCTCTCAAAATCCTTTTTTAGCATCAGGGGTGCTTGCAGCAGCGATAGGTGCATGTTGTTCTTCCCTTAATGCAATACCTATGTCCATACAGCCAAGCACTATCAGTAAGTGCCTTTCCATTCCTTGAAATTCGTCCCATTAAGCATGGGTATAGAATTGGCATTAACAGATATTGTGGTAGCAGAAGAACTAGCTGAATTTAGAACAAAAAGAATAATAAATAAATAAACATACTCATACCAATAATTCATAAGTAAACAAATAAATTCGAAATAATGACTAATTCCCTTCAAGATACCAAATACAACAATAATAGCAAGTCTTTGGACAGTAATATTAACTATAAGCGGTACTCTTGTTGTAGCAATCAAACATTGGCAATAAACTATGTCGAACAATAGGTTAATCTTTGGACTAACGTATTGAACAATAAATTACCTTATAATTGTCACACACTTATTACCATATGTGTTATTTAAAATTCGGCCAAATATTAATTTTCCTTTGGGCCAATTAATAAACGCATGAATTACAAAAACACAAACATCTTGATATTTTAAATAAGTTAATCTATGCAGAAGCGGTCACTTTGGTGCATTATGTTTCAATTAACCCACTAAGATATAAGACATAGCCAAAACATGAATTTATCTGTTTCTAAAGATTTATCCTTATACCTAATGATCAAAACTGAAATTTTGATCCAACCGAATTAAATATATATTTTAAATCAAATATATATCATAACATTAAACTAA
This sequence comes from Hibiscus mutabilis, assembly GCA_019671005.1. NCBI lineage: Eukaryota > Viridiplantae > Streptophyta > Magnoliopsida > Malvales > Malvaceae > Hibiscus > Hibiscus mutabilis. The sequence goes on along the minus strand of CM033728.1, from coordinate 43,283,095 downwards.
ATATGACATCATTTAAGAAGCAAAAGCAATACAAATATTAAGGGCAGATTCATATTCTGAAAATAGTTTACCGTTAATGAATTTCCAAGCCAAAACATAATACACTGCACATATATTTATGAGTATTAAAGAAACCCTAAATACAACCGAAATTAAATATATAATATTAGGGTTATTGGAGATAAAGTTTGCCGCAAAGTAAATAGAAACATGAAAATAAAATTTTCAATTGCCCCACAAAAAATTCAATTTCCAATCTGCCGATTAGTGATGTAATCAATGGAAAAATTCAACAAATTCATCCAAAGATCGTAGGAAAAAATAGCGATGAAAGATTAATAACCCAAAAAATATGATCTTTATTATTTGACATAGCCTGCTCGATGCCACTTGTTGGAACTAAAATATATTCATACGAATAATAAAATCCAAGATTCATACATGTCAAATCATTAAGAACAAAGACTAAATTTACGAAAGCGTACCTAAATCCATCGATGGAGATTTTATAAAGAGGGTTCGATCTTCCAAGATGATAGATTATCTCTTGCCATGTTACAAATTCTGTTGCCATAGTAGAAGAAGCTACAAGTGTCTGTTTGGCACTTTTCCAGGATATAGCTCCACCAGCTAATAGATAAATATAGCCTGATGTAGATTTTCTGCTATCTTGGCACCCAACAAAATCAAAATTGTATACCATATGGCCTCCAAATGATCTGATTTCCTGTATGTAAACATATAATCTTTTGTTCTCTACATATACCTCATAAGCCTCTTGACTGCTTTCAAATGGTCCATACCAGGATTGCTTGAATATTTGCCTAACATCCCAACAATGTACGCAATATATGGACGCGCATACACCGGAAAAGCATACATTAGACTCAATAGCTGATGTATAAGGAATCTTATGCATTTCCTGAATTTCAAGATTACTTTTAGGGCATTGGGCAAGACAAAACTTGTCTCCTTTAGTGATAGGGGTGTCTATTGGTCTACTATTTTGCATGCCAAACCTTTTAAGTACTTTATCGATATAGTTCTTTTGTGACAATCTAAGAATACCCCGAGTCCAATCTCGATGTATCCAATTCCTAAAACAAAAGAAGCGTCCCAAGATTTTTTATTTCAAATGCTTAAATAGAAATCTCTTGGTTTCGTGCAATAAGCCTATATCATTCGTGGTAAGGAAAATGTTATCGACATATAAAACCAAAAATATGCACTTGCTCCCACTAAACTTGTGATACACACAACCATCAACAATATTCATCTTAAAACCGAGCGAGACAATTACTTGATGAAATTTGTGATACCATTGACGAGAAGCTTGCTTGAGTCCATAGATGGGTTTTGTTAATTTGCAAACTATATTCTTTGGGTTTTTCGACTCAAAGTTTTTTGGTTGCACCATATAAATTGTTTCTTCAATGTCTCCATTGAGAAACGCAGTCTTAACATCTATCTGATGTAACTCAAGATCAAAATAAGCTACAAGTGTCATGATTGTTCTAAAAGAGTCTTTCAATAAAACCAGAGAGAAAGTCTTTGAAAAGTCAATGCCTTCTTTTTGAGTATATCCTTTAGCTACAAGACGTGTCTTATAACTCTCCACATTACCATTTGCATCCCTCTTGGTTTTAAAAATCCATTTACAACCAATAGGTTTTACTGACTTTAGGTAATGGGACAAGTTCCCAAACTTTATTATCTTGCATGGATTTATACCCTTCTTGCATGACATCAATCCACTTTTAAGAGTTAATACTTTGCATGGCCTGATGAAAGTTGATTGAATCATCTTCCATAATTCTATTGCCATCCTCATTTTCTTGAAGAAACACAATATAATCATCCAGAATAGCATTACTCCTTTCTTTCGTGGATCTCCTTAATGACACTTGTTCTTGAGGTTGTTGAGTTTGTTATTCTGAAACAATCACCTCATCCTGAATAGGAGAAAGCTGTTCGACATTGTCTTGTTGAGGTTCCGGATTTACTTCTCGATTGATGATAGGTATAAAAACTTGAACATCATCAAAAGTGATAGTAGGAACTGAGTTAAAACTCAATTCCTCCTAAAAAAACAATGTATCTAACCATATTTCTCCCTCCAAACTCAACATCCTTAAAAATGTTACAGATTCTAGTCTCAAAATATTCTTAATCGTGGGATCATAAAATTTATAGCCCCTAGATCGCTCAGAATAACCAATAAAGTAGATGCTTACTATTTTTAAGTCCAATTTCTTTTCATGTTGCCTATAAGGCCTTGCCTCAGTTGGACATCCCCAAATCTGAAAATACTTTAGAGTGAGCTTTTACCTACCCAAAGCTCATAAGGTGTCTTTTCAAATTTTTTAGTGGGTACTTTATTCAGAATATACATTGTTGTCTTTAATTCTTCTCCCTAGAGTGACCTGTAAGGTAGAATGAGCAATCATACTTCTTACCATAACCTTAAGAGTCTTATTACGTCTTTCAACAACACCATTCAAACTAGGTGATCCTGGCATGATGTCTTTGTGGGACAATACCATATTCCTCTAGAAACTTTGCAAATGGTCCTAAACGTTGTTCACCCGAGCCATCATATCTACCATAGTACTCACTACCACGTTCAGATCAAACTTTTGTAATTCTTTTGTTAAGTTGATTCTCAACTTCAGCTTTATAGGATTTGAACACGTCCAAAGACTGAGATTTTTCATGAATAAGATATAGGTACCCATAACGTGAGTAATCTTCTTTGAATGTTATGAAATATTGTTGACCATTCCAAGATGTCATAGGGAATGACCCACAAATATCAGTATGAATTAATTCTAAGACGTCTGAAGAACGATTAACACCTAATCTTTTAGTTCTGGTCTGCTTTCCTTTGATGCAATCGACACAAACATTAAAGTTTGTAAAGTCAAGGGACTCTAAAATATCATTAGACACAAGACGCTCAATCCTACATTTTGATATATGACCTAAGCGTTTATGCCATAATGATGCTGAATTTTCTTTATTTAATTTTTGCTTAGTACCACGTGATTCCACATGCAAGTATAGGATGCAATTGTATCTAACATATAAAGTTTGTCATAAGCATTTAAATAACTCGATTTCCCATCGCCCACAAAGATGTTTCTTTCACCATCACTTGGCTTTTTGGTGAGCTCGTGCAACCTGCGTAGAATCTAACCACCAAGTGTTTCTAGGTACTCAAGCTAAATTAACCTCAAAACAGACCAAAGTAAGATTCATACCTTTTTTGCACGCCATGCGTGATATTTGGTACAATCTTTCTTCATGTGTCCAGCTTGTCACAAAAGAAACAATTATTTGGAACTTTCTCTTGTTTCTTTTTAGCTAGACCCTTAGCAGCTTCATTCTGATATATCCTTTTCTTGCCCTTGTCTTTATAGGCACTGGACAAATGAGCACTTTCAGTTTTCTTACGCTTCTGCATTTCTTCATCTTGAACACAATGAAAAGTTAGCTCATTTAGAGTCTACTTCTCCGTATGACAGTTATAACTAATTTTAAATTGGTTAAACTTGCAGGAAGCGATACCAAAACCATAAGGACGAGTAAATCATCAAAAAACTCGATTTTAAGTGCTTTAAATTTTGAAGCAATATGAGAATTTCCCATAATGTACTCCCTTATATTTCCTTGACCCTTGTACTTCATAGACATCAAAGAATTCAGAAGTGATGTCATCTCAACCTTATCGTTTTTAACAAAACGTTGCTCAATATTGTCAAGGAAATCCTTAGCCTGAATAATCTCTTCAGATTCTACGCCCCTAAAGGTTTCCAGAATGTTGTGTTTCATGATCATCAGACTCATGCGATTAGAACGTTCTTGCCTCTCAAAATCCTTTTTTAGCATCAGGGGTGCTTGCAGCAGCGATAGGTGCATGTTGTTCTTCCCTTAATGCAATACCTATGTCCATACAGCCAAGCACTATCAGTAAGTGCCTTTCCATTCCTTGAAATTCGTCCCATTAAGCATGGGTATAGAATTGGCATTAACAGATATTGTGGTAGCAGAAGAACTAGCTGAATTTAGAACAAAAAGAATAATAAATAAATAAACATACTCATACCAATAATTCATAAGTAAACAAATAAATTCAAATAATGACTAATTCCTTCAAGATACCAAATACAACAATAATAGCAAGTCTTTGGACAAGAATATTAACTATAAAAGCGGTACTCTTGTTGTAGCAATCAAACATTGGCAATAAACTATGTCGAACAATAGGTTAATCTTTGGACTAACGTATTGAACAATAAATTACCTTATAATTGTCACACACTTATTACCATATGTGTTATTTAAAATTCGCCAAATATTAATTTTCCTTTGGGCCAATTAATAAACGCATGAATTACAAAAACACAAACATCTTGATATTTTAAATAAGTTAATCTATGCAGAAGCGGTCACTTTGGTGCATTATGTTTCAATTAACCCACTAAGATATAAGACATAGCCAAAACATGAATTTATCTGTTTCTAAAGATTTATCCTTATACCTAATGATCAAAACTGAAATTTTGATCCAACCGAATTAAATATATATTTTAAATCAAATATATATCATAACATTAAACTAAATATGACATCATTTAAGAAGCAAAAGCAATACAAATATTAAGGGCAGATTCATATTCTGAAAATAGTTTACCGTTAATGAATTTCCAAGCCAAAACATAATACACTGCACATATATTTATGAGTATTAAAGAAACCCTAAATACAACCGAAATTAAATATATAATATTAGGGTTATTGGAGATAAAGTTTGCCGCAAAGTAAACAGAAACATGAAAATAAAATTTTCAATTGCCCCACAAAAAATTCAATTTCCAATCTGCCGATTAGTGATGTAATCAATGGAAAAATTCAACAAATTCATCCAAAGATCGTAGGAAAAAATAGCGATGAAAGATTAATAACCCAAAAAATATGATCTTTATTATTTGACATAGCCTGGCTCTGATGCCACTTGTTGGAACTAAAATATATTCATACGAATAATAAAATCCAAGATTCATACATGTCAAATCATTAAGAACAAAGACTAAATTTACGAAAGCGTACCTAAATCCATCGATGGAGATTTTATAAAGAGGGTTCGATCTTCCAAGATGATAGATTATCTCTTGCCACACAACTCTCAGACGAGGAAAAGAGATATGCCCCTCATTGAGTTATAAATCTAACTTATGACATCTACACAAGTTAACCTATATCTTGGGGACCACTACCCCTTATATAAACTGAATTAAAAACAATTTATTAATATTTACAACTTTGCCCCTCATTGAGTTATAAATCTAACTTATAGCATCTACACTTTTAATTCTATGTCAATTCATACAGCCGTACAAATTTAAAAGGAACTTCAGAATTAATGGGAACATTATTTTAATTGCTATGTAGCTTGAAAAATGGCGAGAGAGAATGATAATGGGAGCTGGAGAGGCAAAAATCAATAGATTTTCACCCTGTTTGTTGAAAATATAACGGAAAAGCTCCATTGGCAAGGATTGTGGCATGCTTTTGGGAGACATGGAGATGTGCTAGATGCATTCATAGCAAGGAAACGCAACAGAAGGGGAAACGGATTCGGATTTGTAAGATTTGGAAGGAAGATTGACGCAGAGAGAGCAATTGAAAGACTAAATGGTTTTGTGTTGTTTGGAAACAGGATTAGAGTGGCGATGGCAATGTTTAAACCTGGACAGTCTTACTGGAGGAAAATACGTCCGGCTAGCTCAGGTGATAAGTTCAGGGGAGCTAAACAAAATGAAAATATGAATCCAAAAGGAAGTCGAAGAGATGCCAATCCTAGGGGTGAGGGTATGGTAAACCAATACTCGAATGAAAAACAAAGAGGTGAGTGCAGTTCTAAAAATGTAGGGAAATGCAGGAGAATATCTGGAGTTGTGAAGATGGTAGAACTTTGAAAAGTGAAGAGGTGCATGGTTGGTGTTATGTCGACGGTATGTAGTGTGAGAAGCATAATGTTGAGACTTCATGAGTGGGGATTGGGGGAGATTAAAGTTCAAAGAATGGGAGGGGAAACCTACATATTGTCTTTTGATAACGACGAATTATTAAAGATGTTGGAGGACGTTAACTGGTCTTACCTTAAAGAGATTTTTTCAGAGGTTTTTCCTTGGTCAGAAAGTGTAAGTCATGGAGGTAGAGCTACATGGTTAGAATTGTATGATTTACCCTACACTGCTGGAATTATGGAACGATAAAAATAGTGGCAGAATTATGGGGGACTTTTGAATCACTTGGCGAAAATGCAAAACATCCCAAGGATTGCGAGAAGGTATCAGTTCTGATCGTAACAAACCATGATAAGATAATTGAGGAGACAGTGGAGATTGAAGTTGGGAATATGGTCCACGTTGTTAGAGTTTCTGAAATTGGTTTCAAGGATGAGTCTACATATACATTGACTAGCAAAAAATTTGCCGTAAATGCAGAACAAAACAATAGCGAAACCAGCTCAGAGTCTTCGTCGGAGTCTATTCGAAGCAAATCTCTGGCACCGGAGACTGAAGGCAAGCGTGAGGTAGAAGATGAAGCATTAAATGCAGTCTGCATTGGGAAAGATTATAATAATGGTGACAGCGTGGATATATTGGTATCTAACAGACACTTAGGGGAAGGGGATATGATGGGAGGTGTTTCCAAAGAGGCTAGGTGGCAGCATCCTGCAGGTAATTTGGGAGATGATGATACCGTTATGAGTCAGAAGAATAAAGAGGGTGTCTCTAGGAATAACAATACTGACAGCAGGCAGGAAAAGAATTCAAAGGGGTTGGAAAGTGGTTCTGAACAGCTGGAGGAAGAAATATCTTTAAGCCATGAAAAATTGACTAATAGGACCTTGGATGATATCTGTGATATGGGTATAGTCCCAAAGGAGGTAAACAAAACAAGTGCAGATCCAGTTCAATCCAACTCATATAAATCTGTTTGGGAAAGAATGGTTGACAAACAAAATAATAACAAGGAATTGGGCTTTTCGGGTAAGGCAAAGAAACCGGTGCTATTTGTTTCCTTGTAGGAGGTTGAGGAACCTAGGACATTTTTTCCGGAATTGGGAAAAAAGAAACAGAAAGGAAAGAGATACAACTCTCTGAGTGATTTCCAGAACAAGACTGTCAGATATTGAGAGAAGAAAGAGGGATCGGGCAATTAGAAGGGAACACAAGAAGGACAAGCCTCAGGAAGAATCGAAACTATCTGGAAGATCTCTGTCAGACTCGGATTTGGTGTCAAGGTGGGATTACTTAACGAAAGAAGCGAGGAAGGCTTTGAAGCTTGGGAAGAGGCTGGGGATTCAGATAGTAGGTGATGAAAACGAAGCAGTGCGGGACATCGCACATTTGTTTTAAGAAAAATTGTCATTGGAGAGGAATTTTCTCAAATTCCATTTTGGGAAGAATGTGTGGAGTTGAATAAAAACTGAAAGGCAATGAGGATAGCAGGAGAGGACTTCAACACTATAAATTATAAAAGCGAACGAAGCGGCTGTAAAAGCTTGAGTCAGGTATGTCAGAATTTAATTTTTTTATTGCACAATGTAATTATACTGGATATTCCCCTTGTGGGGAAGAAATCACATGGTTTGGACGAAACAACAGGAGAAGTATACTGATATTTTGGTGGTGTGAAAGGCATTGCACATAATTGTGTCATGTTGATGTTGAAGTAATCAAAAGGATGGATCAATATGTTCTCGCTGGAAATTAGGTGAGGGCAGATCAATTCTTTTTTGGGAAGACTGTTGGTGTGGTGAAAATCCTCTGCGTGCAGTTTATACTTGGTTGTTTAGATTACTTGTGAGAAAAGAAGTGGCTGTTGCAATAGTAGTTGACAATTCAAGTCTGTAGGTTTTTGATGGAGTACTCTGTCTGAAAGACCACTACTTGATAGGGAGATATCAGTATTGGAGAATTTGAAAGAGGGATCATGGTGAATCAATCTATCCTGTTATGCCTGACAGGATTATTTGGATATACGACAAAACGGGTAGATTCTCAGTTAGAATGTCATCAAAATTGCTGGCAAATGATGAATTTGAAGCTACAATTTTCATTTTTGACAAGATAAGGAAAATAAAAGAAAGGGGACTTCAATGTGATGTGAGCACTCATTTGGATCATGGCTGTAAACGAAAGTGTGTTACTTATGGAATAAAATTGGCGGTCAAAGCCGCAAGCCTGCGTTTTCACTAATTAGAAGTAATCAGGCTTATCAAAACTGGTACCCACCCCGGTTTGGTATGGTCATATCTATTGTCGTTGGAGACTCAAAGGGTGATGAAGCTGGTTGTGGAGGGTTTCTTAGAACTTTGGTGTGGGACGAGAAAGCGATGTGTTCTGGTCCAGTTTGAAGCTCTTGGGGCTGAATTGTTGAAAGACTATCAAAACTGCTTTAATCGTTCACTTTGAAGTAGGTTGGAGTGGTAAGGCTTCCCTCCAAATTGATTCAGTTTCGCAGGTAGTTTTAAATCGGAGATCCTTCCCATTAATGAGACCGTGGCGTTGGTGGAATCATTGGATGAAATTGACAGTTTGACTCGGGGAAATTCTAACATGCAATTTTCATATGTACCGAGTTTCAAAACAGTATGGATGTTCATCTAGCATAAGAAGGGATGGAGAGGAAAGTGTTTTTCAAAGCCTGGTGGTGACAAAATTTGTGAAGAGGATATAGCAAAATCATTTTATTTCTATTCTGTTTTTTATTTACAATGGCGAGTATGTGTGTTTGTCAGAGCATTAACTCTTATTGATGTAACGCTTACTTTGTTGAGTAGTACTCTTTTCTTTCAAATAGGTTTAGGGGTTTTAACGAGGCTCTCACTCAAGGTTTATTTCTAATCTAATAAAAAACTCAATTGCTGAACAAAAAAAAAATTAGTACCCATAACACGTGTAACATAATTAGTCACTTAATTACGTGTTAAACTTTATAATAGCAACATACATTATACATATGTGCCGATTATTATTGAATTTTAATCCAACACCACGTCCTCCCTTCGCAACAGACCTCACCATCAAACATAGGAACATCCTCCCACAAACTATTAAGCCGCCACTTAACCTCCTCCTTTGAGTCATGATCACGACCATCTCGCTCAACACCAACTTGCACTCCCTCATCATCCCCAAGCCAAACTTTAACAATATCACCAAGCGAAACACCACGATCTTAAACAACATCTCTATCCCCAACCTCATCACCATCTCACAACTGAGATTGCGCGCCAGCATTCTCATCCGAATCCACACTAACACCCTCAGAGCTAGCATCCTCCCTACAACGATCTACGCAACAGACCTCACCATCAAACAAAGGAACATCCTCCCACAAACTATTAAGCTGCCACTTAACCTCCTCCTTGGAGTCATGATCACGACCATCTCGCTCAACACCAACTTGCACTCCCTCATCATCCCCAAGCCAAACTTTAACAATATCACCAAGCGAAACACCACGATCTTAAACAACATCTCTATCCCCAACCTCATCACCACCACACAATTGAGATTGCGCGCCAGCATTCTCATTCGCCTCCACACTAACACCCTCAGAGCTAGCATCCTCAAAACAATTACAACAATAATGTTGGTCTCTCAGTGTTTCCATCTCAACGACAAGAATATTATACGCCTAATTATCCCCTTGAACTCCAATATTTCATCTATTGTATCAATAATATGTATTCAAAATATTTTATTTTTTAATAAAAATAATATTAAAATTTCGGTGATTATATTTTAAATCAATAATGTAAGCTTTTATCATAATTGCAACAACCATATGTTATTTTTGTATCTATTACATTTTAATGCATTTGACATAAAAAAGTAACGCAACTTATGCTCACAAAAAATGTAACGTAACTCAATTATTTACTCCACTAATAAAATTATTCAAGTTATTATCGGCAGGGATGGACCTAGAGGGGCTGGAGGGGGCGGTCGCCCCCTAAATTTTGAAATTATGATACGATTTATATTTTTTAGAAATTTTTTATGTATTTTCTATTGAAAATCTATTTTCGCCCCCTAAAATTTTATAAGTTCGCCCCCCAACATAAAATTTTACGTCTGTCCCTGATTACGTGAAATTACTGACCAATCTTAGCTCAGTTGATATGGCTATAATTAGGGATGAGCTTTCGATCGAGTTGAATTGAAAATTTTGAGTTAGCCGAGTTGAAGAGTCCTATTTTTTAACTCAAACTTTATTTAAAAAATTTTCGAGTCGAGACGAGTTTATGAAATTCGAGTCGAGTTGTTCGAGTTTCTATTCAAATTTAATGGTAAACATTTATAATGTTATGGTACTACTTAGTTCTAATTTAAACAATTTTCTATAACCATATACAATACACATATATTTCTTCATATTTTTTCATATGTGATATATATCAGCCAAAATTGAGATACTCAACTTGAACTTGAAAATTGATATACTAGTTACAAAATTTTTTGAGTTATTCGAATTTTCATTTTATAACTTTAACTTTATTTAAATTTTTTTCGAGTCGAATTTATGAAATTATGAGTGGAATCAAGACAAGTCGAGTATTTTCACATCGAGCTGAGTCGAGTTTTGTCCGTCCCTAATTGTAACGGTAACAATTAAGAATTCATAATTTCAAGTACAATTAAGTATGTATTATCCTTATATGTGAATTTAACAGACTTCACATGATATAAAGAATAAGTTATTATTGATCTTTCATCGATGAGGTTTTACTAATTTTCTATCGTTGATGAGCTGATGAAAAACTAAAGTTCATTGGAGTATATTTTAATAAAAAGTATATTAAAAATTCTCCTTTTAATTAAAATCTTTATTATCCGTTGTATAATTTCCCTTAAATTTAGTTGAAATTATATGTGCTATATCTTTATCCTTATACGTGGTAAGATAACAAAAAAAGCCACATATAATCAATACCAACGTACTAATTACAAGAAAGAAAAGAAAAGAAAAAACTAATACATTATTGTTCAAAGTTTTAACAAGGAAAAGTAAAAACAGATTCGACAAACATTAGCAAGGTATTAATTCGAGTTGGATCATACAAATATCCATAAGCCAACTGGTTTCGAATGCTAAAAATCCTAATCTATCCCTTTCCAGTATCGCATATTCCGACCTCCTTTATAAACAAAAACATTATTATAAAGCATAGCGTAGCCGGATTTGTTGTCACATCTTATTGGTTTGAATAAAAAAATTGAAGCGCAAATCCTTTTATCACATTAAACTATATATATGTATATAAGAAGAAGGTTGAAATTTTGCATGGAGCGATATCAAGAGGTCGTTGGCCGTACCTAAATGCAAATCTTAACAATGTCAGAATGTGCACTTATGAATTTAAACATACAATTTATTACAGATAATAACATATTAAATTTATTACAGACTGATTTACCTTGGGTATCAATCTTTTAAGACAATTTGGTCTTACACTTTTGGGACAGAATTTTGGTTCCTTGTGCCATGGTGCTGACCCTAAACTCACAGTTGATATCCAAGGTTTTCTTCCAAATCTTTAAGATCCAAACGTTAAACACCAATGGAGATTCGAGTTTCAGCTTCAAAGAGATTTGGTGTTTAGTCTTTTTGTCGCTGATACTCTTCTGAACATTAGGCGGCACCGATCTTTCTTTCAAGCCGTGGATTTTGATGGCGACGTTGCTCGAATCGCCGACATTTTGTTTGAGGCCCGGGAAGTCGCCATATCCGAGGTTTTTGGTCCAGAAAATGAGATTGGCGCCGTCTTCGTCTGATTTGTATTCGATCCCCATCTTGTCGTTGAGGTTCTTGGCTTTCAGAGTGACATCGTACGTAGGGGGACTGCCTTGTTTCTGTTGCTTAACGTGGAGCTTTGTGACGGAGAAACTGGGGGCCTTAGGGGTGAAAATGAAATAAATTACCGCTAGGGATCCGCCTATGATAACACAGATGAGGAGGAAAACAACCAGGAACCATAACAAGATGGTTAAACAGTTTCCGTCGCTGCTCTTGCCTTTGGACTTGGCCGCCTCGCGGTGGCGTTCGACGATGCGAGCGTTCTCGGGCGGCGGGACGCGGTAGATTTGGTCCTTAGGGACTTGGACGACGTAGGTTGCCAAGGGGTGGCCCGGAGGGGGAGGTAGATTCATGAGGTTGCTGTTGGTGGGGGTGGCGTGGGGTGTCGACGACAGCAACCGGTGGCCGGCGGAAGACGCGACGACCCGCTCATCCTCCATGGGATGGGGTGCGAAAGAAAAGGTTGAGGGGACAAAGGTGAGAAAAGGGCAAGGGTAAGGGTAAGGAGTAATTTAGGGCATGCATGGGAAGAGGTTGTTTTCTTTGAAGTTAAGTGGTTGGTTTTGCGTTGAGATTGAATGTTTCCATTGGGCAAAGACAACGCATTTCTTTCTCTCTCTTTTTTTCGGTAACATCTTTTTTTTAACTAGTTTTCTATTTAGGTTGAAGAACATGGTCCTATTTTTGGATAAGTGATAAATACACTACACATTGCATTTTTATACTTGAATTTGTCATTTTTATATTATATAATATTTTATTTTATTTTTATAAAATTATAAATTTTTTAAATGCTATGTTTTCTAGGAAGGTGCACACATTTTTTAGAACAAATTTTATAAATATATATATATATATAATAATTACTCTTATTTCAATATTTATATTTTATGGATTAGTTTTTTTTAACTTTTATCAATGGGTGTAAGAATCACATTGTCAATTTTGATACGAATAGGTAAACAAGATTCAATCTAGTTAAACTTGAGTTTGAATTAAACTTATTTGATATAAAAATTAATAAATCAAACCCGTCTAATCCAAACCAAAACCAACCCAAATCTAAATTGACCAAAACACAAAATGAATTACCTCAAAAATAATCATAACTTGCAACGACTCAACACTATAAACCTAACCCGTAAATTGAATGTTTAAACTCAAAATCATCCAAAACTTAAACGATTCAAACCTGAATCAACTTAAATTCAAAATAGCTCATGCCTAAAATTGTAACACCATAAACTCTACTCAAAATATCCAATACATTGGAGGTGCCACATTCAAGTCACTGGAACAACTTTACAAGATTTAGTTAAAAATTTGATGCTCAGGATCAAACATAATTAAAATAATTAAAACTGATAATCGATAAAATAAAAGAATTTGTACCAGTTTACAAATAAGGAGTTCCCCGATAAAGTAGTTATAAAAAAATCAATAAACAATAAAATGGGTTTACAGAACAAATCACAAAATATGGATCCTACTAATAATAACATTATTGTGAAAAGAAATTTGTATAATGTTCAGTATGGTCATATATCGTAGGCAAGTCCTGAAGAAACCAAAAACATAATTAATCATAAAAGTCTAGAATAATTTCGGCCTTTTATATATCTAAAAATAAAGACAAAAATAATGAAAGATCTTGATAAATTATATCACTACGATAATAGAATGAAACATAAATAAAAAAATATGGTAGACAATAATTTTACATATAATATTCTATAGTAGTAAAAAACAAAAAAAATGAGAATTTTGAATATAAATTTATTGAGTATAAATATAAAAATGATTGGGCAAAATAGAAAATGTTATTCAAGTGCACTTAAATTAACTTTTAAAACATGAAATCTTTGGATGAAGATTTAATAGGGGGACCCACGAGGGTGAAAATTGCGGCGAATATCCTGATCAAGCTGGAGTTGTTGGGCCGAAATGGAGTGATGTCGCCGTGAACGGACTCGGCGTGGATACGAATGTTGACTCGAACCCATGCCTTGACAGGGTTTTGGAGGATATGGATTATATGGGTTTCAAGAAAAGCGAAGTGAACCCCAAGGAAGCTTCTGGGGTTAATGAGGCGTTCGAAGTTGTTACTGACCAAAACCTATCTAATAGTACAGCTTCATGGGGTGCGAGAGTCGATGGACTAATTAATCCAGAAGCTAAGGAAATTGGTCCAGTCTTAGAGGGATTACGCGGGTTGGAAGATACAGAGATCTCTCCTAAGGGCGGGAGTCCTAAGTTTAATCTCCCCGAGTTTCAGAAAAGTCCCAACAGAGTAACGGAGAGAAGGTATGCATCTTTAAAGGATTTTCAGGATAAAGTATTGTCTGAAGCCGAGAGAAGAAAAAGGGATCGAGCGCAACGTAGATTCAACAAAAAGAAGGGAAAATCCTCAGCGAAAAAGTCTGAACTGGAAGGTAGCTCGTTGTCCGACTCCGACATGCAGACAAGATGGGAAAATTATACAAAGGAGGCAAAAAAGGTGCTAGCATTGGGAAAATCTATGGGCATTGAAATTAGGGATGACGAACAAGAAGCCCTGGAAGAGATAGCTCGTTTAGAGGAGATCGAACAGTCAGGCAAGGCGGAATAAATGCTCCAGTATTGGGAAAATTGTCAGGATGAGGATTTTATCATGGATCATTAGAGGAATTGGCTCTGTGGTGAAGGTTTCGACAACAAGGAAATTGATTCGATTACATAGAGCGGAAATGGTATTTCATACAAGAAACAAAAAATGAAGCGTTCAATGAAGCTGAAGTTAGGAGATTATGGTACAATGATGAATTTGATTTCAAGGTTTCAGAGGCGACAGGTCGGTCAAGAGGGATCCTTACAATTTGGGATAAAAATAAATTCCAGTTTCAAGATTGCACATTAAATTCTAGGTACATTCTTATCTTTGGTTACTGGGTTGATGATAATGTTCTGGCTACTTGCATCAACATTTATACGCCTTGTGATAAATCGAACCAAATGATGCTATGGGATGAAATTGTGGGGATAAGAAGAGTATGGAAAATTTTGTGGTTTATGGGAGGGGATTTTAACGCAATTAGAGCCACTAATGAAAGAAACGGAAAAATGACTATCCAGGAGTAGAAGAATTCAATAACTTCATATATAGTTGCAATTTACTGAAAGTGCCTCTTTGTGGGAGAAATTTTACATGGATTGGTACAAGGAATAAAAGAAGCAAACTTGACAGATTCCTGGTAGAGGAGAACTGGTTTCAAGCGAATGGGGATATTCAATTAAGTGGGTTACCGCGAAAGGTGTCTGACCACATACCGCTATTGCTATCGACTGAGCAGATTGATTGGGGACCTAGATCATTTAAGATCATCAATGCTTGATTTTCACAGGCTGGATGTTTAAAGGTGATAACAGAAACAATGGGAGAGCTGATATGTTCAGGAAAGAACCTGTCGAACAAACTAAAAAAGGTAAAAGAAGTGTTAAAATTGTGGAATTTTTCTGGTGAGGATTTCAACAGCATGGTGAAGAACTTAGAGGGCATGATAATTGAAATTGAAAATCTGGGAGATGTTGGAGATCTAGATGCAGACTTGTTAGATGAGTTGAAACAAAAGAAACAGCAGCTGTGGGACTTTCTCAAGGCACAAGGAGATATTTGGCGCCAGAAAGCAAGAATGAGCTGGTTAAAGCAGGGTGATTACAATTCAAAAATTGTCCACAAAGCGGTAAAAATTCGGGCAAAGAAATGTGTGATCCAGGGTCCAAATCTTGGAGAAAGTAAAGTACTCAATGTAGATTTTTCCAGATTATCAGCTGAAGATTCAGAACTTCTTGAAGCACCCTTTAGTCTGGAAGAGATCAGAGAAGCAGCGTGGAGTTGGGAGGATTCGAAAGCACCGGACCCGATAGTTTTAATGATTTCTTCTTTGGCGTTGGTGGATCGTATTCGAAGAGATAGATAGGTGGATCAGCAATACTATCCACGTGAAGTTTGTGTATGCAGCAAGGGAAAGAAATCAGATTGCCGACCATCTTGCAAAAGAAGGAGCCTGTAGAAGTGTATTGTTCAAGGCATGGTGATGAGGGAAATCAAAACTGGGTTCTGTTTATGAATGTTTTCTTGAAGTTAGATTGGTTTGCCCGTGATATAATGTACGCGAGCTTCATGAGGAGTTTGTGGGACTTTCGATCATATTTGCTCTCGATAAGTGCTGCTAAGTATATGAGCTGTTATAGTGCTCTTTTTATGCTTCTGGTTTGGGGTGCTTTAAATTTAAACATGGGCAGGTTGCATTCGAGGCAATATCGCAAGCTATCCCCTTTGATTGTTAGAAGAGAGTTTATCAAAATTAGGTGGTGATTCAATGTTCGGCAGTCTTCATGGTTTTGAGCACAGGTGCTTCTTGGAGATTTAGAATTCTAACTATTAAAATGCTTGCTACTTAGTTATTTTTGTTTTGCTCCCATGTCTGTGGTGTATTCGGTTTATTTTGTCTTGGTGCTATGTCTTGATTAGGACTACAGTAGGTTGTTGGATATTGTGGAAGGCGATTTTAGGTTTTTGTATTCCCTGGTTGTTTTGTTGATTACTCTTTTTCTCTATTTAGGTTTAGGGAGGTTTTTAACGAGAATCACAACCGGGTTAGGCTTTATGATTTTATCAATAATAAATTATATTTTGCCGAGCAAAAAAAAGTAGTCTAAACACCTAACGGCATAATACATGTAGGGTAATAATGAGTAGTCGTGAAATATAAAGCGCGACTTAAATTAAGAAAAAATTTGTAATTACTATGTGGTGGATGCAACTATTTTATTAGTCAGGTAGTTATGAAAATTTTTATATGAGTCTAATGATTTTATTGATCCTTTTATAGTGAAATTTATCCCTAAATGGTTTTTAATGTTAGAAAGCATTTGAATTTTTTTAGAAATTTGTATAAGTATGTATATATTGATAATTTGAATATTATTTGAACTCCTAAAGAACTTAAAATTGGAAATTCATAAAAAATTTAAAAACATTTAATTATTAACGAGAAAATTTGAGATAAAGAATCTTAGAATCAAATTTTGTCTCAACATGTAGATTGAGCACTTCAATATGAATTCTTATATATGAATGAAGTGTATCTATTGAATACCCCACTGACTATAATAATGTTAATTGTAAATAAAGATAAGTTTTGCCTTCAAAAGAAAGGTAAAGAAACCATTGATGTAGAAGCATTATATATTAATTGGTCCGAAAGTACTATATCTTAGTTAGTCCGAAAACATCGTATGTTGTGAATAGTTGAGGAAAAGTAATAAAATTTTTATTAGACCAAGCAAGTATGAGGAGAGAAATACAGTAGAGAAAAGATGAGAAGAGATATGACGATAAGCACTATTTTTTTTTCATAACCCTCGTTGCACCCCAACCACTGTTATATAAGTCATTGATAAGTGTTCAAAAGTACTATTTTTATTACCCTTTTTACTCATATTATTGTTAGACTTAGGCTCATATTAGTTGCATAATTAGTCATTCATGCATTAATTCATGTTTCTTTCCACCGTTGAGCTTGATTACATAACTTGGTGATTTTTGTGGAAAAAATGCTGCTTTGGTGTGCTTTTGTGTGTGTGCAGAATCACTTGCCTAAACAAGGCTGGAACCAGTTGCCAGGGCAGTGCATGTAGGAGATGCCGATGTAGTTTCCAGGGCAATGCATGAAGGAGATGTCGAGCTAGTTGCCAGGGCAATTTTCGATAAGGGATAAGATGATATGGTAGTCAAAATTGATGACTAGATAAGCCCAAGATGACGTGGAGCAAAGTGAAATCCCAAAAAAGTTTGATTTTCATGAAAAGGTCAAAGAGAATTAAATCTCAAAAAGATAGGAGAAGGAATTTAAAGATAATAAAGAATTATATTCTTTTAAAGTATTTAATTTCAACTTAACTTCCTCCTCAAGAAGGATTTTGACCTAGCCATCTCCTATTTAAAAGAGACCAAGTCGTCAAAGAGAGGAGGGCAAGAATGGAGAGATTTCGACAAGTGAGAGGGGCAAAGGGGGAGAGTTCGATTGAGAGAGGAGAGCAAGGGGCTGATCGATTTCTTCTTCTTCTCCTTTGCTTCCATTAGATTCATGGTTTGGGGAAAAACTTGTTGCGCGTAATAAGTGCCAGGCAATTGTGCAAGTATACACGTCGCAAGTAATAAAGTGATACGAGTATCGAGTATCGTCTCCACATGGATTGGTTTGGGCCACTTTGCTTAAGTTACTACACTGTGAAAATAAAAACACAATTGATAATAGAGGTTCTAATTAACGAGTAAACTAAGAGCAATAAACTAAAATAATAGATGAAATCAAAAGAGAGAGGGAATAGGTCAGGTTATCGTGAGTTGAAGAGTGATAGCCGATTGGATCGTCTTGGTAAAAGAGTGCAATGGCAACTCGGTTGCTGTGGAAACTTGCGCAGCTAGGTTGCCTTGGCAACTAATTGAACGGTTGCCTGGACAACAACTTCAAGGTTCGGCAGAGCGTTCTTCAATGGTTTCTTCTTATCCCTAAGTCGAAATTTTAGCTAATTGTGCATCATTGACAATACATCCCTGCGTGAATCAAGGGTGAACAACAACCAATCTTGCGCTCCTCTTAGCCGTTGAAATCCTAAACTTATTCTTAAGCCGGATTAGTCTTCACCATCAATTGATTGAATAAAGACCATGCTCGTTCATTTCTTGAATCTAACTCTCCCGATATTAGATAAATAGATGAAGTTACGAGATCCTCTCCTAATTCACTCGCAAACAAGAATAAAAACCAAGAATGAGTAAACCTTGAATTGAAAATGCAAACTCTTATTACCTAAACAAAATCCAATTGTTTCTCACAACAACAAAATACAATAACCCCAACCAATCAAGTTAGTTCATGGTTGGGTTGTTGATATGGTGCTGCAAGAAGTCCTATTTTGTCTTGACGCTGCGGATTTAAGGATACAAAATTAAATTATCAATAGAAAGTGTAAAGAAAATACTTAAACTATACGAGAACTTGAAATTTCCAGGGGTGCGACCGCACACCCTCAATCCATCCTCGAAGACATTGATACAATATCTTCTAAATCACTACATGAGCGTCTAGACCATCTTAGATTTGTTGAAATTCTCACATGGTACAATGGTAAAGAAGGGGGTGATGTTGTATTGGAAAGAATTCATGATTCGATACTAAAATATGGGACTATTTACATTTCCAAGGGTTGCCGGTGTCTTGCAGGCAATAGACTTGTAGGACCAGGTAGCTCTTGGCAAGAAAAACCGTTCAACTAACATGCCTAGAAAGGAGTGCTAAATCTAGCATCTGGTTTGATTTCCTTGGAGTTATAGGATGTAAATGAAGAGTAGAAGGAATGAACAGTAGTTGAATTTTGGGTTTGGCTTCGACTCGAACTTTGATCTTCCTTATGTTGATAGAGATCTCTCATGGCCTTAAACCGTAAATCTTCGGTATAGCTGCCTGGTTCCGGTATCAAGTCAGGAACACTTATTCGCCCGTCAAGCATGCTTACCACCTCGGACATTGTAGGCCTAATTGATGCATATGCATTTGTGCACAACAGAGATACTTTAACCATAAGTTCCACTTCTTCGTTTTTGATTTTGGATCTTATCCTCTCATCGAGAAGTGCTGTCAAGTTTCCCGATTTTCGTAAATGGCATGCCTGCAATACATATTCATATATAGATATATCTTGTCATATTTCAGTATAGAAAAAATCTGCAAACTTGTAGAGGAAAGAAGGCAAGTACCCAATCTAAGAGACAAACAAACCTTTCACTTGGCAGAAAGTTATTGGTGTTCTTCCCGCTAACGAGTTCCATTGTTAGAACTCCAAAACTGTAAACATCTGCTTTATGTGTCAGGTGTCTCCATAATGCATATTCCGGTGCCATATATCCTCTGCACGTTAAAATGGTGAAGTTTTAAGCAAAGCAGCAGCCAGCAGGCATAAAGAAATTGAATTCCATTGGTTATTAAAAAAGTAAGGAACTCACATGTTTCCGGCAACTCTGGTGGTGATGTGGGTCTTCTCATCATCAAGCCTAGCCAATCCGAAGTCGGATATTTTAGGGTTCAAGTCACTATCGAGAAGCACATTGGTAGCTTTAATGTCTCTGTGAACGATCTTGAGTCTTGATTCTTCATGCAGAAAAGCCAGACCTTTAGCTATACCAATACAGATCTTAAGCCTTGTAAGCCAGTCTAGTTCAAGCTGATTGCGGTGTGAACCTACATATTACACCAAGGAAATATGCCTTACCATATTAAATATTATCCATGTGAAACATGATCTTAAATATTACAACAAGTGGGAAAAACAGACAAGTGCATGATGCAAGAGACTCACCAAACAATGCTTGAGCGAGGCTGTTGTTTTCCATGTACTCGTGCACCAGTAGCAATTGATCCCCTTCAACACAAAAACCATGAAGTTTAACAAGATTTGGGTGTTGTAAACAAGATATCATCTCGATCTCATTCAGAAATTCGCGATTCCCTTGTCTTGATTTGGAGGAGAGCTGCTTTACTGCAATCGTGGTACCATCAGGTAACTGACCCTAAACCCCAAACTTTATCAGGTTCTCGTATATTGAGTCAAATAAGAATTAAAAATAACAGGAACTTCATATAGCGGTTAACTAGGCACCTTGTAAACAGGACCGAAACCACCTTCTCCAATCTTGTAAGTAGAATCGAAGTCATTGGTGGAAACTTTAATCTGTTTCAAAGTGAAAGTCTTGGATGGCTTGTCTTCATTTATACCTATCCAAAAATGAACGTGTAAAATTTTTGTAAATGCAACAGCTTAATATACAATTAACATGTCACCAACAGAATTAGAGGATGTACCTTTTTTCCGCCAATATTTCCCAAGAAAATGGCCTTTCCACCAAAGAAGCCCCCTATGAGGAGGCCAAGGCATGATCCTAGAACCCTAAAAGCAATGATATAAGCATATCCTTTGTTTCTTCTATTTGGACAAGGTTTAGAATCTGCCCAACACAGCTATGTACATTAATAAGGAAGAATGAAAACAGGCCTAGCAAAAATCATTTTAAGGAAACTAGGAAAGTTTGTGTTCATTTATATGTTTTTTATGGAACGTTAGTCGCCTTAAAATAAAAAAAATGCATGTGCTGAACAGGCAAGGAAAAACTATGCAAGCAGATAGTATACCAGAAACTACAGAAATAGCATTTACAAGTGGCCCGTAGACACTTCTTTGAGGAATCCTTGTTCCTTTACCATCCCAAATAAATCGAATCTCCAGGAAATTATTGTGAGTTATCCGAGAGAAATTTCAGTTTTTGTAAATAATGTAGTAATTATCCTACTTAAAGTTTATCTCCCTAATATATTAGATTTTATCCTTAGTAGGACTCCTTATTGTAGTTAGAGCCTATCAACTTAGTAGATTAGAACTAGAAGTTATCTTAAGAAGGTCTTCTTAATGTACTAAAAGACCTAGAGCCTATATAAGTGTGTATCGAGAGATGTAAAAAATCATTGAGCAATAGCAAAAAAATTCTGCATTCTGTTTTTTCCTTTTAAGTAGAAACTTCAATTCTATTTTTTTTTATTTTTCTGCATTCATCAACATGGTATCAGTCTAAAATACGATCCTAATAGCAAATTTCTTCGACTTCCAGTGCGATGCCATCTGCCCTGGTTACTCCAATTTCTTCTTCTCCAATGATGAGGAGAGATAAACCGGTCTGTGTTTTTTGCAAAAAGCTCGATAATTCCAAGGATAAATGCTGGAAAATTCATGGTCGACCAGCAGTATGGAAACCTACAGCATCCAAGATATCCAGGCCATCATACCCTATTGCCGCACCAAAGTTTAATTCTGTTGGTGCAGGAAATTTGGCTATGGTGAAAACTGCAGGTAATATAGATGTTTTTTTACCGACTGCTCTTGTTTCTACCTAGTCTGCAGCAAATTGGATTATTGATTCCGGGGCCTCCGACCACATGACTGATAATAGGGCTTTATTCTCTGTTTTTAAAAAGTCTTTTTCTCAAGCTTCCATTAAAACTGCAGATGGTTCTCTATCTCCCATCAAAGGGGCGGGCTCTGTTTCGATAGATGGTAATTTGATCCTTAAGGATGTGTTATTTGTCCCTGACCTCGCATGCAACATGATATTAGTGAGCAAAATTTCTAAAGACTTGAACTGCTCCTTAAGGTTTACTGATTCTACATGTTTTTTGCAGCACACGGATTCGAGGAAAATAATTGGCGCGCTAGCTTGCAACATGGTCTTTATATCCTTCATGGAAAATATCCATCTTCTATTTCAAATTCTCCTTCTTGCTTTACTTCTTTAGGACGATTAGATACTATAATGTTATGGCATTTTCGGTTAGGTCACCCCAATTTTCACTATCTTAGAAAAATGTTGCCTGATTTGTTTGTTAATAAAGATCCAAATTCTTTTAAATGCCATATCTGTCCACTTGTAAAACAAACCAAATCTTTATATTTAGCATCTGTTCATAAACCCTCTAAACCATTCACACTCATTCATAGTGATGTTTGGGGTCCTTCTCGAGTGAAGAATATTATAGGGAGTAGGTGGTTTGTGACTTTTATTGATGACCATAACAGACTTACTTGGACCTACCTTCTTAAAGAAAAATCTGACGTTGCTTCTATTTTTGCAAGGTTTTATGAAATGATGGTTACTCAGTTTGATAGCAAAATAAAAATGTTTCACTCTGACAATGGGGTAGAGTTTTTCACTACTGCCTTAGGAGATTTTTTTCGGACTAAAGGTATAATACATCTTAGTTCTTGTGTACATACCCCACAACAAAATGGGATTGCTGAACGTAAAAATAGGCATTTATTAGAGGTTACACGAGCCTTATTATTCACCCACGCTGTTCCAAAATATTTGTGGGGGGAAGCCTTATTAACGGCTACATATCTTATAAATAGAATGCCTAGCAAAGTCTTGCATTTCAGAACTCCTAGAGATGTTTTCTTGGAAAATTATCCTACTTTTAAACCTATGTCATCTAATCTTCCCTTAAAGACGTTTGGGTGTACTGTTTTTCTAAAATCCACAGATCCTTCAAGTTCCAAACTAGATCCTAGGGGCTTTGCAAAGTGTGTTTTTCGTTGGATATTCTTCACTTAAGAAGGGCTACAAATGTTATCACCCTCCTTCTCGTAAGTTTTTGTCTCTTTGGATCTCATTTTTTTGAACAGTACCTTATTTTCCTAAGACTGAAAATCGTGGGGAGTGTTGGGATAATTTCGATCTCCTAACAATCAGTTCCTTCTTTTTCACCTTCTTTACCTATAGCTCCTTTGTTTGTGAAGCCTCGTAATTTTTTAAAACCCGATACCCATGTTTCTAACACTACACCTCTACATACTTCACATAATATTACTCCTATCGCTCCTCAATATTCACCTAAATCAACTGTTCAACCTACTAACCAGATTCTGGTATATACCCGAAAAAAAAAGCCATTCCAGAGACCATGTGTTGCAAACGACACTGCGAGAATTGGACTTTAGTCCAAATTGCTGTGAGAGGATAAAGGAGGTAATGATGTTGAAATTTCTCCTCATTTACTTGAACCTGAAATTCTGCCTATTGCTAAAAGGAAAGGGGTAAGATAAAGTACAAAGCATCATATTCAGAGATATGTTGCTTATAGCAATCTGATGCCCTCTTTTAAAGCTTTTACAAATTGTCTAGATGAAGAACAGATTCCCAAGACTATTGAAGAAACCTTGAGAGACTCCAAGTGGAAGAAAGTCTGTTGAGGAGGAGATTACAAAGACTAGAAAAAATGGAACTTGGACCATAACCGATCTTCCACAAGGCAAGAAACCAAAGGGATGCAAATGGGTGTTTGCTATCAAATACAATTCGGATGAGAGTGTGCACAGTACAAAGCAAGATTGGTGGCCAAGGGTTTTACACAGACCTTTGGAATAGACTATAAGGAAACTTTTGCTCCGGTTGCTAAGTTGAACACCGTCAGAGTCCTGTTGAGTTCGACTGTTAATTATGACTGGAAACTTCATCAACTTGACATTAAGAATGCATTTCTTAATGGGAAACTAGAAGAATAAGTTTTTATGAAGATTCCTCCTAGTTTAGAGTCTGAAGAGAATAGGCAGAAAGTTTGCAAGCTGGATAGATCACTTTATGGGTTAAAGCAATCACCAAGAGCCTGGTTTGATAGGTTCACTAGAGTAATTCTGGAAAATGGATACAAACAGTCTCTAGCAGATCATACCTTGTTTTCTAAGGTAACTCCCAAAAACAGAAAAGTTCTTTTGATAGTATACGTGGATGACATTATTGTGACAGGAAATGATTGAAGAAGAAATAAGTCACTTAAAATCTCTTTTGAATAAAGAATTCGAGATGAAGGACCTAGGAAAGCTTAGATATTTCCTAGGCATGGAGGTGGCTAGATCAAGCAAAGGTCTGGTAATCAACCAAAGGAAGTATGTTCTTGACTTACTCACAGAGACGAGAATGTTGGGCTATAAACCAACTGATACTCCTATGGACACAGGCCTAAAGTTTAGCAAAAATGGGTCTAGTCCAAAGGCAGACAATGGACTTTTTTAGAGATTAGTTGGAAAATTGATTTATCTATCCCTGACCAGGCCAGATATAACATTTGTTGTGAATATCATCAGTCAGCACATGACAAATCCGAGACAAGAGCATATGGAAGCAGCTACGTGATACTAAGGTATCTAAAGGGTACACCAGACATGGTTTAATATTTAAAAAGACCCTTGATAAAACAAATCAAGGTTTATTCAGACTCAAATGGGGCAAGTGAGTTGACTGATAGAAGGTCAACAAGTGGTTACCGTTCTTTTGTGTGGGGTAATCTTGTGACTTGGAAGAGCAAAAAGCAAACTGTTGTATCAAGGAGTAGTGCGAAGCGCGAATCTGAGCTTTAGCTCTTGGAATTTGTGAAGGAATCGGCTAATGAAGCTTCTAAAAGAGCTAGGCATGGTTCAAAACGAGAAGTTTGAAGTGTTTTGTGATAACCAATCTACAATTGATTGCAAATCCAATTCAACATGACAGGACCAAGCATGTTGAGATCGACAAACACTTTATTGCGAAAAGCTTACAAGTGGAGTAGCTTTTTAACCTATGTTCCTCTGAGAGAAGAACAAGTGGCGTACATCCTTACGAAAGCCCTGCCAAAAGCTCTCTTTAATAAGTTCTTATTCAAGCTGGGACTATACAATGTATATTCTCCAGCTTGAGGGGGAGTGTGAGTTATCCGAGAAAAATTTCAGTTTTTGTAAATAATGTAGTAATTATCCTACTTAAAGTTTATCTCCCTAATATATTAGATTTTATCCTTAGTAGGACTCCTTATTGTAGTTAGAGTCTATCAACTTAGTAGATTAGAACTAGAAGTTATCTTAAGAAGGTCTTCTTAATGTACTAAAAGACCTAGAACCTATATAAGTGTGTATCGAGAGATGTAAAAAATCATTGAGCAATAGCAGAAAAATTCTGCATTCTTTTCTGCATTCTGTTTTTTCCTTTTAAGCAGAAACTTCAATTCTGTTTTTTTATTTTTCTGCATTCATCAACAATTATGTCACATTTACATTCGAAACTTGTTTAACTAAAGGTTTTAGAGCACCCATTGCCTCTGATTCAATGTTGAAGTCTTTCCACACTAATGTTTCCTGTGACAAAGGATATTATTGTACCCAAAATATACAACTTAAGCAACAAAAAAAAAAGTATCTTCAAAAGCATGGTTAACTACACACCTGAACGTAAACATCGAACATGCGCCTACCAAGGCTGTTATATGTTTCATCAGGTGTAAACTGCATCTCAGCAAAATTGAAAGTTATGGTGTAGATTCCATTCACTAAGCAATAATGGAAATACGTGAGCGATATTGGAGCTCTGCGGGCTGTTGTGTACAGTTCTGACATGTCCGGCGATGGCCCTGATACAGTGTAACGGGTATTTTGGAAATCATTGTCATCCATGAAGTCCCTGGTGCTACTGAATCCCTAATAACTATCTTCATTGACATAAAATTCGGCAGCGCCACCTTCAACATCACCGTCTCCTTCATACAATACATTTGCTTTATTTTCCTTGATCCTTGTGTGCTTTCCACCACAGTTAACATGTAAACAATTTGAATCTGCTACAAAGCAAACGATTAGTATTTAAGAAAGAAATAAGCTAAAATGCAAGTGGTCAATCCAATAAAGTACAAATTTGAACGGCCTAAAAGTACTGGCGGATCACATTTTTCGACACCGGAAGGAGACAACTTACATCGAGGACAAGTGAAAGATTTCTTGCATGGAACAGATCCCATCCTATTAAAAATTGTAGAATGGAAAATCATTACCACAATGTTTGAGCAGAACAAACACAAGATTTTTCTTGAAGCCACCAAACACTTGAAGGAAAAAAATAAGGGAAGGAAAACTCTTACAAGCGGTTCCTTGACGAAGAACTACGATACAAGTTTAAGTTCAGATTCCTAAGGGAAAAAAAGATGAAATATTT